>JABWTJ010000036.1:2792199-3449110 GCA_016801875.1 Solanum sitiens | reverse complement strand
AAGGAACTAGGAAACTTTTATTAAACTATCCGCCCCATCAAGAGAGACTTTTGAAAAAGGGAACAATAAAAATAAACATAAATCAGAGTAACCCCGTTGTTACAAAAGAAGGTTCAAAAAATTTAATCATGACCCTGGTAAAAATAGATTTAAACCAAACAACACTGAAAGATGTTTGGATTGTGGAAAAACCGGACATCAAGCCAAAGACTGCCCGACTTTAACTATTGCAATATTATTAACTCCAGAATTTATTTTTTGAGTTAATGGTTCTTGTTCCAATTGTAAACTTTGATTTTTGGTGGATATATCTTCTGAAGTGTTAAGTTTTTATTTGATTGTTTTAATTTCTTTCTTTACTTAATTTTTAATAATAGCGATGGTAGACTCAGAAGTCTTAATATTATAATTTCTAATAAAATCATAGTGTCCTGTTTTATAAACCTTTTTAAAGTGTTCTTTAGGAATATTTAAATTTTGTAGATCATTTTCAATTTTTACAATTTTATTAGAGGTTGTAGAGATATTAATACTATTTAAAATATTGGAACTATTAGATTATTAGCAATCAATGATATTAATAGATATAAGAGGAATTATAAATTTCTTCACATAGGACTTGTCCAGGTAGCAGTCAAACCATTATATAGATTGGGTTTAGATGTACCCATATGTCTTCTTTTAAGAGACAATAGATTATTAAATTTTGATGATTCATTATTAGCAGTACTACAAAGTAACCTTGCCAATTGCCCGGTATACTTTAATTGTCATCCCAATTATTCAATAGATATTAATGATCAAAATATAATTGATACATTAACTTTAAATGTTAAAATCAAAAATATGAATAGTAAAGCTAACACTAGAGAAATAGCCATAATATATAGGGTATATTATAAACTAATGAAAACTACCTTAGCCCATAAGGCTAAAATAATAATTAATAAAGGAGTTACCATGCTCATGGAAGCAAATCATAATCATAAATAACACCTTTGTCCCAAAGATGATAAAATGGGATGATGTATTAACAAAAGATGATTGGCATTTTGACTCCATAACGGATCCAAAAATTAAAGAAGAGAGTCCACATATTGACCAAGTAATTTAATTTTCAGATGGATCCATAGATTTAAAATTTGTAAGATCTCAATCTTATAATCAAATCTGTACAAGTAAAAGAATGTCATTTTCTAGACCTTCTTTCTCCATAACTAAGGAGAAAGATGACATATCCTTGGAAGAGATAGATAAAATATTAAAAGGGGTAGATTTCTCAGAAACCATTCCAAAAGTAGAATATGAACTAAAAAATTTAATCCAACTCCTAGTATAGAAATTAAGGATGCTTTATGAATGATTAGATTTGGTGAACCTTTTGAACCAAATATTGAATATTCAGATAAACTTTGGAACTAGTCAAGAAAATTCCATTAAAAAGGAATGGTATGTACAAAGATACTTTTTATCAGAAAGAATAACCTTTTAAAAATAAATGGTTTAGTGATATGAAAAGAATAAAATTTAATATAGAATTTTTTTACTGGTTTGAATGTACAGGAAAATTAGATGATCAAAAGGAGTCATTAAGCATGCTTGTAAACAAATAGTATACTACCAAAAATAATAAAGTAGTTGAATCTACAATTACCCCATTAGAAGAAATTAGTTTACCAATAGAAGAATAAAGTATTACTGCCTCACCCTTTAAAATGGACATAATGGACACAAAAATTGATCCTATAAATAAGGATATAAATAAAATACTACAACAAAATAATTATACAAATCAACTACTTTACGTAGTATCTAATCAAATCCTTAAGACTAATAATAATTCGGATATTAAGGATAAACCAATCTCTTCCTATAAGAGTAAAAATAAAGATTTGGAAATTCACCCAATATTTAAATTACCTGAACTTCCCAAAGATAAATTTCCTAACTTTCAAGAGAAATTTGAAATTACTGATGAACTTATAGGAATAATTAATAAAAAAATAAAATCTAAGTCTATAAATACCTTATCCAAAGATAATGACAATGAAATTAATAAATTAGGTTCTACCTATTCCATCAAAAAGAATTATTATAAGAGACCTTTCTTTCCGGATATGCAGTATGAAGAAAATGATTTTATATCACATACTTCACATTTTGGAAATGAGATTGCGGAATGGCACATTAAAAATTTGCATCATTACCGCCGGAAGAAGAAGTTAAGGATAAATTATATTCTATTTTAGAAGAAAAGAATTCCTCCTCTGATAAAAATCTTAGCAACGACGATCAGGTAGAGATGACCTATAGTTCTGAAGATAGTAAGTCATCCGACACTTGTGAATGTGGTAATAGAAGTTGCACCTGCAAAAATCAAAATCATTCCATAAATGTCATTACTAGTAGTAATAAGAAAACATTCTTTGATATGATATATCATATGAAAAATTTTGATTTTAGGATAAAATACTTAATTATCTTAAGAAATTTACTCCCTGATAAACAAGCTGACACAATTACTAAAAAATCACCAACTAATCAGAATTTGGAAAATTATAAATCCGAACCTAAAGAAACATTAAAAGAGGTAGACTCTCTCACAGAATCTCTATCTAAATTAAAAATTAGTACCATTACGATCATTAGATTGCAAGGCATCCATACCAGGACACTAGGTAAAAATCTTATATTTCCCTACATAAATTATATATCAAAAGAAGAGAATAATTTCCTAAAAGAAGAAAATACTTTAAAAATAAATCTATTTTCACATTAAAAAAATTATACAATACAAATTATTAAACCTTCTCTTCCTCCTAGGTCTTACTTAACCTTATTTATAAAAGTAGGAGTTACTCAACTTCAAAATAATTTAAAAACAACTCAATATATTTTCCATAAAAATTATATCTTTTTTAGTTGGAAAAAATTATTATGCAACTTTGTTTTTCAAATAAAGGGAGAAAAACTCTGAAAAAATTTAATAAAAGAAATATTTAGGGAAATAATGAGGTCAGGAATAAGACTTTTCCCGACGTTCAATTCCGAAGAAAAAATGAAACAACCATTTTATGAAAAAGATCAAACAAAATCAGAAGATATATACATGTATTCCCTCCTACCAAAATATACTATACCCCCATAACCAGCTCACTCATGCTACAACCACTTCATTCAGTTTTCCAAGAAAACTCGTCCTCCTCGATCAATAAAAACATTTCGATCCAAACCAAGGATAGTTGCAAGATGGAACACACAGAGACATACCAACAAACAATTCTCGGGGCCACTTCTCAAAAGAAAAGGGATAAGGTTTCAAATAAAAAACAATTTGAGTTAACAATGTTACAGGTACTACCAATTACCGCACTTCATAAAAAATGTGGGAATTATGAAATTCAGAATTTACTGAAGCCCTGCTACACCAACAAAAATTATGTGAAGACGGAAGATCCCCTAAAGTCCTGAAGGTTTTATGAATTTATTTAACAGATATCGATTCGGTAAAAATTAAGCATATATTTGATGAAAAAAATTCACATAGTATACAATATTCCAAATTCACTATCAAAAGAATTTTGAGTCAATTTAAATGGTTTGAGGATCATCTACATACCCGTATTCACTTATCAAAAACTCATCGACCCCAGACATATAACTGGTATGATTATAAAGCAGCCTGGTATAACTTTATTTATGTTAGACCAAATACCCACACCTGGTTTATGAAATATTCAAAAGAAATGAAGAACGCAATTATTTCCCGATGGTTTTACGAATGATGGAGTCAGTTCAAAGGAAATAAACAGGTATTATGAACTCAACATCAAATATAGTTCGAGAAGTTTCAAGTAGAGAGAAATATATCTACCTTATCAGAAAATATTAAATAATGCAAGTTCCTTATGGCCAAAAGAATCTCTTATATTATTAGTTGGTCCTTCAACATTCGTAAAATTGGGAGGATCAAATATTTAAGCAAAATCATTAAGATCAAAGGATGGGCGCCATCTGTCCGCAAAGATAAGATAAGTACAAGTTCATCACTCCAAAGAGATTATGATAACTCCAAAGAAAGATTAAAAAGAAGGCTTGAAGAAGCCTTACTTAACCTCAACACTGATACGGAATCAAAATTTGAGTTATGATATACTGCTGCCTTTCATGACGAGCTTAGCAACGGAGATATGTTAGATCTACAAGGAATAGCACAAGCATACCTTCTTAATTAAAAGAATGTGCCAGCACACTTTAATGATAAACAAGAAAAGTATCGAGAAAAGAAATATTCAATAGTGGACCCTACATGCAAAGATAGGTTATATAAATTTAAAAGACAATTATAAGAATCAGCATTTGAACAAAGCAAGCTTATTCACTATGTCAACAATTCCTCCAACACGTGGTCCCCGTAGAAATAAAGTCACAAAGTAACAAAAGGACAAAATAACATGATATACTTTGAAGATAACATTTCAGCAAAAGAAGATAAACATGCGGTGAAGGCTACGTAAGTAGTTTCAGCTAACGTGACATCTATCTCAAGCCTCGTATAATTATCATTAGTTATTTGGAATATGTAGTAGTTACGTGTAAGATGAATAATGTGTAGTAGTGTATGCACACATGTAAAATAGATAGCATAATAAGTTAGATTAATCAGCACTTTTGAGGCCTAATTAAGATTTTAACTTGTATCAGTAAGGGGCATTCAAAAAATCATACGACTTTGAAAAACCTTTACAACTCTCTCCATTTTCCCTTCTCCCATCCATGTTCTCTCTTTCCCTAAATCAATAAAAAGTTTTATTGTAAGTATTCTCTCTACTGTTTTATTTATTTGTGTTCATGTTTTAAAATTTAAATTTTACTATTACTTTTATTATTCTTTTTTCTTTAAACTTTCATAAAATTTTGTTTTAAGCTTTGCTTGTTCTTGCTCCCTTCCGTTACTCTGCCCAAATTTACTTAGGATTCCGTCTCGTAACTCGGTCCGTCCCCCCCATTGGTATCATAGAGTATTGAATTCTTTTTATCTTGATATCTTCTTTTAAATAATTAATTTTTTGTGAGAGTAGATTTATTCTAAATATATTTTTATTTTTTATATGGTCACTTTCCATTTTTGATATACTATTTATATATGGGAAGATAATCCTTTTTCCTAAGATAGTGGTGTGAATTTCATCTAGGGTAGCCGTATACGGCTTTAGTTGGGTTATAAAGGGATTTCCTAAAATTATTTCTTCATTTATATCTTTAGTTATTACAAAATCATTTATGAAACAAATTCCATCATTACATATGTGTCACTTGTGGTTTATAATTTATTTTAAGTCTTTCTACTGTTGCGGAGAATAATCGACTAGTACTGTTTTCAAGATACTTAGTAGGGATAATTCCTTCAATGATGCAATTTTGATCTGCACCAGTATCTAATAAAGCAATCTTTTGTATAGAGTAATTTTTATTAATAATTAATGTAATGGGTTTATGATAGCTACGGGCTTTAAGTATTGCAATAGTATTGACTTCTGAATTTATTTTTTGAGTTCATGGTTCTAGTTTCAATTGTAAACTTTAACTTTTGGTGGATATATCTTCTGAAGTGTTAAATTTTTGTTTGATGGTTTTACGAATGGTGGAGTCAGTTCGGAGGAAATAAATAGGTATTATCAACTCAACATCAAATACACTTCGAGAAGTTTCAGGTAGAGAGAAATATATCTACCTTATCAGAAATATTAAATTATGCAAGTTCTTTATGGCCAAGAATATGTTATATTATTAGTTGGTCCTTCAACCTTCGTGAAATTGAGAGGATCAAATATTTAAGCAAAATCGTTAAGATCAAAGGATGGGCGCCAGCTGTCCGCGAAGATAAGTTAAGAACAAGTTCATCACCCCAAAGAGATTATGACAACTCCAAAGAAAGATTAAAAAGAAGGCTCGAAGAAGCCTTACTTAACCTCAACACTGATACGGAATGAAAATTTGAGTTATTAGATACTGCCGCCTTTCATGACGAGCTTAGCAACGGAGATATGTTAGATCTACAAGAAATAGCACAAGCATACCTTCTTACTTAAAAGAAAGTGCCAGCACACTTTAATGATAAACAAGAAAAATATCAAGAAAATAAATATTCAAAGAGTGGACCCTATATGCAAAGATATGTTATACAAATTTCAAAGACACTTATAAAAATCAGCATTTGAACAAAGCAAGCTTATTCACTATGTCAACAATTCCACCAACACATGGACCTCGCAGAAATAAAGCCACAAAGTAACAAGAGGACAAAATAACATGATATACTTTGAAGATAATATTTCAGCAAAGGAAGATAAACATGCAGTGAAGGCTACGTAAGTACTTCCAAGTAACGTTGCATCTAACTCAAGCCACGTTTAATTATCAACAGTTATTTGTAATATGTAGTAGTTACGTGTAAGGCGAATAATGTATATTAGTGTATGCACACATGTAAAATAGATAGCATAATAAGTTAGATTAATCAACACTTTTGAGGCCTATTTAAGGCTTTCAACTTGTATGAGTAAGAGGCTTTCAAAATCTCACACGACTTTGAAAACCCTCTACAATTCTCTCCATTTTCTCTTCTCCCATCCATGTTCTCTCTTTCCCTAAATCAATAAAAAGATTTATTGTAAGTATTCTCTCTACAATTAAACCCTTTTTTCAAGATACTTAGTAGGGATAATTCCTTCAATGATGCAATTTTGATCTGCACCAGTTTCTAATAAAGCAATAATTTGTATAGATTAATTTTTATTAATAATTAATGTAATGGGTATATGATAGCTATGGGCTTTAACTATTGCAAGATTATTGACTCCTGATTTTATTTTTTGAGTTAATGGTTCTAGTTCCAAATCTAAACTTTGACTTTTGGTGGATATATCTTCTGAAGTGTTAAGTTTTTGTTTGATTGTTTTAATTTCTTTCTTTACATGTATTAATTCTGTTTGAAGATCTTGAAGTGTTGTTTCAGAATTTTATTCTCTATTGGTATGCTAACGGGTTTACCAATATGATTATTTATTTGTTGATTAAGAATTATGTTTTTAATTATCCTCAAAATATTTTTTCTTATAATCTTTATCTTCGATATGTTCAATTATATCAAAGAAAACTTCTTTATTACTACTGCTAATGACATTGATGGAGGGGTTTTGATAGGTGCAATCTGTATTTTTACTGCCATTGTAAGTTGAATTATTACCTTTAGATTTATCCTTTATTTTAAATTGGTTATATATACTAAAATTTATTTTGGAACTGGTGTGATTTTTATTAAGAATTGAGTATAATTTATTTATAATTTTATCTTCTAGTTCTAACCTATTTATCGTATCCTTCCTTTTATTAGGGGCCTGATTATCCTTAGCATGATGACCGTGTTTTCCACAGTTCCAACACACATTAATGTCTTTATTAACTAATCTAGATTTTCTTTTATAATATTGGGATTCTTCGTGTTTATCGTTATAAATTTTACGATGATTTTTAGCCCTATTTAATTGATTTTTAAGTTTTATACTTCTTTCTAATCTTATGAGATTACCATAGGTTAATTCTTTATAAGGGTTTTATCCCTTAAACTTATCCTTTAATGTGCTGGTAAATCCAGTTGTAACCATAGCAGGTAATTGTTTATCTGATAAATATTTTATTTCATAAGCCGTAATAGCTATTTCTATTTTATTATAAATTTGAAACTCTATGAATTTAATATTAGAAAATTTAGGTAGGTTAAATATTGGATGAGTTTCTAGATTTTTAGTTTCACCCTTGTAGGAAGGACTTGTTTTACTTTCTTTAGTGTTGATTATATTTGTTTGATAAGGTAAGGTAGTAATAATTCTACCATTTGTCGGTAGACTAATTTCTTCTAAAGGAGGAATTTAAGATTCAACTATCTTATTATTAGTAGTATAGCATTTATCAATATGTATTTCTAACGATTCATTTTGATCGTCTAATTTCCCTGTGTGTTCAAACCATTTAAGAATCTCTATATAAAATTTTAACCTTCTCATATCACGAAACCATTTATTTCTAAATGTTATTCTTTCTGAAAGAGAATATCTTTGTACATACCATTGTTTTTTAATAGAGTATTCTGGACTAGTCCAAAGTTTATTTAAATAATTAAAATCTGGTTCAAAAGGTTCATCTAAATAAATCATGTCAATATAATTCTTAAATTTTTTAATGAATTTTACTAAAGTAGCATTCTTACTTATTATTTTATTACCCTTTAAGGTATTATCTTTACTTATTATTTCATTACCTTTTATGATAGTCAATATTAAATATTTTAAGTATTTTACACATGGTAGAGTAGACATGAATAATTAAGAGTTTATATAGTACGGAATATCTAGCGGAGAGAAGAACACTATCCTTGGGCTTAAATGTTTACTTTAAAGATTACTACCGGAATAATAAATTCTTTGTGTAGTAATTATTTTTACCTTTTTCACTAATTTTCTTTGATATTATTCCTATAGGCTTGGCGACGGGAACACCCTCTGGGTCCGTCTCTACGGCACACACAGTCTAAGCTAATCCAACGGAAAGTACGGGCTTGCCAACGTCTAAACCGGGAATTATCCGATTACCCGACTTCAAGGAATAAAACTAAGAAGACAAGTGGAAGAAGAACAACAACTATCAAACTTCGAACTTACCACCTCGACCACAACCTATGTTTCGACGTCGTCCGCCCAAGGACAGCGTAGGGACTTAGCCGCTCCTACTCATACCCTTCCTGGTCAACTTGGCTCTGATACCAATTGAGGGGACGGATCGAGTTTCGAGACAGAATCCTAAGTGAAATTGGACAGAGTAACGGAAGGGAGCAAAAGCAAGCAAAAGCTTAAAACAAATAGAAAAATAAGAACAAACGGCAGTATACAAACTTAAAACAAAAATTTAAAATTTAAAACATAAATTAAATAAACAAAATATTAGAGAAAGTATACTTACAAAATAACTTTATTTATTTAGGAAATAGAGAGAGAACATGAAAGATGGGAGAATTGGAAAAGATGGGGAAATGGGAGAATATGGTAGAGAGGTTTTTCAAAGTCGTATGATTTTTTGAATGCCCCTTACTGATACAAGTTGAAATCTTAATTAGGCCTCAAAAGTGCTGATTAATTTAACTTATTATGCTATCTATTTTACATGTGTGCATACACTAATACACATTATTTATTTTACACGTAACTACTACATATTACAAATAACTGATGATAATTATACGTTGCTTGAGATAGATGCCACGTAGATGGGATTACTCACACGTAGCCTCCACTACATGTTTATCTTCTTTTGCTGTCAATTTTATCTTCAAAATATATATCTTGTTACTTGGTCCCTTTGTCACTTTGTGGCTTTTGACTTTATTCCTGTGGGGTCCACCTGTTTGCTTATTTGTTTATATAAGCTTGACATTTTCTTGACTTTATTGAAGATTATACATATCCTCATTACTTTTTTCACTGGTATGTGAGGATGCAATGTCTAATAATTCCATTATCTTTTCATGTTTGATAGTTTTGACGAGACATGATAAGGCTTCTTCAAGCCTTCTTTTTAACTCTTCTTTTGAAACATCAGATTTCTTTCGCGATGAAGAGTCGATAACTAACCTGTCATCGTGATCTTTCGGAGTTCATCCTTTAATCTTGATAGTCTTGCTTAGATACTTGATCCTTTCAATTTAATGAATATGAAAGGACCAACTAATAATATAGGATATCCTTTTGGAAATAACGAACTTACACCATTTAATATTTTCTGGGAGTGTAGAGATATTCTGCTGTACCTCGAACTTTTTAAACTGTATTAAAAATTTTGGTGATAATGCCTGTTTATTTCCTCCGAACTTGCTTCACCATTCTTAAAACCACCGAGGGATTGTTGCACTTTTTATATCCTCTGAATATTTAACGAACCATGTTTGGATATTTGATCGGAGATACATAAAATTATACCAAGACGCTTTGTAATCATATCAATTATACATCTGGGGACAATAAGATGTTGATAGTGAAATAGGGGTATGTGGATGATCCACAAACCACTCAAAAGGACTTAATATTCTTTTAATTATAAATCTTGAAAATTGAATACTATTTGGATCATTCACATCTGCTAATTTATGCACAATTTTTACTGAATCAATATCAGTTAATATGAACTCATAATACCTTCGGGTTTTATATGGATCCTTAGTTTTCACATAATTCCGATTAGTGTAACACGGTTTCAGGAGGTCGGGCACTCCGAAGAATTCATATTCTTTGTCAAGCGCCATGATAGGCAGCACCTGCAAAACTGTAATGGGAAAATCCTTTTTATCTGACTGAGTAACCTTTCTTTATTTTTAGTCGGGATAGTTGGAACTACCGCTTGTGCGTATGTTTCTGGTGGTTTCATTTTATAACTTTCTTTTGTTTGGACAAAAATAGCTGTTGATGATGGTTTATTTACTGATAAGGATTTGGGTTTTGGCAGGTTTAGAAATTCCGCTAGGACTGAGTAGAGATTCTCTAAATTTTTATCGCCCTCTTTGAATGTTTTTTTCATTTTATCTCCTGGTTTGAAGGGCTGTAGTGGGAGCCTCGGGGGTCTTATTCCCGGTACTCCTGATCTCATTATTTTTCTGTAAAAATTCTCTTGTTAAAAAATCAAGTAGAGAATTATTTTCTCCTTTTATAAATTCTATTTCAAAATCAAAGCTAGATAATAAAGCTTTCCATCTAGCAAATATTTGTTTAGAAATAGATTTTTAACATTCTTTTTCAAAATATCTTTGGATGCTTTACTGTCAACTCTTAATAAAAATTCTTTATTTATTAAATCATCTTAAAATTTGGTAATACATAGTACTATACCCAAAATTTCTTTTTTAATAGTACAATAAATATTTTGAGTATCATTCCAAACTCCTGAAGTGAATCTCAATAATTATTCAGTGGATCCTACAGACATTTTTTGTTTAAGTATGCCTCCATACCCTATATCTGAGGCATCTGTTTCTACTATCATAAGGGCCTCTGGGTGTGGTATACCTAGGCATGGGAGTTTTTGAACAATTAATTTTATTTTTTGGAGTGCACTAGTATGCTCTAATCCCCATGGCTCTGGTTTCTTTTTAAGGCGTTGATATAGAGGCTTACAAACCTGTCTAATATTAGGAATAAAGTCAGCAAGATAATTGAAACTCTCTAAAAATCTCTGGAGTTGTGTTTTATCTATTAATTCATTCGGAAATTTTGATGAGAACTCTATGGCTCTACAAATGGGTTTATAGGTTCCTTGATATAATTCATGGCCAAGGAATCTAATGGAAGTCTGGAATAATTTAATCTTTTTAGCACTTACTACTAGATCATTTTTCTTGACAACTTTTAAAAAGGTCCGGAGATGTTTAAAGTCTTGATTAATATTTTCGGAATATATTAATATGTCATCTATGTAGTCTATAGAAATATGACTATACTCATTAAATATATTATTCATGATATTTTGAAATTCAGACGGAGCATTTTTTAGTCCGAAAGGCATCACATTCCATTCATATTGTCCAAAAGGAACATTGAAGGTTATTTTATATTTATCTTTTTAGGCGATTTGTATCATCCAAAATTCTGATTTCATGTCAAACTTACTATAAATATTAGCTTTGTAAGTTCTCTTAAGAAGATCACGTTTGTTAGGTATGGGATACCTAATCCATTTTAATACCTTATTAAGAGACTTGGGGCACCTCTTTCTTTTTCGTCACTATTATTGACATAAAAGGCCGAGCAACTCCAAGGTGACTTGGATGGTCTAATAATATTTTAGCAAGTAAGTCATTAATTTCCTTTTTACAATATTCCATTAATTCGGCGTTCATTTGAATGGGTCTTGCCTTAGTGGGAAAGATTTTTTTGTCGAATCCCTCAATATAAGGTAATTCAACAACATGGTTTTTCCTTTCCCAAAATGCATTAGGAAAATTAGAACAAACTTCTTGTTCTATTTTGCCTTGTAAGCCTTTAATTTTAGCTACTACTTTCGGGTTTTTAAAAGAGAATTGAATTCTTTTTATCTTGATATCTTCTTTTAAATGATTAATCTGTTGTGAGAGTAGATTTATTCTAAATATATTTTTATTTTTTATATGGTCACTTTTCGTTTTTGATATACTAGTTATATATGGGAAGATAATCCTTTTTCCTAAGATAGTGGTGTGAATTCCATCTAGGGTTGCCGTATACGGCTTTAGTTGTGTTATAAAGGGAGTTCCTAAAATTATTTCTTCATTTATGTCTTTAGTTATTACAAAATCATTTATGAAACAAATTCCATCATTACATATGTATTTCTTGTGGAGTTAATAATTTATTTTAAGTTTCGATGTTGTATGTCCTAGGGCAACGTAGGGACTTAGTCGCTCCTACTCATACCCTTTCCAATCAACTTGGCTCTGATACCAATTAAGGGTACGGATCGAATTTCGGGTCGAAATCCTAAGTAAATTTGCGCATAGTAATGAAAGGGATCAAAACACTTAAAAACTTTAAGAAAAACTTAAACAAGGAAAAGAACCAAAGGAGTAAACAAACTTAAATTTAAAACTTTAAACCATAAATTTAATAATTAAAACAAGTAGAGAATACTTATAATAAAAACTTTTTATTGATAGGGAAAGAGAGAGAACATGTAAATGAAAAAGATGGGGAAAATGGAGAGAATTGTGGAGAGTTTTTTCAAAGTCGTGTGAGATTTTGAATGCCTCTTACTAGTACAAGTTGAAAGCCTGAAATAGGCCTCAAAAGAGCTGATTAATCTAACTTATTATGTTATCTATTTTACATGTGTGCATACACTAATACACATTATTCATTTTACACGTAACTACTACTTACTAAAAATAACTGATGATAATCGTACGTGATTTGGAATAAATGTCACGTTAGCTGAAACTACTTATGTATCCTTCACTAATTTTTATCTTCTTTTGCTGAAATTTTATCTTCAAAGCATATCATGTTATTTTGTCTTCTTGTTACTTTGTGACTTTATTCCTGCGGGGTCCACATGTTGGTGGAATTGTTGACATATTGAATAAACTTGCTTTGTCCAAATGCTGATTTTTATAATTGTCTTGAAACTTGTATAGCATCTCTTTGCATGTAGGGTCCACTCTTGAATGTTTCTTTTCTTGATATTTCTCTAAGTGATAGCAAAGTTTGATGACACTTTCTTTTTATTAATAAAGTAATTTTGTGCTATTTTTGTAGCAATAATATCTGATAATTCGTATTTTAGTTTCGCATCAATTATTGAGGTTTAAATGAGGCTTCCTTGAACCTTCTTTTTAATCTTTCTTTGGAATTGTCATAATTCCTTCGGATGATGATCTTGACATTATCAGGTACAACTGATTCGTGAATTTTAACTGTCTTGATTAAATATGTGATCCTTCAAAAAATTTTGTAAACTGCCTTTGATGTTGAGTTGATAATACCTGTTGATTTTCTCAAATACTTGCTCAATTTGAATGTATCTTTTAACAGAAACTTATAATACCTCCGGGTCTTGCGAGAATCTTCCGTCTCCACATAATTTTATTTTGGTGTAGCAGAGCTTTCATAATTTTCATATCTGATGTGGACTTTGTCAGTACCTGTAATATTTATTGACCTGAATTGCTTAAAGCAATCTCGGACTTAACAATCTTCACCTTGTGACTTGAAAAAAAAATGATCTTTTCATCTTGGTTATTCCTGGTCTCATTAATTTCCTGGAGAATTCTTTTTAAAATTTTTGGGAAATTGTTTCTTTTTATAAAATAAAATTTTATGGAAAATATATGGATGCATTGCAATCATTGTTTATTTATTTAAAGAGGGTAACTCCTATGCTAAAAAATCTAGGAGGAGGAGAAGATTTAGTAACGTTTATTGTAAAACTCTCTTGATGAAAAAGTGAATTTATTTGAAAGATATTTTTATCTTTTATGAAATTACTTTTATCTTTTGACATAGTATTTAGGTAAGGGAAGACGAGATTATTTTCTAGCACTATGGTATGGATGCCATCTAATTGGGAGGTATAAGGATTTATTTGAGTGATGAAAGGAATACCTAGTATAATTTCTTCATTTATGTCTTTGGTTATCATAAAATCATTTATTAAACCAATTTCAATATTGCATATGTAAGCGTTTCTGAGTTTATAATTTACTTAAGTTTTTCTCCTGTTGCGGAGAATAAACGTTTAGTGCCTTTGTCTAAATATTTATGAGGAATTAATTCTTCAATAATGCAATTTTGATCTGCGCCTGTATCAAATAATGCAATTTTATGAATGATATAATTTTTATCTATAACTAATGTAATGGGTATGTGGTGGCTTTGTGGTCGAATGATCGTAATTGTATTAATTCCTAATTTCGAAAGAGGTTCTACGAGAGACTCTACTTCTTTTGAATTTTCTCCTGCTTCTGATTTACATTCCTCCGGTTCTTGTTTGTGTGGTAGATTTCTAAATGTTTTATTAGTAACTGGCTCAATTTCTAAAGTGGGGAGTCTCTACTTAATTTCATTTACTTCATCTTTTATTTGTACTAATTCGGCCTGAATACTTTGTAGAGTTATTTCAGGTTTAATTGGTTGATTAAATTTATTTAAAATACATGTCATATCAAAGGGCTTAATAGTCCTATTATCCGGTTGTTTATCAAGAAATAAGTCTCTTAAGGCAATTAAGTATTTTTTCTTGAAATCGAGATCCTCAATATAATCTATCATATCAAAAAATGTTTCTTTACTACTAGTGATGACATTTATGGAATGATTCTTGCAGGTGCAAATTGCACTGCCACATTCATAAGAGTCTGATGACTTACTATCATCAGAATCGTACGTTATATTTAGTTGATCTTCATCGCTAAGATTTTCATCGGAGGAGGAGTTGTTTCTATTATTTTCTAGGATAGAGTACAACTTATTTTTAACATTTTCTTATATTTTTAAAATATTAATTTTGTCTTTCTTTTTATTAGTGGCTGACAGTCTTTGACTCGATGTTCCATTTTTCCACAGCTCCAACACCGTTCATTGTTGTTTGGTTTAAAACTATTTTTACTAGGGTCATGGTTGAGCCTTTTTTTGTAATGTCGGGGTTTTACTGATTTATCGTCATTCTTATGGTTTCTTTTAATTCTCTTAGAAGCCTCTTTTGATGGGGCATATTGGTTAATATAACCGAAGTCTTCACAAAAATTTCCTAGTTCCTTTTGTGATAATTTACTACCCCTTTTTAGTTGATTTTTAAGTTTCATATCTGTAAATAATTATAATCCAGTAATGTTTATAAAATTTATGATGTCATCATAGGTTAATTGATTATAGGAAATTTTTCCTTCAAACCTATCTTTTAATTTTATCCTTATCTTTTCAGCCAATAGAGTTGGTAAACCACTAATAAATTTTTCTTTCCAATAGTCGTGATTGCAGTCTTTGCGAATCATAACTTTGTTTATGAAAACATCTTTATACCACCTAAAATCATTTAACTTTAGACAAGATAGATTAGATAATATTTCTAAACTTCTATCTTGAAAGAATTGCGGTTCACCAATAAAGTGTTTAGCTATACTATAAATTAAGCTGGCAGTAGCATCTTCTAGAATTTGATTTTTTGTAGTTTGCCCCCCAGGTTTAGTTTTAACTATAGGGATAATAGTAGTTGCATTTACTACCTTTTCCCTATTATCTTCAGTGAGGTAGTTGCCCCACCAATTTTTTAATGTGCGAATAAATCTGGCGGTAATTAAGGTTGCAGCTTGTTTATCGAATAAATTTTTTATTTTATATGCCGTAATGGCCATACCCATTTCATGTAATTTATTATATATTTGATGTTCTGCGAGTCCATCAATATTCCATTCCGCAATCTCACTTCCAGAATGTGAAGTATATGATAGAAATTCGTTTTCTTCATACTGCATATCCGGAAAGAAAGGTCTCTTATAATAATTCTTTTTGATGGAATAGGTAGAACCTAATTTATTAATTTCATTGTCATTATCTTTGGATAAGGTATTTATAACCTTAGATTTTAGTTTTTCATTAATTATTCCTATAAGTTCATCAGTAATTTCAAGTTTCTCTTGAAAGTTAGGAAATTTATATTTGGGAAGTTCAGGTAATTTAAATATTGGGTGAATTTATATAGGGACTTAGCCGCTCCGACTCATACCCGTTCCAGAGCCACGTCCGCCAGGAAGGGTATGAGTAGGCGCGGCTAAGTTCGTACGCTGTCCTTGGGTTACTATTTTTCAAGAGAAACTTCCCAAATATAAATTACCTGAACTTCCCAAATATAAATTTCCTAACTTTCAAGAGAAACTTGAAATTACTGATGAACTTATAGGAATAATTAATGAAAAACTAAAATCTAAGGTTATAAATACCTTATCCAAAGATAATGACAATGAAATTAATAAATTACGTTCTACCTATTCCATCAAAAAGAATTATTATAAGAGACCTTTCTTTCCGGATATGCAGTATGAAGAAAATGAATTTCTATCACATACTTCACATTCTGAAAGTGAGATTGCGGAATGGAATATTTATGGACTCGCAGAACATCAAATATATAATAAATTACATGAAATGGGTATGGCCATTACGGCATATAAAATAAAAAATTTATTCGGTAAAACAAGCTGCAACTTTAATTACTGCCAGATTTATTGGCACATTAAAAAATTGGTGGGTCAACTACCTCACCGAAGATAATAGGGAAAAGGTAGTAAATACAACTACTATTATCCCTATAGTTAAAACTAAACCTGGGGGGCAAACTACAAAAAATCAAATTCTAGAAGATGCTACTGCCAGCTTAATTTATAGTATAGCTAAACACTTTATTGGTGAACCGCAATTCTTTCAAGATAGAAGTTTAGAAATATTATCTAATCTATCTTGTCCAAAGTTAGATGATTTTAGGTGGTATAAAGATGTTTTCATAAACAAAGTTATGATTCGTAAAGATTGCAATCACAACTATTGGAAAGAAAAATTTATTAGTGGTTTACCAACTCTATATGCTGAAAAGATTAGGATAAAATTAAAAGATAGGTTTGAAGAAAAAATTTCCTATAATCAATTAACTTATGATGACATCATAAGTTTTATAAACATTACTGGATTATAATTATTTATAGATATGAAACTTAAAATTCAACTAAAAAGGGATAGTAAATTATCACAAAAGGTACTAGGAAATTTTTGTGAAGACTTCGGTTATATTAACCTATCTGCCCCATCAAAAGAGGCTTCTAAGAGAATTAAAAGAAGCCATAAGAATGACGATAAATCAGTAAAATTCCGTCATTACAAAAAAAGGCTCAACCATGACCCTAGTAAAAATAGTTTTAAACCAAACAACACTGAACGGTGTTGGGGCTGTGGAAAAATGGGACATCGAGTCAAAGACTGTCAGCCACTAATAAAAAGAAAGACAAAATTAATATTTTAAAAATAGAAGAAGAAGTTAAAAATAAGTTGTATTCTATCCTAGAAAATAATAGAAACAACTCCTCCTCCGATGAAAATCATAGCGATGAAGATCAACTAAATATAACGTACGATTCTGATGATAGTAAGTCATCAGACCCTTGTGAATGCGGCAGTGCAATTTGCACCTGCAAGAATCATTCCATAAATGTCATCACTAGTCGTAAAGAAACATTTTTTGATATGATAGATTATATTGAGGATCTCGATTTCAAGAAAAAATACTTAATCGCCTTAAGAGATTTATTTCTTGATAAACAACCGGATAATAGGACTATTAAGCCCTTTGATATGACATGTATTTTAAATAAATTAAACAACCAATTAAACCTGGAACAACTCTACAAAGTATTCAGGCCGAATTAGTACAAATAAAAGATGAAGTATATGAATTTAAGTAGAGACTCCCCACTTTAGAAATTGAGTCAGTTACTAATAAAACATTTAAAAATCTACCGCACAAACAAGAACCGGATGAATGTAAATTAGAAGCAGGAGAAACTTCAAAAGAAGTAGAGTCTCTCGTAGAACCTCTTTCGAAATTAGGAATTAATACAATTACGGTCATTCGACCACAAAGCCACCATATACCCATTACATTAGTTATAAATAAAAATTATATCATTCATAAAATTGCATTATTTAATATAGGCGCAGATCAAAATTGCATTATTGAAGGATTAATTCCTCATAAATATTTAGACAAAGGCACTACACGTTTATTCTCCGCAACAGGAGAAAAGCTTAAAATAAATTATAAACTTAGAAACGCTTCCATATGCAATAATGAAATTGGTTTCATAAATGATTTCATGATAAATCAAAGACATAAATGAATAAATTATACTAGGTATTCCTTTCATCACTCAAATAAATCCTTATACCTCCCAATTAGATGGCATCCATACCAGAGTGCTAGGAAAGAATCTCGTCTTTCCTTACCTAAATACTATGTCAAAATATGAGAGTAATTTCATAAAAGATAAAATTATCTGTCAAATAGATTCAGTTTTTCATCAAGAGAGTTTTACAATAAAGGTTACTAAATCTTCTTCTCCTCCTAGATTTTTTAGCACTAGGATTTACCCTCTTTCAATAAATAAACAATGATTGCAACGCAGTCATATATTTTCCATAAAATTTTATTTAATAAAAAAAACAATCTCCCAAAAATTTTAAAAAAAATCTCCAGGAAATTCATGAGACCAGGATAAACTAAAATGAAAAGATCATTTTTTTTCTTTCAAGTCACAAGGTGAAGATTGTTAAGTTCGAGATTGCTTCGAAAGCAATACAGGTCAACAAATGTTACAGGTACTGTCAAATACCACATCAAATATGACAATTATTAAAGTTCTACTACACAAAAAAAGATTATGTGGAGACGAAAAATCCCCGCAAGACCCAGAGGTATTATAAGTTTCTGTTAAAAGATACATTCAAATTGAGCAAATATTTGAGAAAATCAACAGGTATTATCAACTCAACATCAAAGGCAGTTTACAAAATTTTTTGAAGGATCACATATTTAATCAAGAAAGTTAAAATTCAAGAATCAGTTGTCCCTGATTATGTCAAGATCATCATCCAAAGGAATTATGACAATTCCAAAGAAAGATTAAAAAGAAGGTTCAAGGAAGCCTCATTTAAACCTCAACATTGATGCAAAATTAAAATACGAATTATCAGATATTATTGCTACAAAAATAGCACAAAATTATTTTCTTAATAAAAAGAAAGTTCCAGTAAACTTTGCTATCACTTAGAAAAATATCAAGAAAAGAAACATTCAAGAGTGAACCCTACAAGCAAAGATATGTTATACAAGTTTCAAGACAATTATAAAAATCAGCATTTGGACAAAGCAAGCTTATTTACTATGTCAACAATTCCATCAACATGTGGACCCCGCAGGAATAAAGCCACAAAGTAACAAGAAGACAAAATAACATGATATGCTTTGAAGATAAAATTTCAGCAAAAGAAGATAAACATGCAGTGGAGGCTACGTAAGTAGTTTCAGCTAACGTGGCATTTATTCCAAGCCACATACGATTATCATAAGTTATTTTTAGTAGGTAGTAGTTACGTGTAAAATGAATAATGTGTATTAGTGTATGCACACATGTAAAATAGATAACATAATAAGTTAGATTAATCAGCTCTTTTGAGGCCTATTTAAGGCTTTCAACTTGTACTAGTAAGAGGCATTCAAAATCTCACACGACTTTGAAAAACCTCTCTACAATTCTCTCAATTTTGCCCATCTTTTCCATTTCCATGTTCTCTCTCTTTCCCTATCAATAAAAAGTTTTTATTGTATGTATTCTCTACTTTTTTTAATTATTAAATTAATTTTTTAAAATTTTAAATTTAAGTTTGTTTACTGCTTTTGTTCTTTTCTTTGTTTAAGTTTTTCTTAAAGTTTTTTAAGTGTGTTGCTCCCTTCCGTTACTCTGCCCAAATTTACTTAGGATTTCGTCACGGAACTCGGTCCGTCCCCTCAATTGGTATCAGATCCAAGTTGGCCGGGAAGGGTATGAGTAGGAGCGGCTAACTCCCTACGCTGTTCTTCTTCCACTTGTCTTCTTAGTTTTATTCCTTGAAGTGGGGTAACCAGATAATTCCCAATTTATACGTTGTCAAGTCCGTACTTTCTGTTGCATTATCTTAGACTGTGTGTGTCGTAGAGACAGACCGGGAGGGTGTTCCCGTCGCCAAGCCTATAGGAATAATATCAAAGAAAATTAGTGAAAAAGGTAACAACAATTACTACACAAAGAATTTATTATTCCGATAGTAATCTTTAAAGTAGACATTTAAGCCCAAGGATAGTGTTGTTCTCTCCGCTAGATACTCCGTACTATATAAACTCTTAATTATTCATGTCTACTCTACCATGTGTAAAAGACTTTGAATATTTAATATTGACTACCATAAAAGGTAATGAAATAATAAGTAAAGATACTACCTTAAAGGGTAATAAAATAATAAGTAAGAATGCTACTTTAGTAAAATCCATTAAAAAATTTAAGAATTATATTGGCATGAATTATTTAGATGAACCTTTTGAACCAGATTTTGATTATTTAAATAAACTTTGGACTAGTCCAGAATACTCTATTAAAAAACAATGGTATGTACAAAGATATTCTGTATGAGAAAGAATAACATTTAGAAATAAATGGTTTAATGATATGAGAAGGTTAAAATTTAATATAGAGTTTTTTAAATGGTTTGAACACACAGGGTAATTAGACGACTAAAATGAGTCGTTAGAAATACTTATTGATAAATGGTATACTACTAATAATAAGGTAGTTGAATCTAAAATTTCTCCTTTAGAAGAAATTAATCTACCGACAAATGGTATAATTATTACTACCTTACCCTTTTCAAACAAATATAATCAACACTAAAGAAAGTAAAACAATGAAACTAAAAATCTAGTAACTCATCCAATATTTAAACTACATGTTTCTAATATTAAATTCATAGAGTATCAAATTTAAAATAAAATAAGAATAGCTATTACGTCTATGAAATAAAATATTTATCAGATAAGCAATTACCTGCTATAGTTACAACTGATTTACCAGCACATTAAAAGATAAGTTTAAAGGAAAAAACCCTTATAAACAATTAACCTATGGTAATCTCATAAGATAAGAAACAAGTATAAAACTTAAAAATCAATAAAAGAGCGCTAAACATCGTCGTAAAAGTTATACGACGAATCACAATATTATTAAAGAAAATCTAGATTAGTTAATAAAGACATTAATGTGTGTTGGAACTGTGGAAAATACGAACATCATGCTAAGGATAATCAGGCCCTTAATAAAAGGAAGAATACGATAAATAGGTTAGAACTAGAAGATAATATTATAAATAAATTATACTCAATTCTTAATAAAAATCACACCGGTTCCAACATAAATTATAGTAGAGATAACCAATTTAAAATAAAGGATAAATCTAAAGGCAATAATTCAACTTACAGTGGTAGTAAAAATACAGATTGCACCTATCAAAACCCCTCCATCAATATCATTAGCAGTAGTAATGTAACACCCCGTAGCCAAAATAGACCAAAAATCAGTTTTTCAGAAAACTCTCCAGGTGCAACTGACGTGACCATTGACGGACCATAGCCTGTCCCACGGTCCATCCTGCTCAACAGTCGATGGGATCAGAAACTCCCAAAAATCTCAGCCCAGGAAAATTGGTTAAGTGTTGGTCGACGGACGGACTTATGGTCCATAGGTCAGACTACGGTCCGTAGTCCATGAACGTCGATCAATACCCCCTTCACCCACTCTCTGACAAGAGCCACGGATGACCAGCACGGTCCGTAGGTCTGACCGTAGGGTGGAATTAGCAGATAGTTAAGGGAGAAGTGCAGTTGGGTCAACTTCAAATGGTCATAACTCTTAGCACAAAATGAATTAGGTGTCCCATGACCTACCCACAGATAGATATTTGAATTGTCTTTCCATATCCACCGACCTTGATAAAATAATACCTCCAAGTAAAACGTTATGCCCGTTTTAGTAAAGGCCTGTCGAACAGGCCCAACCAACGGACCAACCGACGGGGCGTGGATCCACCTACGGACTGTCTGTCCTGGCCGTAGGTTAGTCCGACAGCAACTTTCCCAGGGGTCTTTTGGACCTTTATCACTTTGTTTAAACCCTAATATACGTCGTTTTGACCCTAAATCATCAGATTTTAGTCAGTTAGCCTAGAAACATAATTAAAACATATCTAAGTCAAATCATTAAATAAAAACATAGAAAATTAGAAGCAAGAGAGGAGAAAAAGCTCAAATACCCTAGTTCAAGAACGCCACAAGATCCAGCAGTTCTAGCCCCGAAACTTAAGTAGTTTTCCGTGGATTTGATCACCAGGTCTGTGGGATTTCACTAGTGGATTCCTTTCACCCATTGGGTCCCTAGTTTTTAGTCAGTTCTTGATTCTCTTATCATGATTATACCTAGGGTTTCGAGAACTTTGATAGATCAATATTTAGTTAAATATATGTTCCATATCAGATTATTATGTTATTACTCAGATTATCGCATGAATTTGAGAACCCTAGCTTTGTATTTCTTTAGTTCTTGAATTACACATGCTAGGTCAGATATTTCAGTTATGCAGATATACATGCTTCAGTTTTAATGCATCATTATCAGATTAAATGTTGCATTCTCAGTTTGCATGTTCAGTTTCAAGCTATCCAGTATTTACAGAAACTCAGACATAATCAGTTAATTTACGTAATTCATTGGGAGTAGCATAATACCGAGTTGGACTAGGGTTTAGCGTACCCAATAGTCCCAGAACTACTAGCCAAGTAGGTTGTAAGTCCCCTCTGTGGGCAATAAGTTTTGTGATCACGCTAGCATGCCTTTATACCTTTGGCATGGTATATTGAGTCTTCTCGATGGGGCGTATACATCGGACTCCACATTTAGCTCATGTGGTCTTATTATCGGTTATTAGTAGCTCCCATAGACCAGTCAGACTCTCTGCATTGACCATTTATCAGTATATTCAGTATTCAGTTTTATCATATTATAAATTGGTCATTGTATTCAGTTAGCTCAGAAATTCAGTATATTATGTTCAGTTTATTATACTTGCTTTTGTGCTTGTTCGGTTATATTTTATTTCAGCTTTACTCTATCCTACATGCTCATTACCTTTAAGTGCTGACGCATACGTGCGCTACATCTTCTCGTGATGTAGGTTCAGGTTCTCAACATCCAGATCACGCATAGATCAATTTCTGATCTCCAGTTCAGCATATTTAGTGGTGAGTCCTCATTCTCCGAAGACAACAGTCATGAGTTTAATTTCAGTCTTCAGTCATTTAGTTTTAGTTTTTGCTAGATTTAGCTGGGGCTTGTCCTAGTATTTCTAGTCCAGTTTAGAGGCTTATTTCAGACATAGTTAGTTTCAGCTTAACGTTGATCTAATATTTTCATTGTATTAAACTCATCAGTTTTCATATATCTCAGTTTTCGTATATGGTTATTCCCCATCTTTTCATTTTAAATTTTGATTTAGCTTCCACATTCAGTTTATTATCTTTAGTATGCTCATGATCATACCAGCAGGGTTAGCTTGGGATCACTTGTGGTCCTAGGTTCCGTGTCCGCATCTCGGGGTTAGTTCGGAGCGTGACAAAATATGGTATCAGAGCACTAGGTTTAAGAGTCCTAGGATGTCTGAAAAGTCGCGCTAAGTAGAGTACTTTTCATGGGTGTGAAGTGCACCACATCTAATGAGAGGGAGACTACAAAGTGTTTTAGGAAAACTTTACTTTCTTGTTACTCTTATCGTGCGTAAGGTATGATCTTATTCCGCTCTAACTTGATGTTCTATGTTTCAGATAATGCCTCCCCGTAAAGCTAACGCTAGGAATGCGAATTCCAGGAATACAAATGCAGCTCCTCCAATCCCAGATAAAAAAGTCTCCAATGCTGAGTTCAGGAATGCCATACAGATGTTGGCTCAGAGTATGACCCACCAAAATAATTGGGTTCATGCTCCTCTGAATGAAAATGGTGGATCAGCTACAGCAAGGGTCCGTGACTTTGTTAAGATGAATCCGCCTGAGTTATTAGGATCACAGACTAATGCGGATCTTAGAATTTCTTGGATGAAATTAAGAAGATCTTTGAGGTGATGCAGGTTACTGGGAATGATCGGGTTGAGTTGGCATCATATCAGTTGAAGGATGTCGCTCATATCTGGTACACTAAATGGAAGGAAAATAGGGGTACAGATGCAACTTCTATCACTGGGGATTGCTTTAGTGAGACCTTTCTGGACAGGTTTTTCCCAAAGGAGTTGAGAGAAGCAAAGGCTCAAGAATTCATGAACTTGAGGCAGGGAACATGACAGTCCAAGAGTATGGGCTGAAGTTTAACCAACTCTCCTGGTATGCTCCTCACATGGTTGCTGACTCCAGGGCTCAGATGAATAAGTTCTTTTATGGAGTGTCAGATTTGGTGAAGACAGAGTGCATATATGCTATGTTGCTGGGAGATATGAAGATCTCTAGGCTTATGACTCATGCTCAGCAGGTTGAGGGTGATAATATTAGGGAACATGTCAAGGAGAATAAGAATGTTAGGACTGGGAACTATGACTATTCTCAGCAGAAATCGGATGGTGGAAATCGCTCTCAGGGTCAGCACAAGTTTCCAGCTCCAGCCCCTTCATCGGCTAGTGTTCCATCCTCCAAGAACAGGTATGACCAGAAGGGTAGAGCATCAGGGTCTAAGTCTCAGGGAAGTCACCAAGACATACCCCACTTTCCTTAAGTGTGGTAAGAACCATCCAGGCGAGTGCCTTGCAGGAAAAGAAGGATGTTTTGGGTGCGGTCAGTTTGGTCACAGGTTGAGGGATTGTCCTTCTAGACAAGGTCAAGGAGGTGGAAATGGTAGAGTTCAGTCTACAACTTCATCAGCGCCAGCAAGTCGCCCGACTCAGCAGGGTAACTCATCTAGTACAAGTGGCGGTTAACGCCAAAATAGACTGTATACTCTTCAGGTTCACCAGGATCAGGAAGGTTCTCCTGATGTAGTCACTGGTACGTTACGAGTCTTTGACATTGATGTGTATACATTGTTAGATCCAGGGGCTACTCTTTCTTTTGTAATTCCTTACATATCAGCAATTCAGTGTCAATCCAGAAACTCTCTCAGAACTTTTCTCAATCTCTACTCCAGTCGGTGACCCAGTTATAGCTAGACGGGTATACAGAAATTGCCCTGTCAGAGTCTCTCAGAAAGTCACCTTAGAAGATGTAGTAGTGTTAGAAATGGTATACTTTGATGTCATTCTAGGCATGGATTGGTTACACTCATGTTATGCCTCAGTCGATTGTAGAACTAGGATTGTTCGTTTTCAGTTTCTAGACGAACCAATCTTAGAATGGAAGGGTAGTAGCTCAGCGCCTATGGGTCAATTTATTTCTTACCTTAAGTCAGAAAGATGATATCTAAGGGTTATCTGTATCATCTAGTTCGGGTTAAGGATTCTAGCCTTGAAACCCCAACTCTTTTGTCAGTTCCAGTAGTTTGTGAGTTTCCAGAAGTGTTTCTAGAAGATCTTCTCGGAGTCCCTCCCGAAAGAGAAATCGACTTTGGTATTGATCTCCTTCTAGATACCCAGCCTATTTCTATTCCTCCTTACAGAATGTCTCCAACAGAGCTTAAGGAATTGATAGAGCAGTTGAAAGACCTTCTAGATAAGGGTTTTATCATACCTAGTATTTCACCATGGGGCTGCACCAGAATTGTTCGTAAAGAAGAAAGATGGTTCTCTCAGAATGTGCATTGACTATAGACAGTTGAACAAGGTCACAATCAAGAATAAGTATCCCATCCCCAGGATTGATGACTTGTTTGACCAACTTCAGGGTGCTAGTCATTTCTCAAAGATAGACCTCAGATCGGGTTATCATCAGCTTAGAGTCAGAGATAGTGACATTCCGAAAACTACCTTCAGAACTCGGTATGGTCATTACGAATTTGTAGTTATGTTGTTTGGACTAACTAATGCTCCTGCAGATTTCAAGGATTTGATGAACAGAGTGTTCAAATAATACTTGGACTTGTTCATTATTGTCTTTATTGATGATATCCTCATTTACTCTAGGAGTGAGGAAGAACATGCAAGTCATTTGAGAATTGTTCTACAGACTCTCAAGGATCGCCAGTTATTCGCTAAGTTTAGCAAATGTGAGTTTTGGTTGCAATCCATTGCTTTCCTTATTCACATTGTATCTAGCGAAGGGATCCGAGTAGATTCACAGAAGATAGAAGCAGTGAACAATGGCCCAGACCTACATCTGCTAAAGATATCAAAAGTTTCTTAGGTCTAGCTGGTTATTACAGAAGGTTCGTGGAAGGATTTTCATCCATAGCCTAACCATTGACTAGGTTGACTCAGAAGATGGTCAAGTTTCAATGGTCAGATGATTGTGAGAAAAGCTTCACAGAATTGAAAACTAGATTGACTACAGCTCGTGTCTTGACTCTACCAGAGGGTTCAGATGGTTATGTGATTTATTGCGATGCATCCAGAGTTGGCCTTGGTTGTGTGTTGATGCAACAAGATAAGGTTATAGCTTATTCTTATAGACATCTTAAGGTGCATGATAAGAACAATCCAACTCATGACCTCGAGCTTGCAGCAATGGTGTTTGCACTCAAGATCTGGAGACACTACTTGTATGGTGTTCATGTAGATGTTTTCACTGACATAAGAGCCTTCAGTATATGTTCACCCAGAAAGAGTTGAATCTTCGCCATAGGAGATGACTTGAGTTCCTTAAGGATTATGATATGAGTGTGCATTATCATCCTGGTAAGGCGAATGTAGTAGCAGACACTCTTAGTAGACTATCTATGGGTAGTGTAGCCCATGTTGAAGAAGAAAGAAAGGAGCTAGTGAAGGATGTTCACAGGCTTGCTCGCATGGGAGTTCGCCTTATGAGCATATAAGACAATGGTGTAACAGTTCAGAATGGGGCAGAATCTTCGTAGGTAGTGGAGGATAAGGAAAAGCAAGACAGTGATCAAATCTTGCTTGAACTAAAAGGTGCAGTCCACAATCAGAGAGTGGAGGTTTTCTCCGAAGGGGGAGATGGTGTACTTCGCTACCAGGGTAGATTGTGTGTTCCTAATGTGGGCGAGTTGAGACAACATATTCTTGCAGAAGCCCATAACTCCATATATTCTATTCACCCAGGTGCCACTAAGATGTACCGCGATCTGCGGGAAGTCTATTGGTGGAATGGCATGAAGAGCGATATAGCAGATTTTGTGAGTAAGTGCCCCAGTTGTCAGCAAGTCAAGGTAGAACATCAGAAACCAGGGGGTATGACTTAAAAGATCGAAATTCTTATTTGGAAGTGGGAAGTAATCAATATGGATTTCATCACAGGGTTACCGCGTACTCGCAGACAGCATGACTCCATTTGGGTGATAGTTGATAGGATGACTAAGTCTTCTCGCTTTTTGGCAGTCAAGACTACATATTCGGCAGAGGACTATGCCAAGCTTTACATAAAAGAGATTGTGAGGTTACATGGAGTTCCTTTGTCTATCATCTCAGATAGAGGTCCTCAGTTTACCTCTCATTTTTGGAAGTCATTTCAGAAGGGTCTTGGTACTCAAGTTAACCTTAGCACAGCATTTCGTCCGCAGACGGATGGACAAGGAGAGCGTACTATTCAGACCCTAGAGGATATGTTGAGAGCTTGTGTGATCAATTTCAAAGGTAGTTGGGATGATCACCTTCCTCCAATTGAGTTTGCCTACTACAATAGCTACCATTCCAGCATTCAGATGGCCCTTTATGAGGCTTTATATGGGCGTAGATGTAGATCTCCTGTTGGTTGTTTTGAAGTAGGTGAAGAAACCTTGATAGGACAAGATTCAGTCCTTTATGCTATGGAGAAAGTGCAACTCATTAGAGATAGACTTAAGACAGCCCAAAGTCGTCAGAAATCTTATGCAGATGTAAGGAGAAGGGAACTAGAGTTCCAAGTTGATGATTGGGTTTTTATGAAAGTCTCACCTATGAAAGGGGTGATGAGATTTGGAAAAGAAAAGGAAGCCCAGTCCTAGATAAGTAGAACCTTACAAGATCTTGAAAAGGGTTAGCTTGGGATCACTTGAAGAAGTGTGTGGGTGATCCTGCCTCTATAGTGCCATTGGAGCGTGTGGCGGTGAAAGATAGTCTTTCTTATGAGGATGTACCAGTTGAGATTCTTGACCGTCAGGTCCGAAGGTTGAGAAACAAAGAAGTCGCTTCAGTCAAGGTTTTTTGGAGGAGTCATTCCGTAGAAGGAGCTACTTGGGAAGCAGAAGCAGCCATGAAAGCCAAGTATCCTCACCTTCTTCCTTCCGATTACACTCCATCTTGAGGTAATAGTTCCTCTTCAGTTTTCCAGTCATTTATGCGTAAATTAAGTCTTAGAATCATGTTCCCTCAGTTTGTACTTGCATTTTCAGTGTATTTGCATGTACTCGAAATTCAATTCAGTGAGAAACTCAGTTCTCAGTGTTTAATAGTGGGGTTTGCAACTCTCTCCCTCTATTTCATCTAGTTTAGTCTTCATTCGAGGACGAATGTTCCCAAGGGGGAGATAATGTAACACCCTATAGCCAAAACAGAACAAAAATCAGTTTTTCAAAAAACTCTGCAGGTGCAACTGACGTGACCATCGACGGACCATAGCCTGACCCACGGTCCGTCCTGCACAACCATCGATGGGATCAGAAACTCCCAAAAATCACAGCCCAGGAAAATTGGTTAAGTGTTGGTCGACGGACGGACTTACGGTGCGTAGGTCAGACTACGGTCCGTAGTCCATGACCGTCGATCAAGACCCCCTTCAACCACTCTCTGACAAGAGCCATGTATGACCAGTACGGTCCATAGATGGACCCACGGTTCTTAGGTCTGACAATAAGGTGGAAATAGCAGACAGATAAGGGAGAAGTTCAGTTGGGTCAACTTCAAATGGTCATAACTCTTAGCACAAAATGAATTAGGTGTCCCATCACCTATCCACATATAGATAATTAAATTATCTTTTCATATCCACCAATATTGCTAAATTCAAACCTCCAAGTAAAAGGTTATGCCCGTTTTAGTAAAGACCTGTCGAATAGGACCAACCGACGGACCAACCGACGGGGCGTGGATCTACCTACGGACCGTCTGTCCTCGCCGTAGGTTGGTCCGACAGTAACTTTCCCAAGGGTCTTTTGGAACTTTTCCACTTTGTTTAAACCCTAATAAACGTCGTTTTGACCCTAAATCATCAGATTTTAGTTTATTTAAGCCTAGAAACATAATTAAAACATATCTAAGTCAAATCATTAATCAAAACATAGAAAATTAGAAGCAAAAGAGGAGAAAAAGCTCAAGAACCCTAGTTCAAGAATGCCACAAGCTGCAGCAGTTCCAGCCCTGAAACTTAAGTATTTTTCCGTGAATTTCATCACCAGGTATGTGGGATTTCACTAGTGGGTTCTTTTCACCCATTAGGTCCCTAGTTTTAAAGTAGTTCTTGATTCTCTTATCATGATTAAACCTAGGGTTTCTAGAACTTTGATAGAACTTCATGATTTAGTTAAATATATGTTCCAAATAAGATTATCATGTTATTACTAAGATTACCGCATTAATTTCAGAACCCTAGATTTGTATTTCTTTAGTTCTTGAATTACACATGCTAGGTCAGATATTTCAGTTATGCAGATATACATGCTTCAGTTTTAATACATCATTATCAGATTAAATGTTGCATTCTCAAATTGAATGTTCAGTTTTGAGCTATCCAGTATTTATAGAAACTTAGACATAATTAGTTAATTTACGTAATTCATTGGGAGTAGCCTAATACCGAGTTGGACTAGGGTTTAGCGTACCCAATAGTCCCAGAACTACTAGCCAAGTAGGTTGTAAATCCCCTCTGTGGGCAATCAGTTTAGTGATCACGCCAGCATGCCTTTATACCTTTGGCAGGGTATATTGGGTCCTCTCGATGGGGCGTATACATCGGACTCCATATTTAGCTCATGTGGTTTTATTATCAGTTATTAGTAACTCCCACTGATCAGTCAGACTTTATGCATTGACCATTTATCAGTATATTCAGTATTCAGTTTCAACATGTTATAAATTGGTCATTGCATTCAGTTAGCTCAGAAATCCAGTATATTATATTCAGTTTATTATACTTGCTTTTGTGCTTGTTCGGTTATATTTTATTTCAGCTTTACTCTATCCTACATACTCACTACCTTCAATTACTGACGCATACGTGCACTATATCTTCTCATGATGTAGGTTCAGGTTCTCAGCATCCAGATCATGCATAGATCGATTTCTGATATCCAGTTTAGCAGATTCAGTGGTGCATCCTCATTCTCCGAGGACAACAGTCATGAGTTTAATTTCAGTCTTTAGTCATTTAGTTTCAGTTTTTGCTAGATTAAACTGGGGCTTGTCCTAGTATTTCTAGACCAGTTTAGAGGCTTATTTCAGACATAGTTAGTTTCAGCTTAACGTTTATTTAATATTTTCATTGAATTAAACTCATCAGTTTTCATATATCTCAGTTTTCGTATATGGTTATTCCCCATCTTTTCAGTTTAAATTATGATTTAGCTTCCACATTCATTTTATTATCTTTAGTATGCTCATGATCATGCCAGCAGGGTTAGCTTGGGATCACTTGTGGTCCTAGGTTCCGTGTCCGCATCTCGGGGTTAGTTCGGGGTGTGACGAAACTTGGTATCAGAGCACTATGTTTAAGAATCCTAGGATGTCTGAAAAAGCCGCGCTAAGTAGAGTCCTGTTCATGGGTGTGAAGTGTACCACATCTAATGAGAGGGAGACTACAAAGTGTTTTAGGAAAACTTTACTTTCTTCTTACTCTTATCATGCGTAAGGTATGATCTTATTCCACTCTAACTTGATGTTCTACATTTCAGATCATGCCTCCTCGTAGAGCTAACGCTAGGAATGCGAATGCTAGGAATGCAAACGCAGCTCCTCCAGTCCCAGATCAAGAAGTCTCTAATGATGAGTTCAGGGATGCCATACAAATGTTGGCTCAGAGTATGACCCACCAAAACAATTAGGTTCATGCTCCTCTGAATGAAAATGGTAAATCAGCAACAGTAAGGGTCCGTCACTTTGTTAGGATGAATCCGCCTGAGTTCTTAGGATCGCAGACTAATGAGGATCCTCAGAATTTCTTGGACAAAATCAAGAAGACCTTTGAGGTGATGCAGGTTACTGGGAATGATCGGGTTGAGTTGGCATCATATCAGTTGAAGGATGTCGCTCATATCTGGTACACTCAATGGAAGGAAAATAGGGGTACAGATGCAACTCCTACCACTTGGGATTGCTTTAGTGAGACCTTTCTGGACAGGTTTTTCCCAATGGAGTTGAGAGAAGAAAAGGCTCAAGAATTCATGAACTTGAGGCAGGAAAACACGACAGTCCAAGAGTATGGGCTGAAGTTTAACCAACTTTCCTGGTATGCTCCTCACATGGTTGCTGACTCCAGGGCTCAGATGAATAAGTTCTTGTATGGAGTATCAGATTTGGTGAAGACGTAGTGCAGAAATGCTATGTTGCTGGGAGATATGAACATCTCTAGGCTTATGACTCACGCTCAGCAGGTTGAGGGTGATAAGCTTAGGGAACAGGCCAAGGAGAATAAGAAGGTTAGGACTGGGAACTATGACTATTCTTAGCACAAATCGGGTGGTGGTAATCGCTCTCAGGGTCAGTAGAAGTTTCCAGCTCCATCCCCTTCATCAGCTAGTGTTCCATCCTCCAAGAACAGGTATGACCATAAGGTAGAGCATCAGGCTCTAAGTCTCAAGGAAGTCTTTCAAGCACCAAGACTTACCCCACTTGCCTTAAGTGTGGTAAGAACCATCCAGGAGAGTGACTTAGAAGGATGTTTTGGGTGTGGTCAGTCTGGTCACAGGTTGAGGGATTGTCCTTCTAGATAGGGTCAAGGAGGTGGAAATGGTAGAGTTCAATCTATAACTTCATCAGCACCAGCAAGTCGCCCGACCCAGCAGGGTAACTCATCTGGTAATAGTGGCGGTCAACGCAAAAATAGACTAATTGCTCTTCAGGCTCACCAGGATCTGGAAGGTTCACCTGATGTAGTCACTGGTATGTTACGAGTCTTTGACCTTGATGTTTATGCATTGTTAGATCCGGGGGCTACTCTTTCTTTTGTAACTCCTTACATATCAGTCCAATTCAGTGTCAATCCAGAAACTCTCTCAGAACCTTTCTAAATCTCTACTCCAGTCGGTGACCCAGTTATAGCTAGACGGGTATACAGAAATTGCCCAGTCACAGTCTCTCAGAAAGTCACCTCAGCAGATCTAGTTGTGTTAGAAATGGTATACTTTGATGTCATTATAGGCATGGATTGGTTACACTCATGTTATGCCTCAGTTGATTGTACAACTAGGATTGTTCATTTTCAGTTTCCAGACGAACCAATCTTAGAATGGAAGGGTAGTAGCTTAGCGCCTATGGGTCAATTTATTTCTTACCTTAAGTCAGAAAGATGATATCTAAGGGTTATCTGTATCATCTTGTTCGGGTTAAGGATTCTAGCCTTGAAACCCCAACTCTTGAGTCAGTTCCAATAGTTTGTGAGTTTCCAGAAGTGTTTCTAGGAGATCTTCCCGGAGTCCCTCCAGAAAGGGAAATCGACTTTGGTATTGATCTCCTTCCAGATACCCAGCCTATTTGTATTCCTCCTTACAGAATGGCTCTAACAGAGCTTAAGGAATTGATAGAGCAGTTGAAAGACCTTTTAGATAAGGGTTTCATCAGACCTAGTATTTCACCATGGGGGTGCACCAGTGTTGTTCGTAAAGAAGAAAGATGGTTCTCTCAGAATGTGCATTGACTATAGACAATTGAACAAGGTCACAATCAAGAATAAGTATCCCATCCCCAGGATTGATGACTTGTTTGACCAACTTCAGGGTGCTAGTCATTTCTCAAAGATAGACCTCAGATCGGGTTATCATCATCTTAGAGTCAGAGATAGTGACATTCCGAAAACTGCGTTCAGAACTCGGTATGGTCATTATGAATTTGTAGTTATGTCCATTGGACTAACTAATGCTCCTGCAGCTTTCAAGGATTTGAAAAACAGAGTGTTCAAACAGTACTTGGACTTGTTCGTTATCATCTTTATTGATGATATCCTCATTTACTCTAGGAGTGAGAAAGAACATGCAAGTCATTTGAGAATTGTTTTACAGACTCTCAAGAATCGCCAGTTTTTTGCTAACTTTAGCAAATGTGAGTTTTGGTTGCAATATGTTGCTTTCCTTGTTCACATTGTATCTAGCGAAGGGATCCGAGTAGATTCACAGAAGATAGAAGCAGTGAACAATGGCCCAGACCTACCTCTGCTACAAATATCAAATGTTTTTTAGGTCTGGCTGGTTATTACAGAAGGTTCGTGGAAGGATTTTTATCCATAGACTCACCACTGACTAGGTTGACTCAGAAGATGGTCAAGTTTCAATGGTCAGATGATTGTGAGAAATGCTTCACAGAATTGAAAACTAGATTGACTACAGCTCATGTCTTGACTCTACCAGAGGGTTCAGATGGTTATGTGATCTATTGCGATGCATCCAGAGTTGGCCTTGGTTGTGTGTTGATGTAACGAGATAAGGTTATAGCTTATGCTTCTACACAGCTTAAGGTGCATGAGAAGAACAATCCAACTCATGACCTCGAGGTTCCAGCAGTGGTGTTTGCACTCAAGATCTTGAGACACTACTTGTATGGTGTTCATGTAGATGTTTTCACTGACCATAAGAGCCTTCAGTATGTGTTCACCCAGAAAGAGTTGAATCTTCGCTAGAGAAGATGACTTGAGTTCCTTAAGGATTATGATATGAGTGTGAATTATTATCCTGGTAAAGCGAATGTAGTAGCAGACACTCTTAGTAGACTATCTATGGGTAGTGTAGCCCATGTTGAAGAAGAAAGAAAGGAGCTAGTGAAGGATGTTCACAGGCTTGCTCGCATGGGAGTTCGCCTTATGAGCATATCACACAATGGTGTAACAGTTCAGAATGGGGCAGATTCTTCTTTTGTAGTGGAGGTTAAGGAAAAGCAAGACAGTGATCCTATCTTGCTTGAACTAAAAGGTGCAGTCCACAATCAGAGAGTGGAGGTTTTCTGCCAAGGGGGAGATGGTGTACTTCGCTACCAGGGTAGATTGTGTGTTCCAGATGTGGGCGAGTTGAGACAACATATTCTTGCAAAAGCCCATAACTCCAGATATTCTATTCACCCAGGTGTTACGAAGATGTACCGCGATCTGCGGGAAGTCTATTGGTGGAATGGCATGAAGAGGGATATAGCAGATATTGTGAGTAAGTGCCCTAATTGTCAGCAAGTCAAGGTAGAACATCATAAACCAGGGGGTATGACTTAAGAGATCGACATTCCTATTTGGAAGTGGGAACTAATCAAAATGGATTTCATCACAGGATTACAGCGTACTCGTAGACAGCATGACTCCATTTGGGTGATAGTTGATAGGATGACTAAGTCTTCTCGCTTTTTGGCGGTCAAGACTACATATTCGGCAGAGGACTATGCCAAGCTTTACATTAATTATATTGTGATGTTACATGGAGTTCCTTCGTCTATCATCTCAGATAGAGGTCCTCAGTTTACCTCTCATTTTTGGAAGTCATTTCAGAAGGGTCTTGGTACTCAAGTTAACCTTAGCACAACATTTCATCCGCAAATGGATGGACAAGCAGAGCGTACTATTCAGACCCTAGAGGATATGTTGAGAGATAATGTGATCGATTTCAAAGGTAGTTGGGATGATCACCATTCTCTGATTGAGTTTGCCTACAACAATAGCTACCATTCCAGCATTCAGATGGCCCCTTATGAGGCTTTATATGGGCGTAGATGTAGATCTCCTGTTGGTTGGTTTGAAGTAGGTGAACCAGCCTTGATAGGGCCAGATACAGTCCTTTATGCTATGGATAAAGTGCAACTCATTAGAGATAGACTTAAGATAGCCCAAAGTCATCCGAAATCTTATGCAGAGGTAAGGAGAAGGGAACTAGAGTTCCAAGTTGATGATTGGGTTTTTCTGAAAGTCTCACCAATGAAAGGGGTGATGAGATTTTAAAAGAAATGGAAGCTCAGTCCTAGATATGTAGGCCCTTACAAGATCTTGAAAAGAGTTAGCTTGGGATCACTTGAAGAAGTGTGTGGGTGATCCAGCATCTATAGCGTCATTGGAGAGTGTGGCGGTGGAAGATAGTCTTTCTTATGAGGATGTACCAGTTGAGATTCTTGACCGTCAGGTCCGAAGGTTGAGAAACAAAGAAGTCACTTCAGTCAAGGTTTTTTGGAGGAGTCAGTCCGTAGAAGGAGCTACTTGGGAAGCAGAAGCAGCCATGAAAGCCAAGTATCCTCACCTTTTTTCCTTCCGATTACACTCCAGCTTGGGGTAATAGTTACTATTCAGTTTTCCAGTCATTCATGCATAAATTCAGTATTAGAATCATGTTCCCTCAGCTTGAACTTGCATTTACAGCATATTTGCATGTACTCGGAACTCAATTCAGTCAGAAACTCAGTTCTCAGTGTTTAGTAGTGGGGTTTGCAGCTCTCTCCTTCTATTTCAGCTAGTTTAGTCTTCATTCGAGGACGAATGTTCCCAAGGGGGAGATAATGTAACACCCTATAGCCAAAACAGACCAAAAATCAGTTTTTCAAAAAACACTGCAGGTGCAACTGACATGACCATTGACGGACCATAGCCTGACCCACGGTCCGTCCTGCACAACCGTCGATGGGATCAGAAACTCCCAAAAATCACAGCCCAGGAAAATTGGTTAAGTGTTGGTCGACGGACGGACTTACGGTCCGTAGTCCATGACCGTCGATCAATACCCCCTTCACCCACTCTCTGAAAAGAGCCACGGATTACCAGCACGATCCATAGATGGACCCACAGTCCATAGGTCTGACCATAGGGTGGAAATAACAGACAGTTAAGGGAGAAGTAGAGTTGGGTTAACTTCAAATAGTCATAACACTTCACACAAAATGAATTAGGTGTCCCATCACCTAGCCACAGATAGATAATTGAATTATCTTTTCATATCCACCAGCCTTGCTAAAATCAGACCTCCGAGTAATACGTTATACCCGTTTTAGTAAAGGCCTGTTGAACAGGCCCAACCGACGGACCAACTGACGGGGCGTGGATCCACCTACGGACCGTCTGTCCTGGCCGTAGGTTGGTCTAACAACAACTTTCTCAGGGGTCTTTTGGACCTTTCTCACTTCTTTTAAACCCTAATAAACATCGTTTTGACCCTAAATCATCAGATTTTAGTTAGTTTAAGCCTAGAAACATAATTAAAACATATCTAAGTCAAATCATTAAATCAAAACATAGAAAATTAGAAGCAAGAGAGGAGAAAAAGCTCAAGAACCCTAGTTCAAGAACGCCACAAGCTGCAATAGTTCCAGCCCCGAAACTTAAGTATTTTTTCGTGGATTTCATCATCAGGTATGTGGGATTTCACTAGTGGGTTCCTTTCACCCATTAGGTCCCTAGTTTTCAAGCAGTTCTTGATTCTCTTATCATGATTAAACCTAGGGTTTCTAGAACTTTGATAGAACTTCATGATTTAGTTAAATATATGTTCCAAATCATATTATCATGTTATTGATAAGATTAACGCATGAATTTCAGAAACCTAGCTTTGTATTTCTTTAGTTCTTGAATTACACATGCTAGATCAGATATTTCAGTTATGCAGATATACATGCTTCAGTTTTAATGCATCATTATCAGATTAAATGTTGAATTCTCAGTTTGCATGTTCATTTTCGTGCTATCCAGTATTTACAGAAATTCAGACATAATCAGTTAATTTACGTAATTCATTGGGAGTAGCATAATACCGAGTTGGTCTAGGGTTTAGCATACCCAATAGTCCCAGAACTACTAGCCAAGTAGGTTGTAAATCCCCTCTATGGGCAATCAATTTAGTGATCACACCAGCATGCCTTTATAACTATGGCAGGGTATATTGGGTCCTCTCGATTGGGCGTATACATCAGACTCCACATTTAGCTCATGTGGTTTTATTATCGGTTATTAGTAGCTCTGTGGTTTTATTATCGGTGTTTGACCAGTATATTCAGTATTCAGTTTCAGCATGTTATAAATTCGTCATTGCATTCAGTTAGCTGAAAAATCCACTATATTATGTTCAATTTATTATACTTGCTTTTGTGCTTGTTCGGTTATATTTTATTTCAGCTTTACTCTATCCTACATACTCACTACCTTCAAGTACTGACGCATACGTGCACTATATCTTCTCATGATGTAGGTTCAGGTTCTCAGCATCCAGATCATGCATAGATCGATTTCTGATCTCCAGTTTAGCAGATTCAGTGGTGAGTCCTCATTCTCCGAGGACAACACTCATGAGTTTAATTTCAGTCTTCAGTCATTTAGTTTCAGTTTTTGCTAGATTTAGCTGGGGCTTGTCCTAGCATTCCTAGTCCAGTTTAGAGGCTTATTTCAGACATAGTTTGTTTCAGCTTAGCGTTGACTTAATATTTTCATTGTATTAAACTCATCAGTTTTCATATATCTCAGTTTTAGTATATGGGTATTACCCATCTTTTCAGTTTAAATTATGATTTAGCTTCCACATTTAGTTTATTATCTTTAGTATGCTCATGATCATGCCAGCAGGGTTAGCTTGGGATCACTTGCGGTCCTAGGTTCTGTGTCCGCGTCTCGGGGTTAGCTCAGGGCATGACAAGAAATAAAGAAGTTTTCCTTGATATAATTGCATATATCGAAGATAAAGATTATAAGAAAGAATATTTGAGGGCATTAAAAGGTATAATTCTTAATCAATAAATAAATAATCATATTGTTAAACCCGTTAGCATGACCATCAGAGAACAAAATTCTGAAATAACACTTCAAGATTTTCATACCGAATTAATACATGTAAACAAAGAAATTAAAACAATCAAAGAAAAACTTAACACTTCAGAAGATATATCCACCAAAAGACAAAGTTTACAACTGGAACTAGAACCATTAACTCAAAAAATAAATTCAAGAGTCAATACTATTGCAATAGTTAAATCCCATAGCTATCATATACCCATTACATTAATTATTAATAAAAATTACTCTATACAAAAGGTGTCTTTTATTAGATACTGGTGCAGATCAAAATTGCATCATTGAATAAATTATCCCTACTAAGTATGTTGAATAAAATACTACTTGATTATTCTCCGCAACAGGAGAAAGACTTAAAATAAATTATAAACTTCACAAGGGACACATATGTAATGATGGAATTTGTTTCATAAATGATTTTGTAATAACTAAAGACATAAATGAAGAAATAATTTTAGGAACTCCCTTTATAACACAACTAAAGCCGTATACGGCTACCCTAGATGGAATTCACACTAGTATATCAAAAATGGAAAGTGATCATATAAAAAATAAAAATATATTTAGAATAAATCTATTCTCACAACAATTAATTATTTAAAAGAAGATATCAAGATAAAAAGAATTCAATCCTCTTGAAAAATCCTGAAGTAGAAGCTAAAATTAAAGGCTTACAAGGAGAAATAGAACAAGAAGTTTGTTCTGATTTTCCTAATGCATTTTGGGAAAGGAAAAACCATGTTGTTGAATTACCTTATATTGAGGGATTCGACGAAAAAATCATCCCCACTAAGGCAAGACCCATTCAAATGAACGCCGAATTAATGGAATATTGTAAAAAGGAAATTAATGACTTACTTGCTAAAATATTATTAGACCATCCAAGTCACCTTGGAGTTGCTCGGCCTTTTATGTCAATAATAGTGCCGAAAAAGAAAGAGGTGCCCCAAGGCTAGTTATCAATTATAAGCCCCTTAATAAGGTATTAAAATGTATTAGGTATCCCATACCTAACAAACGTGATCTTCTTAAGAGAACTTACAAAGCTAATATTTATAGTAAGTTTGACATGAAATCAGAATTTTGGCAAATAAAATCACCGAAAAAGACAAATATAAAACAGCCTTCAATGTCCCTTTTTGACAATATGAATGGAATGTGATGCCTATCGGACTAAAAAATGCTCCGTCTGAATTTAAAAATATCATGAATAATATATTTAATCAGTATAATCATATTTCTATAGTCTACAGAGATGACGTATTAATATGTTCCAAAGATATGATCAACACTTTAAACAACTCTCTACACCTTTTTAAAAGTTGTCAAGAAGAATAGTCTAGTAGTAAGTGCTAAAAAGATTAAATTATTCTAGACTTTTCCATTAGATTCCTTGGCCATGAATTATATCAAGGAACCTATAAAATCATTTGTAGAGCCATAGAGTTTTCATCAAAATTTTCGGATGAATTAATAGATAAAACACAACTCTAGAGATTTTTAGGGAGTCTCAATTATGTTGCTGACTTTATTCCTAATATTAGACAGGTTTGTAAGCCTCTTTATCAGCGCCTTAAAAAGAAACCAGAGCCATGGGAAATAGAGCATACTAGTGCAATTCAAAAAATAAAATTAATTGTCCAAAAACTCCCATGTCTAGGTATACCAAACCCAGAGGCCCTTATGATAGTAGAAATAGATGCCTCAGATATAGGGTATGGAGGCATACTTAAACAAAAAATGTCTGTAGGATCCACTAAACAATTAGTGAGATTCACTTCAGGAGTTTTGAATGATACTCAAAAATATTATAGTACTATTAAAAAAGAAATTTTGGCTATAGTACTATGTATTACCAAATTTCAAGATGATTTAATAAATAAAGAATTTTTATTAAGAGTCGACTGTAAAGTAGCCAAAGATGTTTTGAAAAAGAATGTGAAAAATCTATTTTCTAAATAAATATTTGCCAGATTGCAAGCTTTATTATCTAGCTTTGATTTTGAAATAGAATTTATAAAAGGAGAAAATAATTCTCTACCTGACTTTTTGACAAGAGAATTTATACAGGGAAAAAAATGAGACCAGGAGTACCGGGAATAAGGCCCCCGAGGCTCCCACTACAGCCCTTCAAACCAGAAGATAAAATGAAAAAACCATTCAAAGAGGGCGATAAAAAATTAGAGAATCGCTACTCAATCCTAGCGGAATTTCCAAACCTGTCAAAACACAAATCCTTATCAGTAAATAAACCATCATCAACAACTATTTTTGTCAAAATAAAATAAAGTTATGAAATGAAACCACCAGAAACATACGTAGAAGTGGTAGTTCCAACTACCCCGACAAAAAATAAAAAAAAGGTTACTCAGTCAGATAAATAGGATTTTACCATTACAGTTTTGCAGGTGCTGCCTATCATGGATCTTGACAAAGAATATGAATTCTTTGGAGTGCCCAACCTCCTGAAACCGTGTTACACTAATCGAAATTATGTGAAAACTGAGGATCCACTTAAAACCCGAAGGTATTATGAGTTCATATTAACAGATACTGATTCAGTAGAAATTGACCATAAATTAGCAGATTTCAATGATCCAAATAGAATTCAATTTTCAAGATTTACAATTAAAAGAATATTAAGTCCTTTTGAGTTGTTTTTGGATCATCTACATACCCCTATTCCACTATCAACATCTTATCGTCCCTAGACGTATAATTGGTATGATTATAAAGCGGCTTGGTATAATTTTATGTATCTCCGACCAAATATCCACACTTGGTTTGTTAAATATTCAAAGGAAATAAACAGGTATTATCACCAAATTTTTAATACAGTTTGAGAAGTTCCAGGTTTAGCAGAATATCTATACACTCCCGAAAAATATTAAATGGAGTAAGTTCTTTATTTTCAAAAGGATATCCTATATTATTAGATTGTCCGTTGATATTCATGAAATTGAAAGGATCAAGTATATAAGCAATACTATCAAGATTAAAGGATGGACTCTGAAAGATCACGATGACAAGTTAGTTATCGACTCTTTATCGCGAAAGAAATCCGATGTTTCAAAAGGAGATTTAAAAAGAAGGCTCGAAGAAGCCTTATCAAGTCTCGTCAAAACTACCAATCATGAAAAGTTATTGAAATTATTAGACACTACATCCTCACATACCAGTGAAAAAAGTAATGAGGATATGTATCATCTTCAATAAAGTCAAGAAAATGTCAAGCTTATTTCAACAAATAAGAAAACAGCTAGACCCCACAGGAATAAAGTCAAAAGCCACAAAGGGACAAAGGGACCAAGTAACAAGATATATTTTTTGAAGATAAATTTTCAACAAAAGAATATAAACATGTAGTGGAGGCTACGTGTGAGTAATCCCAGCTACGTGGTATCTATCTCAAGCCACGTATAATTATTATCAGTTATTTGTAATATGTAGTAGTTACGTGTAAAATAAATAATGTGTATTAGTGTATGCACACATGTAAAATAGATAGCAATAAGTTAGATTAATCAGCACTTTGGAGGCCTATTTAAGGCTTTCAACTTGTATCTGTAAGAGGCATTCAAAAAATCATACGACTTTGAAAAATCTCTCTACCATATTCTTCCATTTTCCCATCTTTTCCAATTCTCCCATCTTCCATGTTCTCTCTCTATTGCCTAAATAAATAAAGTTATTTTGTATGTATACTTTCTCTACTATTTTGTTTATTTAATTTATGTTTTAAATTTTAAGTTTTTGTTTTAAGTTTGTATACTGCCCTTTGTTCTTTTTTTTCTATTTGTTTTAAGTTTTTGCTTGGTTTTGCTCCCTTCCGTTACTCTACTCAATTTCACTTAGGATTCCGTCCCGAAACTCGATCCGTCCCCTCAACTGGTATCAGAGCCAAGTTGACCGGGAAAGGTATGAGTAGGAGCGACTAAGTCCGTACGTTGTCCTTGGGCGCACGACGTCAAAACTTAGATTGTGGTCGGGGTGGTAAGTTCGGAGTTTGATAGTTGTTGTTCTTCTTCCACTTGTCTCTTAGTTTTATACCTTGAAGTGGGGTAACCGGATAATTCCCGATTTAGACGTTGGCAAGTCCGTATTTTTCGTTGGATTAGCATAGATTGTGTGTGTCGTAGAGCCGGACCCGGAGGGTGTTCTCGTCGCCAAGCCTATAGGAATAATATCAAAGAAAATTAGTGAAAAATATAACAATAATTATAACACAAAGAATTTATTATTCCGGTAGTAGTCTTTAAAGTAGACATTTAAGCCCAAGGATAGTGTTCTTCTCTCCGCTAGATACTCCGTACTATATAAACTCTTAATTATTCATGTCTACTCTGCCATGTGTAAAAGACTTAGAATATTTTATATTTTCTACCATAAAAGGTAATGAAATAATAAGTAAAGATACTACCTTAAAGGATAATAAAATAATAAGTAAGAATGCTACTTTAGTAAAATCCATTAAAAAAAATTAAGAATTATATTGGCATGATTTATTTAGATGAAACTTTTGAATCAGATTTTAATTATTTAAATAAACTTTGGACTAGTCCAGAATACTCTGTTAAAAACAATGGTATGTACAAAGATATTCTCTATCAGAAAGAATATATTTAGAAATAACTGATTTAGTGATATGAGAAGGTAAAATTTAATATAGAGTTTTTTAAATGGTTTGAACACATAGGGAAATTAGACGACCAAAATGAGCCGTTAGAAATAATTATTGATAAATGGTATACCACTAATAATAAGGTAGTTGAATCTAAAATTTCTCCTTTAGAAGAAATTAGTATACCGACAAATGGTATAATTATTACTACCTTACCTTTTCAAACAAATATAATCAACACTAAAGAAAGTAAAACAAGTCCTTCCTACAAGGATGAAACTAAATATCTAGAAACTCATCGAATATTTAAACTACCTCAATTTTCTAATATTAAATTCATAGAGTATCAAATTTATAATAAAATAGAAATAGCTATTACGGCTTATGAAATAAAATATTTATCAGATAAACAATTACCTGCTATGGTTACAACTGGATTTACCACCACATTAAAGGATAAGTTTAAAGGAAACATCCCTTATAAACAATTAACCTACGGTAATCTCATAAGATTAGAAATAAATATAAAACTTAAAAATCAATTAAAGAGGGGTAAACATCATCGTAAAAGTTATAACGATAAACACGACGAATCCCAATATTATAAAAGAAAATCTAGATTAGTTAATAAAGACATTAATGTGTGTTGGAACTGTGAAAAACACGGACATCATGCTAAGGATAATAATGCCCTTAATAAAAGGAAGGATACGATAAATAGGTTAGAACTAGAAGATAATATTATAAATTATACTCAATTCTTAATAAAAATCACACCAGTTCCAAAATAAATTATAGTAGAGATAACCAATTTAAAATAAAGGATAAATCTAAAGATAATAATTCAACTTACAGTGGCAGTAAAAATACAGATTGCACCTATCAAAACCCCTCCAGCAATGTCATTAGCAGTAGTAATAAAGAAGTTTTCATTGATATAATTGAACATATCGAAGATAAATATTATAAGAAAAAATATTTGAGGGTATTAAAAGATATAATTCTTAATCAACAAATAAATAATCATATTGTTAAATCCGTTAGCATGACCAATAGAGAACAAAATTGTGAAACAACACTTCAAGATCTTCAAACAGAATTAATACATGTAAAGAAAGAAATTAAAACAATCAAACAAAAACTTAACACTTCAGAAGATATATACACCTAAAGTCAAAGTTTACAATTGGAACTAGAACCATTAACTCAAATAATAAATTCAGGAGTCAATACTATTGCAATAGTTAAAACCCATAGCTATCATATACCCATTACATTAATTATTAATAAATATTACTCTATACAAAAGGTTGCTTTATTAGATACAGGTGCAGATCAAAATTGCATCATTGAAGAAATTATCCCTACTAAGTATCTTGAAAAAAGTACTACTCAATTATTCTCCGCAACAGGAGAAAGACTTAAAATAAATTATAAACTCCACAAGGGACACATATGTAATGATGTAGTCATAAATGATTTTGTAATAACTAAAGACATTAATGAAGAAATAATTTTAGGAACTCCCTTTATAACACAACTAAAGCCGTATACGGCTACCCTAGATGGAATTCACACCACTATCATAGGGAAAAGGATTATCTTTCCATATATAAATAGTATATCAAAAAATGGAAAGTGATCATATAAAAAATAAAACTATATTTAGAATAAATTTACTCACACAACAAATTAATTATTTAAAAGAAAATATCAAAATAAAAAGAATTCAATCCTCTTGAAAAAATCCGGAAGTAGAAGCTAAAATTAAAGGCTTACAAGGAGAAATAGAACTAAAAGTTTGTTCTGATTTTCCTAATGCATTTTTGGAAAGGAAAAACCATGTTGTTGAATTACCTTATATTGAGGGATTCGACGAAAAAATTATCCCCACTAAGGCAAGACCCATTCAAGTGAACGCCGAATTAATGGAATATTGTAAAAAGGAAATTAATGACTTACTTGCTAAAAATATTATTAGACCATCCAAGTCACCTTGGAGTTGCTCGGCCGTTTATGTCAATAATAGTGCCGAAAAAGAAAGAGGCGCCCCAAGGCTAGTTATCAATTATAAACCCCTTAATAAGGTATTAAAATGGATTAGGTATTCCATACCTAACAAACGTGATCTTCTTAAGAGAACTTACAAATCTAAGATTTATAGTAAGTTTGACATGAAATCAGGATTTTGGCACATACAAATCGCCGAAAAAGACAAATATAAAACAACCTTCAATGTCCCTTTTTGACAATATGAATTGAATGTGATGACTTTCGGACTGAAAAATGCTCCGTCTGAATTTTAAAATATCAAGAATAATATATTTAATCAGTATAATTATATTTCTATAATCTACATAGATGACGTATTAATATATTCTGAAGATATAGATCAACATTTTAAACAGCTCCACACCTTTTTAAAAGTTGTCAAGAAAAATGGTCTAATAGTAAGTGCTAAAAAGATAAAATTATTCCAGACTTCCATTAGATTCCTTGTCCATGAATTATCTCAAGGAACCTATAAACGCATTTGTAGAGCCATAGAGTTCTCATCAAAATTTCTGGATGAATTAATATATAAAACACAACTCCAGAGATTTTTAGGGAGTCTCAATTATGTTGCTGACTTTATTCCTATTATTACACAGGTTCGTAAGCCTCTTTATCAGCGCCTTAAAAAGCAACCAGAGCCATGGGAATTAGAGCATACTAGTGCAGTACAAAAAATAAAATTAATTGTCCAAAAACTCCCATGTATAGGTATACCATACCCAGAAGCCCTTATGATAGTAGAAACAGATGCCTCGGATCTAGGGTTTGGAGGCATACTTAAAGAAAAAATGTCTGTAGGATCCACTGAACAATTAGTGAGATTCACTTCAGGAGTTTGGAATGATACTCAAAAAGTTATAGTACTATTAAAAAAAAATGGCTATAGTACTATGTATTAACAAATTTCAAGATGATTTAATAAATAAATAATTTTTATTAAGAGTGGACTGTAAAGCAGCCAAAGATGTTTTGAAAAGGGATGTTAAAAATCTAGTTTCTAAATAAATATTTGCCAGATGGAAAGCTTTATTATTTAGCTTTGATTTTGAAATGGAATTTATAAAAGGAGAAAATATTTCTCTACCTAACTTTTTAACAAGAGAATTTACACAGAAAAATAATGAAACCAGGAGTACCGGGAAAAAGGCCCCCGAGACTCCCACTACAGCCCTTCAAACCAGAAGATAAAATGAAAAAAACATTCAAAGAGGGCGATAAAATATTAGAGAATCGCTACTCAGTTCTAGCGGGATTTCCAAACCTGCCAAAATCCAAATCCTTATCAGTAAATAAACCATCATCAACAGCTATTTTTGTCCAAACAAAAGAAAGTTATGAAATGAAACCACCAGAAACATACGCACAAGCGGTAGTTTCAACTACCCCGACAAAAAATAAAGAAAAGGTTACTCAGGATTTTCCCATTACAGTTTTGCAGGTACTGCCTATCATGGCGCTTGACATAGAATATGAATGCTTTGGAGTGCCCGACCTTCTGAAATCATGTTACACTAATCGGAATTATGTGGAAATTGAGGATCCACTTAAAACCCGAAGGTATTATGAGTTCATATTAACAGATACTGATTCAGTAAAAAATTAGCATAAATTAGCAGATGTCAATGATCCAGATAGTATTCAATTTTGTCACGACCCAAAATCGAGCCGCGAGTGACACCCACACTTATCCTACTATGTGAGCGAACCAACCAATCTAAGACCCCAACATATTGAACAAAAACACAAAGCGGAAGACTTAAAACTCATTAACGAAATCAATTAAATAACTTCTAAAATTTATAACTCATTATCCCCAAAATCTGGAAGTCATCATCACAAGAACATCTATCCTCAAGTTACTAATCTAAAAGTATCTAAGAAGCTAAAATAAATAAAAGGCTAGTCCATGCCGGAAGTTCAAGGCATCAAGACTTGAAGAGAAGATCCAGTCCAAGCTAGAAGCATTAGCTCACCCTGAAATCCGGTGTAGTGAAGACTGGCTAGAATTGCTGTTGAGTTGAAGACGACGGTACGTTTGCTGCATTCCCCAAATAACAAAGAAAGAAACAACAAGTAGGGGGTCAGTACAAAACACAAGTACTGAGTAGGTATCATCGGCCAACTCAAAATAGAAAACAGTATATATCAGTTCATATCATAAATCAACTACAATACTCAACATGTAGCAACAAGTACTATAATCATCAATAAGTACTACCAAGTTCATCCATGAGGACTCAAGCCTCAATACCACACTCATTTGGGAAATTAGGTTCATTACATTGAGTATATTAACATCTCTCAAGATTCATTATCTTTCTTCCTCTTGTGTCGGTACGTGACACTCCGATCCCCTACTACTATGTGTCGGAACGTGACACTCCGATCCCCTAATTCTACGTGTCGGTTCGTGACACCCGATCCCCTAATACTATGTGTCGGAACGTGACACTCCGATCCCCTACTTCTACGTGTCGGTTCGTGACACCCGATCCCCTAATACTATGTGTCGGAACGTGACACTCCGATCCCCTAATTCTACGTGTCGGTTCGTGACACCCGATCCCCTAATACTATGTGTCGGAACGTGACACTCCGATCCCCTAATTCTACGTGTCGGTTCGTGACACCCGATCCCCTAATACTATATGTCGGAACGTGACACTCCGATCCACTAACATCATTCTATCAATTCATCAAGCGTTCTCTTATACCAAGGCATCATCAATAACAAGGTGAATTTGGGTTTCTTCAAGATTTTGGATTCAAAAAGCTTCATTATACTTATTTTATCATAATCACATTCATGCAAGCATACAATTAAGCATATAGAAGGGTTTACAATACTACCAATACATATCATTCGCTATTAAGAGTTTACTACGAATAGTATCAAAACCATAACCTACCTTCACCGAGGATTCGTGATCAAGCAAGCAATCTCTTAAAGCTTTTTGTTTCCTCTTCGTTTGTCTCTCTCTATCGATCGTTCCTCTCTCTCCTTGTTCTTTCTATTTTTCTTCTTCCAAAACCCTCTTTCTTTTCCCTAATTAGCATATAATTAAGTATAAAAGATGAGGAATTAACCCACTAATTAACTCAAGGTTATCTCCTTTACACCCCCAAGAATTTGAGTTATTAATATTAACCCACAAAATTCATAATTATAGCAGGAATAGTCCAAAACGCCCCTTTAAAACTTACCCAGAAATCCGACCCAGACTGGGATTACGCAACCTGTGACGGCCCGTCGTGCCTGCGACGGTCCGTCCTGCAGGTTCGTCACAACCTTCAGAGACTCAATTTCCTTGATGAGTCTGAGACGGTCCGTCGTGCCTACGACGGTCCGTCCTGCACTTCCGTCACGACGGACAGAGAATTGCTCCCAGTACCCAATTCTCAAGAGTTGAAGTGTTTTGAAACGGAACCTCACAACGGTCCGTCATGTCTGTGACGGTCCGTCCTGCAGGTCCGTCACAGAGTTCAGAGAGTCGATTTCAGCACTCAAATATAAGAATTCCAAGTGTTTGGAACGAGACACCCTCGACGGTCCGTCGTGCCCATGACGGTCCGTCGTTGGATACGTCGTCTCAGACAGTTTTTCCAGAAATAAAATCTGCTGCTCAAAACGACTAAGCAGGTCGTTACAATAGATACCAATTTACCCATCGTTCGTCCTCGAACGATCAAAAGAAGAAAAACAAGGATGAGAGGGAGTACCTGAATCTGTGAACAGATGCGGATATTTTTCTTGCATATCAGCCTCCTTCTCCCAAGTGGCCTCTTCAACTGGTCGATTCTTCCATTGAACTTTGATGGATGCAATCTCCCTTGATCTCAACTTGCGAATTTCTCTATCTAAAATAGCAACAGGTTCCTCCTCATAAGACAAATTTTCATCAAGCAGAACCGAATCCCAACGAATGATGTAGTTTCCATCCCCATGGTATCTTTTCAACATAGACACATGAAATACCGGATGCACTCCTGACAGCCCTGGAGGCAAGGCTAATTCATAAGCCACCTCCCCTACTCGCTTAAGTACTTCAAATGGTCCAATATACCTTGGACTTAGCTTACCCCTTTTTCCAAACCGCATCACCCCTTTCATGGGTGAAACCTTCAGCAAGACTTGTTCACCCTCCATGAACTCCAAGTCTCTAACCTTTCGATCTGCATATTCCTTTTGCCTACTTTGAGCTGCTAAAAGCTTTTCTTGAATAGATTTCACCTTCTCCAATGAATCCCTCAACAGATCAGTACCCCAAGGTCTAACTTCAAATGCGTCAAACCAACCAATGGGAGACCTACATCTCCTCCCATACAATGCTTCAAATGGGGCCATGTCAATACTGGAGTGATAGCTATTATTGTATGAAAACTCCGCTAAGGGTAAGAAGTTATCCCAATGACCACCAAATTCAATCACACATGCGCGAAGCATATCCTCCAACACTTGAATCGTTCGCTCAGACTGACCATCGGTCTGAGGGTGAAATGCAGTACTAAGGTCCAACCTAGTACCTAATTCCGCGTGCAATGTTCTCCAAAACTTAGAAGTAAACTGCGTACCTCTATCTGATATAATGGAGAGTGGAACTCCATGCAATCGAACAATTTCTGAGATATAGATTTTGGCTAACTTCTCTGCATTGTAGGTCACCTTGATCGGAATGAAGTGAGCAGACTTAGTTAATCTGTCCATAATTACCCAAATAGAGTCAAACTTACCCAATGTCTTTGGAAGACCAACCACGAAGTCCATTGCAATTCTCTCCCACTTCCATTCAGGAATGGGCATTCTCTGAAGTGTTCCTCCGGGCCTCTGGTGTTCATACTTTACTTGCTGGCAAATTGGACATTTGGCAACAAAATCAACAATGTCGCGCTTCATTCTACTCCATCAAAAACAGTGTTGCTTTAGTCACGGTACAATCTTGGTTTGCACCAGGATGTATAGAATATCCGGAACTATGAGCCTCTGTAAGGATAGTGTGGATCAAATCATCAACACGAGGCACACTTACCCTTCCCTTAATCCTCAAGACACCTTCCTCATCAATTATTGCCTCTTTAGACTCTCCTCGCAACACCGTATCCCGAATTCGGCTTAGCTTCTCATCATCAAACTGTTTTCCCTTGATCTTGTCAAGAAAAGAAGATCTTGCCTTCACACTGGCCAAAAATCCTCCTTTCTCTAGTATTTCCAGTCTCATAAGGTCGTTAGCCAAGTTTTGGACTTCTCTAGCCAATGGGCATCTAGAAACTTGTAAGTGGGCTAAACTACCCATGCTACCTGTTTTTCTACTTAAAGCGTCAGCCACCACATTTGCCTTTCCTGGGTGATACAGAATGGTAATATCATAGTCCTTCAACAGTTCCATCCACCTCCTCTGCCTCAAATGCAAGTCTTTCTGGGTAAAAACATACTGTAGACTACGATGATCTGTGTAGACCTCACACTTGACCCCATATAGATAGTGTCTCCATTGCTTTAATGCAACACTACCGCACCAACTCCAAATCATGGGGGATAGTTACGTTCATGCACCTTTAATTGCCTCGAAGCATAAGCAATTACATTCTTCCTCTTGCGCATTAGCACTGCACCCAAACCGATAGGATGCATCACAGATAAACAAGAAGTTTTAACCCTCTACTGGCAAGGTTAAGGATAGGTGCAGTGTTAGCAAGGGCTTGACAGTTTCTGAAAAGCTTTCATCACATTTCATCCGACCGACAAATGGAACATTCTGCTTAGTCAAGTTCGTCAATTGGGAAGCAATAGAAGAGAATCCCTTGACAAATCGACGGTAGTAGCTGGCTAAACCAACAAAGCTCCTTACTTCTGACACATTAGTAGGTCTTACCCAATTCTTCACTGTTTCAATCTTAGAAGGATCCACCATCACCCCATCCTTAGAAACCACGTGCCCCAAGAAGGACACTGAATCTAGCCAAAACTCACACTTGGAGAATTTGGCATAAAGCTTTTTCTCCCTCAATACTTCCAACACAATTCTCAAGTGCTCCTCATGTTCCTTCTTGCTCTTTGAGTATATCAGTATATCATCAATAAATACAATAACAAAAAGATCAAGATATGGCTTAAAAATCCCGTTCAGTAGGCTATGAAGCAGCAGGGCATTCGTAGCCCAAAAACATTACTAACAATTCATTAATGCCCATACCTGGTTCGAAAGCGTTCCTTGGCACATCTGCTTCCGTATTTTCCAATTGAATATAACCAGACCGCAATAAATTTTAGAGAAGACACAAGCACCTTGGTAAACTGATCGAACAATCATCAATGCGAGGAATAGGATAATTGTTCTTAATAGTTACCTTATTCAGCTGCCTGTAGTCTATGCACATCCGAAGACTTCCATCTTTCTTCTTCACAAATAAAACAGGAGCACCCCAAGGGGATGCACTTGGCCTAATAAAACCTTTACCTAACAGCTCCTGAAGTTGGGCCTTTAACTCCCTTAACTCAGCTGGAGCCATTCTATAAGGGGGTATGGAAATGGGTCGAGTACCCGGCTCCAGATCAATGCAAAAGTCGATATCCCTATCCGGTGGCATACCAGGAAGGTCTGCAGGAAACACATCCAGAAACTCACGGACTACCGAAACCGACTCAATTGAAGGTACTTGGGTAGTGTCATCCTTGAGATGTGCCAAGAAAGCTAAGCACCCCTTACTAATCATTCTTTTAGCACGAAGAAAGGAGATGATACGAACCGGAGTGGAAGTGTAGTCCCCCTCCCACACTAACGGATCTGTCCCAGGCTTGGCTAACGTCACAGTTTTAGCATTACAATCCAAGATCGCAAAATTCGGAGAAAGCCAAGTCATACCAAGAATTACATCAAAATCAACCATTTCTAAGATGACCAAGTCTACATAAGTATTGCTCCCCACAAAAGTCACCAAGCATGACCTATATACCTTTTCAACTATCACAGACTCACCCACCGGAGTAGAAACACGAATAGGCATGTCAAGCGATTCACAATGTAAATTTAGACCAGTAGCAAATGAGGAAGATACATATGAAAACGTGGAGCCAGGATCAAATAATACAGAAGCCATGTAATCACAAACCAAAAGATTACCTGTGATAACAGCATCAGACGCCTCCGCTTCAGATCTCCCAGGGAAAGCGTAACAATGGGCCCTATCTCCAGTCTGCCCGTGGCCCCTACCATGTGGCGTTGTAGTAGCTCCAGTTTGTCCATCACCTCGGCCGTTTTGGTGACCACCATTACCTCGGCCACCACGTCCTCCAGAATAACGGCCTCTACCATGACCACCTCTACCTCTAGCTATTGGGGGTCTATAACTCTGTTTTGGACAATTCCTCCTAATATGTCCAGTCTCCCAACATCCATAACACTCTATGGATTCAAGCATCGGTCTCTCCGAGAAGTGTTGACCGGTCTGAGGTGGACCCCCAACTACAGTCTGTAGTGAAGACTGAATTGGTCGGACTGAGTAGCCTCCTGAACCCTGTCCTCTAGAGTAAGAACCATTAAACTCACCTCCCTTTAGAAACCTTTTTGATGTCGATGCCATAGTGAAGTCATCTGGCTTCACTCCTTTCACCTCTATCACGAAGTCTACCACTTCTTGAAAGGATTTTGCCGTAGCCGCTACCTGTAAGGCTAAAATCCGCAACTCTGACCTCAACCCCTTCACAAAACGGCGAATCCGTTCTTGTGGACTGAACAAAGTTGGGTGGCATAACCGGATCATGCACGAAACTTAGCTCAATAAGCAGTAATCGACATCCTACCTTGCTCTAGGCTCAAGAACTCATCCCTTTTTCTATCCCTCAAAGTCCGGGGAATATACTTCTCCATAAACAAACTAGAGAATGATGCCCAAGTCATAGGTGGTGCCTCTGTTGGTTGACACTCAACTTGTGACCGCCACCACATTTTGGCGTTCCCTTGAAACTGATAACTCACGAACTCAACACCAAACCGTTCTACTATACCCATCCTGTGTAGTAGCTCATGACAGTCAACCAAAAAATCGTAAGCATCCTCAGATTCAGCACCCTTGAAGATTGGAGGTTTCAATTTCAAGAACTTACTGAAAAGTTCATGCTGACATTTGGCATTATAAGGCCCTATAGTCCAAGACGAGGAAACGTGCCTATTTCCAATGAAGTAGCCATGCGGGGAGCCATAGTGGCGCATGTTGTCCATCCGGAACCTGAGGTGCCGGGTGCAGAACAAACTGGAGGTGTCTGACCCTGATCAGATAACCCGCTAAGATAAGCAAGAACCTGATTGATCATCTCTGGGGTAGGTTGGGGTGGCAATTCCTCATTCTGTGCTTGTTCATTCTCCCCTTCCTCACCCTCTCTTACCATTTTCTCCGTCGGTGGAGGATTCACCGCCCTAGTACCAGGTGGTCTAGGTGCTTGTCCTCTTCCTCTAGAGGACGTCCTCCCACGACCTCTTCCACGGCCTCTCGCCACTGTTTCTCTCCGAGCTATAGCCCCAGTGGCTGGCTCAGACGTTTCTTGTCTTGCCGGTGTTGGTGTTGGTGTTGGTGCAGTCGTTGCTCTAGTTCTAACCATCTGTGAAATAGAGTGAAGATGGTCAGATACCAATTTGTATCACCTAGATACCAATTGGATCCAAGTAATAGCACGAAAGAAAGAAAGAAAAAATGGAATTTTCCTAAAGTCTTATAGCCTCTCAAAGAAAAGTAAAGGCGTCCCCCTACCGTTCCTTAAGACTCTACTAGACTCGTTCTTGTGTGATGAGACCAACGAACCTAATGCTCTGATACCAAGTTTGTCACGACCCAAAATCGAGCCGCGAGTGGCACCCACACTTATCCTACTATGTGAGCGAACCAACCAATCTAAAACCCCCAACATATTGAACAAAAATACAAAGCGGAAGACTTAAAACTCATTAACGAAATCAATTAAATAACTTCTAAAATTTATAACTCATTATCCCCAAAATCTGGAAGTCATCATCACAAGAACATCTATCCTCAAGTTACTAATCTAAAAGTATCTAAGAAGCTAAAATAAATAAAAGGCTAGTCCATGCTGGAAGTTCAAGGCATCAAGACTTGAAGAGAAGATCCAGTCCAAGCTAGAAGCATTAGCTCACCCTGAAATCCGGTGTAGTGAAGACTGGCTAGAATTGCTGTTGAGTTATTAATGTTAACCCACGAAATTCATAATTATAGCAGGAATAGTCCAAAACGCCCCTTTAAAACTTACCCAGAAATCCGACTCAGACTGGGATTACGCAACCTGTGATGGCCCGTCGTGCCTGCGACGGTCCGTCCTGCAGGTTCGTCATAACCTTCAGAGACTCAATTTCCTTGATGAGTCTGAGACGGTCCGTCGTGCCTACGACGGTCCGTCCTGCACTTCCGTCACGACGGACAGAGAATTGCTCCCAGTACCCAATTCTCAAGAGTTGAAGTGTTTTGAAACGGAACCTCACAACGGTCCGTCGTGTCTGTGACGGTCCGTCCTGCAGGTTCGTCACAACCTTCAGAGAGTCATTTCAGCACTCAAATATAAGAATTCCAAGTGTTTTGGAACGAGACACCCTCGACGGTCCGTCGTACTCATGACGGTCCGTCGTGGGATACGTCGTCTCAGACAGTTTTTCCAGAAATAAAATCTGCTGCTCAAAACGACTAAGCAGGTCGTTACACCGGTGTAATGGGTGTGCATCCCAATTCTTTTTCCTATAAATTAAAAACTAAAATTTATAACGATATGTACATATATATATATATATATATATGTATATGTACATATATACATATTTAAAAGTCTGAATTAGAACTTACCATCTCTCTTGTTATTGTTCCAACAGACTTTGCACCTCCGGTGTGCAACAAGCCACCCTTAAGATTGCCTCTAGCCATTTTGGCTTGGTCTGATATTGCCTTAAACTTGTCTGTGTTCCAATACAGATTCAGTTCATCAAAAAATGCAGCAACATCCAATTCGGATGTTTAGCACTATTCCGAACATTCTTTAGCTAAGCAGACAGTCTAGAGGATGCCTTCCGCTCAAATGTGGTTGTAATGACCTGATCGTACCTCGGCTCCCAAGTACACATAGTCTAAATAAAAAAAATTAATAATGTTAATAAGATCGATAGAAAAAAAAAGTAAAATATTTTAAACTTAACTAAAAATATATATACCTTAAAGTTATTAAACATCGCATGGCATATACTGTTTGTGATCTCGTCCAAGAGTGATAAGCCTGTGTATAGAGTCTTCTAACACAATATTTTAAATCCCGCCAGCATAGTTTGCCGTATGCACTTACAAAACACAAAATAAATATGGTAGTTCATGAATAATATATCAAAGTATAAAGCAATAAATAAATAAACTAATAAATAGATAACAAAATAAATTTATGATAATCCATCCAGCTCAATATGACTCTACCAAGTCTTTCATTTTGGCCAAAAAATATTCTTGCCAGAAACTAGAGGAGGCATCTCATCATCTGTAGTAGCACTAGGTGTAGCTGTAGCTGAGGGTGATACATGAGGATGCACATAACGCTGAGTCCATGGAGGCATACCTGTCATAACATCGTACTTCTCGCTACTAGAATCTCTAATCCTCGAGACAGATAACTGAGGAGATATACCCGTGGGAGATGTTTATCTGCCGATAAGCGTCTTCCTCGACGAATAGCATGTAAAGGTAGGTCCTCAGAGCGTACTGAAGGCAATGCCTGTGAAGTAGAGAAAGCACTGACTAGTCGACGGTAATTACGATAATATTGTCGAGGATTCACCCTACCAAACAAAGTAGTAAGTATATATGTATCATGGCTAACGCGCTTCGGCGCAGAAGAAATAGATCATGTAATATCCTCAGGATGTATGGGTCTCCTAGACTTCTTATTTAAGCCTGTTTAGTCTGGCTAACACCAAGATGCTCGCGATGTCTATCACCATCACCTTCTGATGACATAGGTATGTAAATTTACATATATAATGCATATAAAAATCATAAATTCAATAAAATTAGCAAAATACACTAACTTACATATATATACTAGCTAGCTTCATTCTACACTATTCCTTCTTGCTTGTTTCAATTCCATCATTCTCCCATTCTTCCTCCTCAGTTGTTTCATTTTCATTATCGTTCTCATTCTTCGTCAACAAATGATTCATTTTCCTCATTCTCGGATATTTATTCCTCAACATTCAGTATCTCATCATCAGATACTTCTTCTAATATGTGTTGATGATGTTGTAGTGTGATTTGCAATTCAACATCAACTTGTTTTTGAACAATTGCAACAGCAAATTGATATGACACATCTAAGACATTGTCAATTTCAATTCTTTCCACGAGCTCTCTATACATTGAATGTACGAGTATGCGAGTTGGAATTCTAAACAACATAGGCTTGAAAGAGATTCTGAAAGAAACACTTGCCTTGACTCTACTCAACTCAAGAATACTTAATAAACTCATTTCATTATAAAGCAGTTTAAAACAAGTGCAATATACTAGAAAAGTTGTTTAAAACATGATGTCAACTCTGTGTATATGCAAATATCGTCCCTAATTCGGTGCTCAATACTACTCTCAAAATATACTGGCTCTTATGTTTTTTAAACATACTTCTTCTGTGGATTGAGATTGGTGCTCAAAAATATAGCTCAAAGGCTATCTTGGAAATCTCGTTTTCCCTGCTTGCTTCATTTAAAAAGCTATTACTCTTTTCTGAAAACTAGCCCGAAGGCTCTTTCGAAATTACAGTTTCCATTCTTATTTAAATGTGAAAATATTTTTATACTTCTTTGGGAATACTTAGTCCCCATATACTTCTTTGAAGAAAAGACTTCAACTTTACTCTGAACTAAACTCAAAACTTAAGTCTTAAAACAAAGTTAAAACGTTTGTAAAAGACTTATGAAAACTTGAAATGAACTTCTCACTCTTGACTTTTCTTAACATTGATCTTATTTGCTCTTGACTTAACTCTTAATTAATCCTTGAATTTGAAGTTATGGATTCAAGGTTGTAATTTATGTTTCTAGATGATTTTTATATGTTTAGAAGTCATTTCGAGTAATTAAAATCATTAAAAAGTGTTAATACACTTTCATAAGGCTTAAATGAACTGAATGTATAAAAGTGGGTGGAAAACACCGATTTAGGCGCATCTGGGGGAAGCCGCGCCAGCCCAAAAGTTTAGAGGCCCCATGAAGCACGCCTCCCAGGCCCTCTGGCCCAGATGGGGTGCGCCGCGCCTGACCCTTCCCAAGTGTTGGCTGACAAATTCTTCCTCTCGTTTTCTAACCTTAAATTATTTTAATTCGATTCTTGTTCTCAAATTCACTTTAGATTCATGTACCCACATCATTGTTGAGGAGTAGTAGAACATATAAAGTAATTTTGATGATTGATAAAGTGAAGGCATGGTTCACTACTTATTGTCGTATGTGTACTCTATCTGCAGATGACCTGTACAATTATGAGGTATTGCAGCAACGAAGAAAAAATGCAGAAATAAAGAAGAAAAATAAGGATACGAATATGAAAAGAAATAAAGAAGGAAAGAAAGAAAGAAGTAGCAATTCAAGTCAAATAAGGAAAGAAATAAAGAAGTAGCAATTCAAGTCAAATAAGGAAAGAAGTATATAGACAAGTTCAAGAAGGAAAAGGATTTGTAATTCCTTTCCTTTTAGAAGTTGATGAAGGCAAATCAAACTCTATAAAAGGATCAAGAAGTTGAAGGAAAAAAGTGTCTTTGCATAAACACAAATTGAGAGAATTTTTCGGCAAAGCCAGATCGATAGTTATTGCATATTCACGAAATATATCATCTTGAGAGTTGTAGTTATTGGAGAAAAAACACAAAGCTTCGTCACAACAACGTAAAGACTAGGTTCACCAGTTTTGTTCCACTCTGAACTATTGAATGTTGAAGTCTGATCAATTAAAGTCTAGGTTATTAGTCTTTGTTGATTTGTTCTAGGTTTATTATTGAGTTGTAATAATTTTAGATTGTGTAACAAGAAGTGAGTTTCACTTTTGGGGGATAGAGTCTTGACAGAATTGTAACAAGAAGTGGGATTGAATTCTTGGGGTAAAGTTGAGAGAGTGGTTGTGAGAATTGTAACAAGAAGTGGGTTTGAATTCTTGGGGTAAAGTTGAGAGAGTGGTTGTGAGAATTGTAAACAAAAAGTGGGTTTGACTTCTTAGGTGGTTAGAGTTAAGAAGAGTTGGGAGTTTTTGTAAACAAGAAGAGAGTTTGACTTCTTGGTGAGTGGAGAGTTTTTGATTATAGTTAATGAAAAGGGTAGAGGATCAGATTTAGATTCATTGATTAACTGAGTTGTAAATCTTGAATTAATATAAAACTTCGGTGTGGTTTTTCCCTTCCTTGAGTTAGGAAGGTTTCCACGATAAAATCTTAGTTTTATTGTGTTGTGAAAAAATTACAAGAACCTAGTTCTTGTATCAGGGTAAGGTTTCTACAATTGGTATAAGAGCGGTCTTTTTATTAAAAGACTAACATCTTGAAAAGGATCAATGGCTGCACCACCTACACCACAAGAAGGAGCTTCTCAAACTCGACCACCACTGTTTAATGTAAAGTATCATGGATGGTGGAAAATCACATGATGGATCACTTACTAGGAGAAAATCCAGACCTATGGAAAGTCGTGTTGGATAGTACAATCATACCCATGAAGAATGGAACTGATGGAACCACTCAAGTACCAAAGGATAGGAAAGAATAGAATGTTGCAGATAAACTTGCAATTCAGAACAATGCTAAAGCAAAAAGATCTTGATATGGCGAATAGGTCCAGATGAATACAATTGAATCTCATCATGTCAAGATGAAAAAGCAATATGGGAAACTCTACAAACTGCGCATGAAGTAAAAACTCAGTTAAAGAAGTCTAAATGGATAATTTGAACAGACAATATGAACTGTTTCGAATGGCAGAAGGTGAAACAATCCAAGAGAGGCACACCAGATTCACTGCTATCATTAATAAAGTCTACTCACTAGGAGAAATAATTCCCAATGGGAAGACAGTCAGAAAACTTTTGAGTGTTCTTCTAAAGTCTTGGGAAAGCAATGTAAAAGTCATTACTGAAGCACGTGATCTAGATAAGTTAGCTATGGATGAACTCATTGGAAATCTCATGACCTATGAACTCAAGAAAAAATAAGAAAGGGAAAATGGAGGCAAAAGAAAGGAGAAGAACATGGTTCTTACAAGCACAACATCAGAAGATTTTGAGGACGAAAACATTGCGCTAATGACCAAAAGGTTCTCAAGAATGTTAAAAAGGGGACAAGTGTTCCAAGGAAGGAACTCTAAAAAAACCAATGAAAATCCAATAGATCAAGTATGTCACAAGTGTGGAAGTCCGGATCACTTTATCAAGTTTTGTCCATTAAAAGCTCTAGAGAAAAAAGAGGAATAGTTTGGAGAAAGAAAAGGAAATCAAGAATGATAAATACATTTCCACAAACAGACGAATGACCAATCAAGAAGTTGATCCCTCAATGAAAAGGGTCTTTTCCGCTATGGGGGGCTTATCAGAAAAAGAATCTGAGTATGGAGTGTTCGAAAATCAATCACTACTGCAATAGAGCAAACAAATAAATATGATTTTCTTGCACTCATTGCTGAAACAGATTCTGAAGATGATGAAGAAGATGACAAACAAAGAAAGGTAAGTTTTGATCACATTAAAGTAAATATTGATTCATATTATAAAAGGGAACTAGAATCCCTATTGAGTACTCTTATAGATGCATATCAGTTAATTAGTTCTGAAATAGAACAAATAATGGAAAATTATGCATCTTTAAGAGAAGAAAATGAAAATCTTGAGAAACACAATCATTGTCTTCAAAATAAATTAAAAGAACAGATTAAGATCTCAAAGTTAAGTCACAAGTGCAAAAACTCTGCTAATGAACTTCAATTAGCTCTGGAAGAAAAAATAAAATTGTTAACAGTAAATTGCTAGGCCTTAACTGAAAGACATAGGTTGCTACAAGAAAATCTTGATCATACCAAACTTGATTTGGAACGAAATCTTAGATGGACCAGGTCCTCTGAAATTTTAACTCAGATTTAAGAAAGGCAAACCACCAGTCGAAGTGGGATTTGTTTTAGAAAACAAAATAATATTGTATCACACACTAATCACATGTCTAAAAGTTTATGCATTCATTGTGGAAACTCAGGTCATTTAAAGAATCAATGTAAAACTCTATTTGAGGCTTTTCAGAAAAATGTTAAGCTCACCAAAAAAGAAAAGGCTGATACGGAAAACCTGGTTCCAAATAAAAATTCTCCATATAAAGTAGTTTTGATGATTGATAAAGTGAAGGCATGGTTCACTACTTGTTGTCGTATGTATACTCTATCTGCACATGACCTGTACAATTATGAGGTATTGCAGTAACGAAGAAAAAATGCAGAAATAAAGAAGAAAAAGAAAGATGCAAATATGAAATGAAATAAAGAAGGAAAGAAATAAAAAAGTAGCAATTCAAGTAAAATAAGAAAAGAAATAAAGAAGTAGTAGTTCAAGTCAAATAAGGAAAGAAGTAAATATAGACAAGTTCAAGAAAGAAAGGTTTGTAATTTCTTTCCTTGTAGAAGTTGATGAAGGAAAATCAAACTCTATAAAAGGATCAAGAAGTTGAAGGAAAAAAGTGTCTTTGCATAACACAAATTGAGAGAATTTTCCGGCAAAGCCAGATCGATAGCTATTGCATATACACAAAATATATCATCTTCAGAGTAGTAGTTATTGGAGAAAAAATGCAGAGCTTCGTCACAGCAACGTAAGGACCAGGTTCACCAGTTCTGTTCCACTCTGAATTATTGAATGTTGAAGTCTGATTAATTAAAGTCTAGGGTTATTAGTCTTTATTGATTTGTTCTAGGTTTATTATTGAGTTGTAATAATTCCTGGATTGTGTAACAAGAAGTGGGTTTGACTTCTTGGGGATAGAGTCTTGAGAGAATTGTAACAAGATGTGGATTTGACTTCTTGAGGTAAAATTGAGAGAGTGGTTGTGAGAATTGTAAACAAGAAGTGGGTTTGACTTCTTGGGTGGTTAGAGTTAAGAAGAGTTGAGAGTTTTTGTAAACAAGAAGCGGGTTTGACTTCTTGGTGAGTGGAGAGTTTTAGATTATAGTTAATCGAAAAGGGTAAAAGTTTAGATTTAGATTCATTGATTAGCTGAGTTGTAAATCTTGAATTAATATAAAACTTTGGTGTGATTTTTCCATTCCTTGAGTTAGGAAGGTTTCCACAATAAAATCTTTGTTTTATTGTGTTGCGACAAAATTACAAGAACCTGGTCTTGTATCAGGGTAAGGTTTCTACAATCATATATACAAGGATTTAACCCAATGAACTCAATAAACAACACTTTTACTGTAACGACCCACAAGTACACCCTAGAAGTTAGAGCATTCTTGAGTTGCCACATGGTATATGAGAGAGTCTCACTAAATCCAGTCGTATCATTCATTGCATAATAAACATTCTAAAATGAGTAAGAATTTAAAACTTTCTATACACACGAAGAAATCTTTCAATAACAATACGCAAGCGGAAGACTTTCATTAAAACATTAAACCTTTACAATGTCTCATTAAACCATCTAAACTTTGGAGTATACAACACTTGAGACTAAGCCCATACAAGACATAAAATAAAGACTAAGAAATCAAAGGAACATGTGGATATTGTCCTCGAATCGATGAGGACTCACCAATACTTCGTCTTCAACCCTTATCCATCCTCCATGGCATATCAAGACTTCCAATTCCCTACACTTTAGTCCAAAAGGAAAAGAATGGTTAGCACATTAGATGCACTATGTATGAAAGCCATGCAAAAACCATGAAAAAGGGACATTTAGTGAATAACGTACTTTTCATGAAATTTGATATTCATACGATAGTTTAAAAGACATAAATCAAGTCAATAATCACAATATAAGACATATTCCAAATCATACCCAATTTATAGGAACATACAGTGACCTTACTGTGACCTCACTGTAAGTTCACATATAATTCACACATTACAAGGCAACATCAAAATACATAAACATACTAACATGGATCCCCTACTAAGGTTATCCTAAGACTCACCTAAGTAAGGTATGAAGCGGCCGCCCATACAACCCCTTCCCACATACCTAGATGATCCCTAGGACTACCTAAAGTAAGTTATTTCAATACACCACATATCACACCAATTCACATAGACATGAGATCCTCCTACCAAAGGTGATTCTAAGGTTCACTTGGGTGAGTTATGAAGCGACCGCCCATAAAATCCCTTCATACACACCAAAGAGATCCTTTAGACTACCTAAGATAAGATCATTCTCACTTCATTAATCAACATTCCTATCTAGAGTTATTCTTAAGACTTTCCTAGGTAAGACATGAAGAGACCATCTTTTATGCCCCCTTCACACTTTAACTAGGCAATCCTTAAAGCTACTCTAGACTAGGTGCTTATTCATTTACATACTTTCTTACTTAAGTCATTCTCTTCATTAGATCATTCAAGAGACATTCATCACATAAGGACATTAAAGTAATGGTTTTGAAGAAGACCTAGGGACTCACTCACTAACATCTTCAAAGTCCAATTGTGCAATGTCTAGGTAGCGTCCCATACCACCACCTAAACTTCATAGAACTTCTCCAAAACTAGTGGGTATCCCATATGATGAGAATAGGAAATAACCGACATAGACCATGCTAGCAAAGCATGGAATCCGGAGTTGTAACCTACTCCGGTGGAGGGTGTTCTACTTGCCAATGGTAGAACGTGGACACATCCCATGTAGGCACATGGTTAAGGAATATGAAGGGTTTATTTGCACTCTAACCTCATTCTTAACTAGAGATACTTCCCTTACCATACTCACTCGGTGCTAGCCTTTGTTCTCATAGAGTAATTCACATAAAGGATCATACGAAGGGGTTCCATATCTAGTTCATAACACAATCACATTCACCTTACCAAATAGGTTCCCCTAGGGTTACCATTCAATGGTTAAGAGGATAGCTCAATGATTTTCCCAATAATGATTTTATGCCATTCCAGCCAACCATTCCTATGTCCACCATTTACATGATAAGGATACCATTACGGCTTTCGACTTCAAGGATATCATAACCTTTTTTCTAGAAGATTCCACATAAAGGACCTTCTAATCTATATTCAAGGTCACATGTCAATCACTCACACAAGACAAAGAAGCTTTAGTATACTAATTCAAGGAGTCACATATTCACATATCTTTCATGCATCAAGAAGAGGGACTTAGGTCTACCTAATCAAGACACTACATTCTCAAAACACATGTAAGAAGTCATCAAGGACTACCTTAGCCATACATAGCCATTTAAGAGTACAACATGTTAACCTTCACACATCCATATAAAACTTCATCATATATCATCATATAAGAGGAATCATAACATAATCATTCACACAAGATCATATAAGTACTATGATACGCTCAAACTTACTTCTCAAATAAGAAGTAAAGCGGTCGTATCAAGTAAAGAACCCAACTAATGAGGTTGGGATCGATCCCACAAGGAAAATAGTTCAGACTTAACTTTATTCTATTATTACTATTATTTAGCCAACTATTTTCCGAGAAAACAAAAGACAAAAGGGGGGTTCTATTTCTAAATTAATGAAAATGATTAACTAAATAAAAATGAACAACTAACAGCTTCAGCTTTCGAAGTTTAATCAAATTATAAAAGTAACTAGGGATTAAGTGTTCCCCACAGGTTCCTAACTTGATAAATCTAACTATAACAATTTTATCCTAATATCTTGCATGTAAAGTGATAAGTTATGTATCTCTAAATCCTTAGTCCGGCATCTAGAGAATTTCACTCCGCACCTTGGTCCGGCTACGTGTGTTGCTATACTAACCCTTATTTTTACCTCATATTAAATATTGTATTCGGTATTTGACTAAGTTATTAACTCGTACCAACCAATACTAGCCTATTAGATAGTCTACACTAAATCTATGTTGATAATTATTTTCCTATTATCTACCTCCTTGGTCTGGCAAGTAGCATTAAGGCGAGTTCTAACGTTGTCCATCCGTTAAAAAGACTTCTACACGAAAGAATTATCAATACATGCAAGACACCATTATAGAATTGTTATTTTAGTTAGATTTTTACCTTGTTATTAACCCATGGTTCCCACAACCCTAGCTATGAGGTTTAGTTACCCATGTTCATAATTACACAATTCATATTGTTAATGGAAGAATTCATGCACTTACTTTTATGAGAACAAATAAATTCCAGAATTTAACTTGATCAATCAACAAAATAACCAACAATCAATTTCGAAAGAAAAAAATATCTTAATTCCCCAAATCGAGAGTTCAATACTATAACAAGAGAACCAAAAATTATTCAAAAGGTATAACCCCCAAAACGAGGTTTTTCAAACTATTTATAATAAAAACAAAATCTAATCAAAGAAGGATTCTATTTACTAAAAATCTGTCCAAATGCGTCTGGGTCGACGGACCGTCATAGCCTCCGTCGTCCCATACTTCACACATTCTTCTGCTGCTTTCTTCATTCCCCTCGACGGACAGGTATGACGGACCGTTTCAAGCACGATGGTCCGTCGAGGGTCTCCGTTCCAAAATACTTGAACTTCTTGGAATTTGGGTACTGGGACTACTTCTCTGATTATCACGACGAACAAGCAGGACGGACCGTCGTGGCCATGATGGTCCGTCATGGACTTCCGTAATCCCACACTTGGTCAGACTTCCCCATCTTCCTTCAGCAACTTCTCTCCTCACTACGATGCCACCTACGGACCGTCACAGTCTCGACGGACCATCATAAGTTCCGTAGGTGGTCTCTTCTGCATTTCTTTCTCAAAAACTTCCGCGTTTATCCTTGGACAGATTTTCTGCAAACAAAGAGAAACTTACATAAAAATCAACACAAAAAGGCTTTAGACACACACTAAACTTAAGGAAAAAGCATTAGAAATACCGTGAAACCACGGTACATCAACACCCTCAACTTAAATTCGTTGTTTGTCATCAAGCGACGCACTATGACTCACTACAAAATCTTTGTACAAGAGTATCCATATTTTAACTTTCGCAATCATTTGGCTATCAATCACGATCATTCTCATTATGTACATGCATGGTATCACTATTAGGCATTGACTTGTGTAGAATCAGACCATAACACAGACTCACTATGCAATGACACCTATCCTCTTCAATTTCTCACCGAGGTGCTAATATTTTCGGTGTTGCAACTACTGTCCTCACTTTAAATAACATCCTCATTTTTCACACAATGATTTTAGTTTGAGTATAAGGATCACTTTTCGACACTCACTCTCAGAACAAATTCACAACTCATTTATACATATTGCCATAGGCTTGCCCTTATTTTCACTACTTCAAGTTCGTCATACAACTCATAGAATCACAATAGGACTTTTTAAGATTATAACATAGGCTCAGGGTCAAGTAGGGTATATTTAGGTATACTTTAGTGACTTGTTGCCCTCCTTGACATATCGGCTAAGCGTACCACCTTTTTATCATTTTATTTCGCCCTATTTCTCAATTTTCTTTTCACCTTGTTGTTTTCCCTTTCTTATTCTTATATGTAAGTGACTTTTCTCTTTTCTTGTGTTTATTTTGCTTCATATGTATACTTTATTCATATTTTTTTATTTTTTTATTTTAGTCACTTCTGTTTTGTTCTTTCTTTCTCTTCATTCTTTCAACCCCTCTTTCCGGGGTTTTCCTTATAACAGCCACCCTCAACTCATGATTTTGCCATGAGTCAAGGTTCACAATAACCATGGTTGGGTCAGGGCCAAAACAAGGTTGCTTTCTGCATTAGCCACCCTCAACTTATGCTTTTGGCATAAACTGAGGTGCACATGTCCAAGGAGGGACCAGGGCCAACACATTATTCCCAAAGAAGATCATTTGGGGTGAAAAAGAAAGATCTATTTTAAGCTCAATTCATTTGGATCAAAAAGGGATTAACTTCATTTGGTTTTCTGTTATTTTTTTGGCTCAAGATTGACTATTTCGAACAAGGGCCTATGATCCTTTCCTAATTGATTGATTTGACTCACTTTTAGCAAGACTAACCAGGCAAGTTCTAGCTCAGTATTGATGGTGGACATTCGAATTCACCTCACACTCACTTGACATTCCTTACATTCCCAGATTATTAGTCACCTAGTTCAAGTCTTAGATTCAGGATCATGCAGTAGTGTATCTTTATTTCATGTTTCAAACCACACAATTATCACTTACTATGCCTAGTCATGCATCATTTTGATTATCGGGATATCATATTTGTTTTAGCCATCATGCTTCAGATTTATACTATGTACATAAGATATGACATGCCGGTTCAACAATAAAAGTAATCAGTCTTTTGGGGAAAAAGAACACAGGCAAGAAAACCTCAAAAGAGGATCGTGAACTTGGGCTACTCAGAATTCACCCAAGTACTCACTTTCCATTTACCCCACCCCCAACAAAAGATATGCAATTGTCCCCAATGCATAAAAAAAAACTAAAATACACGAAAGGTAAGTGAAGCAAACCTGAGGCGCTAAGCGCCGGCGATGAGCAAGCTGGTGGGTTCGGTTCACCGGAACCCACTTCCTGCGTAGTCTGGACACCCTCAGTAGTTTCCTCAGCATCAACAGCACCATCAGTAGTGCCTCCCACAGTATCTACAATTCTGGAGCTAGACGCCCCGGTAGCTAACTCTACAGCCCTCAACGTATGGACCTCCTCGTCAGCAATCGAGGCTCTCCTCGCAGCCTCCATCTCACGGCGCTCCTTCTTCCTCGCCCTAGCCTTATCCTTCTCTCGACCCCTGCGTCTCTTGGCATGCTCTCATGGGGGAGGTTGTGGAACATCAGAAGTGGCAAAAAGAGCAGCCATCACTGTGTCCTCAGCAGGCTCTGCAGAAGGGGCCTCAGACTCAGGCACCCTCGCCTCTAAGATCGTATCGAGATCAGCCCGCAGACTCTCAACCACAGCCTGAAGGGTCGACATGTCCACCGGAGTTGCTGGTCGGGATAGCACTCGCAACTCAAAAGCGTCTAAGCGCTGATGTACCTCTGCGATCTTCCTCTCTGTGTGCTGTGCCATCTTGCGCTCCATGCGCGCCTCTGCCTCAGCAATAGATCTCTGCATCCAAGGCTAGATGTGATGCAGAAGTGTAGCCATCTGTGCCTCGAGTTTTTGGACCCTAGCAAGTGGAACCAGAGTGGCGGAAGGAGCCGAGCGAGAGGAGCTTGGGGCAGTGCTACTACCTGGGATAGACTCGACCGGGGTAGTGTCAGTGTGTGCAGCAGCAGCCTGGGAAGCCGTATGAGCATGCTCTATGGTATCTGCCAGGTTCTCACCAAGTGAGACCACCTCCGGGCGGGGCCCTCTGCGTGGAGCCAACTCATTGGCCTCATCCCTGATGAGGCCGATGTCAACATTTCCCTGCGGGGTCCTGAGCTGGTCAATGTGCCAAATGGGCACACCTGCGGATCTGCATAAATAGAAAACCATGCAAGGAAAAGGGTAAGTCGTGGTGACCTTGAAGGCCCTCTCGTGCATGACCTCCTGTAGAAGCCAAGCGAAATCGACCTTGAACCCTGCCATCATTGCGGCCATAAGAACTGCACGATCCCATGTGACTATATTATCAGTAGTAGTGGGGGAAAGGCAGTGGCGGACAATCAACCAAAGAAACTTGGCCGTAAAGGTCAAGTTGGCCTTCCTGATGGCTCCCTTTGGCTTCATCACCCAATCAGCAGCCTCTCCATCAATAGACAAGTGCTGGGCCATCCACCTCTTGGTGGTCTCTCTCAGCGATGGCTCACATAAGAACCGGCCCTCTTTAACAATTTGCCACCGGTAGTCGAACTCGGCAATGAGAGGTGTCCTGGTGGTATCAACATCCTCGCCGTACAAATATCGGCGGATGGCTGGCAGGGAGATGTCGACCTATATGCCGCATACTCGGACGTGCTCAAGTGGGGCCTGTTTGGCGGGGGCAGCCTGCCTATCTATCTGTGATCGGAGAGTGGCCACATAAGAGGCATAGAACACTCGGACCAACTCCTCACTGTAGCGGCCCAAAGAACGAGCCGTCCACTCGAGCCGGTCTCTGGTGTAGAGATTGTGAATATCCGGCATGGTGGGGAGACTTCCCGTAAGGACCCGCCTCTCCAGTGTAAGGGTCCGTGTCATGACGCCTTTATCATTGAGAACCTTGGCGTCTAAGTACACTTGGTATTGCCCGTCAACACACCACCGGTTGGGCTGGTCGGCAACCGGGGCAGGAACTCCAGTCGGTGAGCCAGGAGTGGAGTTAGTGCTGTCAGCCTCATCAGCCAAAGCAGACTATGTAGCTGTGGCGGGTGCAGAAGTGTCTGCGGACCCGGAGGCTTCCTCTGACCACGAAACTCCTAAGGAGCCAGATGCTCCTTCATCTTGGGCAGCTAACCCAGAAGGTGTGCCAGTCAGTGTGCGCTCCTCATCTGACTGGGAGGCAGTGACTACGCCGGATGCCACCTTCTTGGGCGTGGCTCTCGGTGCACGTGGAGCTCGTGCTGTAGTAGCAGTGCTTGGGGGCACGTACTCGGGATCATGCTCATCATCAGAGCCTATCACCAGTCGGGCAGACGGGGCGACAGACTTGGAACGCCCACGTGCGTAAACGCGATCTTGTTTTGGTGCCATGAGAGGTAGTACCTGTAAAGAATCATCATGAGTACTAGAAGGAGCAAACATGACAAGAAAAAAAATGAGACAAAATACACATAAATTCAAAGCAGTAATGACAGCACTGTAGTAGTAGTGAGGCACGACGGACCTGGTGACGGCCCGTCGTTAGTATGACGGACCGTCATGGGGTCCGTCATGTTATACTTAACAATATAGACTCTCAGAAAGAAGGTCTCTGACTGGTACGACGGTCGAACAGAACGGGCCGTCGTGGGCATGACGCCCCGTCACATGTGTCCGTCAGTGGACACTTAGAAAAATTATGGAGACCCTTGGGACAGGGGTCTCTGACCGTCACAACGGTTCTGCAGGACGGACCGTCGTGGGTATGAAGGTCCGTCACATGTGTCCGTTAGTGGCCACTTAGAAAAAGTGTTGAGACCCTTAAGACAGGTATCTCTGACCGTCACGACGATTCTGCAGGACGGACCGTCGTGGGTATGACGGTCCGTCACATGTGTCCGTCAGTAGACACTTAGAAAAAATGATGAGACCCTTAGGACAGGGGTCTCTGACAACCAAGACGGTTGTGCAGGACGTACCGTCGTGGGTATGACGATCCGTCACATGTGTCCATCAGTGGAGACTTGGAAAAATTATTGAGACCCTTGGGACAGGGGTCTCTGACAACCAAGACGATTGTGCAGGACGGGCCGTCGTGGATATGACGGTCCATCACATGTATTCGTTGGTGGACACTTGGAGAAAACAAGTTGTGGGGTGTTGGGACGGACCCTATGACGGTCCGTCGTGGTTACGATGGTCTGTCATCGGGGTATCGTTCTGTCATTCAGAGACAGAACTGGGGATGCCACAATCAACCCATGTGATTCAAACCAAAGACCCAACATTTCCCTAACGCTCTTTAACCTAAATACCTATCAAATTTACAAGTCTAAAGCCCTAATTTCTCTAGTTTTATCAAGGCATTTCGTGGGACTAATAACCTAGGTTAGACAAGATATGGTCAAAGATCAAAGACGCACATACTAATAGTAAATAAAGACTAAAATGAACAGTAAATGGGTAGAGTTCAGAAAAACATACCTTGAAAGAGGAGAAAACAACACGGAAGTGATGGCACCCAACAAGAAAAACTGAGAATCACAGCAACAGACTCCGACCAAGAAAGGAGATTTGGGATGGGGAAAGGGAGAATGTGGGGAATTTGGGAAGCGAAGGAAATTGAAAGGGAAGGAAATGGGAGAAAGAGGGAAAGAAACGGTTTAATGAAGGGGGGGAGTTTAAAAAAGTTTTAAAACTTTTGAAATTCCTTAGTCGGGTGGGGTCGGGTTGCTGGGTAATGAAGTGACGAAACCCCGATGACGGTCCATCACAGCTGTGATGGTCCGTCATGGGTTCCGTCGCATGTGACCTAATTGTTCAAAACAATAAAGAACATACCTGGCACGACGGAGTAATGCGACGGTCCATCACAGGCGTGACGGTCCGTCGATGTATCCGTCAGTGAATGTGGCAGAGTAATTTTCTGCAGAACTTCCTGGAGATGTGCTACCTGAAAATTTACAACCCATTAGTAGAAAATGCTACCGTTACTAGAAAGAAAACTATAAATTGGTTAGATGATTCATATTGGGTTTCCTCCCAACCAGCGCCTGATTTAACGTCGCGGCACGACTGAGGACACTCGATTACTCAGACTTTATCAAGATGATATGCCTCAATCACCTCATTCGCCGATTCCGCATGACCTATATAGATATTTAGACGTTGTCCGTTCACCTTAAACCGCACACCTTCCTTGTTTTCCAACTCAACCGCTCCATGAGGGAATAGTTGGGTGATCAAGTAAGGGCCAGTCCATTTGGACTTGAGCTTGCCCGGAAACAAGCGCAATCTAGAGTTGAATAAAAGCACCGAATCCCCAATCATAAACTCTCATTTCTCGATTTTTAGGTCATGGTACTTCTTCAACTTTTCTTTGTAGAGGGCTGAGCTTTCATAAGCTTTTAGGCGAAATTCATCGAGTTCATTTAACCCATTTAACCGTTGTTCTGCAGCTTCGTTCCAGTCCATTTTTAACTTCTTCATAGCCCATATGGCTTTATGCTCTAATTCAACTGGAAGATGACATGATTTCCCATATACTAGTTGGTATGGGGACATACCTATGGGAGTCTTATACGCTGTCCGGTAGGCCCAAAGAGCATCATCAAGCCTCCTTGACCAATCTGTTCTACTAGCGTTCACTGTTTTTGACAAAATCTGTTTGATCTCCCTATTTGATACTTCAACTTGCCCACTAGTTTGAGGATGGTAAGGAGTGGCCACATTATGGCGAACCCCATATTTCTCCAATAATCCCTTGAACAATTTGTTGCAAAAGTGGGATCCCCCATCACTAATAATTGCCCGTGGGGTACCAAATCGAGAGAATATATTCTTTTTCAAGAATGCAGTGACACTCTTCCCCTCATTGTTTGCGAGGGCGATAGCTTCCACCCACTTAGATACATAATCAACTGCTACTAAAATATACTTCATTCCATGAGAACTCACAAACGTACCCATAAAGTCAATACCCCAAACATCAAATAAATCAATCACAAGAATGGGGTTTAGAGGGAGCTCTTGCTTTCTTGAAATGCCGCCATCTCTTTGGCATCTATCACACGCTTTGGTGAACTCATGAGCATCTTGATGAATAGTTGGCCAATAGTAACCACATTGTAAGATCTTATGAGCAGTCCGGATACCACTATGATGTCCACCAAAGGGTGAGGAATGGCATGCCTCTAAAACACTCAACATCTCAACTTCTGGCACACAACGCCGAATAAACCCATCAGCACAGCTCCTATATAAGTATGGTTCATCCCAAAAGAACTTCTTCACATCGTACATGAACTTTTTCCTTTGATGAAAAGACAAGTCCGATGGAACAATATCACTAGCTAAGAAGTTCGCAAAATCTGCGAACCATGGAATCAAGTCTTGTGAGGCAGCCAATACATGCTCATCGGGGAACGTGTCATCGCTAGCAGTCTTATCCCCCAACTCTCTCATAGCTTCATATTCTAAACGGGACAAGTGATCAGCAACTTGATTTTCGGTCCCTTTTCTATCCCTTACCTCAAAGTCAAATTCTTGCAGTAGTAATATCCAACGAATCAACCTCGGTTTCGCATCCTTCTTTACCATCAAATATCTCAGGGCTGAATGGTCAGTATGCACTATAACTCTAGTACCTAGCAAATAGGAGCGAAATTTTTCAAAAGCAAAGACTACTGCAAGGAGCTCTTGTTCAGTTACTGTATAGTTCTTCTGAGCTTCATTGAGGGCTTTACTAGCATAGTAAATGGGATGAAGGATTTTGTCCCTTCTTTGTCCCAATACCACACCAAGGGCAACCCCACTCGCATCACACATCACCTCAAATGGACTGCTCCAATCCGGAGAAATAATGATAGGTGCAGATACCAATTTTTCTTTTAGCTCGCCGAATGCTTTAAGACAGGATTCATCAAAATAAAATTTACAATCTTTCTCCAGCAGTTTGCACAACGGATGTGCAATTTTTGAGAAATCTTTGATGAATCTCCTGTAAAAACCTGCATGCCCAAGAAAGCTTCTCACACCTTTTACAGAGATAGGTGGAGGAAGTCTCTCTATTACCTCGACTTTGGCTCGATCAACCTCTATGCCCTTTTTTGAAATGCGATGGCCCAAAACAATACCTTCTTTCACCATGAAGTGGCATTTTTCCCAATTGAGTACTAAATTGCAGTCTTCACATCTCTAAAGAACCTCAGATAAATGGCTCAAACACCGCTCGAATGATTCACCAACCACAGAAAAATCATCCTTAAAAACCTCAATAGTATCTTCCACCATGTCGAAGAATATTGACATCATACATCTCTGAAATATGGCGGGTGCATTGCACAACCCAAACGGCATTCTCTTGAACGCAAAGGTCCCATATGGACAAGTAAAAGTGGTCTTCTCTTGATCTTCTGGTGCAATAGAAATCTGATTATACCCCGAATAACCATCAAGAAAATAGTACCACCCTTTTCCAGCGAGTCTATCCAACATCTGATCCATGAAGGGCATGGGAAAATGGTCCTTTTCGGTCCATGCATTTAATTTCCGGTAATCTATACACACCCTCCATCCAGTCACCGGTCTCATTGGAACAAGTTCATTTTTTTCATTGGGGACCACAGTCATTCCCCCTTTCTTAGGTACACACTGAACAGGGCATACCCAACTACTATCGGCGATCGGATATATTACTCCAGCATCCAACCATTTTATGATTTCCTTCTTCACGACCTCTTGCATAGGTGGATTTAAGCGTCTCTGGTACTCAATACTTGGCTTATGATCGGGCATGAGTTGGATTTTATGAGAACAAATACCAGGAGGGATCCCAATAATGTCCGCAATAGTCCACCCAATAGCTCTTTTGAACCTTTTTAGCACTTTCACCAAACTCTCAACTTGTTGTTTATTCAGGTCTGATGCAATGATTACCGGCAATGTGTCACCGTTTCCTAAGAATTCATACCTGAGATGAGGTGGAAGAGCTTTTAGTTCTAACTTTGGAGCCTCCTCTATAGATGGTTTAGCGGGTGGAGACTCGCGATTCTTCATGTCTAGATCATATTTCTTCGGTTTAAACCGAACATTACCACGATCAAGAGAAGAGACTAATGACCCATATTCTTCAATGCATTCATTATCAAAATTCATTATCACTGCCGCCAGTGCTTCTACACCTAGACGCTCTTCTATTTGTGTCTCGGGTGATTTACCAACTTTGTAAGATATAGCAGATACCGATTGGAGCTCATCACTCTGCCGCATGGACCTACAAATGTTGAAAGTCACTTCTTCATTGTTCAACCGAAATTTCATTGCCCCTTTTCCATATCAACTAAGGCTCTACCCGTAGCAAGGAATGGTCTCCCAAGAATAATAGGCACCTCAAAATCGACTTCACAATCAAGAATAACAAAATCTGCCGGAAATATGAACGACTCCACTTTTACTAGCACATCATGGAGTATCCCTATAGGCCTTTTTACTGTTCGATCGGCCATCAGTAGCCGCATCGCAGTGGGCTTTGGATCACCCAAACCCAACTTCTTGTAAATCGAGAGGGGCATGAGATTTATGCTTGCCCCCAGATCACATAATGCTTTCGCAAAATGTAATAACCCATTGTACAAGGAATAGTGAATGCACCCGGATCTTCTTTCTTTTGCACTAAAGACCTTGTAGCAATAGCACTACAATGCTGCATTCTATCATCATCCTCAAAAGTGACCGATCTTTTCTTTGTAACCAAATCTTTCATAAACTTGGCATAACCGGGCATTTGTTCAAGAGCTTCTACCAAAGGGACATTGATAGAAAGCTGCTTCAACGTTGTTATAAAACGCCGATATTTACCATCCTCAGTCTTTTTTACTAATCTTTGAGGAAAGGGGGGGTGGTCTAGGCATGGGAGTTACCTTTTTAGGCACTTCAGCATCTTTTTCAATGTTATCTTCTACTTCATCACTAACCTCTACCACTTTATCATTATCTCTCATCACCTTTTCCACAATAGACGGCATAGGTGGGTCAATAGTTTGTTTACCACCACGAGTAGTAATTGCCATACAGTGTCCATCATTTTTTGGATTTTGGACAGTGTTGCTAGGGAGAGTGCCCGGTTGCCGTGTGTTCATAGTCGCAGATAATTGGGCCATTTGCAATTCAAGTTGCTTAATCGATATGGCATGCGTATCGACTTTCTGTCCAATACCCGCTACATCACTCCTTAACTCTTTCGTGTGCTCATCACTAGCATCGAACCTCCTCATCATCTTGTGCAACATATCCTCAACTCACGCCATACTACCTCCACCATCCCTAGGACCAACTTCACGATTTTGAGGAGGAACATAGGGCCCACTCCTATCATTTCTGTTACCATAGTTACCCCTATTGAAGTTGTTGTCGCGGTTGTAATTTCCATCACGGACATAATTACCCTCACGGTTGTAGTTACCATAGTTTCGACCTTGATTCCCTTGACCTTGGCGCCAATTCTCCTGATTGGAGCCTTGGGCATTCGGTTCCCCGTCTGATCATTTACTGCATAGGAATCTTCCTCATAATAATATTCATCAGTTGGTGGTGGTGGTTTAGACAAGTAGTTCACTGCGTTTAGCTTTTCTGCACCCCTAGTGACATGTTTTAACACCAACCCAAGCTCAGTTCTCATCTGTGCCATCTCTTCACGAATCTCATCTGTGGTTGGGTTGTGTGTGGATTGCACTGCAAAGGTATTTCTCCCAGTATCTGACTTCCTAGTACTCCATGCTTTATTATTCCGGGAGATTTTCTCTAATTTTTCGGCAATTTCAGCATAAGGACACTCCCCATAAGAACCACCTGCTATAGTATCCAATACCGCTTTATTATTATCGTCCTGTCCCCGGTAGAAGTATTCTTTCAGTGACTCATCATCTATGCGGTGATTGGGGACACTTCTCAAAAATGAAGTGAACCTATCCCAAGAACTGCTAACTGACTCTCCTGGTAGTGCCACAAAGTTGTTCACTCTGTCTTTGTGATTTAGTTTCTTGGAGACCGGGTAGTAACGTGCTAAGAAAACGTCCCTTAGTTGGTTCCAAGTGAAAATTGAGTTATAAGGGAGCTCAGTGAACCAAATAGCAGCCTCTCCCGTCAGTGAGAGAGGAAATACTCTTAGCCCTATTACATCCAAATTCAAATCAGGCCTCCCTACACAGCTTTTACACACTGCCCTCACCTTAGTTATATGGGCATGTGGGTCCTCAGACGGTAGTCCTGAAAACAAACCTCTAGCAGTGAGCATTTGCATTAGACTACTAGTGACTACAAAGGTGTGACCTTCTGGTAGAGGGGGCAAGACAAGTGGTCCATCAGAATCTGCAATATTATCATAACCTTTGTAGTATTCTTGAGGACGTGGAGCGGGATTTTGTCCCCTTTGTGCATCTTGACCAGGATTATCAGGTAATAATCGACCATGAGCATCAACTGGAGCTGGGATGTTCTGGTTTGGATCATCATCATTTATACCCAAGTTTCGATTCATATTGCGTAGTGTACGCTCTAACTCGTGATCGTAGGGAAACAATGGTTCTCTTCCTCTCCGTGTATTTGGCATACAAGGACGTTAGTTCTGCAAAAAATCAAAAATAACAGAAAAAGTAAAATTAGGAAAATATTGGCTAAACTTTAGTAATAAGTTTAAGTTAATCTAAAAGTAACTATTCCCCAGCAGCGGCGCCAAAATTTGATACACTCAAACTTACTTCTCAAATAAGAAGTAAAGCGGTCGTATCAAGTAAAGAACCCAACTAATGAGGTTGGGATCGATCCCACAAGGAAAATAGTTCAGACTTAACTTTATTCTATTATTACTATTATTTAGCCAACTATTTTCCGAGAAAACAAAAGACAAAAGGGGGGTTCTATTTCTAAATTAATGAAACTGATTAACTAAATAAAAATGAACAACTAACAGCTTCAGCTTTCGGAGTTTAATCAAATTATAAAAGTAACTGGGCTTAAGTGTTCCCCATAGGTTCCTAACTTGATAAATCTAACTATAACAATTCTATCCTAATATCTTGCATGTAAAGTGATAAGTTATGTATCTCTAAATCCTTGGTCCGGCATCTAGAGAATTTCACTCCGCACCTTGGTCCGGCTACGTGTGTTGCTATACTAACCCTTATCTTTACCTCATATTAAACATTGTATTCGGTATTTGACTAAGTTATTAACTCGTACCAACCAATACTAGCCTATTAGATAGTCTACACTAAATCTATGTTGATAATTCTTTTCCTATTATCTACCTCCTTGGTCCGACAAGTAGCATTAAGGCAAGTTCTAACGTTGGTCATCCGTTAAAAAGACTTCTACACAAAAGAATTATCAATACATGCAAGACACCATTCTAGAATTGTTATTTTAGTTAGATTTTTACCTTGTTATTCACCCATGGTTCCCACAACCCTAGCTATGAGGTTTAGTTACCCATGTTCATAATTACACAATTCATATTGTTAATGGAAGAATTCATGCACTTACTTTTATGAGAACAAATAAATTCCAGAATTTAACTTGATCAATCAACAAAATCACCAACAATCAATTCCGAAAGAAAAAAATATCTTAATTCCCAAAATCGAGAGTTCAATACTATAACAAGAGAACTAAAAATTATTCAAAAAGTCTAACCCCAAAAATGAGGTTTTTCAAACTATTTATAATAAAAATAAAATCTAATCAAAGAAGGATTCTATTTACTAAAAATTTGTCCAAACGCGTCTGGGTCGACGGACCACGTGACGGACCATCACGGACACGACGGACCGTCATGGACACGACGGACCGTCATGGCCTCCGTCGTCCCATACTTCACACATTCTTCTGCTGCTTTCCTCATTCCCCTCGACGGACAGGTATGACGGACCGTTTTAAGCACGACGGTCCGTCGAGGGTCTCCGTTCCAAAATACTTGAACTTCTTGGAATTTGGGTACTGGGACTACTTCTCTTATCATCACGACGAACAAGCAGGACGGACCATCGTGGCCATGACGGTCCGTCATGGACTTCCGTAATCCCACACTTGGTCAGACTTCCCCATCTTCCTTCAGCAACTTCTCTCCTCACTACGATGCCACCTACGGACCGTCACAGTCTTGACGGACCGTCATAAGTTCCGTAGGTGGTCTCTTCTGCATTTCTTTCTCAAAAACTTCCGCGTTTATCCTTGGACAGATTTTCTGCAAACAAAGAGAAACTTACATAAAAATCAACACAAAAAGCCTTTAGACACACACTAAACTTAAGGAAAAAGCATTAGAAATACCGTGAAACCACGGTACATCATACTACTAAAGTACCTCACTGTTAACCTTCACAAAGAACACATATATTCCATCGTGCTTCAAACCACACGTTCAAACAATCCATAGCATCTTAGGCATTATTACATTAATTCACATCAACAACTTCACATTATACCTTCATATAAGTCCTAAGCATGATACTAATACAATTCACAATGTAATGCCGACGTGATCACATCTTCCACAAAGGTAACACATAAACACCGCCACCATAAGTGGACCATACCAATCATCATTGTAATACAAAATCTATACATAATATTAAGAGAGTTAGGGCAGCATACCATTAATCCAACTACAAAACTTCCATCCATAGCTCAATTAACCAATTCATCACCCATAATGCTCTTACCATAGCCATGATCACCAATTCAATACAATAAACTCTATATACAATGAATCCAACATTGTACATAATTCATGTAATCAAATTGAGACAGCCTATGATCTATACAATCATGATCCATACATAAAACAATAGCCCTAAGCAATCTACACATGAATTCATTACTAGTTAGCCATGATCAATTCACTCATAGTTAGTCAAATTGAGAGATTTGAGAAGGTCAAGGGTTCATGGAGAATTTCATTGAAAAACATCAATTATACATCAATAATACCATATCTTAAGGTTTGAACATGTTTCAAGCAAGAACCCAAAACTTAGAATAGAAATTGGACTTTTTCATCTTTTTGAAATCTTTGAAATCATCTTTGAAATTGACTCTAAGGTGATAGAAAGCGTTAGATGAAGAACTCATATACCTTATTAGAATAATCCAATGATAATTGAAGAAGAAACTACATTGAAGATCATTCATCAAGCTCCATCTTCACCTGGAGCTCTCATGGAGGTTTTTGAGAAACTTTGGGAGGGAATGGGTTTTGATCTAGGTGCGAGGGTCTAAATGAGAGTTTAATGACTTATATACTCTTTAAATACTCATACACACCTAAAATAATCGTCCTCCTATTTTACAAGACTTGGGGTGAATTTCCCAAAATCCCCAAGCCTTAACAGAAAAATTGCAGGCAGTGCAGGTCCAAACCACGCCCTGCCAACGACGGTCCGTTGGTAGGACCACGCCCCATCGATCGGGGTATCGTGGTTTGGTTCAGAGGTCCAAAACATGCAGGCTCCATCGATGCCCCAAGTCTACGAGCCGTCGTTCCATCGACTGGCCGTTGTTTGGCACTGCATGCAAACTGCGATGCAGCTTCAAGTCTTGAGTTGGGGTCCACCTTTAGGACCCCTTGTGGGTCCTAAGTGGAGTCGTACCCAGACGTTAAACATCTAAACACGTACGTCTTGGTATTAGGAACATCTCCAAACAAATTCAACATCAAACAAGCCACGCAACATGCTAAAACACATCCAAACTCACAAGGACGTCCAAAGGCTATCTTTTGAACGTCACCGGACGTTCTTGGACGTTTGACCTCCAAACCTTACCAAACTCAACATGCTGACTCTAAACACTATTATCAACCATATAAGGAACTCATTAACTCATTACACACATTTAATCACATGAAAACATATAAGGCACATAGGTGACTAGTCGTCGAACATCTTGGTCGTTTCTTGACGTTTTGACTTCAAACTTAACAAAATCATTAGACACCGTCTCAAAACATCATTTTAAACCATTTAAGAACTTCAAGACTTCAGGAAACACACGTTAAGCCCTAGTTTCAACTAATTCATTTTAGAGGTGCTACATTTACATCAAGGAACATCTAAATCTCAACTCATGTTCAAGAACGAAAGCTATTCAAGAACAACCAACAAGAACATTCAAATTCCAATCATTTTAGAAATAATTCACGCTGAATCAAACGTGCTTGGCACGTGGGTGAACATACCCAACATTATGAGAGACTCACATACGTTCCCAAAAACATTTTTGTTCCAGATTGTGGCATTGTCTTTGAAGCTGGTATTGTCTTAGGGGAGGTCATTTTGAGGGGTGAAATTGCTCTTGACCACATTTTGGAAATCCGGGTGCCCACACCTCATGGGATCCAACCTAAAAGGTCTGTTTCCAGTACTAGGCCTATTTTTATCCAGTTGGACTTTTAACGGGCAATGCTCTAAATGGGTTCTAGGGAGGTGGGTCATAGTAATGGAGTACCCAGGGGTCATTTTTTTTTGCAAACACCTATCTAGCACTTAAATGATGAGATCCTTCCTATTTTTGTATCTTTTATTGATCCAAGTGTACTTACTTCCTTTATACCCTAGATCTATCATATTGCACTAGTTAAGATAATGTCATAGGGTGTCGGCGCAATTAATATTTATGGGTATTCCTCCTAGTATATCCTTTGCTTGGAGAACTTCATTGAAGTCTCCACCGATAAACCAAGGTCTAGAGTGGGACTAGGAGATTTTCGGAGGTTTTCCCAGAGGTTAGTGCGACAAGTGAAGTCGTTACTAACATATAAAGAAGAAAAAAGCCAAGAGTAGTTTTCAGAGGGTACCTGATCCATTACATGGATAACCTGCGCAGTGACAGTCGTGTAATCTAGTTTGAGGGTATCATATTTCTACATGATAACAATGCCTCCAAGAGGCCTTCAATAGTAGCTTGAATGAAAAGAGACAAAGTTTAGATCAGAGGTAATTTTAGTGTGATCCTTCATTTTGGTCTTGAGAAGGACCAACGTCAATGGATTATGCAGTTTGTTCAAGGCCCTGCACTTTCTCCTAAAGGCCGCACTATTTGCGCCCCTAGCATTCCAAATAATGAAATTATTTGTGCACTGGATGGGCGTAGTGAGTTCAGCAGTGGCTCCTTTACTTTCACCATTTGGGAAGAAAGTCACTCATCTATCAGAGGTTCCAAAGAAGCTCTCGGAGGAGTGGTCCCCTCCTGGTTCATCACTTTCAGAGTCATCCTCCTTATGAACTAGGGAGAGAGAGCTAAGATAGCTTCGGTGTAGGGCTCTTTGAAATCTTTGAGTATTGATTTGTCCTGTACTAAGAACTCAACGTCTTGATCCCCAATGGTGCAAATCCATTCCTCCAAGTCCAGGTTGGTCTATTTTATGTTTTCTAATGACGAGCGATTTCCATCCTCTGGGTTTCTTACCTAGTTTTGGATTGGTCAATAAGTTACACCCCTCTTTGGAACTGTCTAAGAGATATATGTTGGGTTCAACACTTCTGGGTTGGTGTTTGGTGGTGGGAAGAAGGGTATATGGTGCTAAAGCTAATTGAAGAAGAAGTTCCTTTCCAGCGTCGACTTTTGGTTCGAGTTGCTGAACATGGATGTTTGTAGCAGCGCTTGTGTCCATAATTGTTGCCCATATTGACTGTTGAATGGTTCATGCCCTCTTCAATTATCTGCGCCAGATATCGGAAATCCTCCACAACAATGGAAATCGGTTTTAGACCGATGAACACTGTTAGGTTTAGAGACCGTCTTTGAAGTGCCATCTGTAGCCATGATTCTAGGATGTGAGTCCCTCGTACTAGCGCTGAGACAAAGATCAGTGGATTGAAAACTGAATGATTCATTTTGTGCTACCTTACCAATAGGTGTGGTAGTGGGGTGTCCATGGTGCTTAATATGCAGAAGAGAGTGGTATAATTAATTGACACGACGATGGATGTCAAATCCATAAGAGAGTTGTGATGATTGTTTCCAGATGGCTGTTGTGAGATTTCTCCCTCCTCTTCCTTTGATGAATCTACATTGTTCTCAGCATTTGGAGTGAGAATGGCCAAGGGGAGATATTTTGTAGTATCCGGCGCATTAACTAATGTGTTAAGCTTTTCCTTAGCATTTACGCCTTTGTTGGGCGCCACATTGTTCCTAATTAAGTTACTGGGGCCTTCTTTCTCTTCTTCTCTCTCCTGAGTAATGTTATTGACTTTGGGGTTGCCCTGTTCCGATCTGGTCAAGGGGTTAGTGAAAGGGGATGAGTGGGGGAGTTTTGAGATAGGGGACTTACCTTCAGCTTCGTTTGAACTATTAATTGGGTTTTGGTCTTATGTTCTATGCCGGTTGCTTACATTGTGCTGTCAGTTTGGTGAGTCGTCTTATTCCCTTTTCTCTTAATGTAGACAACAGTCTTTCAAACCTCCGTCTTTGGTGCAGTGGTACTGTTCTCACTTTTTGTTGGTGTCCTGTTGTGGAGCGTCTTAGAGTTGGTGCATCTTGTGATGGCGTGCCCAATTCTCTCATAGCCAATACAGAGTGTGCCTTCCCCATCATAGAGGACCTCTTGCTTATGGCCCCTATCATCACTGAGGTTTTAACTGGTATCCCATCGGCACCTCTATGAATATTCTTGCATACCGTCCTCTTAGAGTGGCAGATGTGCAGAAACCGATTTTAAGGAGAGCCCCAAGTTTTATTTCCTATTTTTTCTAGGATGCTCTAGTCGTAAAATTCAGTGGACAACTGACGTAGCCTAACCCAGATTGTGGAGTGAGTGATTGTTGATTCCTTTGGTGCAAAATTCGGCTCCAAACACTTAACTGAAAGGAAGCTACCTAGGATGAACCATGGCCCTCTATGAATGGCATTGTTAATATTCTGCTGCTGGGTAAATTCAGCAATGTAGAAATCTCAATCCTGATTAATTTAAATGAGGTGTTCGGTGGGTTTCCAGAGTTCCATTAGCTTATTTTTTAGATATTGGTGGGATATTGTTTCCCCATAAGCTTGACAATGACTGAATATCTCCATGGGCGGTAGATTCTTTCCTTTTCCTCCACCGTCTAGATGGATTCACCAGTCATACAATCTTTATCATGGGTTTTTTCAGTAGCTGTGTAGTAGGAATGGTTTAAGCATGGATGTTTATCTAGTAGAATCTCCTTGAAGGATTTCTTATTTAGGTTGTCCTCCTTCATTGTCGATGCTCCGTCTGGTGGATCTGGGGTCTGGTGACCTCAAGGGTGGGGTACTTCGATGGGTGGGGATTGGTCGGCCATTCTGGTAATTCTTTTTCTCCTTGTTCAATAGTTCAGTTTGTTGGCAATCAAGATATTGATTTTCCATTTGGTTATCTCCTTTACGGTATAAAAAAAGATGAAAATATAGGACGAGAAGGAAATAGTTTCCTCTTTATATATATATATATATATATATATATATATATATATATATATATATATATATATATTCCAAAAAATAAATAGTGATGAAATATAAAATATAATTAAAAAAAAAGACTACGAGAGAATTGGATAACTTCAGAAAAGTTGAGGTAATTCAAAGAGAATTGAAACAAATAGAACAAATAAGAGTTATGGTAGAGTGGTTGGCACCCACACTAACCCTCCGGTGGGAGAACCATAAATACTAACTAACTAACAAATTTTAAGCTTCGGAAGTAGGTTTAAATAACTAAATAAGAAAGTTCCAATAAACTTCAATAAAAGATCGAACAACTAAACTAAACAAATGCGGAAGAAATAACCTAGAACCTGAAAGTCAATGTACCAAAACTCTAACAAGATTCATAAGGCTAAACAAGAAGGGATACAACCCCACTAATGAACTAATCAACTAAGTAGAAATGTCTAAGTCCAAAATGGCGGACATAGACGATAGAGAACTCAAGGCAGCCCGAAAGAGTAGATATTCTATTTCTTGTCTTTATTTTCGTTGCATTATATTAAATTGTATCTCATTCTATCCAAGATATGAATATCATCGTGGTATAATCATTTGGTATTTTATCTTATCCATCTTAATGGTAACTTTCGAGTGGTATCAGCATATATTATATACATAATCTTCTCCAGTTTGATAAATCTTAGGGGTCGTCTGGTGTGAGGGATAAAACTAATTAGTGGTGGGGTAAATTTTGTATATCTTGTTTGGTTGTCATTTGGGATAACTTATCCCACCATTTATATCATAGTTATGGGATAAGTCCCGGGATAGCTAATCCTAAAATAACTAATCCTGGGATAACTTGTTTCTAACCAAACGACCCCTTATAGTATAGTTTGGGTGAAAGTTATTCTTTCTACTCTTTATGGGCTTCTGGCTTGACTCATAGGCCCACAAGGGATCAATCTATTCAAATGTATGTGTCCATTTGTCTAGCCTTCTACTCCCAATTTAACTACCAAGATTCTGTTAAGTGACGAGGATCGAATTCATGATCATTGTCTCACGTACTCACACATCACGTGTTTCTTCCATGCCATTGAACCAAAGCCCTCGGTGCCCATGCCGACTTGCGATCACCTCGACAAATCTATCCAATAAGTACCACGTGACTCTCCTAGTGTATTGCCTTAGATTAAATTGAAGCTGGAACATGATGTTGTTCTACTTCATTGACCACTAAGCCCTCTAACAAAAGGTTTATAACAATCTAAGCAAGGTTTCTTTTTTCTAAAAAGCATATTCACCACAAGATGTAAGATTTATTGTAGTCAAGCATTAAGAATATCAGTAAAACATGTCACACAGAAAAAAAAAAAAAAAAAGGATCTATATATGTTGCCCAAAACAAGTGTTCCCACATACAACCAAAGACATGCCACATATATATTTGTTTATCGTTCAGGATGGCACAAAAGTTAACACCACTAAACCGATATAACTTTATGTCATTTACTAGCCTAAAAATGGGCATGCTAAGTATTGAGGGCTCTGCTACTAGATCTATAGGAAGCAAGGTGGAAACAGAAAGTAGAGACATATGTGGGAGATTAATACAATAGTTTATTTCAAATCACAATTAACATTGAAAACAACAAAACCACTAACATGAACACAAACACTGAAAACAAAAACTACGTTTTCCCTATATATACCTCTTATAAGTAAAAGTTAACTAGTCAGTAACGATATGGAAGGAGGTCAATAACTTCCAGCTCTCAGCTACTTACAACTTGCATCTTTCTTATAATTAAACCAAAGTTTTTTCACTCTTCTGTAGTTCTTTTCAAAATAAATAATATTTGGACCGGACAACTTAGCTCCAAATCACTCTTAGGACAAAAGCAAACATTTCTATCTTCCAACAGCATTCAAGGACCGTAAACACATAACATAGGGTTGTGAATTATTCGATAAGTTACGACTTTTTCAAGGGATTGTCACTATTTCAAAGAGTCGTGATTAAGCCACAATAGACACATGTTTATACTATCCTTTGTTGCCTATAGATAGAGGGATTCACTCTCATTTTTCAACCACAAAAATTTTCTAATATTTTGTCTTTCTTTTTCTAACACTCAAAAAAATTTGTGTCGTTGAGTGAGTTTGAAGGTGAGTGGAATTTGACCTACAACTATTCTGATGAAGTAAATTATTCTATCCTAAGAGGATATGTTCAAGAACCTAGAGTATTTGAAGGAAATAACTTTTATTGATATAATAATTGTTTTTTCTTGATTTGCTTAGTATATGCAGTAGTACGTAATTTTTCAATATACGAAGATAACGTGAAGTAGTCTAAATTTATTTGTTTTATGTTAACAATTTTTCATGTAATGCATTTGTATGCTTATAAATATCTTCTTTTAAAAATTATTGAACTTCTCATGAATTAGAGAATTATCACGAGTTATTTTATTGATGCTAAAGACATAAGAATGACTTCATTTACAATGTTATTTATGTGATTGAGATTATCAAAAAGTTTGCTTCATATTAGTTATTACTTCATAAACATTTCCCTTTTATTTCACTTATTTACTTCAGGAGCGGCTCAAGCATATTAATGGTCTAAAGCAAAAATCAAACGGGGCCTTAAACTTGAATTGTTAATAACTTTTATGTAATTTATTTCTTCTAATTTCCAATTGGTAATATAATTCTTATTTTAAATTATTTTCCATAAGATATTGTACTCCAAATATGTCAAATTTCTTCTAATAATTCCTTCATTTTCTACAATAGTAAATATTTATTAAATAATAACAACTTATAACCTATTATTATTAAATATGAGGCCCCTTAAATTTGGGGGCCTAAGGCACATGTCTTTTTTTTAACATGTCAAGCCACCCCTGATTTACTTTTTTTTTTAAAACAAATTATGTATTCTAATTGAAGAAAATTTCATATGATTTACGATGACGCCGAGTTGAAGGGTGTATAGTTTAATTTTATTTAATTGCTAATTTTATGATATAAATATCTTTATTATATGCAAATCTTTATACGTATATATATATATATATATATATATATATATATATATATATATATATATATATATATATTTGGATATATATTTGTTTTTAAATTAAAGTATTATATATGTCAGGAAAGTGTCAACATGTTAACAAGATCTTCTATGTTCAAAAAAATTATTTTTAAATGCTCTGATTTCTTCTCTTTTTTAAAAAAAATAAAAAATCTCATAGCAAACAGAAAAATATACGAGTCATTTAAAATTTATTATTTGCAAAATAAATTCATATTAAGCAATATGGAATGCAAATTTAAATTACCATATTGCCCTTAAATTAAATTAAAATCTAATTAACGATCTAAATAAATAGTAAAATTAAGTCCTATTTAGTTAAGTAAATGAAGAATTGATAAGAAATTTAGCTATTACACTTATAACTTTTCATTTATGTCACCCTTATAATACTCGATAACACAATGTTGTTATAGACTCTTGAACAAATTATTTCTGGTTGAATAAATTGAAAATTATTTACGAGAACATGGACAATATCTTTGCTAGGTGTAAGCTAAACATGTGAATATATATAATTCACATATTAAATATATTGTTGTAAAACTAAAGTAAAATAAGACAAGAAATATAAAAGATGAAAGCAATAGAAATAGGAAGACAAGATATGAGAGTTTTTCTTATTATTTCAAGTCTTCAAGTGTATATAATATGAACTCTTATGCCTCTATTTATAGTGTAGCATAGAGGCATACAAAAGGTTAATCATAAACATGACATTAACATGAATATAATGGAGAGGTTATGAAAGTGAAAGGTTACAAGAATAATGGTTATAAAGGTGGAGGTTATGGAGGTTATGATCATCTTCATAATGAGAAAAATAGTGGAGATAATGGGTGAGTAACTTCTTGGTGTAGTGGACATCCATATTATATTGTTTTATAACACTCCCCCTTGGATGTGCATAGATAATATGCCTCGTTAAAGCCTTACTAGGGAAAAATCCTGTGGGAAAAAATTCTAGTGAAGAAAAAAGAGTACACATATCTTTTAACACGCTTTGAATGTTGCCTCGTTAAAAACCTTACCAGGAAAACCCAATTGGGACAAAACCATGGTTAAGAAAAAGAGTACAACGCGTATTTTTCTCCCCCTGATAAAAACTTCACTTGATATCTCGAAAACAATGCATTCCAATCTTGTATCACAACTTCCCAAATATTGGTTTTGGCAATCTTTAGTGAATAAGTTTACAAGATTATCACTTGAATAAACCTTTGAACGTTTATCTCACCATTTTGTTGAAGATCATGTGTGAAAGACTTTTGGTGAACTATACTTTGTTCTATCTCTTTTGATTATATCCTCCCTTCAATTGAGTTATATATTATTGTGGTATATGGTAGCTGAAAAATCACATATATGATAGATCATGATTCCAACCAAACACACCCCAACTTACTTTATAGATCAGTATTATTTTTGCACGATTTGAAGAAGTGGTTATCAATGTTTATTGAATGCCAAAATATTGTTGTACCTCCATAAACAAATAGCTCTTTTGCGATCGAGCTTTGTGTAGATCAAATAAATATCTGCATCTACATAATCAAATCATTTTTGACTCATGAGAGATTGATCAATTTATTGAAGCTCGTCTTTTCTTCTCAATGAAAATCACACATCTTCTAGCATTTGCATAACCAGCAATCTGTAAGTGCACCAATTGCACCAAGACATAACATTTTAAATCATTTTCATGAGGTTGAAAAGATTCTTTCTTTGTGTTAAGCAATCTCAAAACCATTGGGCCCTCAATAGAATTGCTTTAAGACCTTTTAAATCCTTCAAGGATTTTCGTACAACCTTCATCGTCTAGTAAGACGTAATAATCAATCATTTTGCATATTCAAGTATTTCATCTATTACCAGACTGAAACAAGTCTTATTGCATCCACCACTAGAGAATATATCTCCATTTAATAATGTCAGAATTTTTGCGAAAACTCTCTATGCCCCGAGGCACAAATCGTACTTCATATCTTACGGTTATACTTTCGCATAATGATTCATTTGTACCCCACTGACATATATTTTGATCTATGAACTATAAGTTCAAAAACATCACTTTTCTAAGTGAAACAAAATATACTTGAATAGTGTATTTTATTTGGCTAATCATTTATATGTCCACACTATACGACAGATTTAAATTTAAAATCCCCATAACCATTTATAGCATTAAGTGCTACTTGATATCAAATATACCGTTGACGGTCATTTGATATCGATTCCAATACGACATAACTTATCGAGATCTCTTCATTTTTTTATCATTTTCAGGTACCTGAACTTTTGCCAAGGTTTAATGAAATGCTACGTCATAGTGCTCTTTCAAAGCACTTACCTCATTATCAATGACCATTTTGATAATTTGCTCCTCTCCTTCCTCAAGGTGTTTTACATTTGGAATCGATTGGTCTATGACGCTTTTGGCGTACCTAGACTCTGTTCTTTAAGGACTATTTATTGGAGCATTTTCAACTTAATTAAAATATTGGGTCAGCAAATAAATCTGGCAAATTACTTGTAACATTTTGCAAATGAATTATCTCTTGAATTTCAAGTTCATATTCTTTTTAACGAGGATCTAGATAATTCACCCCACACATAACTTTCAGCTGCTACACATATCTCCCCCTAATGTTAGGAAATCTAACATTCAGCCTCAACCTCAATTGGGGTCCATCTTTGAGCATGGTGGAGCAATAAAATCATATGTTCACACGTCAAATTTTTAGATGGATATCATTTGGTTCCTGACCCTGAACCAATTGTGTTGGGAGAACCTTGTTGACTTGATTCATACATGTTAAATAAACTCATCTCATACCAAATTTTACTTGAGAGATTTGTTCTCATAATCAATGGTCTAACTATAATTGAAGGTATACAATTTCTGCTAAATCAACCAGCATTACCCACATGATTTTATAGTTTGGAACTGTGCTCTTAATTTAATAATTCGAGCAAACAACCTTACAAAAAATAATTTGTAAGTTGATACAAATGCACATGTGACCATACCATAGATGCATCCATTAAATCACAATAGTAAACGGTCCACATGGCAGGTAAACGGGCACATATTCATCTTTTATATGTTCCAAATAATTTCAGGGGATACAATCCCACCCTTAGCTGGTACAATGATTATTTTATCACGAGAACAAACTACAAAAGATAATTCTTGAAGAATCTTTTATTTCTTCAACATATAGCCACGTGAATTCTCAATTTCTTTAGCATCACATTTGAATCGAAATGGCCAACCGATTGTGTCAACTGATGTTTATTCTAGTAAACTTCTAGTTTACTTTTGCATGTGATTCCATTAGCATGCTCATATTTGTATACAACAAACAAGAGAAAGACGGGTAACCTTTTATGTAAATATTCATAACCCGCTTTGATTGTAGTAATCTAATGATATTTCATCTTTCAATAATTTACAGTCTCAATATAATAATTATTTTCAATTCCTTTGAAAATTAAAAAGTTTCTTTTGAGACTTACTATAACCTCAATATTGTGAACAATTTCATTCCTCCGGATAATAACAAATTAGCCCTTTCGGAACTCTCAATTAATTTTGTGTACTACCACAAATTTCACAACGTCATTCTTATAGTGACCATCTCCTTAAAGAGAAAACTATTATTATTGTCATGGTTAAAATTATTACATTCAAGACTTATTTCTTGATAACCAATGACAAATTTGTGTTGCCACACAACAACATTTATTTTGGTCATGGCCACAACCTTTACAGAAAAGATTTATTTCTTTCTTTTGCCTTCCAATAGTTTATAATAAAACATACCACAATATTTGTGTAGTACTCAAAGTATATATATATATGACCAAAATGACCATTTATGTCAAAATATTTTCTTTCAATCTCTCAAACCTCCTATAGAGGTGAGATGTGACATTCATCCAACAATATATGAACATGTTCTTATCCATACGAATACAAGTCACATTTTCTTCAAGAAATGAATCATAACCATTTGTACATGTTCCATAAGTTTTTATTAGAAACTCATTGTCATGTTTTGGCATTATGTGACTCACCTCAACATCACTTTAAAAGGTCAAATGTACCAAATGTACTACCACTTTGTATTCATTTATTTTGATGGAGGATTTATAAAACTTTTTAAATTGGGTTGCACCAACAACAATGTGCCCAACTTCTCATACCACTTTGATGGATAACAATTACTTTTAACAATTACCTTCACATTTGAAGGAACATCTTAAGAACCAATGATGTTCTTCCTTTTAATTACCACAATGATGACCATTAACATTTTACCATACTCATATTCATACATTCAACCACTTGTCATTTTTCAGACATATTAATATACTGCTACCACATTCACATAAGAGAATGGAGCAAATTAATTGCATTAATTTCATGACTTTCAGTCAAAAGTATAGAATTGTATGTTAGTCATCATCATATCATCACTACAGTGCATTAGGACTTTAACCTAATGTCTTACCCATATAAAGACACCTTTGGTCATAAATAAATGGGACTTGAACCCAACTTCTTATTATCATGGTGCACCAAGATTTTAACTCGATGTCTTACCCACTTGGTGCGGTAAAACCTGAATTCACCGTCTTACCCTCAATCAATGCCTTAATAAACCAAGTGCATTACCAAGAAAATAATTATTGAAAATCATAAATATAATCTGAACTTGACTTAATATACAAGAAAAATGAACAAAATCAATTAAATAGAACAACATGTTGAATTCATATAAAAGTCCAAAGTTAAAATAAATTCAAACATTTTAATAGTCCCTCTCAACATTATTATGAAGATTATTATAAACCATTTTAGAATAACTACAAAACAAGCTTTGTTAGTACAAATAATATGTTAATAGCTCAACAAGTAAAAGTTTAGATAAAGAAAAATAAAGAGGTGCAAAAGTAACCAACAATAATAATCCAATCAATATGTATATGTCACATAACTCAATAAAACAAGATCATAAAGAACAATTTCTTTACAAATTGTTAACTTACAAAACTAATTTTACTTTTTAAATATATAAGTGATTAAATTAAAAGTTTGCTAAAAGTAAAAGCAACTTGTTGGACTCATATGATTTTGAGATGGTAATAAAATTAATGATGCATAATCAAAAGTAAAAGTAGTAATTTACCATTGATTCTTGACGGAGAATGAGCAACTCGTGCTAATAACGTGTTGTAAAACTAAAGCAAAATAAGACAAGAAATATAAAAGATGAAAGCAATAGAAATAGGAAGACAAGATATGAAAGTTTTTCTTATTATTCCAAGTCTTCAAGTGTATACAATATGAACCCTTATGCCTCTATTTATAGTGTAGCATAGAGGCATACAAAAGGTTAGTCATAAACATGATATTAACATGTATATAATGGAGATGTTATGAAAGTGAAAGGTTACAAGAATAATGGTTATAAAGGTGGAGGTTATGGAGGTTATGATCATCTTCATAATGAAAAAAATAGTAGAGATAATGGGTGAGTAACTTCTTAGTGTAGTAGACATCCATATTATATTGTTTTATAACATATATATTTTTATGTTTAAATTTTGAGTTTATTAATGGAAAAAAATATGAAAAGTCAAATAACTATCTTTGATTTATGTACACATTTAATCGATAAGTCAAATATGAAATCTAACAATAAAAATATCATCTATTAAATACATCATAAAATAAAAACTAGTGTATATAAAAATAATTCTAAAAAATAAAATGCAATTGTTTTCTTCACATTTATATGACATCCAATAAATTTCATCAAATACTTCAAATTTTAAATATTTATACTACTATGCGTGAAATAGTACGTTCCACATGTCCAAGAACTAGTAATATGATGTATGCTGTCTAGCAATTATAAATATTTTTGGACAAGTGGCCAAAATGTAACTTCACCTTGCAGATACACAGTTCTGATGTGGAAGGTTTCTTCCTTTCTTATATGGGCTTAGAGCTCAACTCAATATGGCTTCAGGGGTCGAAAAGCAGACTTACTGGCCACTTCTCAACTATTTCGTAACATTTCTACACACCATTGATGTTTGTTTTCAAACAAAAAACTGATAATTTAGGTATGAAACTCACACTCTCAATAGTTTAGGTATGAAATTTTAAAAAAATAAAATAATTAAGGTGTTAACATATACAACCACAAATGTTCCATATTATTTTTCCATTTGTTTGAACAATAACTGGTCAACTCATACAATAATCAAAAAGTAAATACCACTAAAACCAACCTATGATGCAATATTACTTTTAAGTCGAATGCTCTGTAGATTTGACTATAACCGCACTATCTTATTATAAGATCCATAACAAGCCATTTACTAGCACCAAAATTGGCATTGGATCAACAGCTGAGACAGTGTACTGACCACCAACATGCTCCCCCTGCAAAACAGATTCAAGCGGATGTTTGGCTCATATCAGGATGAGAAGAAATAAGAAACAAGAATATATGTCAAAGCATCAAAGAAGACCAAGGTTGAACCACCTCCAGGATCCATCAGGTTGTCCCATATTCACCTGTGAATTTTAGTAACTTCAAAACAATTAACAACTTAATACATTTTTTAAAATAACCGTGGTGTCCAGGCACCTAGCATGGACAAATGGAAAGAAACCACACCAAGCACTTTTGGCTAAGTTAAGTTGCTCAGGGACAATAGTTTCATAAGTTGCATTTTTGGTGTTTTTTTTAGAACTTTGGAAACGGACAGGGAAAATCTCAATCCAGAGAACACCACCGAAGCTCACAACCAGACAGGAAGGGAAGAATGCAGTGACCAGTGGGGAAGTAAGAGGGTGTGGGAGTGGAGGGCATTAGAAAGCAAGCAGCTGCGCCCAGGCTTGATATTGAGACTTTTTTGGGGTGTATATCTAAGCAATATTAAGGAGTTCACTCCTTCCCATTTCCAAGTCTACTCTAAATTTCTCTGGGGTATTATCTCAATTCCAATAAAATGCAATCGAGTAAAGTATGACTTGGCGATCAGACGATATCTCTCGAAAAATAAGTAATTTCTGCTGGGCCTTGATCCTTTTTTTAGGTTCATTAGGCTTCTTATTAGTTGGAACTTTCAGTTATCTTGGTAGAAATTTGCTATCTTTTTTTCCACCACAGCAAATCATTTTTTTTCCACAAGGAATCGTGATGTCTTTATACGGAATTGCAGGTCTCTTTATTAGCTCTTATTTGTGGTGCACAATTTCCTGGAATGTAGGTAGTGGTTATGATCGATTCGATAAAAAGGAGGGAATAGTCTGTATCTTTCGTTGGGGATTTCCGGGGAAAAAACGTCGCATATTCCTCCGATTCCTTATAAAAGATATTCAGTCCGTTAGAATAGAAGTTAAAGAGGGTATTTATGCTCGTCGTGTTCTTTATATGGACATCCGAGGCCAGGGGTCCATTCCCTTGACCCGTACTGATGAGAATTTGACTCCACGAGAAATTGAACAAAAGGCTGCTGAATTAGCCTGGAAAAAAAAATGACAAGAAGAGCTCCCTAGAGGACGGGCGATACAAGAACCAATCATCTCCTAGCTAAAAACTTGTTAAAGAAGAGGCCAACATATGTTAGCTCATGCTTCATGTACAAATGCTCAGAACACATTTTTTCTTGTTGCATAAGTCATGTTGCAACCCGAATATGGAGGCGGTACTAAACTATGCTGCAGTACAATGTGTGATTCCAATGACAGATGTGCTACACAGTTGAGCCTTGAAAATAAAAAGGGGGTGGGGGAGGAACTAAGGGCATAGGAGTGCTTCCCTAGTTCCCCTCCATATCTCATATGGGTTTACATTGGAAGGAGAGAGATTGGAGAGCTTTAGAGGGGTTAAGAGAATGACTTTATACATTTCAGTGAACTTTAAGTACACCATGAGGTAGCTGTTGATATTTGATAATGTAAAGACAATATGTAGAGTTAATGTACTGGCAGATCAATACAATCCCCTAACTTCATCCAAGCAAAAACACACCAGAATTTACTGGGCAAGCAAATCCAATAAAATCCTTAACGCTTAGTGACAGTCACCAAAACTATTTTGAATGTATTATGAGTTAATGGTGTCATATGTGGGCAAATAGATGACAAAAGATGGAAAAAAACTTCAAAGCAATAATAATTCTAGCACAAGTCAACAAAAAGCTCTTAAGAATGTAATCTTAATATAAGTTTCTTTAACAACTTCCTCTCTATTGCCATGGTCCTTTTTTCCGTTTCGCTTTAACTATGCCTAAGCACCTTAATATTTGTACCCATTCAAAAACATATCCAAGTAAGAAAGCAAACACAAGAGCAAAGGTAGCATCAACAACATCCACTACCAGCCTGTAGTTAAAAATTCGTGCAGACACCTTTTTCTCTTATTATCCTAATCAATACATCAAAATCTTCTACCCTCCCAAAAATATCAGCACACAGGAAGATAATAACTCAAATTACACTACAAATCACTAGATAGAATGATATGCCACAGCTCTCTCCTGACAATGTGAATACAACAGAGTAGATCAAGATACCAATAAGATCCCTTCTAAAAAAGAATCACACAAAAGTGAGAAATAACAGAGCCAGATCTGTAATTCCTTCATCAAGTATCAAAACATTCTTAAGCTCTTCTCCAAAAACTCCTCTGTAAGAAACTTCTCTTTTTCTTTTAATTTGTTCAGCTTGAATCAGAAACTAAAATACAAGTGAACATTATAAAAGATATGAAAACAAGCTTTCTCTTTTTTTGAGAAGGGATATGAAACAAACTATTCCTAAAACAACCCTCCCTTGAAAACATAAGCAGTATCTTCCAAACAACCAAGACACATAGATAACAATATCAGAAGAAGCTAAGTACCAATTCCATATTATTCATGCCCACTCTATCACCCCATTAACATCACAACATCAAACTTCTCCACACCCTAATATTTGCACAACCAAACACACACTCAAATTACGGACCCTAAAGCTCTCTCACAACAACAATAACACATCAGCTAACTAAATTACCAAGAAGATCCCACCAAACGTAGAGTACAGTAATTGTACAACAAGAAACCCAGTGTAATCCTGCGGAAGAAAACCGTACAATTACAACAAATTCAGTGTAATCCCACAAAAGGAAACCATTGTACACAAGCAAAATCAACAGCAAATTCCAATAATAAGCATCCTTCATATTCTTCTTATGTCTAAGTATAGAAGTTCTCGTAATCGCTACAAAAGCTGACCATGTTTTTCATAAAAAAAGAAAGTAACATTAAAACATAAAATTATGATATCCAAAATAACAACCACCCCAGAATAAGCGCAGTAGCATTAACTTCCATATAAACCAAGAAACATATGATAAAAGATTACATCACCAGAAACAAAATAAACTAAAAGTGGGTTCGATATTATATATATGATGCCCACCACCACAAAACTATTATCAACCCTAAATATCCACTCAACCAATTTGTAGATCCCAGTTAGTATAGTGTTTTTGAAGGAAGAAATTTATTCAGAAAGATAACCATGAAACATAACAAAACCTTGGCCACACTGATTAGAAATTAATACTTGTTCACAATACATAAGAAATTCAAATAATAAAGAAAATAACATTAACTAACCTGAAAATTAAATCATCTCTTGAACTCATTTAAACTCAAAGGTAGGTGGTATAGGAGCATCAAAGCTCTCTAAAACCTGTGTCTTGCTACCACCGCCTGTCGATGTCTCCTCCTTCTTTCCACCACCAAAAAGTCCTCCAAACCAGGAAGAAGAGGATGGTGCTGATGATTCTGCCATCATACCATCAATACTTACTGGAGCTTGACCAGGCAGCTGCCCCATTGGTTGACCAGGCAGCTGCCCAGGTGGATATCCAGGCACTCCAGGGACATTTGGTAGTGGCTCCTCCATGGGTGGGAAGTTCTGGGGAGCACTCATGACTTTATTTAACATAATTCCAGCTCCCTCTATCAACGCAAGTAAAACTCCACCAAACAGTGCTGATCTAGAAGCAGCACCTAGTCCCTGCCGCATCTGTAGAAAGCCACCGGTTGCTGCACCAGCAATAATAGAGTTCCAAGGATCTTCTTTCTGCCGGAGATAAACCATTGTACAATCAAATGAGGAGAAAAGCCCACCCCACACAGCAAAACTACCGCCAATACGAGGAGCATTCATGCGCACTGCCTGTGTACCACCAATCAAGCGCTCACCTTTTGGTGAGTTGTATATGCCTTTTAAGAAGTGGAAGGCTGAACCTCCAACAGCACCCATACCAAATGCTCCGCCAACATCATCAAGTATACGGTCAGGGCAAGGTTCACGAGAAGTCTCTGGTGTTCCCATTGTTATAGGGGATAAGCACTGACTAGGAAGAAAAAGGTTAAAGGTATGACACCAACAAAGCAGGCCTGCTTTTACTTTCCAAGGAAGTGATTGGTTTGATTTGATAACTAGACCTGCATCGAAATATTATCATCAAACTGCATCATCATTTTGAGCAACACCCCTTTTTCCAGGAGCTGTAAAATGAAAATCATAACGACTGGAAACAAAAGAACCACCAACATGGACAAAAACTTTGCATTCAATAACAATAACATTTTTTCCCTATAGCTCTCTGAATCAGAACTCAGCTCAAGTAACAAAGTAAACTCAATTTATATAAAGTGGTTTATAACTATTTTTTCAATCAAGGGAAAATGTTAATAACTTCTTCTCGGATACTTATCAACTTGCCATTTCTTCATAAGCATATCTATAGGTTCCCTGCAAACATGTACCAACATGACAAATAATACTTGGACCAGACAACTTAACAAACTTCCACATCACTCTTAGACCAGAAATATTTACAAATGAAAAACACTTCAGTAAACTAAAGAATCCTAGCTATAAACTTAGATATAAATAAATAGGATTCTTAAAAGTTGAAACAAATACCATTTGTCTGATAAAACCTTGACCGTACATCTCAACAGCAAAAACCTTTTTTTTTTCAAATCCCAGCGCAAACAAAAAACACTAGGCAATTTCTCCGCTTCGGTAGCCAGATTTATCTGGTAGCGGACGCCACAGTTATTAAAAAAAAAAAAACAGATACAAACCCAAATAAGCAAGAAATCACAACTTCCGTTACCAAAGCTGCGATCTTAAGTGATCAATAAATCAACTACACCTCAATCCTAAATTAATTGGGTCTGCTATACAAAAGCACTGCTACCACTTCACCAGAGAGTTGAAACTATTTCAACCTACAAAAATTTTCTTCATTATCCAGGTCTAAACCCATCTATACTTGGTGAAACTGACATAAAAAAGGTCAAAAAAGGTGATGTGAGGTAATAAGGTAGCGGACACAATGATTATAAAAAAAATACAAAATCAAATAAGCAAGAAACCACAACTTGCACCTACAAAAGCTGAAATCTTTAATTGATCAGTCTATCAACTACACCTCATTCCCAAATTAGTTGAGTCAGCTATACAAAATACACTGCATCACTTCATCATAGTTAAGACTTATTTTTCTCGGGTTTTTAACTTACCTCAATATTCATCATTATCAGGGACTAAAACATGTTATACATCGCGAAACTAACATTAAAAAGGTAAAACAAAATTGATGCGAGGTAATAAGGTAGCAGACCCACAATTATTTTTTTAATAAAAAAATACAAACCCAAATTAGCAATAACCGACAACTTCCACTACAAAAGCTGAAATCTTTAATTGATCAATCCATCAACTACACCTGAATCCCAAATTAGTTTGGGTCAGCTATACAAAATACTCATGCATCAATTCATCATAGTTATAGACTATTTCTGTTCCGGGTTTTCACCAAGGCTTAGATACACCGTTCTAAAACAGGAAAAACATCACGAAACTAACAAAAAAAGGAGGAAAAAGTTCAGATCTTAACCGATTCGATTTTTTTACAACAAATGATCTGAGAGCTGAATAGTGTAAGCAAAGTTCAACATAAACACCAAGATGAGTTCGAAAAAAGAGATTTTTACCCTGACGGTGAGGCAGTGGCACCGACCTATCGACTTCAGGTGAGAGACGCAAAAAGGAGAAGAAGCTGGAAAACCTAAGAACTAGTAAAAGAGGGCTTTTTGACCCGAATTTAAATTGGTAATACCCGATAATCATGCGGGTTATAACACAGTGAAGAATGTGTTTATTTGGTTTTCTCTTGTTGCTTACTCTATTATTTATTTTTATTTTTAAAAAAAAAGAGTTCTTCTTGTTGCATACTCTACTATTTAAAAAAATTGAAGCTCAACACAAAATATTTATCTTTTATCTATATAAACGTTATGCTGCACAAAATTAATATTTAATTTTTTTTTAATATTAAGATTTTAAAGTTATTTAGAGACTGACTATTAAATATTTTCTTATTTTAAGCAGATATAAGAATTCCTAATTTAAATTTTATATTATATATTATATAGAATAGAATAAAAGGTTTGTTGGGTAATAATCCTTTACTCATTTGAATTGTATAAACTATGACTCAACTAACTAGATAAGGTTTGCATACATAGTATTCTTTTTAAACTCTAATTTTTTATTGTTATTATAAAGTAAATATATACTCTTTTTCATTAGCTGGTTACAAGAGTTGATTGGAAAAAGGTGATGAAATTGATTTTGTAAAAACGTTAATGAGCAACATTTTGTGTAATTGAGTCCTCAGTTTGATGTTAAATTTACAACAAAATATTCAACATTAATTAATTGAATTAGACACACTCCCATTGTTCATAACTTAATTGATTTGTCAAATTCACAACCTTTAATTTGTAAACTGAACTTATTTAAAGCAGCCAACATCTGTTGTCAATTCTTTAACTAAAGTACCAAATTTGTAACAATATATATTGAAGATCCATAAAAAAAAAAACATTTTTCCAACAATAAAGTGTTGGGATCAAAGATACTTTTAGCACTGATATTTATATTATCCGCTTTAGGTCAAAATTGGATGATTTTATTTTTTTCTCAAGAAGGTACATCTTATTAGTAGCTTCGTTTTTTCAAACTTTTCATGTGAAAATTTGTTCATGGACACCCAGTAACTAAGTCTCATACCGTCCATCACCATTCATAGACTAATTTGAAGATTGATTGTGTCACGATCCAACACATCGAGCTGTACGGACACCCACTCTAATAACTAAGTAGGAGAATCCTCATATGCCAAAGTTTAAACATGCGAAAAAATTGAGAAAATAAAGATAGTTACCAAAAATATGACTTTTATAAATAACATCTTTAGACACTCTTTTAGTTAAAACTTGTAACGCAATCAACAACTCACATGGATCTAGTCTAAACAGGTACAAGAGCTATTAAAAGTACAACTGAACAAGATAAATAAAGACACAACTCCCACACCATGCAGAAGGAAGGATAGAAGCTGCTGGAGAATTTCTTTGTCTTCGCCTGATGAAACGTTACCAATCCTGCATCCAGACTATGTCAAAAAGACATAGCAAGAGTAGTATCAGTACAAACACACGTACTGGTAGACATCATCGGCCACCAGACGTCCACCACATAACATAAGAAATTAAGTAATAAGATCATGAATTAGATCACTCGCTTCTCCACCTTTACCCTTTCATAGAACACAAATTCTCAACTTACATGAACCCCAACATTCCCCCCCTCCCCCGAGCACTTCAACTAACCGCTCATTTCTCACTCTTACTTTCTCGTCACCTTACTCAATCGTGGTCACGTGGTACACCATCCCGATTTCCTTACCACTAACCCTCGATCTTTTCCCCCTAGTTGAAACCCACCTAAGCTCACTTCCTTTCGAACTCTACCCCTACTTCCCTTTCGTAATTATAACACCGAACAACCTCAAGCTATCCATTACTCGTCACTTGAACCCTTTCCTCTCCAATATACTCACGAATTCGCTCAACACAACCAAACATAAGTCATCACAACATATGACCACTAAGTGCAACATATATGATTCCACACGACCATGACATCAAATGGAGAAATAGAACATGTATAATAACCTCGATATGAAGAGCAACAATATATTTCACATTTATCACAATTATCAGCATTATGTCATGTAGTTGGTCCTCTCATGGAATACAAACGCAAATTGTTAGTGTACCGAAACGTGGTATCCGATCCCATAGTTATGTCGGAACGTGGCAATCCATCCCATCTTTTATGCCGGAACATGGCAATTCGATTCAATTTAGTAATCTTGGAATGTGGCAATCCGATCCAAGTTAGTTATGTTGAAACGTAGCAATACAATCTAAGTTAGTCAGGTCGAAACGTGGCAATCTAATCCATCACACCACAATCGCAAAACACACATACTTCTAAGTCATACATTCAAGAGTGATTCATGGCATATAATCATTCATCTATCTCATTTACAACAAATGTGAATCAACAATGCAACATTCGCATACATACATGCATCATAGTGAAGTAATAACAAGAATACATCACACAATCATTGATTCACCGCCATCTCCTACCAAGGGTTTTCTCGTCTTACGCCTCATGCAAACCTTAATTCAACCATACAAAGCCCTAAGTCATCGTCTAAGGCTTCTCTAAGGTGTAAATCATAACCCAATCGGTGCACGAAGGTCTACGTATAAATCCTATCATTGATTCACATATATTACGTAGTGAGCACATATTTAAAATACTCAATTCATAAAAACCTAGCCTTTCTGGGCGTCAAGCAGTTGCACGAAGTTTTTGACTTTGTTTCAGGTTTTTCGGGCTCGTTGATGTGAGGCCAAAATTGGTATGGATTGTGCTAATTGTGTATTTTATTTGTAGGAAAATTGGTGAGATAATGAAGAAGTTTGAAACTAAAATAAATTAAAGATGAAAGGTTGAAGAAGAAAATAAAGCAGACAACTTAATGGATTAAATTTAATATAATAATATATAAACATAAAGTGGACATTGCAGCAAAAAAATTTCAACTTTAAATTTCACAACTAGGGTTGTGAGAACCATGGGTAATTAACAAAGTATGACTAACAACTAAGCAATTCTTGAATAGTGTTTTGCATACATTGATAATTATTTCTTTTAGAAGTCTTTTTAACGATGACCAACGTTAGAACTCGCCTTGTTGATACTTGTCGGACCAAGGAGGTAGTTAATAAGAAAAGAATTATCAACATAGATTTAGTGTGATACTATCTAATAGGCTAGTGTCGATTGGTGCGAAGTAATAACTAAGTCATACATCGATTGTGATGTCTAATATGAGGTAATGGTAAGAGTTAGTAAATTATACACACGTAGCTGGACCAAGGTGCAGGGTGAAATTCTCTAGTTGCAGGAACAAGGAATGAGAGATACCTAACTTATCATTTTGCATGTAATACACTAGGAAAGAATTGCTATTACTAAGATTACCGCGTTATGAGCTTATGGGGAACACATTCCTAGTTATTTTTATTAATTTGGATATAAATAATACTTAGTTCAAAGCTATTTTTATTGCTTTATTTTTATTTCAATTTATATCCACCCATTTTTATATAACGACTATCGACTTAAATATTTGCTATTGATAATATTTTTCCATATTCTCTGTGGGATCGACCCCAACTCATAGTTGGGTAATTTTTCAAGAAGTATATTTGAACGTTATCACTCGTGACAGTGAATTTGGCCAAGAACTAGCAAGATTTTGCCATCCCCACGCTAGAATTCTCTTTCTCCTTCATTCCCAAGCTTAGAGCAGCCTTTCTGAGGTTTTTAGGGTATTTTACAACATATTTAGGTATATTAGGAAGATGGATAAAATAGAATTTCTCATAATTTACATTCTGTCTCGCTAGTCCCACTCCGACGCCAACTTATCCCGCTTTGATGTCGCCACTCCAGCGACATCTTGCCCGCTATGGTGGGATAGTGGCCCTGAATTTCCTGAAGTTTTTGTCTCTCCTTATTAACGACGGTTCGGATCATTATAATAGATACGAATTTACCCCTCATTCGTCCCCAAACGACTATTGCACAGTACATCGCTCGCCCCATCTTTATCTACTTCTAAATTAAATATTTGGTCCACTACGGAATCATGGTGAATGACAACTTCTAATTCATTGACTTAATAGAATTACTATACTCTATCACTAACTAAAGAATGTGGGAACACACAAAGAATGAAAGGCGAATAGTTAAATTTTTCACAGCCCAGCCCGCTAGGGCGGAGCCTTCCCGCTGAGGTGGGGCCACTGTGGCGAGGGGTCTCCCACTGTAGATTTTTTAAGTTAATTTTTCGTTACTTACGCTTATTCAATTCACTTTATGCTTATTGCCTTACATGCTATCATCTAATCAATTTGAAACGGTTTTCAGGGTATTTTTCAAATTTGAACTAGGTTGCTTGATTTGTTAGAAAAATGTAGCATGGGAACTTCCTTTACATCCCCAACGTTCCCAAAATGTCCTGGGCGTAAGGATTTCGTAAAAATATGGATCAATCGGTGCAAATTTGGGTGGGGGAAGTTGAAAATTTCCTTTGCTTAAAATTCCGATTTGAGCATTATTTAGGAGTTATTTTGCCGAAATAGTTGTTTATTCATGCTCTAGGGTAGTTAATAACTCTGATTTGTTAAAATTCTGACGTAAACATAGGTTTTGGCCGATAAGGCGCCATTGTCGCACCTCGAGTTTGTCCTAGATGATTCGCCAGGCAGTGGCCTACCCTTAACACAAACAAATTTCCCCTTTATTATTTTAGCCTTAGCCTCACACCGACTACCCTTTCTCATTCTAACTTATATTCAACTTATTGCAGGCTATCTAAATGGCAGGTTATGATTGAGACAATGCACCCTTCATCCGGTTTTCTGATGTCGCAAGTAGGGAGAGACACCATGATTATCGCAACATGGGGTTCTATTGCGAGAGAGGTTTTTTGCTACACTGATTGGAGGAGAAGGAGCCTATTTTCTATGCTCGTTTAGTGGAGTTCTGGTGGATTCCGCTGACAGAGGCTCCCCCAGATGCACGTTCCACTTGGGTGAGAGAGTTTTACGCCATTCTGCCTAGAGTCCGATGGGACGGCCCCCATCTCATCATCCGTATTAGGGGATTCGACATTCGTCTGAACTCCACTACTATCAATGAGGTACTAGAGGTGCCAGAGGTCCCAAACAATGCATTCGAGGATCGAATAAAGGAGATGGATCTTGAGTTGCTGAGGGATACACTGATTGAGCCTACACGTCGGGATCAAGTTTACTGGGCCAATGCGAAGGGAATTACTAACATAGACTGGTCACCTGATTCTAAGAGGTGGTTACATTTGGTGAATAGAAGGATCCTCTCGTCGGGAAACTATACTGACGTGACCTTTCCCCAGGCTTTGGTGGCGGCGTGCGCCATACAGGGCATCCAGATGAATATGGGGGCGCACATCATCTCTGAGTGGAAGATGTTCTATCGAGGCAACAAGAAGGCGTTCTTTCTCTCTGGCCTTATCACTGCCCTATGCAAGCGGGCAGGAGTGTTGTGTTCGATGCAGACGAGGTACTTCTTATGGATTCCCCCTTCACCCTCTTTTGGTTAGGTCTGACTCTACTTCTAGGAGCAAGAGGAATAGGACTGGCAAGGCTAACAGCAGCAAGGCGATCGTGGATTTAGACGAAGAGGAGCCACTCTCATGTGCACACGTAGAAGTGCATCTGGAGATGGTCCAGAAGAAAATGGGCAGCGTCTATGCTGACTTCACTCCGGTTCCACCCAGCACTGCCCTGGAGGTAGAGATGCTTCATCGTCAACTGCGCCATGAGTGGAAAAAAAAACTGCAAACAAACAACAACGGGGACCGGCGAGCTTCGAAGCTCACAACAACGACAGCAGCCCAACGCCATTTCCGGCGAGACCAGACCCTTTTCCCTTCACGAATTTGTTGTTTTGCAGGTGTATCAGCTTCGACATCTAGCGCTAGCGAACACAAGCTCCGGCAACCTCAATAAATCTCCAGATCTGGCCGGATTCCTAACTTCTTCGGTAAACTTGGTTCATTTTTTTTATTAAGGCTATATTTATTCAAGTGTTTTGCTAATATAGTTTATATTCTATGTGTTGTTGATTTTTCCTATTTTTATTTGCTTTTACTCATTTCTCTTTGTAATTTTTGCTTACTGTCATCTTTCATAATATTTAAAGGTTGCATTTTGTTTATCTTATTGTTAGCTTTAATTATTGAGATTTTTTTCTTATTACTTATCAACTATTCTTTCCTTATTTTTTATTTTCTCATCGTTTTGGGTTTCTTATAATAAATGTTGTTAATGAAATATTACTTCCTGTCTATTCTTGAATTGTTGCTAAGTTTGAATGTTATAATGATTACAGTGGACTATTATTCTTATATTGCCATTGTTTAATTAGTTTATATTAATATTATGCTTATTTGTGGCTTTGTTCCATTTTTTTTCTTTTCATTGGATTCGCTATTAATGTTATTGTTCTTATTATTATGCTTCAATATTACTTGTTAGATTCATGGCTATTATTCTTGTGGTTATTAGTATTGATTATGTTAGCCCGTTTTGTTTAGGACTAATTTTAGCTATTTTGTGTTTCTATTAAGTTGTCATTTTACAAGTTAAAATTGGCCAATGAAAAAGCTCTCCGTCAGTTTTGGAGGCCTTCGCATTCTAAAAGACGGAAATTTTATAATACTCTTCCAATTGCTATGGTTGTGTTGAACTCTGTTCATGTTGACTTAATTTTAGATTGTTTTATTTCATTTGGTTTATTTATTTCATTATTTTGACTGTAAATTTGATGTTTGTTCTATCTTAATTAATAGTTTATTGTTTTATTTGTGATATTTTCCATTGATTCTTAAGTTGATTTATTAGTTTATTATATATTTTATCTCACCTTATATGTTATTAGTTTATAATGGTTGATATTGTTCCATCTACACTTGTAACAAGAGATAAGATTATATCATCTATTTACTGTTATTTTCATACTTTATTCTCAAGTTACTTTGGACATTTCTTTGTCTAAATTAGATTTTGAGCTCGTTTATAGTTAGTTCTTTTAAAATTTATTCTTATATAATTTTACGCGTATTCTAAATTTTTTACATCAAGTTGTGTTACTGTTTTAGTTGTTGTTTAGTTATTGTTTGCATTTTATTGATTGTATTTTGCATGACTTCGTGTTGGTTTTATATGCTTTCGTGTTTTTGAAAATATTATAATAAAATTGGCCAATGAGAAAATATCTTCGTCTGTTTTGGAGGCCTTCCCATTTTTTAAGACGGAAATTTAGTTAAGTTTATATTATTTACTTATTAAAATTGGCCAATGAAAAATCTCTCCGTCGGGTTTAGAGGCATCCACATTATAAAAAACGGAAATTTAATTAAGTTTATATTATTAATTTGTTAAAATGGCCAATGAAAAATCTCTCCGTCAGGTTTAGAGGCCTCCACATTCTAAAAGATGGAAATTTAATTAAGTATTATTTACTTGTTAAAATGGCCGATGAAGAAATTACTGTCGATTTCCAAGGCTTTCCATGTTAATAAGACGGATTCTTATTTTTAAATTATTATTTAATTCATTTATTTTTGTTATATATATTTGGTATTAACACTTTTACTAAGTGTCTTTACAGGTACCCGGAGATGCTTTTCATTAGAGATATTCGAATGAAGTTCGAATTATATTGTTTTTTTATTTATTATGTATATTATCAACGTTAGGAAAATTTTAGGCCGTGTCTTATATTATTGTTTTATCGTATTATTTGTATATAGTGAATGTTTATTATACTGTACATTATTTTATTCTCATCCTCAATTTGAAAAAAAAATCAATTCAGTCGGATCCACATTTGTGGATTTCGAAGGGTGCCTAAGACCTTTCCTTCGGAATAATTTGAACCCCTTGCCTAGAATCAAATCGATTTCGTAGATCACTTAATGGTTTCGTAGTTTATTCCTAAAATTAGGTGGTGACTCCTTTAAAATTCGTTTATTCCTTACATTCACTAAAATTGAATCAATTAATTATTTTTTGAGTCACCGCGACGTTTCTTCCTATTTGAATAGAGTAGGGATGTAAACACATGCAATCAAGATAAGAATAAAACCAACCTCATGGTTTCACGTGCATGTGTGGAGATCTTTTAGATCAAAATTCAATTGCATTGCACTGTTGATCTATAACCTGGCCTGAATATTTTTCGAGGCGAAATCTTGAGTAATGTTTGGTTCAGGAAAGGATTGTAGGCCTTCTTTGACCCAATTGTGCCTTTCAAAGCCTACCAAATGACATTAATCCCTAGTTTTCCCACTTTGAGCCTTAAACCTTTGTTTGGACAACCATATTTTAACCATTACCCTTTTGAGTGCTTACATTCACTATCCTCTCTTGGCCCAACCTTCTTGAGTGCACCAAAAATGTGCAAATTATAAGAGAAGATCCATGTTTGAAATTCTCGAAAGCAAAGATATCGAGTCTCCCAAAGTCAAGGAAACAAAAGACTTCTAGAGAAAAAAAGAAAGAAAGGAAGAAAGAAAAGGTTAAAAAAAATAAAGAAAGACAAAAATGCCCTTACAAGGTCAATGAAATGTGTGAAGGAAAATATTCCAACAAAAAAGGAGAAAAATTTATAATAACGGAGTGAAATAAAAGAAAAGCTCCAAGAAATAAGGACTCAAAAGAAGTCAAAACAAAGGAGGTGAAAAAAAAGAAGGTAAAAGCTCCAAAAAATGAGAACTCAACAGAAGTCAAAACAAATGGGGTGAAAAAAGAAGAAGAGGGGAAAAACTCCAAAAAATGAGAATTCAAAAGAAGTCGAAAGGGGGGAGGACAATGAAGAGGATCTGATGGCAAAGGCGTACCAATCATTAAGAGCACAAATTATGTGTGACGCTCAAGGAGGAATTAAGTCACTTTTATCCCAAATAAATATCCTACCCATCCCTAAGCCTACGTTACAAGCCAATTACAAGCCCTATATGATCTCGTTCCAAATGTTCTCACATTAGTGGAGATTTAAATAAAGATCAATCATGTGGTATCACAGTTGTATGCATTGAATATTCTTGTGAGTGTAAGTGCACTTTGAAAAACGTCCTATAATCAAATGTTTCAAATATGTGTGACATAGGACCAACCTTTGTCGTGAGGGCACTAGAAACATGAGGATTGATACAATTCAAAACCTTTGTTTAAAGCAAGATGAAAGGATCTTGTTGATCCTTAAGTAGATTTGAGGTACCACTTGAAGCTGTAGGAATTACCTTGAATTCAATCTAAAAAAAAAGGAATGAGAGATTTACCTGCAATCCTAACTGTTGGTACCAATTGTAGTGAAGAGATTTGACTATCTCATCACATTCTATATTTTTTTTTAAAAAAAAAGAAAAAGGTGAGCAAGCACCCACTCTTTAATATTTTTCAAAAACCTTTTTTAGAGTTGCATTTTTGAGTTGTTTATTGTAAAATGTGTCATTAAGTTAATGTTGTATGTGTGAGATTCATATTTTACTTCATGGGGTCGTCTGTCCCATAAACGTGACATGTCTTTTATCTCTAGGCTTTGAATATCACATGGGATATTTTTTTCGTATTTTATCATGTTCATATTGTGCATTTTCTACTGATGATCCTGTTTCATATTCTTTGCAGTAAACATCTGAGAAAATTGAAACTACATTTGACCTGATTCATGGCTCAACAGGATATGTAGGCGCCACGATGGCTCAGTCATATACCTAGTGTGATTATTATTTCTCCTTGCAATATAAACTGGGACAGAATTTTTGAGAATGTCTTAAAAACTCACAATAAAGATGTTATCTCCAACAAGTCAAGATTGAGTATCATTTTGAGATTTGCCAAAAATTTTAACTGGGACAGAATTTTTGAGGAAGACCTCAAAAATTCCACTAAATACTATGAGGAATTGATAGCAACTTCAAAAATCCTTCAGCGCTTGAAGCTCAAAGTCAACTTGCAAATCTTCAGTGTTGTCATGGCAAGCCAGCAGCTCCTCGTACAAATCCTCAATAAAACTTGAGTCACAATAAATATAAAAAGGTCAAGAGTAAAATGTTGATTGCTCGCATGTGTTAAAGTTGTTTGACTTTTGTACATATTCTCCTTTAAAGAATCTTTTCTCAAGGTTTCTTGACTAAGTCGCTAGCTAAGGCGATATTGTGTCTACTAATTGTTTCTTTTCAAGTACAGAAACAGGTGAAAGCATTGGGGCGGTGAAACTTTAAAGACAATCATCGATCCATCCACCTCGTTATAGTGGACAATCCCTGAGCCATCCATCTCATTACAGTGGACAATCATCGATTCATCCACCTCGTTACAGCTGGACTATCATCGAGCCATCCACCTCGTAACAGTGGAAAACCATTGCGTTATCCATCATTTGCATTTTAATTATATTTTTTTTAATTTTATTTGCTGAGATGGCCATTGCATTTTTTTATTTAACAAAAATTCATGCATTTTTCATTTTCCAAAAGGGGCATTGCATTTTTCATTTGCTGAGAGTGCCATTGCCTTTTATTTACCAAAACGTTCATTGCATTTTTCATTTTCACAAAGGATAATTGTTTTTTTTATTGGCCAAGAGGGCGATTGCATTTTTATTTGCTGAGATGGCCATTGCATTTTTTTGATTTAACAAAAAGTCATGCATTTTTCATTTGCCAAAAGGTTCATTGCATTTTTCGTTTGCTGAGAGGGACATTGCATTTTATTTACCAAAAAGGTCATTGCATTTTTTATTTTACAAAGGATAATTGTTTTTTTTATTGGCCAAGAGGGCGATTGCATTTTTATTTGCCGAGATGACCATTGCATTTTTCATTTTTCGCAAGGATAATTGCATTTTTATTTGCCAAGAGGGTCATTGCATTTTTTATTATCAAAAGGTCATTGCATTTTTCATTCGCCAAGAAGGTCATTGCATTTAAGACGCATCTATTCAGTGGTGAAGGATGTGCACCATATCTATTCAACATTCAAGTCGGTGGAAACTTGCGTTGAAAGATATTTGCATTTAAGACACATCTATTCGGTGGTGAAGGATGTGCACCATATCGATTCAACGTTCAAGTCGGTGGAAACTTGCGTTGAAAGATATTTGCATTTAAGTCGCATCTATTCGGAGGTGAAGGATATGCACCCTATCTATTCCACGTTCAAGTCAGAGGAGACTTGCGTTGAAAGAATTTCATTTGTCCTACCGATGGACATACATTTGAAATCCTACCGATGGATTATCTTTTTTTTCATTCGTACTATCGATGGACATACATTCAAAATCCTACGATGGATCATCCTTTTCATTCGTCCTACCGATGGACATACATTCAAAATCCTACCGATGGATCACCTTTTTTAATTCGTCCTACTGATGGACATACAATCATATCTTTCCAATGGATCATTTTGCATAAGGGTCATTTGTTCGGCCAAAATTGGGTTCGTCAATTTTCGTTGTCCACGATTTTATAATTTGAACTCCTTACCTAGAATCAAATCGGTTTCGTAGATCACTTAATGGTTTCCTAATTTATTCCTAAAATTAGGTGGTGACTCCTTTAAAATTTGTTTATTCCTTAAATTCTCTAAAACTGAATCAATTAATTATTTTTTGAGTCACCGCGACGTTTCTTCCTATTTGAATAGAGTAGGGATGTAAATATCGCTTTAAAGATTCGAGAATTTGTATTCATTGTTATTATTCCCCTACTTGTCATTAAAAGTTTTGTTTTGTTATTTCTCTTCCTGATCTTGCTCTTGGCATGTCGCCGCTTAACCTGTGTTACTGCCTAGCATTTGATGTCTGATTCGTCTTTATGTCGCTTCAAGTTGAGGGAACGAACGAAGATGTCAATATTTCGGGTTCACGTGCCGTATTTACTGCCATTTTGAGTTCATAGATAGTGTTTGTTATTGCTAGTTTTGATCATTTGCTTGGCTGTTTTGAGAGTCTATTTAGAGGGGTAAGCCTTATTTTCCTTCTCCAGGTTGCATATACCCTTTGATCCTCTCTTTGTTAAAAATTGGTGGTGTAAATAGAATGCAGGTAATGGTAAAATCAAATGTGTTTACTACGCTAAAAATGATCTCATATCTTTGTTCTTCATTAGTATGTATGACACACCTTCCTGCTGAGAAAATGCAGATGCTTCTTCCCATTCATGCAAAGATGAATTTTCATACTATAATTATAAGCTTTTACATTGGTGATATATAAACATCTATGGTTGTGTTTTTATTTGAGTAGAAAGATTGAGGAGCTTGAATTGAAAAACGCAACAAAAAATCGAAGCTATTGAAACTTCAAGGAAAGTTATTCCATGAATGGTATTTATTTCCAAAAGCCAAAAGTTTGTCATTTGAGTGGTTTTCAAATTAATACTTAACCCTTTTGGTAATTGTACTTCATGTTCTGTTTTAGTGGCAGGAAAAGTGCAAGAAACAATTAATTATAGCCAATTCAGATTTCATGACAAAAATGGAGGTATTCTAATTAATCAACTTATATGTATGTTATTGCCTTGCATGTGGAATTAGATGTTGTTGGATATATACTATTAACCATGTGTTAAGAAATAATATTTATTAGAGAATAAATATTTGCTCAATTTCAATAGATCATATATTCGTTTATGGTGTCTATTTACTTATTTAGTAGATGATTTAGTGTGTAGAGTTTTAGCTTATACACAGAGGATTAAATCATCGGTTCTTATAAGTATAAAGTTTTGGTTCACAATCTAGGATGGAAATTGGACATGCCATCGGGTACAATTGTAGCACAAGATTATATGTAATTTATCCTGATTATGGGAACGGTATAGTTCCAACTTCTTGTGCTAGTACATTTTGTATGTATTGAACGAGACCGAGTAGAGATAGTTGTTTTAGACTGACTGACAAAAACATATTCTCTAAACTATTAAATGTACTTATATTCTTAATCCTGATATAACTATTATGATCTGTATATATTAATTGTCGTTTTGATTTATTAAAAGGTGAGATTCTGAGATGGGTCAATATGCCTGGTAAGTTGGATGATAATAATATATATTGGCGAAATAATAAGTTAGTTGATGGAATCCATGTCTCGTTATAGAGATTGATTGATATGCCTTTTTGAGAAACTTATAAGTTTTCATTGTGTCAAATCTTGCAAGTGGATTTATTAATTCGACACATGAAATAAGTTAAGTAGTGCTCTAAAGGAAATTAATCATTAAGTTAAATTCGTCAGTAATTTAATTTATTGATTAGTATCTGAAATCTTAACATGGAGAATTACATAAGTGTTTAATGGGGAATTATGAAATAGAGGAGTGCAATTACGAATTTCTAGTGGAATGATTTGAAATTTATTATGGTAAGAATAATTCAAATTAATTATTTGGAATTATTTCCATAATAGGAAGCCTCGGTAATTAATTCTGTGGTCCCTATAGTGCCCATATTTAACTAGAACTCAGAATCCTATTTCTATGCAAAAAAGAAGAATAATATGAGTTTTTCTAGTCTTCTAGAAAAACTAGGTTTTCTAGTCCTTTTTGGATTAGGAAGACATCTCTATAAATAGGGATTCTACTAACCTAGAAAAGTGATGATTAGTATTCTATTCAACGCTTGCCCACCCAAGTATTGAGAGAGTTCGGATGTGACTTGGGATCACTGTAGAAGACCATAGCTATCTTGTAGATTCGCTTGAAGATCCGTTTAACTTGGAGATTCGCTTGAAGGTATCTGCTCACGCTTCAAGAGGTATTTATCGAATTAACTTTTAGTTTGTTTATGTGTTCTAGCATAAACGGTATTGGTTGTCTATTATTCATGCAAGTAGTAAAGATTTAAATATGCTTCCGCTGTGAATATAGTTTTCCAACAAATGCAACTCACACTTTCATACCAGGTGGTCTGCAGATAAAGAATGGGAAGTCGTTGGGGAGAACAATGATTTCCAGAGGATGCAGATAAAGAATGGGAAGTCGTTAGAGACCATCTTGACATTGTTCTTGCAAATAAACATGTTTCTGTGAAGAGTGGGAAGTTCAGTGTTGAAGTTAAGCCTCAGGTGTGCCATATCTTATCCTTTGCATTTGACGCTGACTTACTTGAACAATAAGCTAGAGATTCTCTCTTTTATTTAAAATTTTGGAAACTTATTTGTTGCTCTCTCATCCGTTTTCGTAAATACAATGCAGCACTTGTTGATTCTACATTTGTTAGTATGGATGATGACAAAAGTAAGAAAAAAGAGCAAAAAAACAGTAACCTCAAAGAATCAACGGAGAAGAGTTCAGCATCTACTACCGCAACATTTGAATGTTCTACGATTTATAGTTTGGTTTAGATTCTGAAAAATTTATATAAACAATGGTTATTGTACTGATCACGATAAAGTTGGTCATATGTTGAATGATTGTTGCAGGTATAGATATGGCTGTAAGGAACAACTTGAGTATTGACAAAAGAGCATCCAAAAAAAAGAGGAATGGTGCTTCCTTTCCAGCCATTGTCACTTGCATTTTCAAGTTGTCTCCACTTACCGTATAGATAAATCACTAACTATAAACCATTTTTTTCCCGAGTGTTCAAGGATTTCCGACAGTAAAAGAGGGACATAATCCGGCTATTTGGATGTTGGATATCACCACTCTAGCAGTTGAGGGTCAACTAAATGTGGACTTTGGAGACATTTACGTGAACTCGGATCTATATAGGTAATAAGAAGATAACATAGTCGTTTTCATTTTAGTTTCAGTACTGTGTTACTAACTAGCTCTCCGTCGTTTACAACTCAACTTACACAGGAGGAATCAAGAACTAATCAAACAACTAAGTGTTCCAGTACCAGGGTCTCAAGAACTATGCTTTCCTACGAAATATTAACAACCCTTTCTTGATTAGTGAAAAGCTTGCTTTTGGAAACAACAATTATCCTATTGGAGGCATCCGCAACATAGGGATCATATTTGGAATTATTTTCTTGGATAAGGGGAACAAAATGTAAGTCATCGTCTTGTTCCTTCAGTATTAATCGACGAATCAGTCAACTAGGCCTCATTTCATGGATTTCCTTGCTCGTTTAACTTGACGGGATAATGTAAACAGGTACAAACTGCAAGACCTATTGAATGAACTGCCAGCTATGCTGTTGTTATATTCCTTGGCGGAACAAACACTTCAACTGTGCAAGGCAGTGGTTGGAGTTTTATCAAAAGAGACTAATTTTAAGTGCCAAAAATAATGGTAGTTGAACTGGCAAAGCTGGTGCTTCAATTGGTGTATTCTCACAGCAAAGAAAAGTGAGCCCAAATAAGCCGAAAAATGACTCCAATATTACCTGGTAATGCTGGACAATCTTAATTTAACAAAAATGTATGTTTGTAATGTTGGAGTTTCCTCTTTTCTGGTAGTAGTTGTTTAGGTTTGCTATGGGAGTCATTTATGACATGTTAGGCCCTACAAATGGCTGTACGTTTCACATATTGTAATCAGCCCCTGCTTTTTTTTTACGTTGCTGTGAGGTTTATAATTGGATTCTCTCTTGCAATGTGTGTGTCTTGACAGTATTGGATGAGTACGATGATTATTGGGCTTGTCAATGGGAAAACTGCTGGATTGAGGAATATAGGTGGTGGTGCTACTCAACTTATTATTCTTTTGCTCTAAGAAATAATGCATAAAACAGGGGCGAACACATTTAATGCCGGGAGAATGGCATATTTGTTTCCTGGATCTCTTCACGTTGTTATGGGTGTTGCATTATCATTAGATGTTTGGAATGTTCTTTCTTAGCCTGAACATGCTAATTCCTCCTGCTTTTTTCCATTAAAAGATTATCTGTTGAGTGCTTGTATTCTTTGAAAGAATGGTAGCTTTATGTTTATTGCTTCATGTAGTATTGAGATTTCAATAAAGATACAATTCATGCGTGTTGGGTTTTGGGCCTTTTTCCTTTCCTATGTGGATGAATAAAAGTCCAAGGTCTTGGGTCTTCCATCCTTTCCTTTGTGGATAAAATTAGCCCAAATTTGACAAGCCCAATTTTTCCTATAAGCCCAATATTATGGTGCATATGTAAGACTTTCTTTTAGGTCTTATTTGAAGAGAATCACAAGAGTTTTGAGAGCAGCCAATATAGAGAGAAAAGTGAGAAAGTACATATTTTCGCACAAGCTTTAGCAACCATTTTCAAATTGCGATTCCCGCATCGTTTCTTGTCCGATTTAGTTGATTTTTGGAAAGCTTGTTCCTTTCAACTTAATATTTGATTGGGAACTCAGAGAGGGTGATTTAGAGTCCTGTAGCTCCAGATTTTAGCTCGTGAACAGTAGCTGCAGTTTGGTGTTTTTGCTTCTTTTATTCCTCTAGTTTTTGGTGCTATCTTGTAGTTGTGTTTCTCATTGTTTGATAATTTGTTAGTGACCATTTTGGAGGAAACTTTTGTAACTCTTGTTTATTATAGTGGAGCTTTGATCTTGTGGTTTTTACTCTTCACACCGAAAAGGTTTTCCACGTTAAATTTGGCGTCTCTTGTGTTGATTTATTTTTCTTACTTGGTTTGTTTGTTTGTTGCCCCAAACTATTTTATTCTTGCATTATTTTGTATTCTCTTGGTTCAAATAGAAGAGAAAGTTTTGACTTAGGTTTCTTCCGCTATCACCTTTGTCGTGCACATCTATGTTGTGCTTGTCTTTCCCAATAAAGTGGTATTAAAGCATTGGATTGTTGTTGATATCTATTTGAATGATGGATTCAAATATTAGCAAGATGATTTGTTTGAATTGTAGTAATTATCATACTTGGAAAGGCAAGATGAAAGATTTCTATTTGTCAAGAAAATGCATCTACTGTGTTTGCTTCTAATAAACCCGAATCTATGAAATATGAGGACTAGGAATTTGAGCATTTACAGGTTTGTTGCTGTATCAGACAATGGGTTGAATATAATGTGAGAAATCACATTGTGAGTTAGACACATTGCAGAAGTTTGTGGGACAAGCTTGAGACACTATATGCTTCGAAGACTGCCAACAATAAATTATTTCTTTTAAAACAATTGATGAACATCAGGTATAGAGAGGGAACTCCTATTTATGATCATATTAATGATTTTCACGGTGTTCTTGACCAGCTGTCCGGAATGGGTGTAAAATTTGATGAAGAAATTCAAGGACTATGGCTTCTTAATACTCTGCCAAACTCTTTTGAAACTCTTCGAGTTTCTTTGACTAATTCTGCTCCCAGTGGTATTGTGACCATGGAATATGCTAAGAGTGGTATCTTGAATGAAGAGATGAGAAAAAGATCTAAGGCTCATCATCTTCTACTTCACACTACGACGTTTCGGTTACTGAAGATAGGGAGAGAAGCAAGTATAGAGGTCAGAATGACAGAGATAAAAGTAGAGCAAAGTCAAATTATAGATTCAGGAATGTTACATGTGACTATTGCCAAAAGAATGGGCATATCAAGAAATTTTGTTTCAAGTACAAGAGAGGTATGAAACAGCAAAAGAAAGAAGGTGACAATGAAAATTGTGTTGCGGTTGTTGCTAACGATGACCTTCTTGTTTCTTGTGATGAAAATGTTGTTCATCTTGTTTGTGATGAGTTTAGCTGGTTTGTGGATTCTGGTGCTACTTCTCCTAGCACACCCAAGAAGGAATTATTTTCTTCTTATACTCGAGGTAATTTTTGGATGTTGAAAATGGGTAATAATCATGAGGTTGAGATTCTTGGTAATGGGACAGTTTGTTTGGAAAGTAATAATGGTTCCAAACTAGTTCTCAATAATGTCAAGCATGCTACAGATGTTCGCTTGAATTTGATTTCTGTTGGATACCTTGATGATGAGGGTTATGTTAATACCCTTTGTTCTGGCCAGTGGAAGCTTACAAGAGGTTCGATGGTGGTAGCCCGTGGTGACAAGTTGTCTAACTTGTATATTTTTTAGGGCTCCATTCTCAGAGGCTCAGTAAATGTGGTGGAGAATGATACTTCATCATTATTATGGCATAGAAGACTGAGTCATATGAGCAGGAAGGGGATGGACAATTTGGCTAAGAAAAAATTGCTTTCCGGAGTGAAGCAAGCAAAGTTGAACAAGTGTGTTCATTGTTTAGCCAGTAAACAGAAAAGCATTTATTTTCAGAGTAATTTGCCTTCAAAAAAACTTGATTTGCTCGAGTTGGTACTATCTGATTTGTGTGGTCCTTTTAAGGTAAAGTCTTATGGTGGTGCACTTTATTTTGTGACTTTTATTGATGATCATTCGCGCAAACTTTGGGTATTCTCTTTGAAATCCAAGGATCAGGTTCTTATATGTTCAAGAATTTTCAGGCTTTGGTTGAGAGACATACAGGGAAGAAATTGAAATGCATCCGTTCTGATAATGGTGGTGAGTATATTGTTCCTTTTGACAGGTATTGCAGAGAGCAGGGTATGCGAAATCAGAAAACTCCTCCGAAGACTCCTCAGCTAAATGGTTTAGCGGAGAGGATGAACAAAAATCTTGTTGAGATGGTTAGATGTATGCTTTCAGATTCTATGTTGCCACATTCATTTTGGGCAGAAACACTTAACATTGCTGCCTATGTTATCAATTTATCTCCTGTTGTTGCTTTGAATGGTGATGTCCCTAAAAGAGTTTGGTCTGGTAAGATAGTTTCTTATGATCATCTTAAAGTTTTTGGGTGTAAAGCCTTTGTGCATGTTCCTAAGGATGAGAGGTCGAAGTTGGATGTTAAGACTAGGCAATGTAATTTTGTTGGTTATGGTCAAGATGAATTTGACTATCGTTTTTTTGATCCAGTTGAGAAGAAACTTGTTAGAAGCCGTGATGTTGTGTTCTTTGAAGACCAAAAATTTGGTGATCATACTCAGAATGACCAGTATGCCATTGATGCTCTAGTGCAAGATGATGTAGTTGGTGAGGAACCAACTATTATTGATGCTCCTGATAGTTCTCTCAGAAGATATACTAATAGAAAATACCTTCATCTCGTTATTCTCCCAATGAGTATGTACTCTTGACTGACGGGGAGAACCACAGAGTCTTGATGAGACCATGGAAAGTGAAGAAAAAGAAATTTGGTTTGATGCTATGGAGGATGAAATGAAATCTCTACATGATAATCATACCTTTGATTTGGTTATGTTACCTAAAGATCGTAAAGCTTTGAAGAACAGGTGGGTTTTTAGGGTGAAACATGAAGATGGTAATGTTAGCATGATGGAAATCTAAATAATTGTATATATTAATGTAATTAGATAGTGATATAAATTAGCATGATCATATAGATTTGTTGTAGAATCAAAGGAATAAATATTGTGATAGAATAGTGGATTTGGAGGGATTGAATAGCAGATTTGTAGAGATAGAATAGCTGATCTTTAGGGATAGGAATGACTGATCTTTAGGGATTTGTAATAGTTATTCTCTCTATATAATGGAAAAACTCTCACTTTGAGAGGCATTAAGTAAAACTGACATGGTATCAGAGCCTTTTTCAGTGCTTTGATTCTTAGTGTCCTTCCTCTGTGGTTCCTTCCAGATTTTTTTTTGGAAGTTTTAGTTCTGCTTAGTGTTAGTCAACGGTTAGTCCTAAGTATCTTGGAAGTTAAGGCATCTTGGAATCTTAGTCTCTTTTCATTCTGGTTATTTTGCATCATTGCATTTCTATCTTTCTTAGCTTGTCAAAAACATGTCGTCATATCAGTTTGAGTCTTTCCATGTTCATTTCACGGGAAAAAATTACTCCGCCTGGGAATTTCAATTTCAACTATTTGTCACCGGAAAAGAATTATGGGGACATATAGATGGAAGCGATCCTACTCCTACCGATCCTAAAAAGCTCGGTCAATGGAAGGTTAAAGATGCTCGGGTGATGACATGGATTTTAGGGTCAATTGACCCTCTTATTGTTCTTAATCTCAGGCCATACAAGACAGCAAAGGCCATATGGGATTATTTACGAAAGGTTTACAACCAAGACCATAGCGCAAGGCGCTTTCAGTTAGAGCATGAAATTGCTATGTATTCACAAGGAGGTCTTTCTATTCAAGATTATTTCTCTAGATTTCAGAATTTATGGGCTGAATTTACCGATATTGTTTATGATAAAATACCTTCTGAATCTCTCTTCATCATTCAAGGAGTTCATGAACAAAGCAAGTGAGATCAATTTTTGATGAAATTACGATCTGACTTTGAAAGTGTTCGCTCCAACTTGATGAGTCGTGATCCATCTCCTTCGTTGGATGTCTGTTTTAGGGAATTACTTCGTGAGGAGCAGCGTCTCGTCACACAAAATGCTTTTCATCAAGGAAATGTTGTCACTGTTGCATTTGCATCTCAAGGGAAAGGAAAGGGCGTGGATATGGCTAGAACTCAATGCTACAGTTGCAAGAAATATGGTCATATTGCTCGCAATTGTGGCAAGAAGTTCTGTAATTATTGTAAACAACAAGGACACATTATCAAAGAGTGTCCCACACGTCCTCAAAACCGTAGGACAAAGGATTTCCAAGTTGGGATAAATTATTCCACTACAGATAGCTCATCTTCGGTAGGACAAGTTATTACTCCTCAAATGGTACAACAAATGATCTTGTTAGCATTTTCAACTTTGGGACTACAAGGTAATGAGGTAATATCTAAATTTTGGCTTGTTGATTCTGGCGCTTCCAATCATATGACCAACTCAACTGATATACTCAAAAACATCCGTGAGTATAATGGTCCAACACAAATTCAGGTTGCCAATGGTAGTAATTTACCCATTACCAAGGTTGGGGATATTACTGAAACTTTCAAGAATGTTTTTGTATCACCAAAACTCTCCACTAGTCTTATTTCGGTTGGCCAATTGGTAGATAACAATTGTAATGTGAACTTTTCTCGTAATTGTTGCCTTGTGCAGGATCAGGTGTCGGGGACGATAATCGCGAAGGGGCCTAAAGTTGGAAGATTGTTTCCTATACACTTTTCTATTCCTCCTGTTCTGGCTTTTTCTTCCACCACCACTAAGAATGAGGTTTGGCATAAACGTCTAGGACATCCAAATTTTATTGTGTCGTCTCATTTGTCCAATTCTGGTTTATTGGGAAATAAAAATCAATTTTCAGTTGCTTCCTTTGATTGTTCTACTTGTAAATTAGGCAAAAGTAAAACTCTTCCTTTTCCTAATTTTGGTAGTCGTGCTGCAAAGTGTTTTGATGTCATTCATAGTGATGTTTGGGGAATTTCACCAGTAATTTCTCATGCTCATTTCAAGTATTTGGTGACATTTATAGATGACCATTGTCGGTTTACATGGGTGTATTTTCTTCGATCTAAATCTGAAGTGTTTTCCATATTTAAGAAGTTTTTGGCTTACGTTGAGACTCAATTTTCCACATGCATCAAAATATTAAGATTTGATTCTGGTGGAGAATATATGTCTCATGAATTCAATAATTTGTTGCTTGAGAAAGGAATTGTATCACAACGCTCTTGCCCATACACGCCACAACAAAATGGGGTTGCTGAGCGTAAAAACCGTCATTTTTTGGATGTCACTCGTACTTTATTGATTGAGTCCTCTGTTCCATCTAAATATTGGGTTGAAGCTGTGTCTACTGCTCTCTATTTGATTAATAGACTTCCATCTAAAGTGTTAAACCTTGAGTCTCCATATTATCGTCTTTTTCACAAGCATCCTAGCTATCATAGTTTTCATACATTTGGTTGTATTTGTTTTGTGCACCTTCCTACTTCTCAATGCAATAAACTCTCTGTTCAGTCTATTAAATGTGCTTTTATGGGCTATAGTACTTCGCAGAAAGGATTTATTTGTTATGATCCAAGTTCTAACAAATTTCGTGTTTCTAGGAATGTTATTTTCTTTGAGAATCAGTATTTCTTTCCTACTCATAGTGAGTCATCTTCTGTTTCTCCTGTTCTTCCTACTTTTGAGGATTTGTCATTGTCTTCTAAGTGGTTCAAACCAGGATTTGTGTATGAACGACGTCGGCCAACTTTACCCCATCCTGAAACAGATCCGCCACCTGAGACTGCTCTACAACCAGAATCTGAGATTTTTTCAAGGCCTGCTCCTCTTGAGCCTCCTCGGCGATCTACTAGAGTGTCTCAAACTCCTAAACGGTATGGTTTTTCTTCTACTTTATCCACCATCTCTATTCCAACAGGTTACTCACAAGCCTCCAAGCTTGAATGTTGGCAAAAAGCAATGGAGGAGGAACTTTTGGCTCTTAAAAAAAATGACACATGGGACATTGTTTCATGTCCTTCAAATGTCCCCCCTATTGGATGTAAATGGGTTTATTCAATTAAACTTCATTCTGATGGAACTCTTGATCGGTACAAAGCTCGATTGGTTGTTCTTGGTAATAGACAAAAGTATGGGGTGGACTATGAGGAGACTTTTGCACCAGTAGCAAAAATGACTACGGTGCGAACTATTATTGCCATTGCTGCTTCACAAAACTGGTCTCTTTATCAAATGGATGTCAAAAATGCTTTTCTCCATGGTGATCTCAATGAAGAGATTTATATGAAACCTCCACCTGGTTTGTTCTCATCACCTACATCAGATGTGTGCAAGTTGAAGCGGTCTTTGTATGGATTAAAACAAGCTCCAAGAGCTTGGTTTGATAAGTTCCGGTCTACTTTGCTACAATTTTCTTTTGAGCAGAGCAAATATGACTCGTCTTTGTTTCTTCGGAAAACATCTACAGGTTGTGTTCTTCTTTTGGTGTATGTAGATGACATTATCATCACAGGAACTGATTCTTCACTAATTACTAGCCTCCAACAGCAGCTTAAAGATTCTTTTCATATGAAAGATCTTGGTACTCTCACATATTTTTTGGGTTTGGAAGTTCATAATGTTGCTTCAGGTGTGTTTCTAAACCAACACAAATATACTCAGGATCTGATTTCTTTGGCTGGTCTTCAAGATTCCTCCTCTATATATACTCCATTGGAATTGAATGTGAAGTATCGTCGTGAGGAAGGCGATCTTCTTCCTGATCCAACTATGTTTCGACAATTAGTTGGGAGTCTAAATTACCTTACTATTACTCGGCCTAATATCTCTTTTGCAGTGCAACAAGTTAGCCAATTTATGCAAGCTCCCCGTCATCTCCACTTGGTGGCTCATCGCATCATTCGGTATCTTCTAGGAACATCTACTCGTGGATTGTTCTTTCCAAGTGGTTCTCCTATTCGTCTTAATGCTTTTAGTGATTCTGACTGGGCGGGATGTCCTGATACTCGTCGTTCAGTCACTGGTTGGTGCATGTTTCTTGGAGAGTCATTGATATCGTGGAAGAGTAAAAAGCAAGATCGTGTGTCAAAATCTTCAACAGAGGCTGAATATCGATCCATGTCTACTGCTTGCTCCGAGGTTGTATGGCTTCGTGGATTACTTGCTGAGATTGGATTTCCTCAATCTCATCCTACTCCTCTACATGCTGATAATACAAGTGCTATTCAGATTGCTACTAATCCAGTTTTTCATGAGAGGACCAAACACATCGAAGTAGATTGTCATTATATACGAGAAGCTATAGATAAAGGAGTCATTACTCTTCCACATGTGTCCAGTGATCTTCAAATAGCTGATGCGTTTACAAAATCTATGGCACAACAACGCCATCAGTTTCTAGTAGGCAAATTGATGCTTTTTGATCCACCGGCATCAATTTGAGGGGGGATGTTAGCATGATGGAAATCTAAATAATTGTATATATTAATGTAATTAGATAGTGATATAAATTAGCATGATCATATAGATTTGTTGTAGAATCAAAGGAATAAATATTGTGATAGAATAGTGGATTTAGAGGAATTGAATAACAGATTTGTAGAGATAGAATAACTGATCTTTAGGGATAGGAATGACGGATCTTTAGGGATTTGTAATATTTATTCTCTCTATATAATGGAAAATGGAAAGACTCTCACTTTGAGAGGCATTCAGCAAAACTGACAGTAATGTCAGTTGTTGTTTAGTGTGAGATAACACCCCCACCTGAATGTTTTCCTGAATAAACACCCATATTTTTCCGTTTGTATTGTAGTTTGCATACCGGATGCCCAGTCTTCTCTTGTACCTATGAATATTCGTTGCTTTCTTGAAATGGTCTCACTAAAGAAATTATAGAAAATTTATAATATTTGTGCAACATTTGAATTTTATGGAATGAATGTTGTGTTCTAACATACCTCACATCCCAAAACAGAGCCTTCATTATCATTTAAATGTTTCTTTTCCTGACCTCTTAGGATTCACCTAGTAAGTTTGTTCTCCACCTTATTCCTTGATTTGTTTTTCTTTGTGGAAGATTGAGGTGATAAGTCTGCTTACCGTTGCACATTCATCTCCATCCCATGATTTGCATCATCCTCCCTGTCCGCCCCCTTTTTCATACTCTCTTGTTTCTTGTCACCATAGATTTAAGTTTCTTGTAACTGGTGTGAGACTATATCATGTAAATTGCTAATTGGCATTGTTTTTGTGCAAAGAATTAATGTTTGAAGATTAGTCAGTATTTGCATATTATTCCCCTGTTGAAGTACCTGCTGAATAATGCTTCTTGTAGGATAATAACATATATTCCCATTGCCATCCATTTCATCATACACTTGAATAGGTTCATGATACTTTGGATTTGCCAACTCTTGTATTTGTTGCTCATTCTCTGTCCCCATTGGTAATGATCTTTCAACTATATCTGCCTGCGCCATTAATTTATCACTCATTACATTTTCTACATCATTTAAAGCTTCATCAATGAACTCACTTTTTACATCAATAAATCTTCAAATAGCTGATGCGTTTACAAAATCTATGGCACGACAACGCCATCAGTTTCTAGTAGGCAAATTGATGCTTTTTGATCCACCGGCATCAATTTGAGGGGGGATGTTAGCATGATGGAAATCTAAATAATTGTATATATTAATGTAATTAGATAGTGATATAAATTAGCATGATCATATAGATTTGTTGTAGAATCAAAGGAATAAGTATTGTGATAGCATAGCGGATTTGGAGGGATTGAATAGCAGATTTGTAGAGATAGAATAGCTGATCTTTAGGGATAGGAATGACGGATCTTTAGGGATTTGTAATATTTATTCTCTCTATATAATGGAAAAACTCTCACTTTGAGAGGCATTCAGCAAAACTGACAGGTAACTCGGTTCCACAGTACAAAGCTAGATTAGTTGTGAAGGGCTTTAATCAGAAAAAGGGAATTGATTTTGATGAGATATTCTCTCCAGTTGTGAAGATGTCATCCATTATTGTTGTTCTAGGCTTGGCTGCAAGTTTGGACTTGGAGGTTGAACAGATGGATGTTAAAACTGTTTTTCTCCATGGTGACTTGGATGAAGAAATTTATATGGAGCAGCCGAGAGACTTTGAATTCAAGGAAAATAAGAATTATGTTTGCAAATTGAAGAAGAGTTTGTATGGTCTAAAACAAACTCCCAGACAATGGTAAGTTTGGTTCTTTTATGAGTTTGTGTTTCAGACCATTGTGTTTTTGTGCAAAAATTCTTTTATGCTGACTTTATTGTCATTTTGCTTTATGTTGATGACATGCTTGTTGTTGGTCAGAATGCTTGCAGGATTAAAGAGTTGAAGCAAGAATTGAATAAGTCTTTTACAATGAAAGAATTGGGACCAGCGAGGAAAACTCCTTGCATGTAGATTGTCTGTGATAGAGATGCCAAGAAATTGTGGTTGTCACAAGAGAAGTACATTCAAAAACTTCGTAGATTTAACATGGACAAAGCTAAGGTTGTCAGTACACCTTTAGTTATGCACTTCAAATTGAGTACTAGACATTGTCCTTCCAGTGATGGCGAGAAGGAAGATATGAAGAGAGTTCCTTATGCTTCAGCTGTTGGTAGTTTGATGTATGCAATGGTGTGTACAAGACCAGATATTGCTCATGTTGTTGGTATTGTTAGCCATTTTCTTTCTAATCCAGGAAGAGAGCATTGGAATGCGGTAAAGTGGATTATGAGATATCTTTGTGGCAATTCTAGTATGAGTTTGTGTTTTGGGATAGGGAAACCTATTCTTTGTGGTTATACTGATTCAGACATGGCTGGTGATGTTGATACTCGTTAGTCTACTTCAGGCTACTTGATTACTTTTGCAGGGGGAGCTTTGTCTTGGCAATCTAGATTGCAAAAATGTGTTGCTCTATCTACTACAAAGGCTGAGCTTACTGGAGCTGTTAAAGCTTGCAAAGAATTGATCTGGATGAAGAGATTCTTAGGGGAACATGGTTGTGCTCAAGAGAGGTATGTGCTTTATTGCGACAGTCAAAGTGCTATTCATCTTTGCAAGAATTCTACATTTCAAGGTCGGTCTAAACACATTGATGTGAGGTATCATCGGATTCGAGATGTGTTGGATTCTAAATTGCTTGAACTTGAGAAAATCCATACCAATGATAATGGTTCCGACATGATGACTAAAGCTTTGCCAAGAGGGAAGTTTGAAGATTGTTGCATGATTTTCGAGATGGCGGTTTCCTCCATATAGTCGGTTGGGAGGAGAATTGTTGGGTTTTGGGCCTTTTTCCCTTCCTATGTGGATGAATAAAAGTCCAAGTTTTTGGGTCTTCCATCCTTTCCTTTGTGGATATAATTAGACCAAATTTGACAAGCCCACTTTTGCCCATAAGCCCAATATTATGGTGCATATGTAAGAGTTTCTTTTTGGTCTTATTTGAAGAGAATCACAAGAGTTCTGAGAGCACCCAATATAGAGAGAAAAGTGAGAAAGTGCAAATTTTCGCACAAGCCTTAGCAGCCATTTTCAAATCGCGATCCCACTTAATTTCTTGTCCGATTGAGCTGAGTTTTGGACAGCGTGTTCCTTTCAACTTAATCTTTGATTGAAAACTGAGAGAGGGTAATTTGGAGTCCTGTAGCTCCAGATTTTAGCTCGTGTACAGTGGTTGCGGTTTGGTATTTTTGCTTCTTTTATTCCTCTAGTTTTTGGTGCTATCTTGTAGTTATGTTGATCATTATTTCCCACTTTGTTGGTGACCATTTTGGTGGGCACTTCTGTAAATCTTGTTGATTATATTGTAGCTTCGGTCTTGTGGTTTTTACTTTTCACACCGAAGTGGTTTTCCACGTTAAATTTGGCGTCTCTTGTGTTGATTTATTTTTCTCGCTTGGTTGATTTGTTTGCTGCCCCGAACTATTTTATTCTTGCATTATTTTGTCTTCTCTTGGTTCAAATAGAAGGGAAAGTTTTGACTTGAGTTTTTTCCGCTACCGCCTTTGTCGTGCACATCTATTTTGTGCTTGCCTTTCCCAACAATGTGGTGTGACTTGTGAGGTATATTTGCATATGGATTTCAATTGTTTCTGGAGCACTTCATTTTTAGTAAATTTATTATTTTTTCTCTTTTGTTTGTGGTTTACGCTCTGATGATAACAGCTTAGAATTCAGTCATTTACTATATGGCTACGTACCAACAATTTTCTGGTTTACTGTCTACTCAAATATGTTCTTCAATTACTAACTCATCATCCTCAACATATATCCCAGCCCAAACAAGGGGAGAGATAAATAGTTAAGAATGAAAAATCAGATGCTTCAGATCAAGCAGAAGATCAGTTGGATGAAGAAAATGGCCAGGAAGCTGTTCTGTACAGATTTAGGCAGAGGCATAAAAAGATAAAAAGAGAAATAACAAGTTTTTTCAAATTGATTTCCAATGAAGAGGAAAGTTGTGTGTCAAAAGCTCCGCCTCGTCTTCGTGATGGTGATCTGTTGCATTTCAAGCCACAGACATCCTTTTCTAAGAGGAAAAGACGTTATAAGATATAACATGTGTACTATTATTATTTCCGGGATAGCTTATGGTTGTGAACGTTATGATTACTTTCTCCATGAGGTCTGCTCTAACATGCCTAAAAGAATTCACCAATATTTTCACCCTATGCACTCACTCACACTTCTTCCCATTCCTTCAATCACTCTTTGACATTCGAAGGTGGAAATGAATGTTGTGTCGTGTGGTTATGAAAACTCTTTTCCTCACCAATCATTGTTTTCATTGTACTATCATTGTGTAAATTTGATCTTCATCTTGAATGTGCTTCTGTGACAACGAAATTGATACATAAGGTAAAATACCCTTTTCATCTCTTCACTTCCTTTCCGCTAAAAAGTGAAGGGGCAGTCCTGTTATGTTGTATTAGCAATGTCCTATGGCATGTTTGATCTTATCAGGAAGTACTACTAGATTTCTCAGTATGTCTATTACTTGTTATTAAAGGGTTTTAATGTGCTATTTTAAGTCCTTCTGCTGGTTCTTTTCTACCTATTTCCATAAGAGTTCCATTTTGAAAAAAGTTCTTCATCTAGAAGGGCTTCTATCTACAAAGGCTGAGCGCATATGGATTGTAATCGTTATAATTGAAGAAATTGTCTTTTGATCCAATAAGGTTCCACTGATTGGAAAATAAATGTTAAATACTAATTACCCAAATATATCTCCTTTTAAACACCTAAGTTGAGATGAGGGTCTATTAGGAACAACCTATTTACGTTCACAGAGTAGGGGTAATGTCTACATATAACTTACCCTCCCCATACTTGTGGAATTACACTAGTAGCTATATTGTTCTACTCAATATTCAAAGATATAGTTTTAGGACTGAAGGTTCAATAGGCAATTGAGCAACAATTTGAAGTGCTTTTTTGTGTATCATTAAGCATAGTTTTGTTTGATCTTAATATGGGCCGTTTGATTGTATCACTTCCAATACCGTGATTCGTTTCATTCTATGCTTTACTAAGGGACCTGCAGTTGCTATAAGGAACATAAGCTTTCAAAAACCTTATTTACCCCATCGGTGCAGAAAGACATGCCATGGCACTTGGCCTGTGAAGTTATATGACTCAAAGGTATGTCGTCATTCTTATCCTTGGTTTGGTCTTTGATACTCAAATTAGCTATCACACATCAGATTTTGATTTTTTACTCACTTTTCCCCCTATTCTGAAGAAAATGGTTGTGGTGAATAAGACACAACTTCCTCCTGGAAAGCTTGTTTCTTCCCAACTGACTCGGGAATTGTTTTCTCCTGGAAAAAACAAAATCTCAAGTGTTAAAACAGGATTTTCATCTTTACTGGTTCTTTTGTCCCCCACATTACGTACAAATACCCTCCTCATATTGATAGTTTATATTGGAATTAATTCCTCATATTACGCCTTTATATTACCGACCTCTCTGTTTGGCAGTGAACAATGCAAACACTCATCAATTGCTTTGCACACGAATAATGATCAGTGCCTTTATACTAATGTGCTTATGGATATTCTTGCATGTAAACCAAATTTCCTTTACTCTAGTCATACACTTAGCATTGATCCGATAACAAGTTTTATAATCTAGATTATCCTATTTTTTTTTCTAGAGATCCCTGGGTTTCTTTTATCAGCTATAATGGTGGAGAAGTTGGCCTGAAATTCAGTATGGCAGTTATGTATGTTACATAGTTCCTATTCCTTTTACCAATTCTTGCACCTCAACTGTCTATTTTGACTACTGCATTGCCAATTTGTGCTCGTGCTTTCAGCTCCCGAAGCTTCCTCATTTTGGGAGTATATGTGAAAAATAAAGATGATTTTTTGGAGGTACAAAAATATCTTAGATATTTATTAGAATTTGGTAGAATAAATATCTTTGATATTTATACTTCAAGAAAAATCTAGATAATTAGATACTTAGAGTAAAGTATAGAATAATTTAGATTTTGTTAAATATTTAGAAGATAAGATCATCTAGATTCTTCTTGTAGATCTATCTAGATAATTTCTAGAAGCATCACTACACTAGTATAAATAGGGGTGATCATAGTCATTTGTAGACAACCCAAAACAAGTAGTCTTCTTCTATATTAAAGTTTTCTTATTCAAAATATTCCCTCTCCTTTCTAGCTTCCTCTTTTTTAGTTGAATCTTCTGATCTTAGTTAATGATCTTGGGCTAGCAGAAGGTTTACCGATTATACTTTTCTTGTGCTATTCTCTACATGGTATCAGAGTCACAGTCATACATTGGCTTTTGGGTATTATTTCAAGATCGGGTTGCTGGTAGATTCAACTAGTTTTTCTATATGGGTTTTAGCAGTGAGGATTTGTGAGATGTTGTTAATGAGAATAACACAAGTCCTCCTGCCGACGTACCGGAAAACAATAGAATATACAAGAAGTGGAAGCAGGTTAATGCGAAGGCGAAATTCATTCTAAAGCAGACAATCTCCTCCGGGTTATTTGATCACATTATAAAGTGTAAATCAGCTTATGAAATATGGAGGACCCTGGATCACTTGTTCAACAAGAAGAATGAAGCTCGGCTGCAGATATTGGAGAATGAATTGGCTAATACCACTCAAGGTAATCTTTCTATCTCCGAGTATTTTTTGTAAATTAAGAACTTAAGTTCTCAGATATCTTTGTTGAATCCGGAAGAGTCTATTTCGGAAGCACGAATGAGAAGAATAGTCATTCGTGGGCTAAAATCTGAATATATTTCATTTGTGACGTCGATTCAAGGATGGACTCAACATCCAACTTTGGAGGAGTTTGAAAATTTGTTGTCGTCACATGAATTACTAGCCAAGCAGTTGGCTAGTGTGTTTATCAAAGATGGAGAAGGAGATGCTCTTGTAGCTAACAAGAGAAACTTCAAAGGAAAATCAAGAGATATGTTGCACTCTCGATCCTCAGGTGATCCTGGAAAGAAGCAATAGTCTTCTAATTGTTATGGTAAGAAGTCTCTCAGATGTTATCGTTGTGGAGAAATAGGGCAAATAAAAAGATATTGCCGAGCCAAGGAGAGCAATATGACTCAAAAGGTTCTTGAAGAAGAATAAAAGTGGGAACAATGTTTAGTAGTTGAGGCTTAAGCAATAGATGCCATGATTTCCATCAATCTTGAAACAGATAGAATCGAATATCTAGAATATAATATAGCCGATCACGAGGAGAAGCAAGAAACTGATGTTGTCAGCATTAAGCAAGAATATTTTGAGGATGTTTCCAATTGTGACAGGGTAGCTACTATTGAAGAAATCAAGAAGAAGATCTTGAACATGCAGTATCTGAAACTATGCGTGTTAATGGCGACCTTTACAAAGAAAGCATGGAGGAAAATGTATTGAAAGCGGAAGTATATGGTCAATCATCTACAATGTCAAGGTCAACTAATGACTTAGAGCGAATTCTGGAATCATATGGAGAAAGTAGATATCAAGCAGAGGAAAAAAATGATATAGAAGTCTTAAAGACAAACGATGTGATGTTTGAAAGTTCTGAAGCTGCCAAAATATCTATCAATGAGATGATAAGAGAATATGGAAATGAATCCTATGTTGGTGTTGAGACTTCACAGGAAATTGATAATGTTTCTCTGGATAATATAATGTTCGAGGAGAAAGGGGAAGTGTGAGAACTCAATAAGGAGATAATCTACATGGATCAACTGGCAATGAAGAATTTTTATCATTTGAAGAAGTAAGAGGAGGTCGAAAGAAACTTCCGAGATTTTTACCAAGATGTGGCTCAAAGCTTTGTCTAAGTTCTTCCACGACAAGTGTGAGATAGTTTCCAAAAAATTACTTTAAGGGGGAGTGTGAAAAATAAAAATAATTTTTTGGTGGTACAAAAATATCGTAGATATTTATTAGAATTTTCTAGAATTTGGTAGAATAAATATCAAGAAAAATCTAAATAATTAGATACTTAGAGTAAAGTATAGAATAATCTAGATTTTGTTAGATATTTAGAAGATAGGGTCATCTTGATTCTTCTTGTAGATCTATCTAGATAATTTCTAGAAGCATCACTATACTAGTATAAATAGGGGTAATCATAGTCATTTGTAGACAACCCAAATCAAGTAGTCGTCTTCTATATTAAAGTTTTCTTATCCAAATATTCCCTCTCCTTTCTAGCTTCCTCTTTTTTAGTTGAATCTTCCGATCTTAGTTAACGATCTTGGGCTAGCAGAAGGTTTACCGATTATACTTTTCTTCTGCTATTCTCTACAGTATATTGTCGAGAGGTAACCATCAATCCATATCATCATGAAATTTCTAGGCGTGAAAACTCTTTCCTGTTTCATTGCATATATAAAAAAAAGTTTCTCATTCAATCTCTTGGTCAATTCTTCCTTTTTGAGCTAGTTTTTGGGTTGAATTAGACACAATTATCATATGTTCGTATTGATCTAGAAGTAGACCCATTGGTCCTATTCATGTGTTTCTCAATGTTGCCCCCCCTCCTCCACCCCCTGTGTTATGTTATTCATGCTCCAATTGTATTTGATAGCTTGTCATTTCATCTTTTTTGGTTACTTGTTCCAGTCTCTTTGTTCATGATATCCTCTTAAGAGGCTGATGGCAGTCGATGCTCTCCAGCTTTTCCGGGTGGACAACTCTTTCCCCTTTTTAACTTAATGTACAAAAGCCAGTGTTTGTCTCTCTATAAAACTAGATGATATCATTTGTGATGTTGCAGAGTTGCTTTTACGTAGCTCCATCACTACCCACCAAGGTTGTTGTTGCTAAGACTCCTCCTTTTCGTTTGTACTGTCTTCTATATTACTAGTAAGAAGCTTGGATTTTATGTTACGATGAACTTAAATGGACTTTTTGATTGTATCTGTTGTGTGGGGTACAGTGGAGCAGAAGTACAAGTGGTCATCTGGGTTGTTGCACAATCCCAAACCTAGTAGAAACTTCTCTACTATCAAGTCAAAGTTGTCGTTTAACGCAGGTGACATATCAAGTCAAAGTTGTCTGGGGCTATAGTTTTTTTTTTTTGCTGACTTCAAGAATAAATAAAATGGGCCATTATATATTGTTTTCCTTCAAGAATCTGTCTTTCATTTGTACTACCACAAATTGATAATTGCTATTGCACCAACTTATTATTTGTCATCAGGCTCTGGATAACCGGGCAGCGCTACTTGCTTTGTGTTGGTAGTGTGATACTGATGGAGTTGGATCCAAGGTCTGGAGTTGGATCCAAGGTCTGGTTCATTTTTAGCTTTGATAACTGGTCATTGTTTCACCGTAAGTTTAGTTTTCCTCTTTTTCTTGTTTTCAGCAATATTCAACAACTACGTGAAGGTGTGCACAATTTCTTTTTAACATTTATTGATTTTGTTGTAGTTGCTTACTGTCACATTTTAATAGCATATGAAATACATGTTGTAATAGCGGCTAAGAGTCATGTTTTTCATGACAATACCCTTAAAATTTTCATGATAGTACTCCTACATTGGGAAGGGGCTGGGAAGTATTGTTAAAAATTACTAGTACTGAACATATTAAATACATGATTTATTTCACTAACTTATAATTTTATTTTGAATGTGCAGGAAAATGCCGGTAATTGAATTTGTATTGTGGCCAGAAGTAAACTCAATCTAGTGTAGTGAACGATGAAGAGTTTTTGTAGTATTGTCGTATACGTTTGAATGCATTTGATTTTATGGAATTTATTGATGTTAGAGATCTTTAAGCAATCACTTTCTAAGTATTGGTTGTATACAAGACATGTTTTCCAAGCTTTTTCGAAATGTATAGCTTCAATTTATTTATATGCTAATTTTGTGCTTAGGTCACTTATATATTTAATTCTGTGATTACATATTGAGTATATGCAATTCAAAAGTGTTGTTCACTACTAAAAAAACAGTGAATACCAACCTAGAAATACCGACCTCCAGAGGTCGGTATTCCTGAAATAGCGATCAAAAACCGACTTCCCAGCTTAAGCGGAAAAAAGCTTGGTCGCTATTCAATTTCGACCTCTGGAGGTCGGTATTTACTGACCTCTCGAGGTCAGTTTTAATTTAAGTCGGTAAAATTCTTTATTTTATATTCCGACTTCCGGAGGTCAATTTAATATATTTGTTTATTTTTTATTTTTATTATTTCCGTCTTCCGGAGGTCAGAATATTTAATTATCAAATTTTAGAATACCAACCTCCGGAGGTCGGTATTTTTATTTATTATTTTTGAGATTGCGACCTCCGGAAGTCGGTATTTTTATTTCTTATTTTTGAGATTTCGACCTCCGGAGGTCGGTATTTTCATTTCTTATTTTTTATGTTCCGACCTCTGGAGGTCAGTATTTCTATTTCTTATTTTTTAGATTCCGACCTCCGGAGGTCGGTATTTTTATTTCCTATTTTTTAGATTCCCACCTCCGGAGGTCGGTATTTTTATTTCTTATTTTTGAGAATCCGACCTTCGGAGGTCAGTATTTTTATTTGTTATTTTTAGATTCCGACCTCCGGAGGTCGGTATTTTTATTTCTTATTTTTGAGATTCCGACCTTCGGAGGTTAGTATTTTTATTTGTTATTTTTAGATTTCGACCTCCGGAGGTCGATATTTCTGCTACAAATCTGGCAGCACCGAGCTGCAATTTTAGTATCCCACCTGCATATTTATATCAAAACAACCCAAAGAATTCCAAATAAGCTATTTCAAAATAATCTTCATCCAACTCAAAGAATTTCAAATAAGCTATTTCAAAATAATCTTCATCCAACTCAAAGAATTTCAAATGAGCTATTTTAAAATAAACTTCATCCAACCAAAAACAACAGAATATTTTCAAAATATACATTAAACTATTTCAAAATAAACTTCATCCAACTTTAAAATAAACTAAAATACTATCAAACAATTCCAAAAATATATAAGTCTAAAAATGTCAAACCAATACAACTACTCCTTATCACCCTCATTCTCCTTATCACCCTTATCATTCTCATCACCCTCCTGATCAGCTCCATCATCACTGCTTGCGGGACATGGAGGAAGAATATTTCCTGATTCAAAGAAAAGTTAGTTGGGCCTGAAGCGCTGCATACCTCTTGTTCTCTGCCTCCTTTGATGCCGCAATCTCCACCTCTCTCTTCCTATCTCTGTCGGCTACAATAACAAGCTCGGCATTGAGAAAAACTATCTTACCCTCCATTGCAGATATTGTCTATTTATCCTGCCATCGAAGCTATAGGATGATGAACCACAATACCAAGCCTGCTTCTTTTGATATGTCTTTTCTGGATAGCCGTAGACTGAACCTCTAATCGGTTCACCTGCACTTTGTTTCCAAAGATTCTCACTTTCTTCTTGTGTAAATGATCTGTCCCGGCTCTCAAGAGGTAGAGTACTACGATATTCTTGAGACATTTGTATAAATCTATCCTGTAATTTAAACAAAGACCTCTACAAATAAGAATGTAATATATACAAGAAAGAGAAAAAAATATTAACTTGAATAGAGTTCTTACATATGTCTCTTGTGAACGTGGATCAATCCATCTTTCTTCTTCTTCGGGGTTCGTACTCTTCTTGACATGAGTAACCTTGAACACCTCTTCTACAGCTACCGGCCTACCCAACTCTTTTTCCTGCAAATAACACAAGTATAATTTAATCTCCAAAAACTACTTATCAAAAAAGAAAAACAAATATTTTACAAAATTAAGAAAGTATACCATTCTTTCCTTCCTAGTAACTAGGCTAATAGCTCCACTGGTGTGCAAAGAGCCTCCCTTTTCTGATGCGCGAGCCATATTCCCAATCTCACTCCTCTTTTTAAACTTTTCATCAGTACCCCAATGTTCCAGTAATAGATCCCATCGAGTTGGTACCATAAAATTAGGAATTCTATTATTTTTCCGACATTCATTAAATGTGCTAGAAAGCAACTTTGAAGCTTTAACCTTGAAGTTTGCTTGAACTTCTTCCTCATGTTCGGGAGCCTAGACATAATATTTCTGTAATGAAAAATGTCTAAATATTTATTGTTCAAATGAATAGCGAATTTGAATGTATAAGACGTGAATTTAATTGATACACATTCTTACCTTAAATTCATTGAACCTCTACCCCCTGTTGTTAAATGGAATCGAACCCCAAGTCGGGTACACACCATTATAGTGAGTACCGATGCACTTTAAAATAATCTTTGACATACCCACATCCGGACGGAAGCTGAAATATGATTTCATTGATAAAGAATGGTAAACAAAAAATAATCAATCAATTAATTAAAATATAAAAAGACAAATGAAAAATGAAACATAATTAAATCATACTTGTATCCTAACGGCTCGATGACAAGTCTCCAAAAATTGTCTCTATCGCCTGGCTGAGGACCACGTGCATCCGAGTGCTGGGTGGCTCGATGACAAGTCTCCGAAAAATTTAATACTATCTCACATTTCATACTCGAATATATTATATGTTAGATCTTCACCTCTACATCATAACATGAGATATTAAGTTCACGATTAGACGACGGACTAATAGATTTGTACATTACTCTAGAAATATAAGTATAATTATATCCTAATTCATATCAACGTTCATACTCTAAATATGAATTATATATATTGTTTTAATTTATTCCTTGAAGTCTAACTTGTTATTTATAAAAGTATACAAAATTGTTACATTTGTTGAACAATTAATTGTAAGTCTCCAATTAAATTTTAGTATTATGCTAAATAGCAAAAAATATAATTAATATAAACATTTTAAACAAACCAACCTCCGATTGTCGCTTTTATTAAAATGAATTAGATATAAGAAAAATATACCGACATCATGAGGTCGGTAACACATTAAATTTTAAGAGAAATAAAAGTAATCATATTAAATAAATAATATTGACATCGAGCGGTATATATATATATATATATATATATATATATATATATATATATATATATATATATATATATATATATATATATATATATATATATATATATATATATATATATATACCTCTCAATTATATAAATTTAATTTTATCGATCAATGAAAGTTTATCAATATCAATTCTAATATATAAATCTCTTTAAATTGATCATCGATATTTATTTAATTGATAATGTATTTCATATATAATTAATTAACGTATTTCATACTTAGATGAAGTATCCTTTACATGTCATCATAATTAGGAAGTGATCACTACACTTGACATACATTCAAGATCGAAAGTATATAATAATACTATCTCGCATTTCATACTCGAATAGATTATATGTTAGCTCTTCACCTCTACATCATAACATGAGATATTAAGTTCACGATTAGACGACGGACTAATAGATTTGTATATTACTATAGAAATATAAGTATAATTATATCCTAATTCATATCAACGTAGTTTCATACTATAAATATGGATTATATATTTTTTTAATTTTTTCACGAAGTCTAACTTTTTATTGATAAATTTTATACAAAATTATTACACTTGTTGAACAATTAATTGTAAGTTTGAAATAAAATTTTAGTATTATGCTAAATAACAAAAATTATGATTATTAGAAATATTTTAAACAAACCTACCTCCGGATGTCGCTTTTATTAAAATGAATTAGATATAATAAAAAAAATACCGATCTCATGAGGTCGGTATCACATTAAATTTTAAGAAAAATAAAAGAAATCATCTTAAATAAATAATATTGACATCGAGAGGTCGGTATTTTATATTAGTTTATTTTTTAACTTATATAAACCGTCATCCAGAGTATGATTTATTTAAAGTTAATTGCACGATATAAATATTTAAATTAAAACTAATTAAATTGCATGATATTTAATTTTACCGATTTTTGGAAGTCGGTATTATAATATTTTTTGTTTTTTAGTTTACGCAAAACCGTCCTCATGAGGTCAGTATTTAACTGAAATAACTTCACCGATCTCATGAGGTCGATATTTAGACGAAGAAAACATACCAACTTCATGAGGTCGGTATTTGGATGAAATAAAAATACCGACTTCATGATGTCACTATTTGGATGAAATAAAAATACCAACCTCATCATGTCGGTATTTGGATATGGATGAAATAAATATACCGACCTCATTAGGTCGGTATTTAGATGAAAGATAAATACCGACCTCATGAAGTCGGTATTTAGATGAAATAAAAATACCGACCACATGAGGTCGATATTTGGATGAAGAAAAAATACCGAATTCATGAGGTCGGTATTTGGATGAAATAAAAATATTGACTTCATGATGTTAGTATTTGGATGAAATAAAAATACCGACCTCATGATGTCGGTATTTGGATATGGATGAAATAAAAATACTGACCTCATTAGATCGGTATTTAGATGAAAGATAAATACCGATCTCATGAAGTCAATATTTAGATGAAGTAAAAATACCGACCTCATGAGGTCGATATTTGGATGAAGAAAAAATACCGACTTCATGAGGTCGGTATTTGGATGAAATATAAATACCGACTTTATGATGTCAGTATTTAGATGAAATACCGACTTCATGATGTCAGTATTTGGATGAAATAAAAATACCGACCTCATGATGTCGGTATTTGGATATTGATGAAATAAAAATACCGAAAATAAAATATGTTTATTCATTTATTTTATTTAATAACAACATCAAGATGTCAGTTTTTATTGTAATTAATTTTTTCCGCAAAAAATACCGACAGTTTGAGGTAGGAATTTTTTTCCCCCTCCTTATTTTGCATAAAAACCAACTAGTTTTATTCTTTTTAACAATACTGATCTCCGGAGGTCGGAAATTACTGATATCATTTGAGGTCGGTAATTTTTAGGTCGGTATTAATTGTTTTTTTAGTAGTGATTGTAGGACGTCCAATGTTAAAGTTACGCTTTAGAAGTATTGCTCTAGATGAGATATAAAGTTACACTTTATAAGTGTTGTTCTAGATGACATATAAAAGGCAACACTTTTGAAATGTTTCTCTAGATGACATATAAAAGGCAACACTTTTGAAGTGTGACCAATAACACTACAAAGGCAACACTTTTAAGTGTAGTATAATAAAAAAAAAAGGTGTTGCTAATGCATCACAACAAAGCGTGCCCTTATACCTCTTTGGATATGCTTTATAAGTGTAGCCAAAAATAGCTACATTTAAAAAGTGTTGCCTAATGTCACAGGTTACGCTTCTTTAGGCCACCGCCTAAAGAGCGTTGCTTAAAGTCCAAAAGTGTAGCCTTTTATCAAAGGCCACACTTTTTTCGAGTGTAACCTTTTATCAAGGATTTTTAAAATGTTTTTCATCCTTCTTGTAAGTTGGTAAAAAAGGAGATGAATTTCAATTTTGATGAAGCATGCATCAAATCCTTTGAGTGTTTAAAGGCTAAATTGATCTCAACCCCAGTAATCATCAGTCTAGTTTGTCGGAACCATTTGAGATGATGTATTCAAGTGGTGTTCCCTTAGGGGTTGAGATAGGGAAGAAGAGCAATAAGGTCTTTCACCCGATCTACTATGCCAACAAGGCGCTGAATGAAGCACAAAGAAACTACATTGTCGCTGAGCAAGAATTGCTTGCAGTTGTGTATGCCTTTGAGAAATTTAGAACATATGTGCTAGGAAGTAAAGTGGTAGTTCACATTGACAATCTAGAAAAGCAGTACCTCATGGCAAAGAAATATGTGAAGCCAAGTAAAGTTGTAGTTCACATTAACTAAGATTTTTCGTCCAAGTCTTGTTCTCGAGCACTAGTATCGGCTCTGGTGCTCTTCACATGTCACTTCATAGCCTGGCATATGTAGGTCGGTAGTGCCATGCCCAACTTGACCCTCTTGATAAATAACCCAAATTCTTTTTAATCAAAAGCAACCAAAGAGCAAAAAGACCGGTTCTTTCCCCCCTTTCTCAAATTCCTAAGGTCTTTTGGGAAACTAAGAAGCCTTCTAGCATCTATATCAAGAGATAAAAGACTTTTCAAGGTCTCAAGTTCTACACTGCAAGAAATTACAAAACAAAAACTTTTCTTCTCCTCTCTTTGTGAAAAATTAGGGTTAATTTGAAATAAGTTCACACTCTTTTACTTGATATAAGTTGTATGTTGTTGAAATCAAGTATATGAAATTGATCCTTTTATGGTATCTTTCAATTAAATTGATTATTTGGGTTTTTAAGTTGAGGGAATGGTGTGAAATTTGTTATTTCCTTGTTAGATGTTGAGTATATATTTTATATGTGATGGGTTTAAGAAAATAAGATGAAATCTTATTGGAAGTCTAACAGGGTCATTTGTAGGTGTTGTTGATTGAATAAGTTGATAATGTGGTTGTTACACATTTTGACTGACACCCTAGCCTAAGTGTAAGTACACTACATGCTTCACACACCGTGTATGGGTGCACAGGCCGTGAAACCCTTAATGAACCACACTTAGGTGGTTGGTATTTACTAATTGAGTCACATGATGGCTTAGATGGACCGTGGAACCTACCACACACCGTATAAAGCTTCGTATCAAAAATAAAGTTAAAATACCAAAAAAACATTTCTTATTTCATGAGTCGTTGATTACATGACCCTTCCCACTGATAGAGTGAGTGACGACATTGTTAAGACAATGCGTCACTTTGTATGATCACTGAGGGGAAGTCTGAGTACCCGTTAGTGTAGTCATTTGGTATATGTGGTTTCTAACATGTTGTCTCTCAGGTACTATGGCTAAACCATGGAAAAAGATGGCACATCTATATGTATCACCCCCTGCCTCTCCAGAACCAAATTTTATTTAGTGACAAGGGACCTAGTATCCTTGGGTTCTAGTTAATACAAATATTTAATATTAGTATCCATATGCTACTAGATCTAGTACAACGCTGGCTACTGTACAACACACTCCTTCCCAGTCTGAAGAGGAAGGAGATGGTTCTAGGAGCGAGCAAGGGTCTAATGATGAGTCACGGGCGTTAAATAATGACCCACAGCAAGTCGAGGGTACATAGGAAGAGAGTGACAGTAAAGAGGATATGATACTAGTTACAGTAATAATTATTCATCAGTGACGTTTGTTCGTCAGAGAGAGGCTAACCCAGTGCTGCAGAACTAACTTATTAATGTGTTTCAACGGGCTTGGGCCATTCCTTTATCAAGGGATATATTTTATATTGGCGTAATGTCTAAGTTCGGTGTCATTGGTAGGAGACCATTATCCCTGAGTCCATAGTTATGGAGGATGACTTGCAAGCTTTTTTGGATATTTACTCCAACAATATCAATTTGAATGGATGACTAAAATCTAGGAGAGTATGTGCGAAATTTGACAAGAGAATTTTACTCCTCCTATGTTGATCTATTGATGAAATCAGGACACACTAAATCATCTAAGAAGGGAGACTAAGCAGCTGTAGTGAAATTGGGATAACTAGCTGAGGTGGTTGTTCGGGGGACAAGGTCGATGTCTAAAAAACCACGATTAATAGGTTTCTACATCGTCCGGAGTACACTCTACCTACTACAATTGGTCTTTTTAAAGGTCACCAGCATTCTGTGACCAACAAAGCCGAGATTGAGGATCTTTTTTCACCAGGAAGTGTTATGAGACAGATTGCGGAGCTCATTGCGACTGAAGGTATGGAAGCAGCATGGCTAGACAACTCACAGATTTGCTGGGAAGTTGTCTATCAAAAATTGCGGCTAATGGGAAATGAGAACCCCTTATCACATTTGCAAGCTTCAAGATTATCTTGTATCATGGTTGGTTATCTGTTTAATTTTGGGCGAATTATTGCTACACGGATGAGAGATCGTGCTTTGAATGAAAGAGCTAGTATGTCGTTTCCTTGTCTGATAAGGAGACTGTGTAAGCATGACAACATACCACCTAACAAATTGGTGGATAGATAAGTTGAAGTGAAAAAGGTCACCGCGGTAACTAGATGAAAGATGTGGTCAATCCTTTATATGGTTCAATTTTAGGACACACAGGAACCTTGTCAGTATTTCCACATGTTCCGATTGATCCTCCATGTGTTGAGGGGGTCACTGAGAAGGCTAAGGGGGCTAGTCAGCTGCGGGAGTGCACCCACCGCTAGCATTAACTTCTGACGGTACACATACTTTTGTTTCTTTTCCGACCATATTCCTTGAGAGGATGGTAGCGGAGCAAAGAAGACTCAGTCCATACTAGACAATGTAGTTGAAAAATTACCAAAGGGGGTCCAAGGTATGGTGCAGAGTGCGGGGCAGAGACAGCGAGATGAAATCTGACGAGGGTTTTTTATGTTGAAGAATAGGATGGAGGAATTAACAGCGCATGTGAATAGCCGGCTAAATGTTTTGGGTTCTTTAGACGGTGCCTCCTTTCGAACATATATAGTCACTAGGGCTGGCATGGGGATAGGGACGGGGACGAAGAGGGACGGGACGGGAGGGGCACACCCTTTGCCGGGATTCGGTCGGGACCGGGATTGGGGGGATCGGGATTGGCGAGACAAAAATACGTCCCATTCCATCCCACTATATATATAGGATGGGATGGGGTTTGGAGGGACGGGACGTGGTATTTTTTTATTTTTTTATATGTTTATTTATTTGTATAGAAATTATATGTTATTGAATAACATTTTTAGTTGATTTGGTTTTCAATAACATTTTTAGCTAATAAAAAATGTTCAAGTTTTAAAATTTCAAATTTCAAATTTGTATTTTAAATATTTTAAAGTAATTTAAACTTCATATTTAAAATTCCTATTTTTAAATTAAAGTATTTTAAAGTTAGTGTAGTATATATGTAAATATGTATGTATTTATTAAAATTAAAATGCAGACAATAGTTGTATAAAAAGAGTTGAATAAAGCCAATAAATTTATTCAATTATAATCTAATTGTGACTTAGAACTTAGAAGTTAAAATTTACAAATATAAGTGGAGTAACTAATTTCCGCAACCACCTTCTAGTAAGGATTCCGTTTCAATAAGTTTTCATATGTAAATCTAATATTTGTTACAAATATTAGGGGAGTAACTAATCGACGCAACTATCTTCTACGAACAGTTCTGTTTCAATTAGTTCTCTGATGTAATATAATATTTGTATTCTCCACGAAAATTCAATTCTAATTGTCACATCATATCGACGATAACATCCTCTGGTGTTGGCAAAGTTGATACAAACTCTTGTGACTCTAATTCATTGTCACTAGATCCAATTACCGCATTAATCTAAGCTTCTTGTTTGGAGTTTAATTTTGGCAAATTAAAATTCCTCCTCTCGACGTTGACCTAGTCTCTAAATAAACTGATGTTTCCAAACTTTCTTCCGCCAATGAATGTCTATGATCGCCAAGTTAAAACTTTTTCGCACTAATAGCAGCCTCCGATGCAACTGATGAAGCTTGAATAGCTAGAACATCACGAACCATTTTGCTCAAAATTGAAAATGCAACACTCCGTCTTCTCCACCATGCTAAACATTTCTACATTGGCATCATCGTCGTCAACTATTTCTAATGACTAAAGATATTCTTCAATCATCACAATTAGTACAATTAAGACCAAGAAACCCTCTCATAAAACTATCATTTCGATCTTTACTCTAAGGATTATACGTTTGACCAACTTCTCCTTCAGTATTTCCTATAGTTCTATATTTTTCATACAAAATTTTGCTTCTACTTTTATGCTAGACTTGCACATTTCACAAGTTAAAATTTCGTCCAGTAAAATTTCTGAAGTATCATAAAAAGTTTTAGCAAGTCCCATTACACCTCGTATTTTATATTGAGGGTTAAGTAAAGTAGTATTTAAATAAATTTGAGGAGTAGGAAAAAATTATTTTTAAGAATTTTCAAATCATACCTTTAATTGTAACTATAGATTTTTCAATTTTTTTGTATTTAAAAAAATGAATTGTAATAGCTCAAATATTTATTAATACTGATGAAATAGTATGATAATAAATTTCAGAAAACATTGTTGTAGCATAATAAAAAAAGTCTTAAAAATTCCAATACTTTAACAGTTTCTTCCCAATCTTCTTCACAAATTTATCTAATGGGTCACTATTATGAGCATTAAACACCATTTGTATGTGTCATTTATATTTGTAAGCAACTGAAAGCATTTCGCAAAAAAAATTCCACCTTGTTTTAATATGTCTTGGAACTTTTTTTTTGGTGTCATATCACATAGTACACAACGCTCGTTGAATTTCCTATTTCTAGAAGCTCTATGAGTATAAGAAATGCATGAAACAACATATTCAATCTTCATACAACCACAATCAAATAATGAAATACCATTTTGTACAACTAAATTTAATACATGTGCAACACATCTAACATGAAAAGCATAAGTATCAATTGGACATAATTTAGTTTTTAACATATTAGTATCATTTGTGTTATTAGATGCATTATCTAACCGGACAGACGTTACTTTATCTGAAAATATGTAATAATCTAAAACACTCAAAATTTGAAGCTAAATATGCACCCTTTTTTTCTCTACACATTCTTTATATCTTAAGATTCTTTTTTGCAAATTGCAGTTATGATCAATCCAAAATGTTGTAATAGTTAAATAATCATGTCAATTTACACCATGACCCATGTCCGAAGTTATATATACTCTACAATCTAATATGCTAAACAAACAACAAAGAAATTGACAGTGTTTAACTTGATATAAAAAAATCAGATTTAACAGTATTTCTTGAAACACCTTTAAAAGAAGGATTATAAGTTTGTTGAATATATTCAATAAAACTGGGATGTGAAGGAAAACTGAAAGGCAAACCACAACAAGAAACCATCTTAGCTAAATTTTTGTGATCTCTTTCGTTATTATATTTACGTTGTATTCGTGGACCACTGGGTTAGAAGGATCTAATTTTCCTTGAACATTTTTACAAGCCCCAACCAATTGATTAACATTAATATCAACATCATTAATTTGAATTCCTTTTTTTCTATCGGCTAAAGCTCTAGGTTCTTTATATTCAATCGACATAGAAGATAACAAATGTCTCTTTAGGCCCCTCGCCCCACCTTGACCTCCACCCTTTTTATGATTAAAAGGTTGCTTACATTTATTACAATTAAAAATAGAGTTTTCTTTATCAAAAGTCATAAATTTCCACAAAACAGATGCTTTAGGGAGTTGATACTTCACCTTTTCCCTTGTAGGAGGTACAAGGGGGTGGGGGAAGGGGGGCGTCCACAATTTTGCTTCGTTGGATTAGTAGTTTCCGTTTGAACTTCTGTCACCGGATTCGTAGGTGTTGCTTCTAATTCATCTTATCCCAAATAAACTTTTACTTCTTCACCTTAATTTTTAACAAGATTAGGATTCATATTACCATAACGTCGTTCTAAAATTTCATGATCGAGTTGAACATTTGAATCTATATCATAAGAAGTATCATCAACGTAAGTAGAATCATTTGTATTAAATCTAACTCTATACATTGACTTAGAAGAAGAACCACCACATTTTCTCTTTTTTTTTTCTTACTATTTTTTTTAATCAAAATTAAATAAATTACCAAGGGTGTTTACTACTTTCTCTTTTCCTTTACAGGTATTTTTTTTTCTAGAACTCATATTTAATTAAATGTGAAATGTAATATAAAAATAATAATACTACAAAACTTAATTCAGAAAAATAAAAAATACGTATTATGAAATGAATGTACAAGACATCTGCGTTAATAGCAGACGTTATAATCGATTCATTAAGTTTGTAGTTTGTTGTAACTTGTAATTTGGAACTCCAATACTTCATAGACTTATTCTAATTATCAATGCTTAGAAAAATGGATAGTTGAGTGAAAAGGTGATAAATGATAGCAACAAAGTTCTTAAAAAGCCTTCTTTGAAAGAATGCGATGTGAAAAAAAAAGATAAACAATAGAAGTTACCTTGATGATGGCCCTGGTCCTTCCAAGGACTTCGTGCACCTTAACACCTGTAAAATACGTAAGTTGGGGGTGACTATTTTGAAGGAAACTTTTAAAAAAATGATTGAAACATTTTTGATATGATAAGAATTAGTTGTGAAATAATTGTTGAAGAGAGGACTGAAAATAAAGAGAAGAAAATAATGGGTGATAAGTCTAAAATTGCAAAGTTCTCAAGGAAGTGGAAGTCAGTATTATATAATTTTCCTACCCGTCCCCTAGCCTACATTACAACCCGTTAAAGTACTATTTGATTTTATTCAAGCATGCTTAATCAGTGGAGATTTACATAATTGGCAAGTTTATGATTCTTTGTGCATACATGTGAATTTTCTTTATGAGTGTGAGAGTGGTTCTTTGATGCTAAGTCCTTAATTAATATTCAATCTTTTGAATTGAGTGTGTGAACTATTTCTTTTTATGAGGGCACTTGTTTCATGATGGATAGGTGATTTATTAGCTTTCTTTGATGGGAATAGGTGAGCAAACTTGAATTTGATGAGTTTAAAGTCTTTCCTTGAGGTTAGGAGGCTAGAGGTTTGTTGTTTATTTGGATGTCTTGCATAACAATTGAGAAGTCTACTTAATGTTTTGAAATTGATATATGACCTAATTGTTTGTATTAACCAAAGTGATGACATTCCTATTTTGATTTATTTGAGAGGAGCTTTAATGTTGCATGAGGACGAGCAAACGTTTAAGTGTGGAGTAGTGATGTGAGGCCAAATATATATATTTTAATCATTATTTGCCTCACATTTATCATTTATATTTGTCCCTTTTTAGCATAAATTTTATGGATTGTTCTAAACAGTGTATTTTATTTGTAGGAGTAAATTGTCGTAAAGTTAAAGAAGTTTGGAGCTAAAACGAATTAAATATGAAAGATTGAAGAAGAAAATCAAGCAGACAACTTAATGGATTAACTTGATTGTTGTATTAATATTTATATATATTGAAAAAATGGGCATAATTGCAATTTGAATTGCAATTCTTCTGCCACGTGGCAGATTATGAAGGAAGCAAAAGAGTTTGACGGCCAACCAGGGTACATAATTCTTATTCCGCTTGGATTTAGTTTCCCAATTTGTTTTGGACTCAATTATTTTATTTAGGATTTTCTACATCTATAAATAGTTCATAGAAACAATTATTTTGAGAGATCTATCTAGAGGAGGAGATCAATTATAGGGAGCAGAAAGTTGTCAATACTTTTTAGGGTTCTTTTCTTCTTCTTGTTTTCTTAGAGATTAATAGCTAAAATCCTTGTTCTGGGGCTGTAGCAACGGATTGAATGTCGATTATTAATGGCGTTTTGAATTAATTTTTGGTTGTCATTATAAGTTACTTCTATATTCTTGTTTTAGTATTTCGTGCCTGATCACCATGAGATAAATCTATTGTCCAATCTTAAAATCGAGAGAGGAGAGGTTAGATAGACCAGAGAATATATAGAGCTCGATCGACCCATTAGATTGAGGTGATTTGTGTTGAGGAGTGACGCCTAGACGAACAACTTGCTTGGCTATGAAATATGATGAAATATAAATGCTCGCCAATTAGTTTACTTATCCCCGCTCAACGATGTAGTTAGGTATCTAATTGGAGTAGGCGACCAGAGATGTGTAGCCCGACTCATACAATTAACCCTATAAACTAGTAACTTGACAACTAAAATTAGTATAAGCCAAAAATGTGATGCATTAAATCCAATATATGCTGCAGTCCTAGGATTTTCCAAACTATTGTAATTAATTTTATTATTTTATTTCTGCATTTTTTTCCTTTTGCACTCCTTAATAAATAATTATACTAGTATAATTTAGTAAAAATAGTTGATTGACAAGTCCTTTGGTATCGATAATCTGGTTCTTTTAAGAGACACTATATTACTTGCGCGACCACGTACACTTGTCTGTGCAATTGGGAGCAACAGAAAGCACATCTGGGTTAGGTGATGTATAAGTATAGAACAAATAATGTATATAACGTAATATTAGTGAGATAAGACTAACTGCATGATTTAACCTTATAAAATTAATATATATATATATATATATATATATATATATATATATATTGTATTTAACTAATAAAATTTTACATTGACAAATTTTTATAATATTATTTTTTTGTAAACTTATTGTTCAAAATCTTCGCTTTAATAAGCAATACTATTTACTATAACACATGGACTCAAAGATAGTTCTCATCTCATGATTGTTCGACTTATAGGGTTCATGCGAAATTATGGGCATGAACATTCAACTCAAGGACATCATGGGTAACATGTGATAGTCCCATGATTAGAAGAATACTATTAAAGGGGATTAGGAACTCAATACTTAAGACTTAGAACATGAATATACGACTCCTCTCAATGATACTTAATTTATAGAGTACGTACGGAATTTATGGGCATGAACGACTTGACTCGAAGGTCTACATAACTACATGGAGCTCATGTATACGACTCTTCTCATTCTCTTACTTAATTCTTTAAAACTCAGTTTAAAACTCAATAATTAGGAATAGATTTTAAAAGAACCACGAACTAAAGAACTCAAATCAACTTATCTCAAGAATACTCAAATCTAAGGGTAGAATCCTAGATTTGTCTTTTACTAATTTGAAAGAAGATGTAGGGTGTGAGAACAAACTAGTCCAACACTATGAAAGCCTTACATACTTGAAAAAATAAGATTCTTGAAGAATCTTAAGGAATCTTGTAGAAGAACTTGATTAGAATCCTTCAAACCCAAGCTTGAAGATAAACAATCAAGAAAATCTTTCTTGAGATTCTTGAAATCTCTATGGCCAAAATTTATTATTTTCATTAGTGATTCATAATTGTATGTAGGAACTTAAGTTACAAACAATAAAATTCTTGGAGAAACTTACCTTGAAGAAGAATCTTGTAAAATATTGAAAGCATCTTGAATAGTCTTCTACTTTGATTTTTCCTTAAGGTTTTGTCCTAGGGTTTGAGATAGTAGAGAATGATGGATCTAAAGATGAAAATATGTTGTTTTAGAGACTTTTATTAGTCAATCAATTCTCTTACGGTTTTCTTGGATGTTAAAAACAAAAACAAACCTTTTTCATGTTTTCCGGTCGGCCAATTCATAACAACACTGTATAGGTTACTAAAATAGTCATCTTCTACTCAGAAATTAGATTAACGCAAAATGGATGGTGTTGGAAAGTAGATCCATGTACCCTTAACTGGATAGGATTATGGCTCACGTAACTCTTTAAATTCTAAGAGCTATGGTTATTTTAAGTTGACCCAAGTAGAATCTTACATCAAAACATAATCAATAAGGAAATTTCAAGAACATTTATCAAGAACTCATCAAGAACTTAAATTCTTAAACTTCAAGAACAAAATTACGCTGAACTAGGTTCTTGTCACGACCCGAGAGCACCCCCAAGTCGTAACACGACGTGCTTGACCCCGAAGGGATCTTGTACAAGCCACTTAGCATTCATTCATCACATATAATAAAAGTAGTGCAGAATTAAAACATTTCATTCAAAAACCATACTATTCAAAACATGAAGAAAATATTCTTTAAAGGACATGACAGAAGTCTAAGTCTCACATGGCCATCTTAGACACAATCTTATAACATAATAGGGACACTACCCTTTTACAGTCGAAAAGAATACTACAATGTCTATTACATCAAAATGATAAATAAGAGTTCTTTATCCTCGAATCCATGAGGACATACCATGTCTTGGAGAAATAGCGATCCAAGCCTCCAACAAGAGACTCCACTTAGTCACCACAACCTACACTTGTAGTAAAAACATGAAGAAGATGTTGTTAGTATAATTAAGCATTATGTATGATGATCATGCAAAAACATGTCAAAAAGGGGATATTTTGTTGAAATTCATGCATATGCCATTTTTTGTTAACTTCATGAATATTGAACAATACAAACGTAATATAAGTCACAACCGACATACAAGTCACATTTAACATTTGAACTTTATCACACATGTATACCTTTACCTTTACCTTGAGCCTCCACTTAGAATAACCCTCAAGCTATACCTTATGCAGCGTGTGGATAGCGTCCCATACCACCATCCACAACAAGGTACCACCTTAAGGTCACCAAAGTGAACGAACCATTCATCCTTTCCACCTTTACACAATAAAGCATTAAGACACATACATATCATATGAATCACATCATCACATTAAGACGAACATCCAAGACAACTCTAAGTCATACTTGTGCAATGTGCAAGTAGAATCCCATACTACTACTCACACTAAGTACTCCTTTGAAGTCACCATAGACAAGGCACATTCATATACAATAAGACATGACAAGGAAGTAACTCATAATACAATCCAAGTATAGCATTAATCTTTATATTCAGTACAAGTCAACATTCTTCATTATCTTTTATTACATTAGGAACACCTTCATTCTGTAACGACCCGAAAGTACCCCCTAGAAGTTAGGGATAACCCTGGGTCGGAACAATTGCGTACTTGACCTTTCGGAGGTCTTGTACAAGCCTTAGCTATCATTCATTACATAAGACATAAAAAGTAGTGCGAAATTTAAAACTTTTCACGAATAAATTAATAAAAGGAACATCTTTCATAAAAGCTAAGGAATAATCTAGTCTTCAAAAGGAAACTTAAAGACATGACATAAATAATCTTAGGGACACGGCCCTTTACATTTGAAAGAAATACATAATAAGTCTTTATATAAAGAAACTAGGAAATAGGACTATGCCCTCGAATATATGAGGACATACTTAGGCTTGAGAGAATATTTCCCAAGCTTTGTCTTATAGACATCAACCTTGCTTCCAAAACATATACTTATAGAGTATAGAAAAGAATGGGGTTAGTACAAAACAGTGTACTAAGTATGACATATGCAAAAACATGCAAAAAGGGACATTTTAGTGAAATAAGCTTTCATGCCAAATAAGTAAAACCTTCATGAATTTAGAGTTAAAATGGTATAATAATCATCATTTAGCACATAATAAGAGAGTTCCATAATTTTAGCACAAGGAGTCACTTTACAGTGAACTCCAAAAGCCTTACAGTGAAACATAGTGAAACAGTGACAACATTACAGTGAGCATTTCTCCCAAGCATAGTGAACTCATTTCCCGTGAGGTTTCCCAAACCAAGTTATCCTAAGACTCCCAAAGGTGAGACAAGAAGGGACCGCCCATACACCCCCTTCAAGACACACCAAAGCGATCCTTAAGACTACCAACCATAGACTTACCTCAACCTGGAAAACAAGTCCACACTCTTGGCTAGATATTTGAAAGACATTCATACAAGAGGGATTTCATGTAATTACTCTTCTCTTATAGGACTTGTAAGTTACACTAAGTGCAATGTGAGAGTAGCATCCCATACTACTACTCCCACTTAGTGCTTCTTGAGGATTCCCTTGGATTAAGCACTCTACATTAGTCACTCTTAACTTCATCACATACAATTAGCTTTAACATACTTCCTTAACATTAGACCTTACATTGTCTAAATTCTTTTACAACACATGATAGAACATACCAAGACTCCCCTTTCGGAAGGTCCACTTAGTGCAATGGATAGATACCGTCCCATACCACCACCTACCCTAAGTATTACGTTCTTTTAGGAGACTTAGTTCATACATTTCACATAAAACACACCAAGACTCTCCTTTAGGAAGGTCTACCTAGTGCAATGGATAGATAGCGTCCCATACCACCACCTACCCTAAATAGTACGTTCTTTTAGGAGACTTAGTTCATTCTTTCTTTTATGAGGGAATAGCTTTAACCGACATAGACCATGAGAGATAGACATGGAATTCTGATACTACCCTTATCGTATGAGGGTTCCCCACTTGCCTAGGATGTGTTCTTTCTCTTATCTTTTACATGGCTTTTCCAATAGCTACACCTATGCGGGCGCATATTTAAGGGATAAGGAGATTGCTACTTAGTAACTCACTCTCTACTAACAAGGAGTACTCATCTCAAGAGGTGCATTGGGTACAACATATCTACTCACAATGTGCACCCACCCCTTCTTCAAATCCTCTCGGTGCTAAGCGTAACTCCCCTACGGAACATTTTAAATTTTGGACATACCATCTCAACTCACAATGGGTATCAATTCTCCAACCTACATTAGAAAGCTCTTGGGAGGTAGTGAGGTTGCTACTAAACACTTCATCTCAACTCACAATGCATGCTCACCCCAAAACTCCCCTTTTCATTCACATTCTTTAACTTCATTCATTCATTCACTCAAAGTGTGTGTGTGTACATGTGAGAACACCTTTCAAATAAATCATTACTTTCATAACATTGAATTCTAGACATGCTTACACCTTCATTCATCATTTCTTACACACTAGCATGCTCAACATATACACTTACTTATTTTAGGCATAACCTAAGCAAGACATACAATTGAAGCTTCATAATGCATATCAATAAGAACCAACTTCATTATCATGTCATTTCACACAAATACATACCAATTATATCAAAATACATCAAGTAAATACCGCCACCAAGAAGGTGGGCCATACCATTCAAGAGTAATTCAAAATAAGAATTATACAATAAAAGAAACTCACCATTTAAAAAGCCTTCATCAACTATAACCAATTCCTCAATATTTTATCATAATAAGGCCCTTAGGACAGTAGCTAAAACATAATGACAACATAAGGAAACCAAAGTTCATACCCTACACAAACATGTTCATTTAACCCATTTCTTAAGCTAACAGTTAGAAATATGCATAAGCATGAGTTCATTATGGTTTTGACATTAAAATCATCAAATTAATACTAGAAAAAACCTATTTGAATAATTAGAACACTTTTACATGAAGACCCATGCTTGGAATCAAAACTAGGAGAAGATAGAATTTGAAAACCCTTTTTGAAATCTTTTAGAAATGACTCCTTGAATGGAAGAGGGTTCAAGGATGGATACCATACCTCAATGAGAAGGAAACCCACTAATTTTGATGAAGGAACACGTCCAACCATCCCTCCTAGATCTTCCTTGCGTTTTAGCTCCAATGGTGATTTGAGAGAGTTTGTCTTTAGAGAGAGAGTTTGAATATTTGAAGTGAGGGGTCTTGTGTACGCCTAGGACTTAAAACTAATCTAATATAACTTAAAAACCCTAAAAATATCATCCTAGGGTCCTAAAAGACTTGTAGTGAATTTACACAAAACACCCCAAGCTGGCAGCGTGTCTCATAGCTTTTGCAGGACACCATCGACGGACCCAAGCAACGGGGCGTCGACTGAACGACGGACCGTGCTGCATAGGCATCATTTGGGTTTGCAGCTGCAGCTAGAAAGTTGAGCTCCCACGCCAAGTCTTGACCTACGCCCCTAGATGACGGGCCGTCGTCTTGACTACGGCCCGTAGGCTGCTATGCGTCGATTGCGCAGTGATTTGGCAGCTTGGGTGCTAAGTCATGGGTCCTCTTCTAGGACCCCTCGTGGGTCCTAGGTGGGGTCGTACCCATACGTTAAACCCCTAAACATAGTCGTCTAGGTCTTAGGAACATCCCACATCAATTTCGATTAAAATAAACACGTAGAACTCACTAAAACACATCAAGACACACAAGCACTTTTTAAGGCACACTTTGCGAACGTCATGGATGTTCTCGGACGTTTGACCTCCAAACTTAACAAAAATTCACACACTGCCTAAGAACATCAGTATAACTCATTTTAACTTAAAATTAACTCAAGAAACACTCATGAAGTTCTAGTTCACCTTAGTTCGTTTTAGGGTGTTACACATTCATTAATACATTAGACCTCATTATTATTAAGGTAATTATATGACCTCTCTCAAATGCCTACTTCTACAATGCATAGATGGTGTCCCATTCCACCACCAATACTAAGTTAGTAAAACCTTAAGAAGACATAATTCATTACATTCTTTGTGGGGGTAAGCCTTAACCGACATATACCATGTGAGAAACTCATAGAATCCCGGTGTCACCCACACCGGATAAGGGATCCCTACTTGCCTAAGGTAGAGTCATTCTTTCTAGCTTAAGTGGATCCACTAGCTATCGTTCTATATGGACACATAGTTAGGGGATAAGAAGGTTGCTACTAGATGCCTCGTTTAAACTCATGGATGGGCATCCACCTCAGGAGACTTCTACTAGATACCCGCCTCAATTCATGGATGAGTATCAATCTCATTCAATATCCTCTCAGTTCTTAGCCTACATTTCCATATAGTATTTGGACATTTATTATTTCATTCTTTATTATGGGATAAGATATTGCTACTAGATACACCGCCTCAACTCATGGAGGATTAGCCATCTGAAACCCGCATTCATTCATTCATTGGAAAGCTAAAAAGGAATATTGAGATTGCTACTAGACACGCCACCTCAAATCCCGACGAGCATCCGTCTCAAATCCCACATTCATTCATTAGGAAGAGATATAAAGATTTTTGCTACACACTCCGCCTAAACTTACAGATGAGCATCCATCTCTATTCCCACTAATTCATTATAGTTCAATTGAGAATAACCTTTCAATAGACTCAACATTCAATAACATTAGTATAAGAACTTTATTCATTATTCATTCACTCTTTATTCATGAGTCTGTGTATGTGAGAATACCCTTTTACAAATCATCATCATTCACAAGTGTTAATAGAGAATAAGACTCCAATTACACATCTTTGAATCACGACTGAGGAGCACCCCCTAGAAGTAACATGATGTACTTGAACTCTGGAGGTCTTATACAAGCTACTTAGCTTCATTACATAACATCATTCAAAAATGGAGGGAATTAAAAACTTTTTCTTTAAACATAATACAAAAATCCTTTCATAACAACGGAAGTCTTTCTAACATATGTTGCAAAACCATCTACGTAATATATGAATAACAATGTCTTGGGATGCAGCCCACAAAATTCTAAAACATAATAAATGACAAAAACAGAACATTAAGGTGTTGTCCTTGAATGCTATGAGGACTCACCAATATTTACTTCTTGGAAGCCTCGAAAAATATACCCTTCAAAGCAATTCAATCTCCTAAACACCTTATATTGGATTAGAATGTAGGCAAATATGTGTTAGTACAAAATGTACCAAGTATGAATGCGAACATACAAAACATAAGATATCTCAAAGGGTTAGTCAATAATAGACATAATCATAAGAAATAATAGCATAAACATAACATGAATATCATAAGCATAATAATTCATCATAAGTTATACATAAGTTAATACTATCTACCATTTGTACTTCTTATCAAGTGAACTACATCACAAGCCACCTCCAAGTACACTTGTGCAAGGCCAAGGTAACACCTAGCTAAGCCCCTCTCTTTGGTCATTCTTGATCATAGTCCACACTCATAATTAAGACCTAAGTTCTTCATTACATAAGAGCATATACCCTTGGATCACCTCAAGGCACACTTGTGCAATGCATATGAGGCATACCATACTACCTCACACACTAAGAATATCTTGAAGTCATTCTAGTCATGCTCACCCTCCTTTGGCCTCATTATTTACTTAACCCTCTTAACTAAGAATCTCTCATTTCTAGTCAACTATAACTAGGAAAGGAAACTCTAGTCCAATCCTACCTCAAACCTCCTCTTTAGTGACCCTAAGTCATACTTTGTGCAATGTACTCATAGTATCCCATAATACTATTCATGCTAAGTATTACTTTTAGGTCCTCTTTACTGTTACTTCTTACTATGGAACCTAGTTCCTCTCTTTAACTTTAGAACCCTATGAGGTACTCTATCCCAAGTACATCTTAGTTTATTATTAAGTTGAATCATAGGAGATACTTCTTTAAGTATGTCTATGTTCCTTATTCCCTTGGACACTATGAGATAGTTCTTTAAGTATGTCTAAGTCCATCTAAACTCATGAACACTATGAGTTACCACTTTGGTATGTCTAAGTTCATCCACACTCATGAACACTACGAGTTACTTCATTAAGTAAATCTTAGTTCACTATGCTTTGAACACTATGAGATGCTTCTCAAGCATGTCTTAGTTCATAGGATATGAAGACCTCTACTAGGAAACTTTGACTCCACTACGTGAGGGATCCCATCTCATCAGACCTAACTTTGGGAAAACCCACACTCTAGTACGTAAGAGTTGCCACTTAAACTTTGATAGTACTCACATATACTAGGTGTGGCTATCCATTCTACTTGGAGTACGGACCTTTGTGTGACACTCCTTGTCATTGGCATATCCACTTTGAGTCAAGCATATACTGCAAGATTTACTTGTTAAGCCTTGCTTAACACTTTTGTCTCATGGAAGGATATCCTTGACAATCTCTCCATGCTTAAGTGATTCTATCACTTTCATTCATTCAATTCCTAAATCTACAGCCAACATAACAACCTAAGATTCACAATTCTTTACTTCATTCTATCTTCATTCATATGTAGATCATAAGAATATCAAGTAATAAGCTTCTTCCCAATTAATTCTCCTCACATTCTTCACATTCTTCATTACTAGGTGAATATAGACATAATTCATCTTTAAGGTTTAATTAGATCATAACAAGTCAAGATCAATCCTAATCAATAAGGTCTAGTTCAACTCATATATTTTTTATCCTGACTATAATTAATTAGTATTCAAGACAATTAAATTAAGAAAATCAACTAAGAACCTTTAATCTTGCCTCTAATGGCCTAAATCTATCATGATCACATTCATCATCAAAGCTTAGAATTCATCAAGTAAACCTCATGAAAACATCATACAATCATCATATAAACATAATTGAATGCTACCTACTAGATTGGGATCATAAACAAGCCTTACCCACAATGCAATCACAACCCTATCTAAATTGGGGTCTTTTGGATTCACAATTGAGGGAAACTATGACGGATCCATGGATGAAAAATATTCACATACCTTTAATCAAATCCTTAATCTAAGCTTGAATCCTTTGTGAAATTCGTCCTAGAGGCTGCCTCCTTTTTCTCTTGTTCTTCAATGGTGATCTTGGAAATTTTTGGGAGGGAAAGGTTTTGTTTTGGAGTATGAAGTCTAAATGGATATTTAATTGCTTTAATATACTTAAAGTACCTAAAAAAACTAAAAATAACCATTCATGACTTAATTGGAATGTGGGGTGAATTTCCAATATTGCCCCTTACTTGGCAGAGACACTTGCAGAAATTGCAGGTGTCAATGGACTGTTGCATCAACGGCCCGTCCTCCTCTTTTATAACCTTAGATGGAATGCATACTATCATTATCACAATAGGATCATGAAAGCTTCTATTTATAACATTACTCTGTTACTAAAGGGAGCTCTGAAAAGATCTCTCCCATACTTTTTTGAACTCATTACTATATTATTCTCAACACTTGACTTGATTTCTAATTTCATCATCTCCCTCTTAGGTCTAAATCGAACACTTGAAATTTATGGACCTATTCCACATTGACAACTCGATTTTCGTATCTAGGAACACATGGAAAATCATCTCTGATTGGAAGCTCATCTGGTAACATACCTTCTCGGTACACCGCTTAATGCTCTTGTAACTCTTGTGTCTTAGCTACACTTCACTGCCCTTGTCTAAAGGTTAGGGTCTCTCACTTTTACTATTCACATTCATTGCAGCAACCGTGTATTCCTCTCCTACTCTTTTCCAAGTCTTCTAGATCAAATATCTAGACTAACATCATCACCCTCATGTTGCCATTCGTGTGTTAATGACATTCATATCAAATTCAAGCTTAATGCTTATTACTAAACCTGAATATCAATATAATTGTTCACCTTCTATACTATACCTCATTACTTGATCAATTATATATACTTCTAAACATCATGACCCTACAAAACAAATCATAAGCCTTGATTAGATCTACTTTATGCTTCTATTCAACACATTCACTTGGTCACTACCTACACAATGACACCTCATCACAAACTCCTTTCTAACTACAATACACTGTATCTCTTAGGATGAAATCTTCAGAAGTCAGCAGTTCTTAGTCTACCCATAAGGGAAAACTCTATAATAATATCTTACTAGGTGCATGACTATCTTAACATAGCTTGTGGAAACACCATCTCCTTTACTTAGATTACCCAAGTTCTAAACACACTTTCTCATAAGGATCTCATCTGAAAAAAGGCCTTAAGGAAATAGTACAACTTGCTTTTTTTTGCTCTATCACACGATTCACATGAGTATGAGTGCGTTCCTCTGAAACTGAACACTTAAATTACTCATGGGCTTCTCTCAAGACCCTCTAGAGTCTCATGAAATCCTCAAGATTTTGCTAAGAGTAACTCGTTGATAAAGAACTGACTTCGCTTTTCAACCACCTCTCCTATGATGGATAGTCGAACGAATGAATCTGAGAGACACATGATTAAGAATAAAATCTTTATAGCTCCATTGCACGATTAAGAGTATTACAAAAGGGAAAATTTTCTTAAATGTTTCTAGTCCCTCATTTATTAAAGTGGGGCACTCACAACTATAACCAAGGCCCTACTGGCACAACTTCATAGACACCCTAGGACTCTTGAATTCTGTGCTCTGATACCAAGTTTGTCACGACCCAAGTCTACACCATGGACGTGGTCGGGACTCGAAAAACCATTTTTGGTCCCCAAGCGACCCTCATCCTAGCTGACTACAAGCAAAACACTAACTCAAGCATACAAAGCTTAAAAATGAATAAAAATTCATGGATCTTAAATACAAAGCTTTAACTCAAAAGAATACCCTCAACAATATAATATATTAAAATCTCCATAAAATAAGCAACTTAGGCCTTTAAAAAATTTAACAAAATAAATGAACAGACTTCTCAAACTCTATTGTCTATCTATGAAAACTCTAAATGACAAAGACTGAAGTCGGGACAAACCCACAACATCGTGACGATATTTAAAAGTAAATCATATATTCCGAAAGCAAAGAGACTCCCCATGTAACATTCCAAAAAATTACATGTCAAGTGAAGAGCCCAGTAGGTCTTTAAGAATACGTATTAGGGGTACATAGGCACCCCCATGCCCAATATTGAGAAATATTGGGCACAGTATAGAAAAATTGGCTAAGGGATATTAGCCAATTTTCTATATATGAACAAGTAAAATACATTTTGGGTTGTCCTACCCAATCCAAGATTGCTTGTACAAGAAATGTACCTACAAGGAAGACCCTAAGCTAAAAATATTCGCTTCATAATATCTGCACAATATGTACTAGGCATCCAAGTGTCAAGCCTAGCACCATAGCACATGACCATTTAAAATGATCATGTAAATTAAGCAGTACCCAAGGACATGGTGAGGGTCCTTGGGACAATAAGTAAACATTCCAAATGATCCATCAAGAATAGTTAGTTAGGAAAGTACAACCAACACATGTGCAAGACATGTGAAAATCGTCCAAAGGAGGGGACCACTCTAACCGAATTCGGTTAGGGTAGTTAAGGGGCAGCATGTGCGGACAGGTCCCTCCATGTGGGGCCTAACTTACTAACCAACTATAGACTCTAAATAACTTCCCTAACTAGCTAATTATCCTAGGACTAACCGAAATGGACCAATTAGTGCACCTGACAACCTAAGACTTAACCGGGTGACACTAACCTAGTAACTAGTTAAAGAGACAACCTAGTACCTAACCTAGGATGGTCCAAATGGGTTAGTTATGGTCCCAAAGACTTAGTGGTACTTTAGTAATTACCCTAGGTCACTTAATTAATTAAATTAGAAATTTAATTAATTAATTTAAATGGTCAAAAACGAAATCCTTACACTAACCTAGTAACTAGTTCAAGAAACATCCTAGTACCTAACCTATGATGGTCCAAAGGGTTGGTTGTGGTCCTAACGACTTGGGGGTACTTTAGTAATTACCCTAGGTCACCTAATTAATTAAATTATCAGTTTAATTAATTAAATTAAATGGTCAAACCGAAATGCTTACACTAACCTAGTATAACTCAAGAAACATCCTAGTACTTAACCTAGGATGGTCCAAATGGGTTAGTTATGGTCCCAAAGACTTAGGGGTACTTTAGAATTACCCTATGTCCCTTAATTAACTAAATTAAGGATTTAATTAATTAATAAAATTTCACATGTTGACCGAAACCATAGTCAACACAAATTTCTAGATTTTTGGTCAAGTCAACATTCTCCTATGGTTAGTCAACTTAGGGGGGGCGTTTTGGTAATTAACTAATTAATTTATTTAATTAAATTATTAAGCCTTAGTTTAATGAGTCAAGATCAGTTCCTAAGACTTAGATTCACGTTCAAACACTAAGAGTTTCAGAACGCAAAACAGTAAATAAACGAAAGCAAAACGGAAAAGTTTCTATCGATTTCTCTAGGGAGATTTCAAGGTTTCTTCAAGGTTTAGTGCAAGGTGGTCTTCGTGGCTTAAGTTCTACATAAGTTATGGGTTTGTCTCCTGGAATTCTTTCTCCAAGAGTACTTTCCATCATAACTGTAAGACCTTGAAAATAGCTTAGGTGCTCTAGATCCTAACATGTTGGTCTTAGAGTTCTAAGGTCCTAAATATGTTTAATATGTGGTATATAGGCAGTAGCTAAAGTATTAGAGGTGTTGGAAGTCAAACGTCAAGGGACGACTAAGACGTTTGACGACTAAGTCACCTAAATGTCTAAAATGTGGTTCTATGTGTTTATGTGTGTTTCATGGTATTTTAAGGTTCTTAATAGATTTATTATAGCAAGTACAGTCAGTGGTTAAAGTTTCGTGAAGTTTGGAGGTCAAACGATCAAGAACGTCCAAGGCATTCGAAAGATGTGCCTTGAGTCGACTTTGTACGTCTAGGCGAGTTTCGTTGAGTTTTACGTGTTCGTTTTGGATTAAATTCATGTGAGAGGTGTTAAACTCATAGATGATCATATTTGGATTGGAAACGTCCTGTAAATTATCCCCAAGGACCATTAAAGGGTCCTCGAGGAAAGGACCCAAAATCTGATGGCAGGCTGTCCCAGGCAGCCTTGGCGACGGAGCTGTCAACGGCCAGTCATGGCTGTGACGCCCCGTCTCAAGGGTTTAGTCGTGGGGGCCTTGTCCAAGGGTGTAGGGAGAACCCTTGCCAAGCAACAGGAGCTTGCAACGGATGGCCATGACGGGCCGTTTCACCCGTGACGCCCCGTCACAAGCCAGGCGTCGCAGCCAAGTCCCTGTGCGCAGCCTTTCTGCCAAGTTAGGGGTGAATTGGTAAATTCACCCCATGTCTAAATAAGAGTTTAGGCGGTTGTTTAGGGGTGTTATGGGTATTTAATTAACTATTTAAGTGGTTAAGACCCTAGAGACTTCATTATTCTTCTAAAATCAAAACCCAAAGTCTCTTAGAAATCCCAAAACCTCCATTGAAGACTCCATTGAAGAGGCAGCTTGGTGAGGGGTTCTTGAGTGGAAATTCTTCATCAAAGTGAAGAATTATCATCCTTGAGGTATGGCTTTTGATCCTTGAAACTTATTTCATCAAGGAGCCCAATTCTCAAGATGTTTTTCAAAGTTTTCTAAAGTGAATTGTCTAATTTCTACTCTACATCATGGGTTATTGCAAGAAACGTTTTCAATTGTTAAGATATGATATTATTGAAGTTTAATTGATGTTTTCCAATGAAATTCTCCATGAACCCTTGATCTTCTCAAATCTCTAAATTTCACTAAAATATGGGTTATGTGATTATGTCTTGAGATTGATGAATTCATGTGTATATTGCTATGGGCTTTTGATTCATGTATATATAAATATGTATGAATGATGTATAGGCTGTTTCAATTTGATTAATTGAGTAATGAATACTCTTAGATCTATTGCATGTTAAGCTTGTTGAATCGATGTGAACTTAATGCTTACAAATTCTAGTGTAGTTTACTATGGGTTTTCTATTGATGTTAGTATTGTACTCCATTGATTTATATTTGGTCTTAGATTGGTAAATCTATATTGAATTTACTTAGATTCATTTAGTATTATGGTTTATGCTTTGAATTGATGTTTATGGCCACGGGTAAGGGCCTTATGGTATTGAATTGAATGGTTTGGCTTTGGATTGAAGTGATGGGATCAAGTTGGTGGTATGCTGCCCTAACTCTTTTATTATTGTGTATAGTTAATGTAATTTAGCTCTTGAATTATGTGTGATTGGTATGGTCCACTTATGGTGGCGGTGTTATGTGAATTGATGTGGCCTTGTCGGCGTTACTTTATGCAATATGATGATCATGGCCTTGTCGGCATTACTTGAAGTATATGATGATTATGTGATATATTATAATGTCTATCTATATGTGAAAGTATATGTGTTCTTATATGAAGTTATGTTAGGTTATAAGATGTTATTTCTAAGTACTTCTAGAATGACTTTTATTGTATGTTAAAGTGAAATATGTGGTGTCTTGTTTAGGTAGACTTATGTCCCTTGCTTGATGCTTATATTAATATTATTATTTGATGATTTGACTTAGTATGTTAAGAGTCTTGAATAATATTATAAGTGAGACCTTAATGATAAGAAGGTCAATGTTATGTGGAACCTTGAACCTAGTGGCGAGGTTATGAATTGTGAAGTAGTTAGCCGTAATGGTATCCTTCATGTTATGAGTGATGGACTTAGGGATGGTTGGATGGAACGGTATCATATCATACCTTAGGAAAATCGCTATGAGCTTCTTGTTGCTAAAGTGAGATATGCCCTAGTGGAACTTGCTTTGGTAGGGTGAATGTAAAGGGGGTCATGAACTAGATATGGGACCTATTTATATGAACCTTAATATGAATTAATCTATGAGAACAAAGGCTAGCACCGAGTGAGTATGAGTAAGGGGGAAGTGGATTCAATTAAATAAGAGATTGAATGCTTCGTACACTCTTCATATTCCTTAACCATGTGCCTACATGGGATGTGTCCAAGTTCTACCATTGGCAAGTAGAACAACCTCATCGATGTAGGATAGAACTTCGGATTCCATTTTTTGCTACCATGGTCTGTGTCGGTTATTGCCTATTCTCATCATGTGGAATACCTATTAACATTAGATAAGTTTATGAGGTTTGGGTGGTGGTATGGGACGCTATCTATACATTGCACAATAGTCTTTGAAGGTGTTATGTGGAGTTCCTAGGTCTTGTCCAAAGACCATTATGTGATCTATTATGTGAGTGTCTTATGTGATGCTTTATGTGAGTGTCTTAGGTGATGTGTAAGTCTTAATGAACTAATGAACTAATGACCTATGTTAGTAACTATGTGAATGGTTGAGTACCTAATCTAAAGTGACTTAAGCATTCCTTAGCTAAAGTGTGAGGAGGACATGAAAGGATGGTCTCTTCATGTCTTATCTTTGGAAGTCTTGAGGATGACTCTAGTTAGGGAAGTTGGTTAATCTTGTTGACATGATCTAAACCTTAGGAAGTCTTAAGGACTATTTAGGTAATCTTGGAGAGGTCACTACACTATGGACTTTATCTTTTCGATTTACTTAAGTAGGTCTTTTGATAGTCATTGGAAGGAGAATGTCTTCTAATTTTAAGTGTTGGTGTGTTTAGTGAGAATGATTCTATTTGAGGTAGTCTATAGGATCTCTTGTGTGTGTGTGATAGAGATTGTATGGGCGTTCGCTCCACACTTACTCAAGTAAGACTTGGAAATCACCTTTGGTAGATGAATCTTACATAGATGTTTATGATTGTTTTCTAAGTATGTATGTGAATCATCGTAGGTAATCTTAAGGGTTGTTTAGGCACATCTAGAGAGGGTGTATGGGCGGTCTCTCTTTGTGTCACTTAAGTGAATCTTAGGATGACTTTAAGTGAGGGAATTACATGCTAGAAGATGTTAAAAGGGAAGATTTGTACTTCACTGTAACAGTGAAGGGACTTCACTGTACAGTGAAGGGAACTCACTGTAAAGTGAGTCTTTAAATGTTGTTTTTGATTAAATGTTATCTTATGTGTTTCTTAATTGATAAATGATGTTCTTATGTTTAATCTATGATTTCTAAATGAAAAGACGCATATTTCCAATAAAGTCCGTTTTCATGATTTTATGCATATAGCCATACTTAGTACATGTGGTTGTACTAATTCCATGCTTTATTTTTCTATCTATAGTCCTTGGTAGGTAAGGAGCTTTTGGAGAAGAAGACTTGGGCTTAGAATAATTGTCCGAGTAGAAGAATTGAAGTATGTCCTCATTTGTATCGAGGGCATATATGTCGTTTTATGTTTCTTTTATGAAGTAATTGTAATAAGACTATGTTATTTCTATTTTTGTATTAAAGTACTCTTGTGTCTTAAGATGATGAGATTGAGACTTAGCATTTCTATTACTTTTATATGAAAGAGGTTTTTTAAAGACTATATTATGTTTTAGTGAAAAGTTTTAATTCCGCACTACTTTTCACTATGTATATGCGATGAATGATATGAATGAGGCTTGTCTTAGAACTCTGAGAGTTCGACGACGCCGGTCGCAATCCAAGATTGCACCCTATCTTCTAGGGTATGGTCTCGGGTTGTGACAAAATTGGTATCAGAGCATAGGTTGGTGAAAGTAGTTTTAGGTATGAAAAAGTCTCATCAAGTCACGTCTAGTAGAGTCTTGACCATCGGTGTGAGTCGCGACACATCTATGGGCGAGAGGCTATAGGACGATAGAGTTTCCCTTTCTTTCTACTCCTATATCGTGCGGTAGTGTAAATGTTATGATTATCCTTCTTATGAGTTTCCTTGTGTTTGCTAGGATATGAATACTAGAAGGATGGCCGCTAGAAGATTGGAAGAGGAGAGGGTGAATGAGGAGGTTCCTCAAGTTGAGCAAGTTCAGAAAGTTGCTCAAGATGAGCAAGGTGTCCAAGATGGGCAAGGTGATGAAGTGCCTCCCCAAGGTGATCATGTTCCTAATGTGGATGGAGGTGATGAGGTACCGGAGTTGTCTAATAGGGTGATTGGAGAGGCTTTGATGGCTTTAGCTCAAGCCGTAACTACTCAAATCAATTTGAGTATGGTGCCTAGGGTTATGGAGAGCACTATGACTTCTAGGTTGAGAGACTTTGTGAGGATGAATCCTCCTATCTTTCTTGGCTCTAAGGTGAATGAGGATCCCCAAGAGTTCCTTGATGGTGTGTACAAAGTTTTGAGTGCTATGGGGGTTACATCTAGGGAGAAGGCGGAGTTGGATTCTTATCAATTGAGAGATGTGTCTCAAATTTGGTATACTCAATGGAAGGACAATAGGCCGGAAGATTCGGGTCCTATTGAGTGGGAAGAGTTTAAGGGAGCTTTTTTTGGCAAGTACTTTCCCCGAGAGAGAAGAGAAGTCAAGGTGGAGGAGTTTATTAATCTCAAGAAAGGCAATATGAGTGTTGAGGAGTACTCTTTGAAATTCTCGACATTGTCTAGGTATGCTCCTTCTCTTGTGTCCAATCCAAGAGACGAAATGAGTCGCTTTTGTACAGGAGTAGCCGATTTGGTGAAGGAAGAATGTCGTACCGCTATACTTCATGATAATATGACCCTATCTAGACTCATGGTGTATGCACAATCTATTGAGGAGTCTAAACATAGAAGGATGGCTAGAAGTTTGAAAAGGGGTGTTGCTAGTGACCAAGTGCAACCTAGGTTCAAGAAAAGAGTTCAAACTCAAGATGGACCTAGAGTTCCTAAGAAGAAGTTTGAGAAAGGAGGTGGTTCTAAGGATAGCAAGCCTACTTGTGCCAATTGTGGCAAGAGTCACTATGGTGAGTGTCTATTGGGTACCGGTAGTTGCTTTGGTTGTGGAAATGATGGGCACAAAGTGAGAGATTGTCCAAACAATGCTTCTAGGAAGGAGGGCAAGAGAGTTGAGCCTAGTGTTCCAAAGGATGATGCTCCAACTAAGAGGTGTTTCTATTCACTCCGTACTAGAATTGAGAAGTCGGGTGATGGTGATGATGATGTTGGTAAGTTCTTGTTTCTCTTTTAATAGTATGAGTTCCATCTAAGTGGGGGAGTATGGTTTGTAGATGGGATAGAAGTTCTTGAATTGTTGCATGTGCATGATGTTTAGGAGTTTGATTGAAATTGAATTTCATTTACTTCTTGCATTGTGTGTTTTATGAAGCTTTGAGCATGTTTTATGATGTGTTTACATGACGTTATCTTGCATATTAGCATGTTTATATAAAGAATTGCCTAAAGATTGCATTTTCAGAAAAGTTTCTGAAAATCACTGTAGCCTTATGAACTGTTCACTGTAAAATTTTTGAGAAAATAACTATTTGATTCTTTGGTCTAAAATTCTTGTTATGAGGTTAGAACTGATGTATATGAGTATGATGTTGAATATAAAATGATTTTTTGCTATTTGGATTGAAGCATGTGAGTTTTGTAGCATAACGAGTTATAGAATTGTCTTCTAGTTTCTTGTTGTGTTGTGAATCTCTTGATTATGTGAAATTGATGGTTTCTTCTTAGATATGTGTTGTATGGCTTGGTTATGTGCTGCTAGTTGAATCTCTTATCTTGGAAGTGTTCGGAGAGTGGCAAGTGTCATTCGAGGACGAATGTGTCCAAGTGGGGGGTATTGTAAGACCTTGAATATAGCTTAGGTGATCTAGAGCCTAACATGTTGGTCTTAGAGTTCTAAGGTCCTAAATATGTTTAATATGTGGTATATAGGCAGTAGCTAAAGTATTAGAGGTGTTGGAAGTCAAACGTCAAGGGACGACTAAGACGTTTGACGACTAAGTCACCTAAATGTCTAAAATGTGGTTCTATGTGTTTATGTGTATTTCATGGTGTTTTAAGGTTCTTAATAGAGTTATTATAGCATGTATAGTTAGTGGTTAAAGTTTCGTGAAGTTTGGAGGTCAAACGATCAAGAACGTCCAAGGCATTCGAAAGATGTGCCTTGAGTCGACCTTGTACGTCTAGGCGAGTTTTATTGAGTTTTACGTGTTCGTTTTAGATGAAATTCATGTGAGAGGTGTTAAACTCATAGATGATCATATTTGGATTGGAAACGTCCTGTAAATTATCCCCAAGGACCATCAAAGGGTCCTCGAGGAAAGGACCCAAAATCTGATGGCAGGCTGTCCCAGGCAGCCTTGGCGACGGAGCTGTCAACGGCCAGTCATGGCTGTGACGCCCCGTCACAAGGATTTCATCGTAGGGGCCTTGTCCAAGGGTGTAGGGGGAACCCTTGGCAAGCAACAGGAGCTTGCAACGGATGGCCATGATGGGCCGTTTCACCTGTGACGCCCCGTCACCAGCCAGGCGTCGCAACCAAGTCCCTGTGCGCAGACTTACTGCCAAGTTAGGGGTGAATTGGTAAATTCACCCCATGTCTAAATAAGAGTTTAGGCGGTTGTTTAGGGGTCTTATGGGTATTTTAACTAACTATTTAAGTGGTTAAGACCCTAGAGACTTCATTATTCTTCTAAAATCAAAACCCAAAGTCTCTTAGAAATCCCAAAACCTCCATTGAAGACTCCATTGAAGAGGCAGCTTGGTGAGGGGTTCTTGAGTGGAAATTCTTCATCAAAGTGAAAAATTATCATCCTTGAGGTATGGCTTTTGATCCTTGAAACTTATTTCATCAAGAAGCCCAATTCTCAAGATGTTTTTCAAAGTTTTCTAAAGTGAATTGTCTAATTTCTACTCTAAATCATGGGTTCTTGCATGAAACGTTTTCAATTGTTAAGATATGATATTATTGAAGTTTAATTGATGTTTTCCAATGAAATTCTCCATGAACCCTTGATCTTCTCAAATCTCTAAATTTCACTAAAATATGGGTTATGTGATTATGTCTTGAGATTGATGAATTCATGTGTATATTGCTATGGGCTTTTGATTAATGTATATATATTATGTATGAATGATGTATAGGCTGTTTCAATTTGATTAATTGAGTAATGAATACTCTTAGATCTATTGCATGTAAAGCTTGTTGAATCGATGTGAACTTAATGCTTACAAATTCTAGTGTAGATTTCTATGGGTTTTCTATTGATGTAAGTATTGTACTCCATTGATGTATATTTGGTCTTAGATTGGTAAATCTATATTGAATTTACTTAGATTCATTGAGTATTATGGTTTATGCTTTGAATTGATGTTTATGGCCATGGGTAAGGGCCTTATGGTATTGAATTGAATGGTTTGGCTTTGGATTGAAGTGATGGGATCAAGTTGGTGGTATGCTGCCCTAACTCTTTTATTATTGTGTATAGTTAATGTAATTTAGCTCTTGAATTATGTGTGATTGGTATGGTCCACTTATGGTGGCGGTGTTATGTGAATTGATGTGGCCTTGTCGGCGTTACTTTATGCAATATGATGATCATGGCCTTGTCGGCATTACTTGAAGTATATGATGATTATGTGATATATTATAATGTCTATCTATATGTGAAAGTATATGTGTTCTTATATAAAGTTATGTTAGGTTATAAGATGTTATTCCTAAGTACTTCTAGAATGACTTGTACTGTATGTTAAAGTGAAATATGTGGTGTCTTGTTTAGGTAGACTTATGTCCCTAGCTTGATGCTTATATTAATATTATTATTTGATGATTTGACTTAGTATGTTAAGAGTCTTGAATAATATTATAAGTGATACCTTAATGATAAGAAGGTCAATGTTATGTGGAACCTTGAACCTAATGGCGAGGTTATGAATTGTGAAGTAGTTAGCCGTAATGGTATCCTTCATGTTATGAGTGATGGACTTAGGGATGGTTGGCTGGAACGGCATCATATCATACCTTAGGAAAATCGCTATGAGCTTCTTGTTGCTAAAGTGAGATATGCCCTAGTGGAACTTGCTTTGGTAGGGTGAATGTAAAGGGGGTCATGAACTAGATATGGGACCTATTTATATGAACCTTAATGTGAATTAATCTATGAGAACAAAGGCTAGCACCGAGTGAGTATGAGTAAGGGGGAAGTGGATTCAATTAAATAAGAGATTGAATGCTTCGTACACTCTTCATATTCCTTAACCATGTGCCTACATAGGATGTGTCCAAGTTCTACCATTGGCAAGTAGAACAACCTCATTGAAGTAGGATAGAACTTCGGATTCCATGTCTTGCTACCATGGTCTATGTCGGTTATTGCCTATTCTCATCATGTGGAATACCTATTAGCATTAGATAAGTTTATGAGGTTTGGGTGGTGGTATGGGACTCTATCTATACATTGCACAATAGACTTTGAAGGTGTTATGTGGAGTTCCTAGGTCTTGTCCAAAGACCATTATGTGATCTATTATGTGAGTGTCTTATGTGATGCTTTATGTGAGTGTATTAGGTGATGTGTAAGTATTAATAAACTAATGAACTAATGACCTATGTTAGTAACTATATGAATGGTTGAGTACCTAATCTAAAGTGACTTAAGCATTCCTTAGCTAAAGTGTGAGGAGGACATGAAAGGATGGTCTCTTCATGTCTTATCTTTGGAAGTCTTGAGGATGACTCTAGTTAGGGAAGTTGGTTAATCTTGTTGACATGATCTAAACCTTAGGAAGTCTTAAGGACTATTTAGGTCATCTTGGAGAGGTCACTACACTATGGACTTTATCTTCTCGATTTACTTAAGTAGGTCTTTTGATAGGCTTTGGAAGGAGACTGTCTTCTAATTTTAAGTGTTGGTGTGTTTAGTGAGAATGATTCTAATTGAGGTAGTCTATAGGATCTCTTGTGTGTGTGTGATAGAGATTGTATGGGCGGTCGCTCCACACTTACTCAAGTGAGACTTGGAAATCACCTTTGGTAGATGAATCTTACAAATATGTTTATGATTGTTTTCTAAGTATGTATGTGACTCATCGTAGGTAATCTTAAGGGTCGTTTAGGCACATCTAGAGAGGGTCTATGGGCGGTCTCTCTTTGTGTGACTTAAGTGAATCTTAGGATGACTTTAAGTGAGGGAATTACATGCTAGAAGATGTTAAAAGGGAAGATTTGTACTTCACTGTACAGTGAAGTGAACTCACTGTAAAGTGAGTCTTTAAATGTTGTTTTTGATTAAATGTTATCTTATGTGTTTCTTAATTGATAAATGATGTTCTTATGTTTAATCTATGATTTCTAAATGAAAAGATGCATATTTCCAGTAAAGTCCATTTTCATGATTTTATGCATATAGCCATACTTAGTACATGTGGTTGTACTAATTCCATGCTTTATTTTTCTATCTATTGTCCTTGGTAGGTAAGGAGCTTTTGGAGAAGAAGACTTGGGCTTAGAATAATCGTCCGAGTAGAAGAATTGAAGTATGTCCTCATTTGTATCGAGGGCATATATGTCGTTTTATGTTTCTTTTATGAAGTAATTGTAATAAGACTATGTTATTTCTATTTTTGTATTAAAGTACTCTTGTGTCTTAAGATGATGAGATTGAGACTTAGCATTTCTATTACTTTTATATAAAAGAGGGTTTTTAAAGACTATATTATGTTTTAGTGAAAAGTTTTAATTCCTCACTACTTTTCACTATGTATATGCGATGAATGATATGAATGATGTTTGTCTTAGAACTCTGAGAGTTCGACGATGCCGGTCGCAATCCAAGATTGCACCCTATCTTCTAGGGTATGGTCTCGGGTTGTGACAATAATGAATCCATGAAATCTCAAAACTAGGGTTGTTTCCCAAGGTTCTCGTCGAACTTCCCTTTTTCCTAATATCCTTGTTACGTTTTCAATATTGTATAAATTAGTCTTGATCATGTTGTTGGTATGTGGTGCTGGCTGATCTTAATGTGTAGGGTTCTTAATTTGTAAATGTCGAATGAACCTATGAATTGAACTCGTATGATGTTATTCCGAAAATGTTAAGTATTGAGATGTTACGGTCGTGATGTGCATACCTACTGTTAATCGTGATTTGATGAAAATGTTATGTTCATTAAAGTGTTCATATGAGGCTGTCCAAAAGGACTACTAATGTGATGTTTAAGATATATTATAAGGTTGACTAAAAAGATCTCCATGAAATCATAATTTGAGTGAATGTTCGGCTTATGCCAATAAAATGACTAACACTACATTGTCAAACAAGTTGAATGAAATTGGCTATAATGTTATATTTAAATAATTAAAAGATTGGCTAATGAATAATGTATCCCAAATTAAGCATGAATGAATGTAACTCTGGATTGTTCCAACAAAGATGGCTATGAAGTCTTTTCCAAATTTTCTAGGCCAATACTAAATTTATGCCAATCATATATAGCCAAAAGATTGAAATGAAAACTTAAGTGCTCTTAAAGAAATTCAATGAATCCATAACCAAGGGCATGCCATTCATTGGGACAAGTCTCAACATGCGCTAAACAAATGAACTATGAACATATATAACTCATTGAATGAAGTGCTCATCGTCCATAAACGATGATATGAAGCTACTAAACGAATGCAAGCAAGTAAAGTGAGTATTAACATATTTAAATATGTCTAAGTTAAGAAAGTGACCAGAATGAGGTGTTAAAGGATGTGAGACAAGTCTCACTTGCACCTAAAATGCTATGTTAAAATTCTCACGAAAGATGGTGTTAGAACGTGTGAGATAAGTCTCATTAACTAAAAGATGTTATGTAAGGACAATTTACATTTCATCAATTTAAATAAAGGAATGACAAGTCATCAATAGAGGAAGTAAACCTCAATCTAGAAGAAAGCTTCCATAATGTTTGAGTCAACTATAAAAGATAAGAAGATAAAGAAAGTGAGCAAAGCATCGATAGACTAGCTATGAGCCTGTGCTTGCACATGTAAGTCTCATGAGATGAGGCTACCATCGAGGTGGATAAGTAGTCTCCATATGTCTCCTAGTCTTTGAACTATGTCTAGCCAACATAGGAACTAGCCTGTGGTTTCTACCTAAGAGAGCTAGGTATGTTTCGATCTCACCTTGGCCAGTGAGATCACCTCTTTTAGGTGTGGGTAGACACTGGATTTCATGTCTAGATCACATGATCTATGTCGGTTAATGCTCAAAAAAATGTTCTTGGTTCACTATAGCCGTGAGCCACCCCTTTCGGTGTGGGGTAAACACTTGACATGGATTCACCTTAGCCAGGAATCACCGCTTTTTGGTGTGGGGCAGACATTGGATTTCATGTTATCTCACATGATCTGGATTCATTTTGATCAGTGAATCACATCTTTTCGGTGTGGGGTAGACACTGGATTTCATGTTAGCTCGCATGATCTTAATTCCAAAGATGTCTCTAAGAATGTAAGAAACAAAAAAGAAGGAACGTATATTCAAAGTGAGCTATGAAAGGAAGAGCTTATGAATATCAATCGTCAGTGTTGATACCAATGAAGTTTTCAGCAAATAATGGGCATAGCTAAATAAGATTGGCTTATAATGACTTCTTTAAGAAAATAACAAGAAAGAAGAGATATAAGTTCAAGGCGAACTAAGAAAGTAAGAGCTATGAATGCCAATGTTGATAAGAATGAAGTTTTAACAAGTTATTGGCTTGTGCCAAATCAAGATATATGCTTCATTATCTTCACGTCATGAAAATGATCAAAGCCAAATAAAATTGGATTATAATGACTTCTTTTATTATGAAAATGATCATAGCCAATAATGAATTCAAACATTATCCAAAATGATCAACTAATGTATTTAGCCAATAAAGATTCGCTTATAGAGACTTCATGCCCAAAGTAAGCAAGATCATAAGTGTTAATGATATGCCCCAAGAACCACACATATTATGCAATCAATTAAAGAATGAGTATAGCCAATAAGTATTGGCTTATAAATACATTCATGCCCAATCTAACAAGTATGGAAACTCAAACTTGAGAGTTAGGTAGCCAAATCATTTCCTTAGTTCTTCAGATTACTTACTCGATTCATTGTAGGTATGGGACTACTATGAATCATTGCACTTGTAAGTAAAACATAGGACAAAAGGAATTATTGAACTACACAACAACAAGCAGAAAAATAATTAAAAATAAACTAAGTGTAAAAAGAAGAGCTCTCGGGTTCAAGGGGATCAACATCTCAAATCTTTGCCCGAGTTGTTCTAAAATTATATTGATGATTCTAATGTCTTGGAATCACATAGAAAATGAGTTGTGTGCTTTGAATGCATTAAAATACATTATATTCATACCATAATTCACAACTAACGAATTAGGAAAGTCTAGTGACTACACTTTCCAGAAATGGCATGTTGTATAGGAAGAACTTTCCTTGATCATGTATAGCCTTATGTATATGTGTGCATACACCTATACTTAGTACAAGTGGTGTACTAACCCTATACAATTTTACTATTTTATAGGTGCAGGTCAGAGAGCAGATTGAAGACTCATTGCAGTGGTTTGGACTCAGCGTTCCCCAGACCATTTGGTAGGTCCTCTTGATTTCGAGGATGCTACAGTTTTAGTCTAGCCTAGTATTTAGACATAGCTAGAGGATGTTGTCCCTAGCGTTTCTTTCAGATGTTTTATTTTTGAAGCTTTTGTATGTAAGGCCGTTTTGGCAACTTATTATGATATATTCATCTTTTGTTTCGAATTAGTTCTTTAATGATAGATGGTTGTTTTTTACTTTGAGCTTAGTATATAATGAATCTATGTAACAACTATATGATGTCTATGTATACTTCATACGTTTAAAAAGTTTTAAATTTTTTGCAAATTTAACTATATGAATGTGATGAATGCAAGAAGAGGCTTGTCTGCGACCTTTGAGAGGTCAACGATGCCGGTTGCGATTCGATTCCAGAATCCGGGTCGTGAAAAACTTAGTATCAGAGCATGAGGTTAAATTACCTAGGAACTAAAGCTCAAAACAACCATGTTACGTAGTTTCTAACTTATGGTTGTGAAGCGCGCCACAATCATGACTTAGAGACTATATGATGTTAGGAAATCTTACCTTCTTCCACTCTTTATCGTGCTGCGTAGAGTTGTGACACCTTGTGTCCTTTTAAGGATGTAACTCTCTTCTTGTGTATACATGTAGAACAATTAACACAAGGAGAAATGCCACGAGAAGAGTTGAAGAAGCAGCTGTTGGAGGAAACCAAACTCCTCCTCAAGCCCCAGCTGCTGGAGTTCAAGTGCTTGTCAACCCAGCTGCGTTGACAGATGGTGAAGTAAGAGAAGCATTGCTGCAGATGGCACAGGCCATCACTACTCAGGCGCAGACCATCACGGCTCAAGCCACAATAGAGGGTGCTCCCAGGGAGAACCCGCATGATAGCACCATGGCTAGCAGACTGAGGGACTTCACCAGGATGAATCCTCCAGTCTACTACGGGTCCAAGACTAATGAATTTCCCCAGGAGTTCGTGGATGAGGTCCACAATATTCTTTGTGCCATGGGAGTTGATGAAGAGGCAAAGGCTGAGTTGACTGCATATCAGCTCAAAGATGTGGCACAGGTATGGTATAAAATATATGCAGATGGCCGAGCACTAGGAGATGTCCCCATCATTTGGGACGTTCTCAAGACTGCCTTTCTGGAGAGATTCTTTCCCAGAGAGCAACGAGAATCCAAGGTTGAAGAGTTCATCAACCTGAGACAGGGAGGTATGTCGGTCAAGGAGTATTCCTTGAAATTTGTTAAACTCTCAAAGTATGCTTCTTCTGTGGTGGAAAATAGCAGGGATGAAATAAGCAGGTTTGTGACTGGCGTGTCGGAGGATCTAGTGGAAGATTGTCGGGCAGCCATGTTGCATGGTAACATGGATCTGGGTAGATTGATGGTGCATGCTCAGCAAGTGGAGGAGAGCCGTCGAAAAAGGGGAGTTTGGGAAGGCAAGAAATCTAGGCCCTCGGATCAGTCCGATTCGAGCAATGGTAATAATTCGGTTGGAGTTCGGGATAGGCCCAAGTTCAATAAGGGGAACAAGTACTCAGGAAATCCTACTCATTCTAAGAACACTAATGCCAAGGAGGGAAATGATAGAAATACCCAGCGTGATAGAAAGTCGTGTGATAAGTGTGGTCGTTCGCATGGAGGTGAGTGTTTGTTAGGTACTAATGCCTGCTATTGGTGCGGCAAGAGTGGGCATATAGTCAGGGACTGCCCACATGTAAGGAATCAGGCCAGGACAGATGCTCAGCCTCGGCCGAATCCTAATGCTGCAGCCGAACCTTCCAAGAGAAACCGGTTCTACGCGTTGAAAGGAAGATAGGAACAAGAGAAGTCCGCAGATGTGATTACTGGTAACTTGCTTGTCTTTTCCTTTCTTGTTTATGCATTATTAGATCCAGGATCTGCCTTGTCTTTTGTTACTCCTTTAGTGTCTAGTAAATCTGACTTGCTTCCTGAGATCTTACATGAACCGTTTGTAGTTAGAACTCCCATAGGAGACATTGTTAGGGCCGAAAGAGTATATAGAGAAGTAGATGGCACAGTGGCAAGTCCCTTTGAAATTAAGTTGGGCGTCATTAGGTTCAAATCTTAAGGCCAACAAGATGTTATCTAAGGGGTTACAAGTTGATGAGAATCTTTCTTACGAAGAGGTTCTCGTTGAAATTTTAGATCGCCAAGTGAAACGGTTGAGGAACAAGGAGGTTGCCACCGTAAAGGTGTTATGGAGGAACCACCTTGTTGAGGGAGCAACATGGGAGGCCTAGGCCAATATGTGATCCCATTACCCTCACTTGTTCAGTTCTTGAGGTTAGATATACTATTCCTAAGTCTGGTTTTTGTTTAAAGAAACTCATAAGTTTTAGTGCATTAGTCGATCTTGGTATTGTAAGTCCATAATTGTTTGTATTATAATTGCACTATGTGAGTTAAAATGAGTTCATGTTTGCATTCATGTTGCTGTTTTTGTATAGCGTAGACATGATTTTTGTGTTGCATTAGTCATGATGTGCACTAAGTTAAGTGTGATTGAGAAGGAAGTTCCTCAATCTCAAATATGAAGCTGCAAATAAGCTTGAATAATATGCATCATCCCGAGTAAGTGTGAATCAGATATTCACAAAGAGTAAAGTTCAAGCATGTTAAAGTATTTTGAAAATCACCCTTTTTATTTTAAATGATGTGTAGTGTCATTCGGGGACGAATGTTCCTAAGAGGGGGGGGGGGATAATGTAACATTCCGAAAAATTACATGTCTAGTGAAGATCCCAGTAGGTCTTTAAGAATACGTATTAGGGGTACATAGGCACCCCCATGCCCAATATTGAGAAATATTGGGCATAGTATAGAAAAATTCGCTAAGGGATATTAGCCAATTTTCTATATATGAACAAGTAAAATACATTTTGGGTTGTCCTACCCAATCCAAGATAGCTTGTTCAAGAAATGTACCTTCAAGGAAGACCCTAAGCTAAAAATATTCGCTTCATAATATCTGCACAATATGTACTAGGCATCCAAGTGTCAAGCCTAGCACCATAGCACATGACCATTTAAAATGATTATGTAAATTAAACAGTGCCCAAGGACAAGGTGAGCGTCCTTGGGACAATGAGTAAACATTACAAATGAACCATCAACAATAGTTAGTTAGGAAAGTACAACCAACACATGTGCAAGCACATGTACAAGACATGTGAAAATCATCCAAAGGAGGGGACCACCCTAACCGAATTCGGTTAGGGTAGTTAAGGGGAAGCATGTGCGGACGAGTCCCTCCATGTGAGGCCTAACTTCCTAACATACTAGAGACTCTAAATAACTTCCCTAACTATCTAATTACCCTAGGACTAACCGAAATAGACCAATTAGTGCACCCGACACCTAAGACTTAACCGGGTGACGCTAACCTAGTAACTAGTTAAAGAGACAACCTAGTACCTAACCTAGGATGGTCGAAAAGGGTTAGTTATGGTCCCAAAGACTTAGGGGTACTTTAGTAATTATCCTAGTTCACTTAATTAATTAAATTAGAAATTTAATTAATTAATTTAAATGGTCAAAAACGAAATCCTTACACTAACCTAGTAACTAGTTCAAGAAACATCCTAGTACCTAACCTAGGATAGTCCAAAGGGTTGGTTGTGGTCCTAACGACTTGGGGGTACTTTAGTAATTACCCTAGGTCACCTAATTAATTAAATTATCAGTTTAATTAATTAAATTAAATGGTCAAACCAAAATCCTTACACTAACCTAGTATAACTCAAGAAACATCCTAGTACTTAACATAGGATGGTCCAAAAGGGTTAGTTATGATCCCAAAGACTTAGGGATACTTTAGTAATTACCCTAGGTCCCTTAATGAATTAAATTAAGGATTTAATTAATTAATAAAAAATTCACATGTTGACCGAAACCATAGTCAACACCAATTTCTAGATTTTTGGTCAAGTCAACATTCTCCTATGGTTAGTCAACTTAGGAGGGGCATTTTGGGAATTAACTAATTAATTTATTTAATTAACTTATTAAGCCTTAGTTTAATGAGTCAAGATCAGTTCCTAAGACTTAGACTCACGTTCAAACACTAAGAGTTTCAGAACACAAAAGAGTAAACAAACGAAAGCAAAACGGAAAAGTTTCTATCGATTTCTCTAGGGCGATTTCAAGGTTTCTTCAAGGGTTCGTGCAAGGTGGTCTTCGTGGCTTAAGTTCTACATAAGGTATGGGTTTCTCTCATGGAATTCTTTCTCGAATAGTACTTTCCATCGTAATGAATCCATAAAATCTCGAAACTAGGGTTGTTTCCCAAGGTTCTCGTCGAACTTCCCTTTTCCCTAGTATCCTTGTCACGTTTTCAATGTTGTATAGATTAGTCTTGATCATGTTGTTGGTATGTGGTGCTGGCTGCTCTTAATGTGTAGGGTTCTTGATTTGTAAATGTCTAATGAACCTATGAATTGAACTCGTATGATGTTAAGTGTTCCTTACGTGAATTAAAGAATGATGTTATGTTACATTGTTCCAAAAATGTTAAGTATTGAGATGTTACGGTCGTGATGTGCATACCTACTGTTAATCGTGATTTGATGAAAATGTTATGTTTATTAAAGTGTTCATATGAGGCTGTCCAAAAGGACTACTAATGTGATGTTTAAGATATATTATAATTGACTAAAACGATCTCTATGAAATCATAATTTGAGTGAATGTTTGGCTTATGCCAATAAAATGGCTAACACTACATTGTCAAACAAGTTGAATGAAATTGGCTATAATGTTATCTTTAAATAATTAAAAGATTGGATAATGAATAATGTATCCCAAATTAAGCATGAATGAATGTAACTCTGGCTTGTGCCAACAAAGATGGCTATGAAGTCTTTTCCAAATTTTCTAGGCCAATACTAAATTTATGCCAATCATATATAGCCAAAAGATTGAAATGAAAACTTAAGTACTCCTAAAGTAATTCAATGAATCCATATCCAAGGGCATGCCATTCATTGGGAAAAGTCCCAACATGCCCTAAACGAATGAACTATGAACATATGTAACTCACTGAATGAAGTGCTCATCGTCCATAAACGATGTTATGAAGCTACTAAACGAATGCAAGAAAGTAAAGTGAGTATTAACATTTTTAAATATGTCTAAGTTAAGAAAGTGACCAGAATGAGGTGTTAAAGGAAGTGAGACAAGTCTCACTTACACCTAAAACGCTATGTTAAAATTCTCACGAAAGATGGTGTTAGAACGTGTGAGATAAGTCTCATTAACACCAAAATATGTTATGTAAGGACAATTGACATTTCATCAATGAAAAGAAAGGGATGACAAGTCATCAATAGAGTAAGTAAACCACAATCTAGAAGCAAGCTTCCATAATGTTTGAGTCAACTCTAAAACATAAGAAGATAAAGAAAGTGAGCAAAGCACCGATAGACTAGCTATGAGCCTGTGCTTGCACGTGTAAGTATCATGAGATGAGGCTACCACCGAGGTGGATAGGTAGTCTCCATATGTCTCCTAGTCTTCTAACTATGTCTAGTCAACATAGGAACTAGCCAGTGGTTTTCACCTAAGAGAGCTAGGTATATTTCGATCTCACCTTGGCCAGTGAGATCACCTCTTTTCGGTGTGGGTAGACACTGGATTTCATATTTAGCTCACATAATCTATGTCGGTTAATGCTCAAAAGAATGTTCTTGGTTCATTATAGCCGTGAGCCACCCCTTTCGGTGTGGGGTAAACACTTGACATGGATTCACCTTAGCCGGGAATCACCCCTTTTCGGTGAGGGGCAGACACTGATTTCATGTTAGCTCACATGATCTGGATTCATTTTGATCGGTGAATCACCTCTTTTCGGTGTGGGGTAGACACTGGATTTCATGTTAGCTCGCATGATCTTAATTCCAAAGATGTCTTTAAGAAAGTAAGAAAGAAAGAAGAAGGAACGTATGTTCAAAGTGAGCTATGAAAGGAAGAGCTTTTGAATATACATCGTCAGTGTTGATACCAATGAAGTTTTCAGCAAATAATGGGCATAGCCAAATAAGATTGACTTATAATGACTTCTTTAAGAAAATAACAAGAAAGAAGAGATATAAGTTCAAGACGAACTAAGAAAGTAAGAGCTATGAATGCCAATGTTGATAAGAATGAAGTTTTAACAAGTTATTGGCTTGTGCCAAATCAAGATATATGCTTCATTATCTTCACGTCATGAAAATGATCAAAGCCAAATAAAATTGGCTTATAATGACTTCTTTTATTATGAAAATAATCATAGCCATTATTATCCAAAATGATCAACTAATGTATTTAGCCAATAAAGATTGGCTTATAGAGACTTCATGCCCAAAGTAAGCAAGATCATAAGTTTTAATGATATGCCCCAAGAACTACACATATTATGCAATCAATTAAAGAATGAGTATAGCCAATAAGTATTGGCTTATAAATACATTCATGCCCAATCTAACAAGAATGGAAAATCAAACTTGAAAGTAGGGTAGCCAAATCATTTCTTAGTTCTTCGGATTACTTACTTGATTCATTGTAGGTATGGGACAACAATGAATCATTGCACTTGTAAGTAAAACATAGGACCAAAGGAATTATTGAACTACACAACAACAAGAAGAAAAAGACTGAAAAATAAACTAAGTATAAAAAGAGGAGCTCTCGGGTTCAAGGGGATCAAAATCTCAAATCTTCGCCCGGGTTGTTCTTAAATTATGTTGATGATTGTAATGTATTGTAATCACATAGAAAATGGGTTGTGTTCTTTGAATGCATTAAAATACATTATATTTATACCACAATTCACAACTAACGAATTAGGAAAGTCTAGTGACTACACTTTCCAGAAATGGCATGTTGTATAAGAAGAGCATTCCTTGATCATGCATAGCCTTATGTGTATGTGTGCATACACCCATACTTAGTACAAGTGGTGTACTAACCCTATACAATTTTACTATTTTATAGGTGCAGGTCAGAGAGCAGATTGAAGACTCATTGCAGTGGTTTGGACTCAGCGTTCCCCAGACCATTTGGTAGGTCCTCTTGATTTCGAGGATGCTACAGTTTTAGTCTTGCCTAGTATTTAGACATAGCTAGAGGATGTTGTCCCTAGCGTTTCTTTCAGATGTTTTATTTTCGAAGCTTTTGGATGTAAGGTTGTTTTGATAACTTATTATGATATATTCATCTTTTGTTTCGAATTGGTTCTTTAATGATAGATGGTTGTTCTTTACTTTGAGCTTAGTATATAATGAATATATGTAACAACTATATGAAGTCTATGTATACTTCATACGTTTAAAAAGTTTTAAATTTTCTGCAAATTTAACTGTACGAATGTGATGAATGCAAGAAGAGGCTTGTCTGCGATCTCTGAGAGGTCAACGACGTCGGTTGCAATTTGGATTCCAGAATCCGAGTTGTGACACCCCATATCTAACTCGAACTGCATGTGGTATCAACAAGTCTTGTTGATGACCCTGAATATATGCATCATGAAAGGATGCAGGCCAAATAGATCAGTAAGTGGAGTGTACGAGCATGTAAGGGGAGTTCTAAAAGATTAACATAAGCTTGAACTAGAAAAAGAAACATAATTACCTCTTTTCAACTTACTCAACTCAAGGAATACTCAAAACTACTCAAACATAAGATACTCAACTTAGATATTAGATCAAAGATACTCTACTCTACTCTAGGTACTCAAATCTGAGTACTAAGCTCAATATAAAACAACAATACACATGCAATATATGGAAAGATTTCAAAACAATAGAAATTAACTCAATGTATTAAAGAATACAATAACAAATCAATTTATATATAATAAAATATAATATAACTTTGTGGGAGTTTCTCTAACCGACAAGCACCATTATGAGCCTAAGTGATGATACAACATCTTGCCCACACTTTCTGAATTATCCTATACTTTGTCGTCATATACAACGCCTTAACTAAGTGGATCCACTAGTCTATGCAAAAAAAGCCTCAAGGAGTCATCTCAAAAGTATGATCCTTTCTACCCATGATGACTTGTAACACCCCAAAAATATTTAAAGCTAAGACTTGAACCATCCTTTGTAGTGAGTAAGATTTTGCCAAGAAAATTAAAATTTCTTAAACATTAAGGTCAGGTCACTAGATGTTGCACCATGAATTCTAAAAGAACTTAACTGGAAATAATAAAAATCTGAAAATTTGAGAGTTAAGATAAGTATGAGTTTTGGGTCAACTTAAAACAGCTATTACTCCTAGAAAAGGATGATTTATGTGTTCTACAAGATACCTTAGGAGTATCTTTTAATTAACTGTCCAACTCCACCAAGTTTTCTAAGTTTCGAGTTTGGATGAGTGAGATATGACCTTTTGAAGTTAGATTGTCCAGTTAAAGAAAGTTGTCAAAAATAATGATGGGTATTTTGGTATTTTCCTTATCCAATCAGATTTAATTTGTATTTAGTAACATTTTAGGGGTCTAATCCTATTAGGTTCAATTTTATAATCCTAATATACGCGTAAGGTTTTATTGAGAGTTCAAGAAGAAAAAAGAAGAGAAAAGAGGAGAGGATCAAGCGTTCATCGAGATTCTTGCGTCTTGATATGGATTTTCGACATGAGTATAATCCCTAAAAAGTATCTAAGCTTCCATTTGTTGTTTTTTTTCACCCACATGCCAAACAGTTTATTTTCAGCGTAACTTCATTCTCAAAATTGAAGGATTTAAATTCTTGATAGGTGTTCTTGATGTTCGTTCTAATATGGTTTTGTTGGGTTTTGATGTTTTCTTGAGATGAAAGTGATTGTCTTGAGTGTTTTTTTTGAGTGGATTAGTGTGTACTTTGGTTGGGTAATTTAATATAAGGAAAACATAGAATATAAATTGATTAAAAGCGATTTAGGATCAGAAAATGAGAGGAGAAATTCGTCAAACTTGACCTGGGAAATGGCTGATGCGGCAAGCCCCAAATGTGCCCAAGAGGCTGGGGTGACGACCCTTAAGTGTTCCAGTATGCTTTCTATGATGTTAGGGTCTGGCTCCACGCCTGGAACACGCCAGCGTCGCCTGCCCCCACAGGCCCCACTCCTTTTCCATCTGTTGTCCCGTTTGAGCTCATATAAACTGTATCTTCACTCCCTTTTATTCTAATCACTCTAAACTACTTCCAAACACCTAGAAGTAATTCATAATATGATCATACCTTTAATTCACGATTCAAATTCAAGGTAAAGTCAAGAGTTAAGTCTTGAGAGTTCTTCTGATCATTTTGAGAAAGTCCATTTAAACCTTATTGTGGAGTCTTCTACAATTTTTAGTAATTTATTTCAAGACTCAAGTAAGTGAGCATGAGAGTTAGGAGAATGTATTCATGAGTCTACTTTATCATCACAATATGCTTCATATCATGAACCACAGTTCTTGAATTCATAATTCACATTCGAGAGTTAAGAGTAGAGTTTAAGAAAGTATTTGAGTTCAATTGTGAATCCTTTGAGATCAAATATCAATTTGATATAAGTTTTGAGGAAGTAAGTATGAGAATGAGAAGAGTCATATACATGTGATCCTTATTTATATTTTGACCCTTGAGTCGAGTCGTTCATGCCCATAACCTTCACATGAACTCCCTCAGTTGAGTACTTTTGAGAGGAGTAGCATCTTCAAGTTCTAAGACTTGAGTATTGAGTTTCTAATCCCCTTTGAGATTATAATTCTAATAATGAGACTATTATATGTTAACCATGAAGTCCTTAAGTTGAATTTTTCATACCCATAATTCCACCTGAACCCTATAAGTCGAATAATCTTGACATGATAAGTGTCTATGAGTTCTTGAGTTTAGTAGTTCATGCTCATAATTCTGCATGAGTTGAGCATTATGTAAATGAGTAGTATCATTGAAGTTCTTGAGTTTCAAGTATTGAGTTCTATCTATGGTTATTGAAAACCTTGCATTGAGTCGTTCAGATCCATAATTTGGCGTGAACCTTATTTTAAGAAGTCTTTTACAAATGTTTTAACTTTGTTTTAAGACTTAAGCTTTGAGTTGAGTAAAGAGTAAGAAGAAAGTTCATTTTTGTTAAAATGATATATGGGAAATAAGCATTACCAAGAATAAATATTTTCAAATTTAAGATGAGAGAAAACTGAGATTTCCAAAAGAGTTTTGAGCAAGAAAAGGGAACATCGATTCCAAGAGAGATTTTAAACTAAGTTTTGAGTAATTATCTCAAACCAAAGAAAAGTGTTTTGTTTTTTTACAAACATATGAGCTAAAGTATATTTTAGGAGTAGTATTGAGCACCGATATAGGGACGAGCTTGAGTTCAGATTACTCACGTCTCCATAAACCATGTAGCCATCATGGGTACTAAAGAATCATACTTTTTAGATGACTCCTTATGATTCTTTTAGCATAGACTATGGAGCCACTTAGTGAGTTAGGTTGTTCCCCCCCGGCAACGTATAGAACAATCTTTGGCAGCGTGAGGTAAAATATTGCATCATCACTTAGGCTCATAGCGATGGTTGTCAGTTAAAGAATCTCCCACAGAAACTATATTACTTTATTATATAAGTAAAGTTGAGTTTGTTATTGCGTTTTATTTAACGAACTAAGTTGTTTTCCACTATTTTAAAAGCTTTCATTATATCGCATGCGTATTTTTGATTTATACTAAGTTTAGCATCCAGAGTTGAGTACCAAAGTCGAGTATCATATCGTTTAGTTGAGTATCTAATCTTTGAGTTAAGTATCTTATCTTTGAGTTGAGTATCTTATTCTTGAGTTGAGTAGAGTTGAAGTGAATTGAAAAGATGTAAGTATGTTTCCTTTTTATCAAGCTCAAGCTTGTGTTATGCTTTAGAATTCCCCTTACATGCTTGTACATTTCACGTACTAAGCCATTTGGCCTGCATTTTTTGATGATGCAGACATAAGTATTCATGATCATCAACAGAAGCTTCGTTGATACATCCGAGAGTTAGAGTTAGTTATGGTGAGCCTCCTTTCCTCTAAAGGATTTCTTTTACTTTTGAGTTTAGTCAGGATTGCGTGGGTCTTGTCTCAACTTCCATCTTCGTTATCTAGAGGCTCATAGATAGTCAGCATAGTTGAGAAGTCTGTATCATTTATTTTATTAATTATTTTAAGGACTTAAGTTGCATATTTTATGGCGAGTTGAATATATTTTATTATTCAGTACCAATTTGGGTCAGATTAATAAGCTTATGACCACTGAACTCGTCGATTACCTTTTGACTCTTATGGGACTACGTATATTTTGGTCTTTTTCTTACCCAATAAGATTTAATTCATTTTTAGTAATATTTATAGGGGTCTAAACCTACTAGGTTCAGTTTTATAATCCTAATATATTCCTAGGGTTTTAGTTGAGAGTTCAAGAAGAGAAAAGAAGAGAAAAGAGAAGAAAAAGAGAGAAACGAGGAGAGGATCAAGCATTCAACGAGATTCTTGCGTCTTGATGTCGTTCTTCTCCATGGGTTTAATCCCTAAGAGATATTTCATCTTACATAGTGTTGGTTTTGTTCAACCACATGCCAAACATGTTATTTTTAGCGTACTTTCACTCTCAAAAGTTGAAAGATTTAAGTTCTTTATAGGTGTTCTTAAAGTTCATTAAAAAACTTGTTTTGTTAGGGTTTTGATGATTTCTTGAGATGAAACTGATTGTTTTTAATATTTTTTTGAGTGGATTAGTCTGTACTTAGGTTGGGTAATTTCATCTAAGAAATATTTGAGAAAAGAAATCGATTAAAAGCGATTTAGGATCAGAAAATGAGAGGAAAAATTCAGCGAACTTTACCTGGGAAGAGGCTGGCGCGCCACACCGCAGATGCGCCCAAGAGGCTGGGGTGACGCCCTGCATTGCACCCATATGCAGCCTCTGATGTAAGGGGATGGCTCCGCACGCCCAGAATGCACCAGGATCGCCTGCCCCCACTCCTTTTCCATCGGTTGTCCCGTTTGAGCTCATATAAAGTGTATCTTCACTCCCTTTTATTATAATCATTCTAAACTACTTCCAAACCCATAAAAATCATTAATAACATGATCATAACCTTCAATTCATAATTCAAGTTCAAGGTAAATTCAAGAGTCAAGTCTTCAGAGTTCTTCCGATCATTTTGAGAAAGTCCCTTTTAGTCCATTTGTGGAGTCTTCTACAATTTCTAATAATTTCTTTCAAGACTCAAGTAAGTGAGTATGAGAGTAAGGATAATGTATTCATGCGTTCAATTTATCATCACAAAATGATTCACATCATAAACATATAACACTCCGAAAGTCTAAGAAGTGTTCTAGAGACTAACATGAGTGTCTAAAGGTTGTGTCACTGTTTTAAGATCAATTTTAAAGTATATAAGTCATTTAGGAAGTTTTATAATCAAAACGTCAAAGAATGTCCATGACGTCCGGAAACTAGTTCAATAAGGTGTTAGTGTGCCTTATCCTATTAGACTAAGTTTTAAGAGTCGGAAAATGATGAAATTTGGTGGAAAGGTGTCTAACACGTATTAGAGTTAGTTTATAGTCAAAAAATTTGGGTACTAATCCACAAGGACAAACCAAGGGCCCTTGAGAAGGACCCTTGCAATTTGTGGCACAAGCTGTCAAGAGACAGTGTCCACAAATGGTGCCAATCAACGAGGAGTGAACCAATCGATGGGGCATCGATGGACACCGTCCATGGACACTTATTTAATTTGTCCAAGGGGTCATTTTGGACAAGTCTCATTCACAAACGACAGACTAACAGGACGATTAGTCCCTTGGCCGTCGAAGACACTGTTTTTGCTGCACGTTTTAAGACTTCCTAAATAAATTAATTAGGTGGTTAGTTAATTATTTAGGGGTTAAGGGAGGTATCATTAAGTTAGTTAATGACATATATAAGACCCTAACTTAATTAAACTAACCTAACCCTCATAATTCCCAAAACCCAATTGCTCTTCCTTCTCTCTTCTTTCTCTCTCCCAAGTAGAAGAACACCATAGAAGACCAAGATAAAGAGGGTTTTAGGGATTAAAAAGAGAAATTTTCTCCATCAAACTTCAAGGTTTAGCAAGTTATGGGATTCCTTTCACCTTTGGGATCTCTTTCCCCAAAGGGTTCCTTAAAGTTGTTTTCAAAAAGATGAAATTCAAGTGGGTTTTCTTCCAATAAGAAATTGATCTTGTGAATTGCTTTGTTCATGATTTATTTTGGTTATTATGAGTAGGTTAACATGTATTATGACTCAATTAGATTACTTCATCATATATTGGTCTAATTGGAATAAGATGACCTTTTCCCGTTAACCCTAGGTTGTAATCTTGAATTGAATTATCTAGTATAGATGTAATTGGCTTGGTTAATGTATGAATTACAATCCTATGCTTTTATTATATAAATTTATGAATAGATTGAGATGTATTGTAATCCTTTTATGCTAGTTTTTGAGTAATTGACCTAGGTTGTGAAGTAGATCATGAATTTGACCTAAGTCTCTAACCTTAGGCTATGAACTAGTGATGAATTATTCTGGAGTGACTACATTGACTTCATTATTATGTTGATTACTATTGTGTAATGGTATTACAACCAATTTTTGGGTTGAATTGAGAATGGCAGATGGTAAGACCTTGATGATGACTTATGAAGGAGATTGGGGTAAGTCTTGTTATCTCAATTCTTTATTTTCAAATATGATTACTTGTGATTAATTGATGATGTTGTACTGAAGTATACCTTGTGTTAAGATAGGGTTGGTATGATATTGAATTGGAATATATTGACTATGGTTTGTGAGATGTTGGCTAAACTGTAAATGTTATAAGGATGTTGATAACTTACCAATGTGCCGTATCATGATGTGATTATGTAAATGTGCTAACCTCACGTGCATGAATTGTAATAAAAGGACAATACTCATACAATTATTATTGAGATATGATTATATAAGGGATAGACCCTATTACCTACATTAAGCTATGATATTAATAAAGACATTAAAGACATTTCAAAAAGGGCCTCTAGATTAGCATCGAGTGAACTAGAGTGATGAGTGTCCCTTCCCACATAGGGAAGGTAGGATCACTAATTTACTCTTGAGATTGGAGATTATAAATCATGTAGCATAAAGAGGGTCCTAAATACATCTCCTAGTTCTTGAACTATGTCACCCTATAGGAACACTAGCTAGTGGATCCACAATAGAAGTTATGTTCATGTTTTTGGTACTACCTTGGCAAGTAGTCTGCAATCTTTCGGTGTAGGATTTCATGACACCGGATTCCACATTAGCTCATGTTGTCTATGTCGGTGAAGGCAAGATTTTCTCAAAAGGTAAAATCAAGTAATGGAATGAAATCTAACTAGGATGACCTAAGGGGTTTAACTTAGTCTAGGTAGGGGTATGGGACTCTACCTATACATTGTACTAGTTAGCCTTGAAAGAAGTTTTAGGAGGATGTTCTTATGTATGTAAATTCTTATAAATGTAAATGATATGTATATAATGATCTTACAGGTTGATGATACTATATGATGATGGTTTCACTTATGAAAATGTGTTTAGTCTCTATTGCTAAGGTATGATGATGATGATGATTCTAAATGATATAGTATGTGAAGTGGGAAATTGGTTATGGTTCTTGTTAGGTTTACTTGATTGAGTAAGGTTATGGGGCTTTGCTTAGTCATTGCACTAGTGGACTTAATGAGGGTTCATGAGTAATGGTCTTGCTTTGGTTATGTTGTTATGAACTCTTATCTATGCTTATTGATGTTATAACTTGATGATAGATTTGTCTTGGCTATGTGCTCAATGATGTTGAATATGCATGTTGACTTGACTAGACTTAGTGTGGTTGGTCTTGTGATGTACATTGTTTTGACTTAATGAATATGTATGAATGACTTGTATTGGTTCTTGAATGTGCATAATCCTTTTCAAAGTAAATTAGCATGCTTTACTGAAATGTCCATTTTTAGCATGATTTTATGATGTGTGTGCATATGGTCTCATACTTAGTACAAGTTATGTGCTAACCCCATTTTCTCCCTTTTCCTCAACATTTTAGGTTCCGGTCATTTAAGGGCTTTTGAGATGACTTTGAAGGAAGACTTGGAATTCTCACTCTCCAAGTTGGGTAGGTCCTCACTTTCCAAGGACAATGCCACTATCAAGGTATTGATGTTGTTCTAGTTATAAGACTTCTAGTTCTTTCCTTTTCATTTGAGTACTAAAGATTGTATAGCATATATGTGGCTTTATTGTATTGATGTATGGGCTATGCCTAATTGTTATACTCATGTTTAGATGGTTATGAGACGAGACATACGATTTTAAGACTAGTTATATCTTATATATATATATATATATATATATATATATATATATATATATATATATATATATGTATATATATATATGTGCAATAAAAGTAGAAGACTATGTAATCTTCTTAAACGAAGGGTCTATGTAAACTCAATATGAATATATTATGTGTATGCGAGAGGTCTATGTAAACCTCATGTTAGATAGAAGAAAAGTTTTAAATTTTCCACATTTTTAACCTATGAATGTAATGATGTAAGCTAAGAGGCTAGTCTTAGTCCTCTCCGAGGACGACGATGCCGGTTACGTCTAGGGGGTGCTCCCCAAATATGACAAATTTGACATTAGAGAATGAGGTTGAATATCTTTAAAGTCGATGTCTCACTCAACCACGTCTACGTAGATTCTTACTCGTAATTGTGAAGCACGCCACACTTATGAATAGGAAACTATATGATGTTTAGGAAACTCCCTTTTCTTGGAAATCCAATATTGTGCCTCGAGAGTCTTGAATATATGTGCCCTTAGCATATAATCCTTTTATTGTGACTATAGGCAATGAATACTCGAAGAACAGCCAATCGAAGACTTGATGAAGAGATTGCCAATGCGGGAGTTCCTCACCGGGGCAAACAAGTCCCTCCTCTTGAAGAAGTTGCTAATGATGACCAAGCTCCGATCAATCCTCCACCTTTGACGGATGGTTACATAAGGGCATCCTTTCTCCAAATGTCCCAAGCCATTACTACATAAGCACAATCCGTTATCACTCAAGCACAAGCCATGACGGCCCAAGCTAATCGGGAGGTGGTACCCCGAGGAAACCAACATGTTGGCACCATGGCCTCCCGTTGGAGGGATTTCACTAGGATGAATCCCCCTACTTTTTATGGATCAAAGTTGAGGAAGACCCCCAAGAGTTCATTGATGTAACCTACAAGATCCTCTATGCTATGGGGTTGACTACTAGTCAAAAACCGAGTTAGCCACTTACCAACTCAAAGATGTGCCCAAACTTGGTACGTCCAATGTAGAGACAATAGGCCTTTAAGGGGTGGACCAGTGACTTGGGAGATTTTTAAGAAGGCTTTTCTTGATAGGTTCTTTCCTAGGGAGAAGAGGGACAAAGTGGAAGAATTCATCAACCTTCGTCAAGGAGGTATGAGAGTACTTGAATACTCTTTGAAATTTACCAAATTGTGAAAGTATGCTCCTTATTTGTATCCGACCCTAGAGATGAAATGAGATGCTTTGTGACGAGAGTGTCGGATCAGTTGAAGGAAGAATTCGTTCTCATATGCTAAATGATTATATAAACATTTCTCGTCTCATTTTTGTAAGACCCCCAAAATGAGTTAGGGTTTCTAGAGCCTAACATGTTTGTCTTAAGGTTCTAAGGTTCTAAAATGACTTATAATATTGTTTAGAGGCAGAGTGTAAAGTTTGAGGTGATTTGGAAGTCAAACGTCAAGGAACGACCAAGACGTTTGACGATTAGTCACCTATGTTCCTCATGTGTCTATACGTGTTTATAATTGTATGAAATGAGATTATGATGTCTTAAAATGATTTATAATGATTTTCAATGGTATTATATGGAGTTTTGTGAAGTTAAGAGGTCAAACGTCCAAGAACGTCCAAGATGTTTGAAAGATAGCCTTGAGAGATGCATGTGTATGTCTTGATGGGGATAAGTGTGTTTGGACGTGTTTCATGTAATGTTTTGGGTGAAGCTGATGTGGAAGGTCTAAAAATTGTTAAGGGTTGTATTTACGTTGGAAACTTCCGGGTACGACTTTTAAGGGCCCCGCAAAAGGGCCCACAAGAAGGACCCAAGGGCTGTCGAGACACTGCCTCAATCGACGAGCTCCAAGTGACGCCTCGTCAGTCCATCAACGCCCCATCGATTGGGCCGTGGGTTGACACTTAGCCTCAGGAGCTTAATCCAGCAGGAGGAAGCTGCAGTCACCAACGACAGAGCAGCAGGACGCCCCATCGTCTAGTCGGCGCCCAATCAATGCTGTCCATCGATGGTGGCCTGCAACTTGTGCCATGCGACTGCCCACTTAAGGGGTGAATGGGAAATTCACCACACGTCCTAAAATGACTCTAATTGATTTATTTACCTATTTTTAGGTGTATATAAGTAATCTAAAATGTGACCAACCCATTCCCAATCACATTCACTCAAATTAAACCTTCCCTCCAAAATCAGTTCTATCTGGAAACCTCCATTGTTGTTGAAGCTCAAGAAAAGCTTGTCTATTGGATTCTCATGGGTTCTTCAACAATTTTTAGAGTTTTTCAAATAGAAAAAAGGTATGGTAATCCTTCATCTCCAAGTAACCTTTCACTTGGAGAGTTAATCACAAGTTTTTAAAGAATGTTTCATGATCAAATCTATTCTTCTTCAATCTAGCCATGGGTTCTTTCTAAAATCATTTTAAATGGTTAAATCATGATGAATTGATGTTAATGTATTGGTTTGAACGTGATTTTAACTCCAATTGCATGATGAACCCATGTTCCTTCCCTAAATCGATTTAGTCCTTGCATGGGCATTGTGATCATGGCTTGTTAATGGTAGATTTGTGATTCTCTTACGTTGAATTGCTTATATTTACTTTTATTTATGTGAATTTATTCTGAATTGATGATGAAGGATCCATGGGGATCAATGCATGAAAATTTGAATATGCTTAGCCTATGCTTCTATGTGTTCATTGTAATCTTGTCTTTGTTAAGCATGAATGTGGGATTCCATTGTGTAGGGATACTTGTATCTACTGCCTCACTTGGATGTTATTATTGAATTATAGATAAGTGATTCATGTGTATCAAGGTTTTATTGGGCTTTGTTCTTCTATCTTCCATTGATTCCTAATGCAGCATGTTCACTGTATTTTAGAGGTTATGACAATTGTAGTAGGATTTCGTTTAGATTATGATTTCCTTAACTACTGCATTATATTGATGTTTTAAATGAATTATGGATATGAATCTTTGAATCAAAGAAAAGGAGTCTTGGCATGAACTAATCTAGGTTCTTCCAGCCTACAATTTAAATGTTGTAATGAACATTATGTGATCTTAATTCTAGGGTGAATAAAGCATGAATTAGACTTGAGTATGATGTATTTAGATACTGCCCTAGATTTATGTTATTGATGAAATATAAATGATGATCAATTCAAATGAATTTGGTTAAAGATCTATGTCCTCCTACTTTCTAGTATATTGGTGATGTATTGTACTAGTTGTAGCTTGGTATTGTAGTGTCTTAAGCATGGATTCTTTTATGATTAAATCACCTTTAGCTACTGCCTTTTTATATAAATGGTTGATGAAAAAATAGTATTGATCAAGGATGATCAAATGGTTAGAAATTGGTAAGAAGCTTATCTCTTCTACTTTCCTTATAGTATTGTAGTTGATGAAACCTTGTATGGCATTGTGTGGTATGGTCCACTTATGGTGGAGGTGTTTACTTTATTGTCATTATATATGTATTGACCATGGCCTTGAATGAAAATTGATGAATATATGAATATGTGCTGATGATGATCACACTATGTGAAGCTTATGTCTACTTTCCTATTCTAGTTGTGATATAGGTGGTATGGCTATTGTATAAGCATATGTATATTTATGTTAGGGTAAAATGTAGGTGCTGCCATTTACGAGTTAAAATTGTTAAAGAATCCCTTACCTATGTACCCCTATGTGAATGCATGAATAGCCAAAGCTAGGAGTCTTAAGTGTAATATGAAGTTGACTTGTCTCCTATGCTATTGAGTGTTAAGTGGTCTACACTTGAAAGTGTAAAAAATATGGTCTTAAGAGGGTTGCTGCCTCAATGTGTTGTTGATAGAATGATCATGTAGGCCAATTTACACACACTCACACTTCATGCATGCGTAAAGGTAGTAAAGGTTCATGGTGTCTAACTGAAAGGTAGTTTTCATATTCACTAGTGTCTACTACTATGCATGTTAAGTTATGTATATGAAAGTATGATATGTTTCCTTAACTAGGATGACTTGATAGGTGTACCAGTGTGGGCAAGGGTATGAGACCTATTCTATGCATTGTACATGTGTAACTTGATAGGATAGTTACTAGATTTGGTTTCTATGTATATGAGGGTGAACGTATGGGTATGTTATGAATATGATGTATATGATATGATGAAGTATAAATGTGCATAGTGTCTTAGTGGATTTATATGAAAGGATTGCTCATATAGTTATGACTATAGACTCATGCATTGATATATGAACATGTGTGACATTTATGTGTTATGTGATAGGCTTGCTTATATATAAATACACATACACACATGAATGATGATCTAGTAAATAGAGGGGCCTTGAGAGGGTGCCCAAGATTACTCTAAAACTAGATACGTGCATGAATATGCTATAAGAATATGATGAATGAATATCCTAAGCCTATGTTTTATGAACAATGTAATAAAGGCTTTTCAATAAAGGGAACTTAGCTTAGCACCGAGTGAACTTGACATTGAGAGGTCTTGACTTCCCTTCGAGGAAGATTCAGCATTTGTTCCTTATAGAGTGTTGACTTCCCTTAGAGGAATACTCACCTATGGACCCACATGAGGTGGTGACTTCCCTTTGAGGAAAGTTCACCCATGTTTTCTCATGAGAGGAGGCCCCAATTGCCCAATGGCATGTATAGGGATTATACCTATCTCTTAGTTCCATAAACTAAGCTTGCCACATAGGATCTAGCAAAGTTAATTCACTTAGGATGCTAGGATGTATGTAAAGGTTCTACCTTGGCTAGGTAGGAACACCTTCCATTGGTGTAAGGCTCTACAACACCAAATTCCATATTTAGCACCCATGGTGTTAGTGTAGGTTAAGGCTATAGTTTCCCTAAAGTAAAATGGACAATGGAAGTAAACAACTAGGATCCTAACTAGGATGACTTAAGGGAGGTTACTTAAGAAAGGTGGAAGTAATGAACCCATCTAGACATTGCACACGTAGCTCCTTAGGAATTCCTAAAGAGGTGACCTAATGTATATGATTATGTTTATGTCTTTATGCATGACATTGTAGTATCTATATACTTGTTGTGAAGATGTGCATGGTATGAATCTAGATGATGTGATCTTATCCTTATATGCACTATTTTGGTCTAAATGACTATATGATGAAGGTTGTTGACATGAATGAAGTTGTCTTCAATTCTATGTTGATGCATGAATTGAATGTTACGGTTTGTGGTCTCATGATGGGTTTACTAAGTATGTGTGAGGTTATGGGGCTTCACATGTACATTGCACTAGTATACTTAGATTGTGGTCATGAATAAGGTCTTATAATGATGATTATGAAAAGAAGTAGATATATGTGTAACTTAATGTAACTTACTGTGAAGCCAAGAAAGTCTTGACTTAAATGTGTCTATGATATATTATTCTTCGATGATGGTATGTGTTGGATTATGTAGGTTATATGTATGTTTCCTTATATCGTTCAGGTTATGCATTGCACCAAGTATCACTATGGGGTTACTTAGGAGGTTAATGACTAAAAGAAAAGATAGTTCACTTTAAAGAAGGAAAAGAGCTCACTGTAATGTGACTTGAAAATATCATAAATTCTATATGTGATCTTATAAAATGTTTGGCCGTTGAATATGTTTATATGAAGTATGTGAATGATATAAATGCAATTGGATAAAGGTTTTATGAAGATTTACTCAAAAAGGCATGAAGTATGATTTCAAGAAAATGTCCCTTTTTAATGCATGTTTTTGCATGGTTGCCATACTTAGTGCATTTTTGTACTAACTCCATTCTTCTCTACTTTTTACACAAAGTGTAGGTTATAGATGCTTAAGGGATATATATATGATTGAGGAGATTGATATGTGATTTCCAAGCTCAAGGAAAGGAATCCTTAAGTCCAAGGATTTCCTATGTTATGATTTACTGTAAAGTCTTAAATATTGTACTTATGTTTATTTCTTAAGGGCCGTGTCCCTAATGTACTCTAATGTTGTTGAGTCTAAGATGGCAAAGAGACTTAAGGTCTAATTATGTATTATGACTTATGTTTTATATATATACGAAGTAAAGTTTCTAGCTTATGATGTGCTATGAAAATGTTTAAATTTTCCGCTAAATTTACTATGACAATGCGATGAATGAGAACTATGGGCTTGTATAAGACCTCCGAGAGGTCAAGTACGCCATTTTACTTCTAGGGGGTGCTCCCCAGATGTGACAATTGTTCATGCTCAACAAGTGGAAGAGATAAGGGTTAAGAGAAAGAGTATAGATGTCAATAAGGCAAGGTCTTTTGATGGTGGTTCTTCAAAGGGTAGGCTTGATATCCAAGACAAGACTAGGTTCAAGAAGAGGTTCTCTAATCAAGTTCCTTCCAAGTTCCCTAAGGTTCGTGATGATAGGGTGTCTAACCCTAAGTCTCAAAAGGGAAGTGGTACTAGTTCACCAACTAAGAAACAAACTTGTGGAAAGTGTAGCTAGAAGAATTATGGTGATTGCCTCGTTGGGATGGATAATTGCTTTGGTTGTGGCAAGAGTGGCCACAAGGTTAGGGATTACCCAAATGTGAAGGGTGAAGACAAGGGTTGTGGTCATGCTCAAGCAAATGATTCTAATGTTGATGCTCCGTAGTAGAATCGCCTTTATGCTCTCCTCTATAGAGGTGAGCAAGAGACTTCTCCCGATGTGGTGACGGTATGTTGAAAGTCTTTTCTATTGATGTATATGCTTTACTTGATCCAGGTGCTACCTTGTCATTTGTTACACCTCTAGTAGCTAAAAAGTTTGACATTTTGCCCGATATCTAGAGTGAACCTTTCTCGATGTCTAGCCCGGTGGGTGATTTGGTTGTTGCAAAAAGAGTGTATAGAAATTTTCCTATAATGTTGCCTAACAGAGTTACTCATGTTGAACTAGTACAACTTGATATGTTTGATTTTGATGTCATTTTGGGTATGGATTGGTTGAATGCTTGCTTTGCTTCCATAGATTGTAGAACAAGGGTGGTGAAGTTTAACTTTCCAAATGAGCCCGTTTTAGAGTGGAAGGGGGGAAATTCTATTCCTAGAGGTCGTATCATTTGTAAGATGATCTCTAAGGGGTATTTATACAATATTGTAAGAGTCCAAGATTTAGACTCCAAAATTCCTCCCATTTAGTCGGTCCCCGTAGTGAGGGAATTTCCAGAGGTTTTTCCTAATGACCTTCTCGGTATTCCTCCCGAACGGGAAATTGATTTTGGTATCAACTTGCTACCGGATACAAATCCCATTTTAATTCCTCCTTATCGGATGGTGCGAGCCGAATTGAAAGAGTTGAAGGCTCAACTCAAAGATTTACTAGACAAGGGATTTATTCAGCCTAGTATTTCTCCATGGGGTGATCTGGTATTGTTCGTGAAAAAGAAGGATAGGTCCCTTAGAATGTGTATCGATTACCGTCAACTCAACAGTCACAATCAAGAACAAGTATCCTCTCCCTCAGATTGATGATTTATTTGATCAACTCCAAGGTGCGAGTTGCTTTTCTAAGATTGACTTGAGGTCGGGATATCACTAACTTAGGGTGAGAGGTGAAGATATTCCCAAGACGGCATTTCAAACAAGATATGGTCACTATGATTTCTTAGTAATGTCCTTTGGTGTCACTAATGCTTCGGCGGTATTTATGGACCTAATGAATAGGGTGATTCGAAGTTACCTAGATTCATTTGTCATTATATTCATTGACAACATCTTGGTATATTTGGAAAATGAGGGTGTACACATGGACCATTTGAGGGTGGTGTTACAAGTTCTTAAGGGACACCGATTGTTTGCCAAGTATAGCAAATGTGAGTTTTGGTTGAGGTCGGTAGCGTTTCTTGGTCATATTATCTCTAGTGAAGATGTATAGGTTAATCGAAAGAAGACCGAAGCGGTGAAAAATTGGCCTAGGCCTTTGCCTCCTACGGATATTAGGAGTTTCTTAGGCCTAGCCGGTTATTATAGAAGGTTTGTCGACGAATTTGTGTCTCTTGCTTCTCCCTTGAAAATCTTGACCCAAAAGAATGTGAAATTTGAGTGGTCGGAAGCATGTGAAAAAAGATTCCAAATGTTGAAGGATAGGCTTACTTCTGCTCTGGTATTGACCCTACCGGAGGGTACTAAGGGTTTTGTGGTATACTGTGATGCATCCCAAGTTGGGTTGGGGTGTGTTCTTATGAAACATGGAAAAGTCATAGCTTATGCTTTTAGGCAACTAAAAGTTCATGAGAAGAATTATCCGACTGATGACCTTGAGTTAGCGGTTGTGGTATTTGCCTTGAAAATATGGACGCATTATATTTATGGGGTTCATGTTGATGTGTATACGGACCATAAAAGTCTTCAATATGTATTCACTCAAAAGGATTTGAATATCCGACAAAGCAGATTTTTAGAGTTGTTGAAAGACTATGACATGAGTGTCTCTATCACCGCGGCAAGGCTAATATGGTAGCCGATGCTCTAAGTCGTTTGTCCATGGGAATTGTGTTCCATGTGGAAGAAGCCAAGAGAAACCTAGTGAAAGATATTTATAGGTTGGCTCGTTTTGTTAGAATATTAGGTTCTCCAAATGGTGTTCTAGTGGTATATCATAACTCCGAGTCATCTTTGGTGGTTGAGGTGAAGTCTAAGCAACACCTTGATTCATTATTGATAGAGTTGAAAGAATAGGTTCTTGGAAAGATGAATCAGTAATTCTCCCAAGGGGGGATGGTGTTCTTAGGTACCAAGGGAGATTATGAGTGCCTAATATGGATGATTTGAGGAATAGGATCCTTGAGGAAGCTCGTGGAACCCGTTACTCTATTCATCCGGGTTCTACAAAGATGTAACATGACCTTAGAGAAGTGTTTTGGTGGGATGGCCTAAAAAGGGATATTACGGAGTTTGTTGCAAAATGTTCCAATTCCCAACAAGTGAAGGCCGAGCACCCAAAAGCCGAATGGTTTACTACAAGAAATCCAAATTTCTACTTGGAAGTGGGAAGATGTTAACTTGGATTTCGTAGTTGGGTTGCCTCGGACTTGAAAGCAATATGACTCTATATGGGTGGTAGTGGATAGATTGACCAAATCCGCTCACTTTATTTCCGTTAAGTCTACTTATTCGGAGGAAGATTATGCAAGAATCTATATTGACAAGATAGTGAGTCTTCATGGGGTTCCTTTGTCCATCATATCAGATAGAGGTGCTCAATTTACATCTAGGTTTTGGATATCATTTCAAAGAGGTTTGGGTACTCAAGTGAAGTTAAGCACCGCTTTTCATCCTCAAACGGATGGTCAAGTGGAGCGTACTATTCAAACTCTTGAAGATATGCTTAGAGCTTGTATCATTGACTTTAAGAGAAATTGGGATGAGCATTTGCCTTTGGTGGAGTTCTCATATAATAATAGTTTTCGTTCATCCATATCTATGGCTCCTTATGAAACTTTGTATGGTAGGAGGTGTAGATCTCTTATTGGGTGGTTTGAGTTTGGCGAGTCTTCGCTTCTTGGTCCTGATTTGATTTATAAGACTTTGGAGAAATTTCATATCATAAGGAACTGGTTGCAAACAGCCTATAGTCTGCAAAAGTCTTATGTCGATCATAGGAGAAGAGATTTAGAGTTTGAATAAGGTGATGAGGTGTATCTAAAAATTTCGCCTATGAAAGGGGTGGTTAGATTTAGCAAGAAAATGTGGGTCCTTACGAAATCGTGCAAAGGGTTGGTAAGGTTGCATATGAATTTAAACTCCCTAGTGAACTATCTTTGGTTCATCCGGTATTCCACGTTTCCATGCTTAAGAAGTGTATCGGTGATCCCGAGCCTATTCTTCCTATTGAGGGTCTTGGTGTGAAAGAGAACCTCTCTTACGAGGAGGTTCCAGTTGAAATCCTTGATCGTCAAGTGAAGAGGTTGAGGAACAAAGAGGTGGCCTTCGTAAAAGTGTTACGGAGAAACCACCTAGTTGAGTGAGCAACATGGGAGGCCGAGGCCGACATGAAGTCCTGTTATCCTGATATCTTTCCTAACGAAGGTTAGTTGTTCTTACTAATAATGAACTAATAACTAAATTTGAAGTTGCTTTGATTTTTGGTGAAGTTTTGCAAAAATGTTCTTGTTACAGTGAAGTTATGCCTATAGACTTGAAAATTGTCAACTTTACTTGTTTTGAGTTATGTTGTGCATTTTGATATGGTGAGTCTTTATGAAATGATATAGAGCATGTTGATAGTTTGAGAATTGGCATAATTGACTCCTTAATGGTATGTTGATCTCATGTTGTTGTGAGAAGGAAATTCCTCATATTGGGATTTTGAGCTTTATTGTAGTAATTGAAGTTTTAATTGCTATGTGTAAATTCCATGATTGATGTTGTAACTCATGTTATAATGTATTGTTGTTGGTTGGGCTGCTAGTCTTGAGTCTATTCCTTCCAAAAGATTTTAGTGTCATTCGGGGACGAATGTTCCTAAAGGGGGACAATGAAACACTCAAAAAGTCTAAGACGTGTTCTAGAGCCTAACATGAGTGTCTAAAGGCTGTGTCACTGTTTTAAGGTCAATTGTAATGTATATAAGTCATTTAGGAAGTTTTAGAATCCAAACGTCAAAGAACGTCCATGACGTCCGGAAACTAGTTCATTGAGGTGTTAGTGTACCTTAGCCTATTCAACTAAGTTCTAAGAGTAATAAAATGATGAAATTTGGTGGAAAGGTGTCTAACACGTGTTAGAGTTATTTTATAGTCAAATCATCCGGGTAATACTCCCCAAGTACCAACCAAGGTCCCTTGAGAAGGACCCTTGCGATTGTGGCAAAAGCTGTCAAGAGACAGTGTCCACAAACGGTGCCAATCGACAAGGAGTGGCCCAATCGACAGGGAGTCGATGGCCACCATCGATGTACACTCAGTCAATTTGCCCAAGGGGTCATTTTGAAAAGTCTCATTCACCAACGACACACCAACAGGGCAGTTGGTCCCTTGGCCGTCGATTGACAAACGGGGCGTGGTCGTGGTCTCGTATGTCAAAGACACTGTTTTTGCTGCACGTTTTAAGACTTCCTAAATAAATTAATTTGGTGGTAAGTTAATTCTTAAGGGTTAAGGGAGGTCTCATTAAGTTAGTTTATGACCTATTTAAAGACCCCAACTTAATTAAACTAACCTAACCCTCATAATTCCCAAACCCCAATTGCTCTTCCTTCTCTCTTCTTTCTCTCTCCCAAGTAAAAGAGCACCATAGAAGACCAAGATAAGGAGGGTTTTAGGGATTAAAAGGAGAAAGTTTCTCCATCAAACTTCAAGGTATAGCAAGGTATGGAATTCCTTTCGCCTTTGGGATCTCTTTCCTCAATGGGTTCCTTAAAGTTGTTTTCAAAAAGATGAAACTCAAGTGGGTTTTCTTCCAATACGAAATTGATCTTGTAAATTGATTTTTTCATGATTTCTTTTGGTTATTATGAGTAGGTTAACATGTATTATGACTCAATTAGATTACTTCTTGATGTATTGGTCTAATTTGTAGAAGATGACCTTTTCCCCTTAACCCTAGGTTGTGATTTTGAATTGAATTATCTAGTATTGATTTAATTGGCTTGGTTAATATGTGATTACTATCCTATGTTATTATTATGTCAATTTATGAATATATTGAGATGTATTTTAATCCTATTATGCTAGTTCTTGAGTAATTTACCTAGGTTGTGAAGTAGATCACGAATTCGACCTAAGTCTATAACCTTAGGCTATGAACTAGTGATGAATTATTATGTAGTGATTCAATTGACTTCATTATTATGTTTATTACTATTGTGTAATGGTATTACAACCATTGTATGGTTGAATTGAGAATGGTTCATGGTAATACCTTGATGATGGTTTATGAAGGAGATTGGGGTAAGTCTTGTGATCTAAATTCTTTATTTCAAATATGATTACTTTTGATTAAGTGATGATGTTGTATTGAAGTATACCTTGTGTTAAGATAGGGTTGGTATGATGCTGAATTGGAATGTCTTGACTATGGTTTGTGCGATGTTGGCTAAGATGTAAATATTATAAGGATGGTGATAACTTACTAATGTGCCTTATCATGATGTGATTATGTAAATGTGGTAACCTCACATGTATGAATTGTAATAAAAGAACAATGCTCATACAATTCTTATTGAGCTATGTTGATAATTATTATATAATGGATAGACCCTATGACCTACATTAAGCTATGATGATTAATAAAGACATTAAAGACATTTCGAAAAGGGTCTCTAGCTTAGCACCGAGTGAACTAGAGTGAGGAGTGTCCCTTCCCACATAGGGACGGTAGGATCACTAATGTACTCTTGATTGGAAACTGTAATGCATGTAGCATAAAGAGGGTCTAAACTACATCTCATAGTTCTTGAACTATGTTGCCCATATAGGAATACTAGCTAGTGTATCCACAATATAAGTTATGTTTATGTTTTTGGTACTACCTTGGCAAGTAGTCCGCTTTCTTTCGGTGTAGGGTTCCATGACACCGAATTACGCATTAGCTCATGTGGTCTATGTCGGTTAAGGCAATATGTTCCCAAAAGGTTAAATGAAGTAATGGAATGAACTCTAACTAGGATGACCTAAGGGGTTTAACTTAGTCTAGGTAGGGGTATGAGACTCTACCTATACATTGCACTAGTTAGCCTTGAAGGAAGTCTTAGGAGGATGCTCTTAAATATGTAAATGATTATAAATGTAATAATATGTATATGATGATCTTACATGTTGATGATACTATATGATGATGGTTTAACTTATGAACATGTGTTTGGTCTCTATTGCTAAGGTATGATGATGATGATGATGATTCTAAATGATATGGTATGTGTAGTGGGACATTGGTTATGGTTCTTGTTAGGTTTACTTGATTGAGTAAGGTTATGGGTATTTGCTTAGTCATTGCACTAATGGACTTAATGAGGGTTCATGAGTAATGGTCTTGCTTTGGGTATGTTGTTAAGAACTCTTATATGTTCTTGTTGATGTTATAACTTGATAATAGAGTTGTCTTGGTTATGTGCTCAATTATGTTGAATATGCATGTTGACTTGACTAGACTTAGTGTGGTTGGTCTTGGTGGTGTACATGGTTTTGACTTATTGAATATGTATGATAGACTTGTATTGGTTCTTGAATGTGCATAATGCTTTTCAAAGTAAATTATCACGCTTTAATGAAATGTCCTTTTTTAGCATGATTTTATGATGTGTGCATATGGTCTCATACTTAGTACAAGTGATGTGCTAACCCCATTTTCTCCCTCTTCCCCAACATTTTAGGTTCCGGTCGTTGAAGGGCTTTTGAGATGACTTTGAAGAAAGACTTGGAATTCTCACTCTCCAAGTTGGGTAGGTCCTCACTTTTCGAGGACACTGCCACTATCAAGCTATTGATGTTGTTCTAGTTATAAGACTTCTAGTTCTTTCCTTTTCATTTGAGTACTAAAGATTGTATAGCCTATATGAGGCTTTATTGTATTGATGTATATGCCCAATTGTTATACTCATGTTTAGATGGTTATGAGATGAGACATCCGGTTTTAAGACTATGTTATATCCTATATATATATATATATACACGCAAGAAAAGTAGAAGAATATGTAATATTCTTATACGAAGGGTCTATGTATACTCGATATGAATATATTATGTGTATGCAAGATGTTATGTAAACCTCATGATAGATAGAAGAAAAGTTTTAAATTTTCTGCATTTTTGACCTATGAATGTAATGATGTAAACTAAGAGGCTAGTCTTAGTCCTCTCCGAGAACAAAGATGCCGGTTACGTCTAGGGGGTGCTCTCTCGATATGACAAAATCATAACTCTTTAATTCATAATTCACATTCAAGAGAGAGTTAAGAGTAGAGTTCAAGAAAGTATTTGAGTTCAATTGTGAATCCTTTAAGATCAACTATAAATTTGAACTAATTTTTGAGGAAGTAAGTATAAGAATTAGAAGAGTCATCTACATTATTTTCTTATTGATATTTTCACCCTTGAGTCGAGTAGTTCATGCCCATAACTTCCGCATGAACTCCTTCAGTTGAGTACCTTTGAGAGGAGTAGCATCTTCGAGTTCTAAGTCTTGAGTTTCAAATTCCTTATCCCCTTTGAGATTATACTTCTAATCATGATACTATTACATGTTACCCGTGAAGTCCTTGAGTTGAATTTTTCATGCTCATAATTCCACATGAACCCTATAAGTCGAATAATCTTGAGATGAGAAGTGTCTTTGAGTCCTTGAGTTTAGCAGTTGATGCTCATATTTCTGCGTGAACCCTCTTAGTTGAGCATTCTTTTAATGCATAGTATCATTGGAGTTCTTGAGTTTCAAGTATTGAGTTCTACCTTTGGCTATTGAAAACCTTACATTGAGTCGTTCACGTCCATAATTTGACATGTACCATATTTTAAGAAGTCTTTTACAAATGTTTTAACTTTATTTTAAGACTTAAGATTTTAGTTGAGTAAAGAGTCAGATTTAAGTTCATTTTCTTTAAAAATATATATGGGAACTAAGTATTTGCAAAGTATTTTTTTTCACATTTAACATGAGAGGAAACTGTGATTTCCAAAAGAGTTTTGAGTAAGGAAGGGAACATCGATTCCAAGAGAGCTTTTAAGCTATGTTTTAAGTAATTATCTCAAACCAGAGAAAGAGTTCTGTTTTTACAAACATATGAGCTAACTATATTCAAGTAGAAGTATTGTGAAGCGATATGAGGACGATCTTGAGTTTAGATAACTCACGTCTTCATAAACCAAGTAGCCATCATGGGTAGTAAAGGATCATTCTATTTAGATGAATCCTTAAGATGATTTTAGCATTGACTAGTGGATCCACTTAGTGTGTTAGGTTCTATACCCCCGACAAGGTATAGTATGGTCCTTTGCAGCATAAGGTAAAATGTTATATTATCACTTAGGCTCAAAGTGATGGTTGTCGGTTAGAAAATCTCCCACATAAACTATATTAATTTATTATATGAGTAAAGTTGAGTTTGTTGTTGTGTTTTGTTTAACGAACTAAGTTGTTTTCCACTCTTTTAAAAGCTTTCATTATATCGCATATGCATTGTTGATGTATATTGAGTTGAGTATTCGGAGTTGAGTACCCAAAGTCGACTATCATATCTTTGAGTTAAATATCTAATCTTTGAGTTGAATATCTTATTCGTGAGTTGAGTTGAGTTGAATTGAGTTGAAAAGAGGTAATATATGCTCAATAATACTCTCAAAATATACTAGTTCATATGTTTAAAACAAAACTTTTTCTATGGTTTGAGATAATTACTCAAAAATCTATCTGTTAAAAGATATGGTACTCAAACTACTCAAAACTCTTTAGAAAATCTCAGTTTCCTCTCATCTTAAATATGAAAACATCTACTCTTGAGAATACTTAGTCTCATATATCATTATAAAGAAAATGAACTTTACTCTAACTATTTACTCAACTCAAAGCTTAAGTCTTAAAAAAAGTTATAACGTTTGTAAAAGACTTCTTAAAATATGGTCCATGCCGAAATATGGACGAGAACAACTCAATGCAATGTTTTCAAGAACAATAGATAGATTTCATTACTTGAAACTCAAGACCTTCAATGATACTACTCATTTCAAGAATGCTCAATTTAGAGGGTTGATGTGGAATTTTGAGCATGAACTACTCGACTCAAGGACTCAAACATACTTCTCATATCAAGATTATTCAACTTATAGGGTTAATTTGGAATTATAGGCTGAAAAATTCAACTCAATAACTTCATGGGTAACATGCAATAGTCCCATGATTAGAAATATAATATCAAAGGGGATTAATAAATGAATACTCAAGACTTGGAACTTGAAGATACTGCTCCTCTCACTTATACTCAATTTATGGAGTCCATGCGGAATTTATGGTCATGAACGACTTGACAAGAAGGTCTACATAACTACATGAAACTCATGTATACGAATCTTCTCATTCTCTTTCTTACTTCCTCCAAAATCAGTTTAAAACAAAATAATTTGGAATATAATTTTTTAAAAGAACCATGAACAAAAGAACTGAAATCAACTTATCTCAAGAATACTCAAATCTATGTGTAAAATCCTGGATTTCTATTTTACTAATTTGAAAGAAGATGTAGGGCATGAGAACGAACTAGTCCAACACTATGATAGCCTTACAAACTTGAAAAAAAACAAAGATCTTTGAAAAATCATAAGGAATCTTGAAGAAGAACTTGATTAGAAACCTTGAAACCCTAGTTTGAAGGTAAACAATCAAGAAAATCTTTCTTGAGACTCTTGAATTAGTTTCTTGCAATATCTATGACGAAGATTTATTATTTTCATTAGTGATTCATAATTGTATTTAGTAACTTGAGTTATGAAGAATAAAATTCTTGGATAAAACATACCTTCAAGAAGAATCTTGAAAAAGTTTGAAAGAATCTTGAATAGATTCTTCTACTTTGATTTTTTCTTAGGATTTTGTCTTACGGTTTGAGATAGAATAGAATGATGGATTAAAAGATGAAAATCTGATGTTTTTGAGACATTTTTTAGTCACGAAATTTGCTTAAGGTTTTCTTGGATGTAAAAAAACAAAAACAACCATTTTTAATGTTTTTCCATTAGCTAATTCGTAACAATACTATATATGTTACTAAAATATTCATAAATATCTACTCGGAAATTGGATTGACTTAAAATTGGTGGAGTTGGAAAGTAGATTCAAATACCTTTAACTGGATAGGTTATGTCTCACGTAACTCTTTATATTCTAACAGATATAGTCATTTGAAGTTTACACAAATAGATGCTTACATCAAAACTTAATCAATAAGGAAACTTCAAGAACACTTATCATGAAATAATCAAGAACTAAACTCCTTAAATTTCAAGAATGAAATACACTGAATAAATCATGATTGACGTGTGGGAAAACAAACCCAACACTATGGATGCTTACATACCTAAATGCACTAGGTTCTTGGAGAAATCTTGAATTTCTTGAACGAACGCTTGAAACTTTGAACTTTATCTCCTCTTGAATATTCTCTCTAAAACCCTAATGGTTTTGGGGATGAATGAACTGACTGTAATCTTTTTAGACTCCTAAAACCTTACTAAAATTCATAAATTCATTTGGATAAGGAAAAGACCAAAATGCCTCTCATATTTTCGGGTAACTTTCCTTAATTGGACAACCTTAGTTCAAAAGGACATATCTCACTCATCCAAATTGAAAACTAAGCAAACTCGGTGGGTTGGAAAGATAATTGAAAGACCTTTCTTGATGTATCTTGTATCCCACCTAACTTATCTTGTACTGAGAGTTATAGTCATTTGTAGTTGACCTAAATCTCATTACTTAAGCATAAGTTGGAAACTTTCTGATTTCGCTATTTCCAATTTAGTTCTTTTTGGAACTCCAGGTACTACATCTAGTGAACTTAACACTTACGAAATATTTAATTCCTTGGTATAATCTCACTCTCTATGAAGAACAGTTCAAGTCTTAGTTCAAAAATTTTCTCGAATGTTACAAGTTCGATCCCTAGTATTCTTGGAGGGTGATCATGTTTGGGTTCGAGAGTCACCCATGAAGGGTATGATGAGCTTAGAAAAAAATGAAAGCATAGACCTATATTCATTGTACCCTTTGAGATTTTGAGTCATTTGGGGTAGGTAGCCTATAAGTTAGCCTTGCCACCTAGGTTGTCTGTTGTGCATCTCGTGTTTCATATTTCCATACTTTAGAAGTTTGTGTCGGATGAGTCCCTTATACTTTCCCTTGATTCAGTTTATTTGGGCTCAAACTTATCTTTTGAGGAGGACCCTATAGCCATTTTAGATAGTGATACGACTTGGGAGACTAATTTAATATACGTGTCGTATATCCTTATCTTTTTTAAGCTCCAGGTACTTCTTTTTTTCTTTAGGTTCAAGTATAAACATGGTTTGTAGTGTTGTATAATGTAATGACCGGGACATTCATTTTTGGGAAGTTTTGTCAATTCACCATTTTCCCTCCCATCATTGACCCGGAGTCTTGTATCATTGAGTTTTGAAAAGTTAGTTTTGAACTTTGAGTTAGGTGTTGAGAAATTAGTAAGTTTTAAGTTTGAAAGGCTAATTTGTTAAGAAAATTGTTTTGAGTGTCTTTAGGAGTTCGAATGTCCGAATGGGATTACATTGATTCCATTAGTCTCGAGATGTGAAATCTAAGCTATGAGAGTTTTCGGTTTCAATTTCTGAGGATTTATGGTCCTATGTTGTGAAAGTGTGAAATTTTTAGCCTTTGGTTGACTTTGGTCAACATTCGGGGTTCGAAAGCTCCTATCAAAATTCCAAGAGTTATGTTAGTCTCGGGGGATGATTTTAGGCCTAGGTGAGGTCTTAGTTAATTTTTAAGAGGTACCATACTTGTTTTAGCCTTTTTAGGTGTGAATTAGTTTCTTGTAGTTTTTACAGATGTCAGGTCAAGGAGACCATGGATTAGTGTTTTGATTGTTCCATTGGGTCCGGAACGTTGAGTATAATTAATTTGCATATGTGGTTTGTATTGACGGGGTTGGTAGATTTTTTTGGTGCCTGAGTTCTGTTACCTTCGCTTTTATGATAGGCCTTCCTCTTATTCTAGTTTTGCTTAAGCAAAGGTGTGATCGCTTAATCAAACGCCGAGCTATTTTAAGGGTTTGCTTATGTGAACCAAAGCTCATTTTAGCGATGGTTGCTTTAGCAATGGTTTCTTAAGCAAAGTTTGGTTCGTATAAGTAAGACCCCCAATTTTAACGGGGTTCACTCAACTGAACCTATGGTTGCTTAAGTGACATCTGAGAGGGTTGCTGCCATTGTGGGGTTTAAGCCTCATTTCACTATTTTTAATTTTGGGAGCTTTGGGGTGACAATTTGGACTAGGTTTTCGAGGAAAATCTTTTGGGTAAAGATTCTAAACTCTAAATCTTCGATTATCCATTAGTATTTACGGATTTATATAATCAAATCTTGTAGTGACCCTTTCCGAGAGATACTACAACCTTACAAGAAACCTAATTTAATACTTGCGACATTTAAAAGAGATTAACGAAGACGTAATGATTTTAATCTAGTTGAGTGATTAGGTTCATAACAAATAATTTAGTTAAGGATGTGCATCTTGCCAATTTAAAACATTTATTTGAGGTCAAAATTTATATGGCACAAAGTTTTAACTAATGACGAAAAAGCCTCCCAAAATCTGTTAAGCAAATAACCGACAAGATTTTCATGAATATATTATCCACACTTAAGGACGAAATAACAATAATATTACCAACTTCCGTGTAACAAAATCAGTCTGTTCATGCCTCACAGAACTTACAAAACATATACTAGATTAGTATATTACAAGACTTGGGTATACATACCCCAAAAAGATTAAAACGTATATGCCATACTTATACTACAACCCATGGTGACATGACCAAATCAGCCCTCAAAGTTTCATGTTAATATAGAACACATAAATCATGTACAAGTCCCAAGGTTTATACAAATATATATGCGAATATGCAATTGTGATATTCCTTAAGGCTTTAAAAATCTACATCTTCCATGGCCAACTTCAAGCGTCCTCTCAAATATCCCTACGATAGAAACAACTATCGCTAAGTACATAGCTTAGTGGTGTAGAAACTATAGATCTCAAGTCCTCAGATTCACCAAGTTATCATTCATAAGTCAAGGGAAGAATAATTGAAACGAAAATAGTAAATCAAGTAAACAATATACAAAGAGTATCAAGTTGGATATTTAAAGCTCCAAATGTCAATAACGCTCATAGAACCATTTTTCAAGAGGTTCAATAACAAGACTCGCCCAATATATACATCATGTCACCAAACCAAGCACGAGAAGAATCAAGAAGGATCGACTCCCTATATCAAGAAGGGTCAAATCCCAATAATCAAGAGAACCAAGAACCATATTAAAAGTGGCTTTCTAGTTCGTACTTAAAATGGACAACTCCCATACTTAAGACGAACTAAAAATCCAGAGTCAAGATGGCAAATGATCCAAATCAAGAGGCATGCCAATAGTGACAAAGTCACAGCCACAAGAAGGACAAGGTCCCAACAAGAGTGCCAAGTGATCAAACAATCCGTACAAGTGGGCGAGTTATACAAGAGTCTTTAATGTCTTAAACGACAACAACACAATAGTGAAAAGATACAAGAGGTAACCAACGTACCAATATAAACTTTCAGATATACAAGCAGGTACAAATAGTACAAGTACAAGTTTATACACAAACCTCAGTTCCTTAGATAAGAAAAAGGCCAACACCACTTCAAGAGTTCAAACCGTAGATCAACCAACGTATGAAGGTCCTCAACTTGTTCATGCATATATACAACCTTAAAAATACAATTAAATAACTTCTTTAATTCCTAGTATCTCAATAATGTCTAAGTAAACCATGATAATCATCACAAGTATGCTTAGCCTTTACAAATACGACTATGCTCCCAGAACAGTGATTCTGTCCAGCCTAATGTCACATGTCGAAATTGAGATTTGAAAACGAAAACGGCAAAACTGGACTTTATATCCTTCATAAAAGATGTAGGTACATATCTTATGCTTTAAAATAATCAGGACTCACCACAAAATACATTTTATAAAAAACAATTATTATCAAAACACTAATTGTTGAACAGACAGGATTTCTAATTCCAGAATCTGGACAGAACTTATCATATGTTGCGTCCCATAATTCAAATCCATAACGGCAAATTTAGAGTTTAACATAGTCATAGGAGTTGTAAGTATTTAAAATATCTTTCAAAAACATATCTATTCACTGTAAACTAAGTTCTATGGAACGAGATATCCTTGAAATACCAAACACTACACAACATAGAAATAGATTTCTTTATCACTTACCAAGATGAAGTGTGTGTGTCGAATTACAGCCAAAAGGAGCTAGTTTTTCTCTTGATTTTGAAGAAAAACTCTTTACATAATCTTCTAAGGTTCCTATAGTTCAAGTGAGATGAAATTCACAAGAGGAGGTTTGAAATATATAGGTACAAATGATCCTCATCACATGGACAAATGTCACCAAAAGGTGCTATCCAAATAATTGTGTGCTGCCCAAAATGCATACTTATACACCTATATGTATATACTTGATGCCAATACTTCCTATTTATTTGTAATTCTAATTAGTCAATTTATATAAATACCCCCATACAATACCATAAATTATTATAACACTTATGTTAAGAAAGGGTGTAAGTATCACACATTTTAAAGTCCCTAAATAAGAATAAAACATAATATAGTAATTAATCAATGGTCTATCGACATGCATCTTGGTCTAGTATTTAGGGGTGTTAAAACTCTCTCCACCTTAAAGAAATTTTGTCTTGAAATTTACCTTAGGCTAGTCCCGAAACAAGTGCGGATATTGTGTTCTCCTGTCTTCTTCTCTCTCCCAGGTAGCTTCTTTTCCAGAATGTTTCCTCCGAAGTACCTTTAATAAGGAGATTCTCTTGTTCCTTAGCTATTTTAATTCCCGAGCTTGAATTAGGATAACTTCTTCATTATATGTAAAGTCAGGATTAACCTCAATAGATTCAAGTAGAAGAACATGAGATGGATCTATACAGTATCTTCTGAGCATTGAAACATGGAATAGATAGTGGATCTTGTCTAACTCAGGTGGAAGAGCCAATTTATATGCAACTGGTCCAACCCTTTCGAGTATCTCATAAGGTCCAATAAATCGGGGACTAAGTTTACCTTTTTTGTCACATCCGGGGAGTACCCCCTAGAAGTAACATGGCATACTTGACCCCTCGCAGGTCTTATACAAGCTCATAGTCATCATTAATCGAATTGTCATAAATAAATTTAGCGGAAAATTTAAAACTTTTCATAGCACATCAAATGGTAGAAACATCACTTCCATTATATAAAAATATAAGTCATAATACATATTTAGACTCTAAGTCTCTTTTGCCATCTTAGATTCAACTTCATAGAATAGATTAGGAACACGGCCCTTTAACATCATAACATAATACTTAAGCTATTACAATACATTGAATATAAACTTGACATAGCAAATCCTTGGAACATAAGGATTCCTTTGCTTGATCTTGAAAATCACATATCAAGCTCTTCACCTTAGAGACATCCTTTAAGCATCCATAACCTACACTTTGTGTAAAAAGGTAGAGGTGAATGGTGTCTGTACAACAATGCACTAAGTATAGTAACCATGTAAAAACATGCATTTAAAAGGGACATTTTACTTGAAACCATGCATCATGCCTTTTTGTGAAAACTTCATACAGCTTTAGTACAATAAGCATTATGAAATTCACATACTTTATATAGGCATATTCAATGGTCACACATCATATAAAACCACACATTGCATTTAAGGCATATAAGTCACCACTTTACAGTAAACACCTTTACCATTACAGTGAACTCATTTCATTTTATAGTGAACTCTTTCCTTATACTTTAACTCCTCATCTTCCAAAGTAATCCTCTAGTGATTCTTGGTGCAATGTATAAACAATGCCCCATAACACTATCCACACTCAACCATCACTTTAAGGCCACTAGAGAATCATGCATACAACCTTCATTAACCCAACACATGCATTCATAGAAGTATTTCATACAATAAGATACAAAACTCACATTTGACCAAACATACTTTAAGGATCACATAAAAGGACTCATTACAAGACCATATACAAGTCAAGACTTGCAACATAATCAAGTAAATAGTCACATTAACATACTTGGACTTCACCTCATAATAACCACATAAAACTCTACTCATAATCCCTTCCTAAGTCTACTTGTGCAATGTACATGTGAAGTCCCATTACCTCACACATACTAAGTAAACCTACAAAGACACTACAAGCCTTAACATGCATTTCATACATCAACAAGACAAGCATAGACAACCTCCTTCATGTCAAGCAAGAATTAATCATATAGTCAATAAGACCCATAATATGCATACAAGGTAAGGACACATCATATAGACTGATACCATACATATCATCACAACAAGTAGACAACACTACAATGTCATGATAAGGAACATAAACATAATCATATACATTAGAACACCTTCCTAGGACTCCCTTTAAGAGCTACTTGTGCAATGCATAGGTGAAGTCCCATACCCCACCTACACTAAGCAACTTCCCTTAGGTTACTCTAGGTAGGGTCCATTACTTTACTTCCATTGTCTATTTTACTTTAGGGAAAATATAGCCTTAACAGACACTAAGACCATGGGTGCTAAACATGGAATTTAGTGTTGTAGAACCTCACACCAAGAAGAGGTGCCCTACTTAGTCAAAGTAGAACATTAACCTTAAACTAGCATCTTGGGTTATATCACTTGCTATATCCTATGTGGCAAGCATAGTTTATGGAACTAAGACATAGGTATAATCCCTCTACATGCCATTGGGCAATTGGGGCCTACTATCATGAGAAACCATCGATGAATCTTCCTCAAGGAAGTCAACTCCTCATGTGGAACCATAGGCAAATCTTCCACCAAGGGAAGTCAACACCTTATGAGAAACCAATGGTGAATCTTCCTCCAAGGAAAGCCAACACTTCTCATTGTCAAGTTCACTCGGTGATAAGCTAACTTCCCTTTATTAAAAAGCCTTTATTACTTTATTTCATAAAACATAGGCTTAGGATATTGACTCCTCATATGCTTATAGCATATTCAAGCACTTATATAGTTTAGGGTACTCTTGGAAACACCTTCCAAGCGCCCCTCTTTTGACTAGATCATCATACATGTGTGTGTGTATCCATATATGTGAGCAATCCTTTCACATATTCACATTAAGACCACACATGTTCATACATCAATGCATAAGTGTATAGGTGTAACTATATGAGAAATCCTTTTATATACACATTCATAACATAACCTTGCATTCATATTCACGTACATAGAAAACCAAACCTAGGAGCTATCCTATCAAGGCACACATGTGGAATGCATAGACAAGGTCCCATACCCTTGCCCATACTACGCTTATCAAGTCATCCTAGTTAAGGGATACATATCATACTTCATAAACATATTCTTAACATGCATAGTAGTGGACATTAGTGCATATGAGAATTATCCTTTCATTAGACACCATGATCCTATACTACTTTCGTAAGCATTCTTGAAGTGTGAGCGTCTGTACATTGGTCAACATGATCATATAAAGGCAACAATCCTAACGTTAAGAGACCCACCTTAAAAAGGTCATAATACACATTTAAGTATAGACCACACACCACATAATCACATAGGAGATGAGACAACTTCAACATTGAATCTAAGACTCCTCAGATTAGTTAGAATCAAACATTCATGTAGGGAACATAGGTAGGGGTCATACTACACAAGAGCATTCAAACATCAACATGTAGACCACCTAGCCCTAACATAGTCATTTGAATGTAGAGGAATGCATTATTAATATAACCTAGATCATAAACTAGCATTGGAGACTAGGCCTAATACTTCACATTGTGTGATCATCCTAACAACACTTTCAAGATACAGTTTCCTTCAAGGCCATGATCACAACACATAATAGCATAACAATAAGGTAAACACCGCCACCATAGGTAGACCATACCACAGAAAGCCATACAAGGCTTCTTCAACCAGCTATTCTATAAGAAAAGTAGAGAGAATTGAGCCAACATACAATTCCTCCAAGATTTAATCATCATTGATCAACTCCAATAATTCAACATCAATGTAACAACCCTAAATATGGATATGCTAAGTAATGCTTAATGAGTGTAGAATGCCTACGATTAGACCGGGTTCACACAGATTGATGCGCATAGAACCAGACCTCTGAACCTCTGCAACAGCCAAGCCAACTCACTTGGTGAGTTAGTTGAGCTAGGAAAGGTTGGGTCCAGCCATGTAGGGCACCCGAATATGAAGATTTACCCGGATGAGTCTTTACCGGACTTAAAAAGAGGAAATATTAAGTTTTGGAAGGTCTAGGGGTAAAATGGTCTTTTCCAGGCTAAGGGTAGTATCATAATTACCCTAAATATTTAATTAATTATTTAATTAATATGGTGGAGGGGCATTTTGGGGAGAAAGGGCCAAAATTGGCCTTTGAGCAAAATCTTGCTCCACCTGGGTTCGAACTTAGGTGGGAGCAATGATTTAATTTGATTATTTAATTTGGTGAATTAATTTAATAAATTAATAATTAATGGCTGATTTAAGAAAAGAAAAATCAGATTTTTTTTACTATTAATTATTATTTATTAATTTTTTAACCTTATTTGACTAAGTCTTGCCTAAAGTCCTAGTCCTAAGGAAACACTCTCTCTCACATCTATCCACTCTCACGTTTATCTCCCTCTCTTCAACACTCTCTTTCACGTTCTCTCTGCTTAACAAAACAGAAACCAAAAATCAGAATAATAACAAAAACAAAAGTTCTTCATACTTAAGAACTTACACGCAAATTACAAACGACAAAGCAATCCGAAAACGTAAATCAAAATGTTATATTCTCGTCGGGTAAGGTGTGAGATTCATTGGTGACGTTTGGTTTGGGGTGGATTTGGCAGCAAGTTGAAGTGTTGAACGACGTGAAATCAGGTATGGTTTTCTCTCCTGGACTCCTTTCTCCAAGAGAATTTTCTTTCCCATGAATTGAACGAATCTTGAAACTAGGGTTGTTCCCGTTCTTGTCGAACTCCTTGTCCCTAGTATCCCTTTGATCTCAATGTGAAATAGGTTAGAGATCATGTTGTTGGTATGTTTGCTGGCAGTTTAAGTATGAAGTGTGATTTTTGTGATAATGTGTTCATGATTATGTGTTTGGAATTGTAAGCATGTTAAGTTATGTCAACCGAAAGTATGTGAAAAATGATATGCTTTAATGGTTGAATTTTATGTGCGAATGCTTGTGTAAATCATGAGGTGTAAAAGTGGTGTAATGTTGCTGGATGTAATGGTAATTCTTGGCTGAATATAATCATAAAAAAAATTACACTTAAAGATGCACCAAATGATCCACGAAATACCTTATGAATCAACGCATGAATGATGATAAAAAGAAGCTGAAAATAGTGAACAAATTTCCAACATTTGGTAGGTTGGGTTCGGCCAAACAAAGTGGTACAAAATACAATAAACAATTAATGTAAAATAAGTGAAATCACTAAGGATTGAACCCAAGACATCATTACATGAAATTTACAAAAAAAAATCAACAAAAGATTAAGACAAAAATGGATTGGAAGAGACTAAATTTCCAGCTTGCTGGTAATTGTAGTCTCGGCCACTTTTTAAAAAATGAGCTTCGTTTAATTTTTTTTTAAAATGTGAGGTCATTGGGGATTGAACCCATGACCGAACTAAATGAAAATTTCATAAAAATTTTGTGAGAAAAATTCAAGGAAAAATAGATGTGGTGAGTGGGGATTGAACCCACAACCTCTTGAATGGATGAGAGAGTTAGGAGAAAAAAATAAAGGAGAAAATAAATGTGGAGAGTGGGGATTGAACCCACAACCTCTTGGATATGTGAGAAAGTTAAGAGATAAATTAAAAGAAAAATAATGAGCTTGTGGGGGATTGAACCCACAACCTCCTTGCCTTAAAACGAAAAAGGAGAGGAGAACAAGAAAGAAATATTATAGGGTTGATGAGAATCGAACTAGGGTCTCCCAAATCTGAAAAATGCAATTATCAAGTTTAAAATAAGATTAAGTGTTGTCCAAGGGATTCGAAATCGGGTACCCTTGCCCAATTCCGTATTGACACATAAGTCATACGTAAGTAAATATTTAATGAATGCTGTCTCTAAAGATCGAAATCAATATCTTGGCATATCTACAAGATGCATAAGTCTTGTACCACATAATCTTGCGTAAACATGAATCACTTAGACAAACTATGAATAAAGCCTCATGGCTTGTATGTGTGGACTCATAAATCTAGCATACATTTAAAAGTAAGTGAGCCTAAGATGTATGTAATGAAATGATGTAACCCTAGAAGGGTTAAGTAAGAGTGTGAAACACGCTAAATGGCCAAGTGCATTGGCATATGATGAAATGAATATTCACGTGAAGGGGTGAGTAATTATGAAAATCAAATGTGTTAAAGTTAATGAATGAGGTGACAATATGATAAGAGGCTAATGTGAAAGATGAGAGCAATCTCAAATGAGCATAAGTAAATGTTACCAAAACGTACTCACCTATGAGAGTGTAAAGCTAATGAAGACACCAGTCTCTATGAACACTCTAGTGAAGTATTGAAGTTAATGCATACTTAATACTAATGATGAGATGAGAAATCATCTAATGAGCTATGATGTCCTCATACTAGAAGCCAACTTCCATGATGTATGAGTTGAATGTAATGGAACTTTATACTGAGCACCGATAGGCTAGCTATGAGCGGTGATGCCTTCCTTTGGGAAGGGCGGAGGTTCACGTAACTCTCATGATATGAGACTGTCCGGCATGCCGGGTATGGGTATCCTTATATTTCCTAGTCTTTGAACCTATACTGCCAATATAGGGATCTAACAGGGTTCGACTCCCTATATACGCTAGCATGTTTTGGTTCACTTTGGCCGGTGATTCCACCTCTTTTCGGTGTGGGGATTAAACACTGGATTTCATGATGCTCACATGATCTATGTAGGTTAAGGTTAAAGTTCCCAAATAAAGAATGAGGCTAGCCTCAAAGAATACGCATAATGAAATGAACGATACCAAAGGTGTTAGGATAGGATAATCAAGAGGTAAGCTAGACTTAAAGTAATGACACTAGGTTATTCTTGGTCATTGCACAGCGAACCCGATGAGAGTCTTAAACTACATCCTAGGTATGACTGGTGGTTGCACTAGTATATGAAAGAATGAAAATACGTATAAATGAATGAAGCAGACTCTGTGTTTGCTAAAGAAGGCTTCCTAGTTGAGGTCCCATATGTTGATCCCTCATTTTGTGAAGTCCTAATGTCAAGTCCATGATTCCAAGGTCTCATGGCATATGAAAGAATGATATGAACTACGTGATATGATTTGTGCTATATGTTATGTGCTGCTTGTAAAATGATAAGTATGATGATGCATGTTACTCTCATGGCATGACTTTCCTAACCCAAATTTGGTAAGTCCACTGACTTTTCTAATCCGAATTTGGCAAGTCCACTGACTTGACATTCCATAGTTCATATCGTTAGGAAAGAGCTCTTCTTAATCATGCATGTCCTTGGTGTGTGCTTGCATATACCCATACTTCATACAAGTGTGTACAAATCCCATACAACTCTACATTTTTAGGTGCAGGCACAGGTGGACGTTAGAGCTTACAGGTCGACGCTGAAGCTATCCGTACGTGGAGCATTCATCCGGACTTGGTAGACCCTCATGCTTTCGAGGACGCTTGCCCATTATATTCTAGCTTAGATATAGGTTTGAGTTAGTGGAGTATGTTCCACTAGCATTTCTTTCTCGTTTTATTTCAGACATTGTATTGGTGCCATTTTCGCAAGTATACACTTAATGCAGTATTGAACTATTTCTTTCATTTGATGATCTTAATATTAGATGGTTGATTGTGAACGTTTATGAGTTTAAGTAGAATGTCTTATAGGAATGTTAAGTAACAAAAAGTTCAAATTTTCCGCTAAAGTTAACCTAGATGAAGTAACGATGCCGTTTGTAGGCTTGTCTGCGACCTCTGAGAGGTCAACAACGCCAGTCTCGTCTGGGGTCTAGATTTCGGTCGTGACAAAGTTGGTATCAGAGCACTAGGTTAAATTCCGAGGATAATAAGTTCACATCAACCACATTGAGTAGTTTCTAAGTCATGGTAGTGAAGTGCACCACTATCCTGAATTAGAGACTGCATGATGCGTAGGAAAATTTCCCTTCTTCTACTCTTTATCATGCTATCTAGAGCTTTGACACTTTGTGTCATTATAAGTATCTAACTTCCTTCTTGTGTGTGAGAGTAAAAGAATACACACAAGGATTAAGATGGCCAAGTGGTCTAAGGCGCCAGACTCAAGATCTGACCTTCCCAAGAAGAGGCAGTGATAGAAATGCCCAGCGTGAACGAAAGACGTTTGGTAAGAGTGGTTGTTCGCATGGAGGTGAGTGCATGGTACTTTCTAAAGCCTGCTATGAGTACTGAGGAAGAGGATAAGGCTAAGTTGGATGCTTACTAGCTCAAGCAGATGGCTTAGGTATGGATTACATCATAAATGCTAGACTGCCCAATAGAAGTATGTGGTAATACTATGTGTGCAGACCTTGTTGAGTTACCCATGAATGAATTTGATATTATAGTTGGTATGGACTGGCTCCATAAATGTTATGCCTTCATGGATTGTCGTAGTAGGGTTGAGATTCCGTTTCCCTAATGAATTAGAGCTGGTATGGGAGGGGTACAATTCGAGTCGTTCAAGTTTATAAGAAGTGTCATTCGAGGACGAATATTCCTAAGGGGGGGATAATGTAACAACCCTAAAAATGGATATGCTAAGTAATGCTTAATGTGTCTAGAATGCCTACGATTAGACCGGGTTCACACGGATTGATGCGCGTAGTATCAGACCTCTGAACCTCTGCAACAGCCAAGCCAACTAACTTGGTGAGTTAGTTGAGCTAGTAAATGTTGGGTCCAGCCATGTAGGGCATCCGAATATGAAGATTTACCCGGATGAGTCTTTACCGGACTTAAAAAGGGGAAATCTTAAGTTTGGAAGGTCTAGGGGTGAAATGGTCTTTTTCCAGGCTAAGGGTAGTATCGTAATTACCCTAAATATTTAATTAATTATTTAATTAATATAGTGGAGGGGAATTTTTGGGAGAAAGGGCCGAAATTGGCCTTTGAGCAAAATCTTGCTACACCCGGGTTCGAACCTAGGTGGGAGCAATGATTTAATTTGATTATTTAATTTGGCGAATTAATTTAATAAATTAATAATTAATGGATGATTAAAAAAAGGAAAATCAGATTTTTTTTTACTATTAATTATTATTAATTATTTAACCTTATTTGACTAAGTCTTGCCTAAAGTCCTAGTCCTAAGGAAACACTCTCTCTCACATCTATCCACTCTCACGTTTATCTCTCTCTCTTCAACACTCTCTTTCACGTTCTCTCTGCTTAACAAAACAAAAACCAAAAATCAGAATAATAACAAAAACAAAAGTTCTTCATACTTGAAGAACTTACACGCAAATTACAAACGACAAAGAAATCCGAAAACGTAAAGCAAAACGTTATATTCTCGTCGGGTAAGGTGTGAGATTCGTTGGTGGACGTTTGGTTTGGGGTGGATTTGGCAGCAAGTTGAAGTGTTGAACAACGTGAAATCAGGTATGGGTTTCTCTCCTGGACTCCTTTCTCCAAGAGAATTTTCTTTCCCATGAATTCAACGAATCTTGAAACTAGGGTTGTTCCCGTTCTTGTCGAACTCCTTGTCCCTAGTATCCCTTTGATCTCAATGTGAAATAGGTTAGAGATCATGTTGATGGTATGATTGCTGGTAGTTTAAGTATGAAGTGTGATTTTCGTGATAATGTGTTCATGATTATGTGTTTGGAATTGTAAGCTTGTTAAGTTATGTCAACCAAAAGTATGGGGAAAATGATATGTTTTTATGGTTGAATTTTATGTGCGAATGTTTGTGTAAATCATGAGGTGTAAAAGTGGTGTAATGTTGCTGGATGTAATGGTAATTCTTGGCTGAATATAAACATAAAAAAGATTACACTTAAAGATGCACCAAATGATCCACGAAATACCTTAGGAATTAACGCATGAATGATGATAAAAAGAAGCTGAAAATAGTGAACAAATTTCCAGCATTTGGTAGGTTGGGTTCGGCCAAACAAAGTGGTACAAAATACAATGAAAAATGAATGTAAAATAAGTGAAATCACTAAGGATTGAACCCAAAATATCATTACATGAAAGCTACAAAAAAAAAATTAACAAAAGATTAAGACAAAAATGCATTGGAAGAGACTAAATTTCCAGCCTGTTGAAAATTGTAGTCTCGGCCAACTTTTAAAAAAATGAGCTTCGTTTAATTTTTTTTTAAAATGTGAGGTCATTGGGGATTGAACCCATGACCTCACTAAATGAAAATTTCATAAAAATTTCGTGAGAAAAATGCAAGGAAAAATAGATGTGGTGAGTGGGGATTGAACCCACAACCTCTTGAATGGATGAGTGAGTTAGGAGAAAAAAATAAAGGAGAAAATAAATGTGGAGAGTGGGGATTGAACCCACAACCTCTTGGATATGTGAGAAAGTTAAGAGATAAATTAAAAGAAAAATAATGAGCTTGTGGGGGATTGAACCCACAACCTCCTTGCCTTAAAACGAAAAAGGAGAGGAGAACAAGAAAGAAATATTATGGGGTTGATGGGAATCGAACTAGGGTCTCCCAAATCTGAAAGATGCAATTGTCAAGTTTAAAATAAGATTAAGTATTGTCCAAGGGATTCGAAATCGGGTTCCCTTGCCTAATTCCGTATTGATATATAAGTCATACGGAAGTAAATATTTAATGAATGCTGCCTCTAAAGATCGAAATCAATATCTTGGCATATCTACAAGATGCATAAGTCTTGTACCACATAATCTTGGGTAAACATGAATTACTTAGACAAACTATTAATAAAGCCTCATGGCTTATATGTGTGGACTCATAAGTCTAGCATACGTTTAAAAGTAAGTGAGCCTAAGATGTATGTAATGAAATGATGTAACCCTAGAAGGGTTAAGTAAGAGTGTGAAACACACTAAATGGCCAAGTGCATTGGCATATGATGAAATAAATATTCACGTGAAGGGGTGAGTAATTATGAAAAGCAAATGTGTTAAAGTTAATGAATGAGGTGACAATATGATAAGAGGCTAATGTGAAAGATGAGAGCAATCTCAAATGAGCATAAGTAAATGTTACCAAAACGTACTCACCTATGAGAGTGTAAAGCTAATGAAGAGACCAGTGTCTATGAACACTATAATGAAAGTATTGAAGTTAATGCATACTTAATACTAATGATGAGATGAGAAATCATCTAATGAGCTATGATGTCCTCATGCTAGAAGCCAGCTTCGATGATGTATGAGTTGAATGTAATGGATCTTTATACTGAGCACCGATAGGCTAGCTATGAGCGGTGATGCCTTCCTTCGGGAAGGGCGTAGGTTCACGTAACTCTCATGAGATGAGACTGTCCGGCATGCCGGTTATGGGTCTCCTTATATCTCCTAGTCTTTGAACCAATACTGCCAATATAGGGATCTAGTAGGGTTCGACTCCCTATATACGCTAGCATGTTTTGGTTTACTTTGGCCGGTGATTCCACCTCTTTTCGGTGTGGGGATTAAACACTGGATTTCATGATGCTCACATGATCTATGTCGGTTAAGGTTAAAATTCCCAAAGAAAGAATGAGGCCAGCCTCAAAGAATACACATAATGAAATGAACGATACCAAAGGTGTTAGGATAGGATAATCAAGAGGTGAGCTAGACTTAAAGTAATGACACTAGGTTATTCTTGGTCATTGCACAACGAACCCGATGAGAGTCTTAAACTACATCCTAGCTATGACTGGTGGTTGCACTAGTATATGAAAGAACAAAAATAAAGTACGTATGAATGAATGAAATAGACTCTGAGTTTGCTAAAGAAGGCTCCCTAGTTGAGGTCCCATATGTTAAGCCCTCATGGGAAGTCCTAATGTCAAGTCCATGATTCCAAGGTCTCATGGCATATGAAAGAATGATATGAACTACGTGATATGATATGTGCAATATGTTATGTGCTGCTTGCAAAATGATAAGTATGATGATGCATGTTACTCTCACGGCATGACTTTCCTAATCCAAATTTAGCAAGTCCACTGACTTTCCTAATCAAAAGTTAGCAAGTCCACTGACTTTCCTAATCCGAATTTGGCAAGTCCACTGACTTGACTTTCCATAGTTCAAATCGTTAGGAAAGAGCTCTTCTTAAACATGCATGTCCTTGATGTGTGCTTGCATATACCCATACTTAGTACAAGTGTTTACTAATCCCATACAACTCTACATTTTTAGGTGCAGGCACAGGTGGACGTTAGAGCTTACAGGTCGACGCTGAAGCTATCCGGACGTGGAGCATTCATCCGGACTTGGTAGGCCCTCATGCTTTCGAGGACGCTTGCCCATTATATTCTAGCTTAGATATAGGTTTGAGTTAGTGGAGTATGTTCCACTAGCGTTTCTTTCTCATTTTATTTCAGACATTGTATTGGTGCCATTTTGGCAAGTATACACTTAATGCAGTATTGAACTATTTCTTTCATTTGATGATCTTAATGTTAGATGGTTGATTGTGAACGTTTATGAGTTTAAATTTTCCTCTAAAATTAACCTAGATAAAGTAACGATGACGTATGTAGGCTTGTCTGCGACCTCTGAGAGGTCAACGACGCCGGTCTCGTCTGGGGTCTAGATTCCGGTCGTGACAATCAATACATGTATAAAATAGTAGTTAAAGGAACCATTACATAAACGAAATCATACTTCAATTTAGCATAGAATCGAAATCACATTGAAGCTACATTAGCAATCTAGAGAAAATAGGAGAATATAGACTAATCTCATTCAAAACATCAAACCTTTATCAACATGGATCACTCATCAACAATTCACTATCAATATATAATTTAGACATTAAATATAAGCAACTCAACATGCTAGAATCATGACTCAATCAATACAAAGTCAAGATCACAATACCCATAACATAGGCTAATTTGAGAACTGGAGAGAACATAGGTTCATCATGCAATTGTATTGAAGTTCATATTAAAAACATTAGATAATCATTAATTTATCATAAACATGCTTTTGAAATCAATTTGAGAAAGAACCCATGACTAGATTGGAAATTGGGAATTTTAGTCTTTGAATCATATTTGAAAATCCTTGATTGACTCCTTAGATGAATGGATAACTAAGGATGAAGGATCACCATACCTTATTTATTGAATACCCATGAGAAATTTGAGAAGAAACCATGAAAATCCATCCCATAGATTGAACTTGAGTTTTCCCTCCTATGGAGGTTTGAGAGAATTTTGGGAAGAAGAGTGATTTGGGATTTTTAATTTTCTTATTGGGCGTTGGGGTTTTGTCTTCGAAAAGGGGTTAAATAATTCATAAAATAAGTTTATAACGCCCCTTTAAGTTACCAAAACACCCCCATGATTATAGGGACTTTTAGACATGTCAAAATTGACTTAAAAACGATGTTACAGGATCTGGGAGTAGGGTGCGCGTCGCGGAGCAGCCTCCCCATTCTGCCCCAAATAAAATTTGAGGCAGTGAGGTGCGTACTAGGCACGCGTTGCGAGGACAAGTTCCAATTCTTGGACCTGCTCGCTGCCTTGGGCAGCCTCTTGTCCAATGTTTGGGTCCTTCTTGGGTGCCCTTCGGATGGTCCCCGGGGAGTCATATCCGGACATTCTGATCCTTTACATGTCTATTAAGGTACTAGGTTAAACTATACTGACTTTCAACTCCAAACAACCCATGAAAACAAGACCAACATACAAGGACACACTAGCACGTCTAAAAAGCTAACTTTCCAACCTCTTGGACGTTCTTGAACATTTGACCTCCAAACTTCATGAAACTTAACACACTGCATATAAACATCATTATAACTCATATGAGGACGTCAAAAGCCCATGACAGAAAAATAAGCACATAAGAACACCTAAGGCCCTTTTGTGACTAGTCGTCGAACGTCTTGGTCGTCCCTTGATATTTGACTTCAAAATCACCTCAAATCAAGTATACATACTATAAAACACTTAATGAACATATTTTAAAACTTTTTAGAAACATGTGAGGCTCTAAACACCAAACATTCATCCTCGAATGACACTTGGAACATCTTAATCACACAAAGGGCTCAATGAACCATAGAGCAGATCACAACATTCAAAACATAATAACATAGAAGTCAATGCACCAAACTTACAAGGAACACCACTTCAAGTCATTTTTCACTCAATACAACACAAGCAAGCAAAACCTTTTATTTACTCACTGTAAAAATGCATCACCAACATAGGTTCTTGTCATGTTCATAGGAGGAACATCCTTCTCCTAATCATAACATGGTCTTTTTAATTTCATCTTATTAGACAACAACCTTTTTGTCACACATAAGCAAGTTCAAAATCACTCAAGAAGCAATTAAGCACTCATACTTCAATGCACATAAACTTGAGTTAAGTAAATCAACTAGGATTCTTATCATTTAGTCACAATGCCATGAAATTCATACTCAACCTTACCATGCTTAGTTATGTTTAAGGAGGAATGTCCTTCTCCTAAAATACTTACATGTCTCATGAGTTCATACACAAGCAATGCATAAAGGTCAATTCACTGTAAAATGAGAATTTCTCAACTGTTTACCAAAACATGCTCAAACTGTTCTCCCTAGTGAAGTCAAAAATGGTAATTCACACCAAGAACATCACCACATTAGGAAGTCATTTCACGACATTTCAATTTCTAGCATATCCCTAGCTTTCATAAGAAAGCATCAATTGGGAAAATAACACAATTTATAGGCACACACAAGAACATAAGATAAACATGCTTCACTTATCAAGAGTGAACCTACAATTATGCTTTCCAAAACATAAAAGCCACACAATTTTCAAGAGACTCAACACTTTTCACTTTAAAGAGGCTCAATTTGTTTTTTCAATTTAAGGATAAACCTTACCAATCATAAGTAACTACGACCATGTTTCTTATCTTATCTCATGAAGTAAAATGCACAACTAGCATATTAAGATGCCCAATCAACATGAGAGAACATGTATTTGTTCAAAATTCTTTTTCAAGTTCTTTAGAATCTTCAAAATATCTTTAAGATAGTGTCAATCAGTACATACCAAACATATAAAGGCCATGCAATTCAAACTTTATACAAATATCCTATCATGAACAAGCTTACTAAGAATTTATTAGATTCAAACTCAAGTAAGAATAGAAGGACAAGATAAGCATATATACAACCTTACTATTCAATTCACCATCCCCCACTTATGGCAAACCCAATCAAGAGAAACTTAACCCAACCTTAAGAGGATCTTAGTTTATCAACCTTCATCATCATCACTTAAAAGTGATATCCAACCTAAATAGGTTCAAAGGAACTCAACTTAGGGACATCAAGGACATTCAAAATATTACCATCTAGGCATATTATCCCCCCCCCCCTTGAGGTAAGCCTAATCACCTCATGCCCTTAAACACCAAGGTCAAGGCAAGTCAAAACCAACCCATATGCTTAACACAAGAAGGTTTAACATCATTGAGGGTTTTCACTCCTAATCTCACAAGGAGTATAATAACTCAATCATAACCATCCCTCTAGGCCTAACACCCAAAGGAAATCCATAACACACAAGTTATGTCATATTACCCAACCACATAAGGTCTCAACTATACCAACAATACCAAGGGTCATACAACATTAGGGGAAACAATAAGGGAGACTTAGCCATAAGGCTTCTTTCTTTTCTTTCAATACTAGAGTAAGGTAACTTCTAGGTCACTCCAACCCACATCATCACCCTACAAGGTAAGCACACTATCTTCTCTCCTAGGATCAAGCCTACATAAAAGACCCCAATCCATACCAAGCAACCATGAATCATTTAAACATAATAAGGCAACATGTGAACCATTACACAAATACAAAGGGCAACATTGAACACTTAAACATATAAGGGCAACATGCATTTCTAGACATTTACCACACTTCTTAAAGGCATTTCAAACCTAAACTATATTTTTAGACTACTATCATGTAAAACCATTTAGCAACATGCCATTCCAAAGGAAGCTCAATTTAACCATACTAACTCTTAATTAAGCTAAAACCATATCATAACATAAATCTTCACATAACATGTAATTTCACATAGATCTCATATATAGCCATAAAGGCATCACATCAACATATAATCAAAGATTCACCTTCACACCTACTCATCAATCCATAAACCAAAATAATCATCAAAACTCATATTTTATCCCTCAAGCATAGAGATATCATCTCATTCAAGCAATCACATCTAAAAAGACGACCGGACAAGAAACATAAGAGAGAGATCTTATAGAGTTAAGTTCTATGACACGATATGAGAATAATGAAGAAGGGAAACTCTATCGTCCTATAGCCTCCCGTATCATTTGATGGTTTCACGACTAACCACCAATGAACACGAGACTCTACTAGACGTGGCAATATGAGACTTCTTGGAACTAAAACCACTTTTATAACCTCATGCTTTCATACCACGTTTGTCACACCTGGGGAGTACCCCCTAGAAGTAACATGGTCTACTTGACCTCTCGGAGGTCTTATACAAGCCCATAGTCATCATTTATCGCATTGTCATAAATAAATTTAGCGGAAAATTTAAAACTTTTTATAGCACAACATATGCTAGAAACATTACTTCCATTATATAAAAATATAAGTCATAATACATATTTATACTCTAAGTCTCTTTTGCCATCTTAGATTCAACTTCATAGAATATATTAGGAACACGGCCCTTTAGCATCATAACATAATACTTAAGCTATTACAATACATTGAATATAAACTTGACATAGGAAATCCTTGGAACATAAGGATTCCTTTGCTTGAGCTTGAAAATAACATATCAAGCTCTTCACCTTAGAGACATCCTTTAAGCATCCATAACCTAAACTTTGTGTAAAAAGGTAGAGAAGAATGGTGTTAGTACAAGCATGCACTAAGTATGGCAACCATGCATTTAAAAGGGACATTTTACTTGAAACCATGCATCATGCCTTTTTGTGAAAACTTCATACAACTTTAATACAATAAGCATTATGCAATTCATATACTTCATATAGGCATATTCAATGGTCAAACATCATATAAAACCACACATTGCATTTAACGCATATAAGTCACCACTTTACAGTAAACACCTTTACCATTACAATGAACTCATTTCATTTTATAGTGAACTCTTTCCATTTACTTTAACTCCTCATTTTCCAAAGTAACCCTCTAGTGATGCTTGGTGCAATGTATAGACAATGCCCCATAACAATATCCACACTCAACCATCACTTTAAGGCCACTAGGGAATCATGCATACAACCTTCATTAACCCAACACATGCATTCATAGAAGTATTTCATACAATAAGATACAAAACTCACATTTGACCAAACATACTTTAAGGATCAGATAAAAGGACTCATTACAAGACCATATACAAGTCAAGACTTGCAACATAATCAAGGCAATAGTCACATTAACATACTTGGACTTCACCTCATAAGAACCACATAGAACTCTACTCATAATCCCTTTCTAAGTCTACTTGTGCAATGTACATGTGAAGTCCCATTACCTCACACATACTAAGTAAACCTACAAAGACACTACAAGCCTTAACATGCATTTCATACATCAAAAAGACAAGCATGGACAACCTCCTTCATGTCAAGCAAGACTTAATCATATAGTCAATAAGACCCATAATATGCATACAAGGTAAGGACACATCATATAGACTGATACCATATATATCATCACAACAAGTAGACAACACTACAATGTCATGATAAGGAACATAAACATAATCATATACATTAGAATACCTTCCTAGGACTCCCTTTAAGAGCTACTTGTGCAATGCATAGGTGAAGTGCCATACCCCACACCTACACTAAGCAACTTCCCTTAGGTTATTCTAGGTAGGGTCCATTACATTACTTCCATTGTCAATTTTAGTTTAGGGAAACTATAGCCTTAACCGACACTAAGACCATGGGTGCTAAACATGGAATTTAGTGTTGTAGAACCTCACACCAAGAAGAGGTGCCCTACTTAGCCAAAGTAGAACATTAACCTTAAACTAGCATCTTGGGTTATATCACTTGCTAGATCCTATGTGGCAAGCATAGTTTATGGAACTAAGACATAGGTATAATCCCTCTACATGCCATTGGGTAATTGGGACCTACTATCATGAGAAACTATGGGTGAATCTTCCTCAAGGAAAGTCAACACCTCATGTGGAACCATAGGAGAATCTTCCTCCAAGGGAAGTCAACACCTTATGAGAAACCAATGGTAAATCTTCCTCCAACGAAATCCAACACCTCTAATTGTCAAGTTCACTGGGTGCTAATCTAAGTTCCCTTTATTGAAAAACCTTTATTACTTTATTTCATAAAACATAGGCTTAGGATATTGACTAGTCATATGCTTATAGAATATTCAAGCACCTATATAGTTTAGGGTACTCTTGGGAACACCTTCCAAGCGCCCCTCTTTTGACTAGATCATCATCCATGTGTGTGTATCCATATATGTGAGCAATCCTTTCACATAAATACATTAAGACCACACATGTTCATACATCAATGCATAAGTGTATAAGTGTAACTATATGAGCAATCCTTTCATATAAACACTTTAAGACATTATACACATTCATAACATAACCTTGCATTCATATTCATGTACATAGAAAACCAAACCTAGAAACTATCCTATCAAGGCACACATGTGCAATGCATAGACAAGGTCCCATACCCTTGCCCATACTAGTACGCCTATCAAGTCATCCTAGTTAAGGGATACATATCATACTTCATAAACATGTTTTAACATGCATAGTAGTAGACATTAGTGCATATGAGAATTATCCTTTTATTAGACACCATGATCCTATACTACTTTCATAAGCATGCTTGAAGTGTGTGTGTGTGTACATTGATCAACATGATCATATAAAGGCAACAATCCTAACGTTAAGGAAGCCACCTTAAAAGGTCACAATACACATTTAAGTATAGACTACACACCATATAATCACATAGGAGATGAGACAACTTCAACATTAAATCTAAGACTCGTAAGATTAGTTAGAATCAAACATTCATGTAGGGAACATAGGTAGGGGTCATACTAGACAAGAACATTCAAACATCAACATGTAGGCCATACCTATCCCAAACATAGTCATTTGAATGTAGAGGAATGCATTATTAATATAACCTAGATCAAAAACTAGCATTGGAGACTAGGCCTAATACTTCACATTGTGTGATCATCCTAACAACACTTTAAAGATACAATTGACTTCAAGGCCATGATCACAACACATAATATCATAACAATAAGGTAAACACCGCCACCATTGGTAGACCATACCACACAAAGCCATACAAGGCTTCTTTAACTAGCAATTCTATAATAAAAGTATAGAGAATAGAGCCTACTTACAATTCCTCCAAGCTTTGATCATCATTAATCAACTCAAATAATTCAACATCAATACATGTATAAAACAGTAGCTAAAGGAACCATTACATAAATGAAATCATACTTCAATTTACCATAGAATCTAGATCACATTGAACATACATTAGCAATCTAAAGAAAATAGGAGAATTATAGACTAATCTCATTCAAACCATCAAAACTTGATCAACATGGATCACTCATCAACAATTCACCATCAATATACAATTTAGACATTAGATATAAGCAATTCAACATGCTAGAATCATAACTCAATCAATAAAAAGTCCAGATCACAATGCCCATAACATAGGCTAATTTGAGAATTGGAGAGAACATGGTTTCATCATGCAATTGGATTGAAATTAATCTTAAAAACATTATATAATCATTAATTTATCATAAACATACTTTTGAAATCAATTTGAGAAAGAACCCATGGCTAGATTGGAAATTGGGAATTTTAGTCTTGGAATCATATTTGAGAATCCTTGATTGACTCCTATGATGAATGGATAAGTAAGGATTAAGTATCACCATACCTTATTTATTGAAGACCCGTGAGAAATTTGAGAAGAAACCATTAAAATCCATCCCATAGCTTGAACTTGAGTTTTCCCTCCAATGGAGGTTTGAGAGAATTTGAGGAAGAAGAGTGATTTGGGATTTATGATTTTCTTATTGGGTGTTGGGGTTTTTGGCTTGGAAAAGGGGTTAAATAATTCATAAAAGAAGTTTATAACTGCCCCTTTAAGTTACCAAAACACCCCCATGCTTATTGGGACTTTTAGACATGTCAAAATTGACTTTAAAATAACGCTACAGAATCTGGGAGTAGGCTGCGCGTCGCGGAGCAATCTCCCCATTCTGCCCCAAATAAAATTTGAGGCAGTGAGGTGCGTGCTAGGCACGCGTTGCGAGGACAAGGTCCAATTCTCGGACCTGCTCGCTGCCTTGGGCAGCCTCTTGTCCAATGTTTGGGTCCTCCTTGGGGACCCTTCGGGTGGTCCCCGGGGAGTCATATCCGGACGTTTTGATCCTTTACATGTCTATTAAGGTATTAGGGTAAACTATACTGACTTTAAACTCCAAACAACCCATGAAAACAAGGCCAACATTCAAGAACACACTAGCACGTCTAAAAAACTAACTTTCCAACCTCTTGGACGTTCTTGAACGTTTGACCTCCAAACTTCATGAAAATTAACACACTTCCTATGAACATCATTATAACTCATATTAAGACCTCAAGAGGCCATGACACACACATAAGCACACCTAAGGCCCTTTGGTGACTATTCGTCAAACGTCTTGGTCGTCCCTTGACGTTTAACTTCCAAATCACCTCAAATCAAGTATACATACTATAAAACACTTAATGAACATATTTTAAACCTTTTAAGACACATGTGAGGCTCTAATCACCTTAATTCATTTTCAGGGTCTTACATTTTTGTCCAAATCTCATAATCTTTTTCCATGGAGACACCTTTAAGAATACTTTATCTCCAACTTGATATTCAATGTCTCACCTTTTTAGATCAGAATACGACTTTTGTCTATCTAAATAAATCTCTAAACGCTCCTGGATAATTTTTACATTCTCCTATGTTTTCTGCATTATTTTAAGACCAATAAGCTTTCTTTCACCAATTTCACTCCAACAAAGAGGGGTCTGACATTTTCTTATGTATAAGTCTTCATAGGGAGGCATTCAAATACTTAATTGGTAGCTATTATTATAAGCAAATTCTATCAAAGCCAAGTGTTTGTCCGAACTACCTTCAAACTCCATAATTCAAGCTCGAAGCATATCCTTCAAAATTTGTATCACTCTTTCCCATTGGTTGTCTGTCTCGGGATGGAACGAAGTGCTAAATTTCAACTTGGTACCCAAAGCTTCCTGCAAGCTGCCCCAAAATCTAGATGTAAACCTTGGGTCTCTGTTAGATACAATAGACATAGGGATGTAGTCTTACAATCTCATTAATGTACAACTCGGCTAAACGCTCAAGTAAGTAATCCATCTTGATTGCTAAGAACTGAGCACTCTTTGTTAGCCTATCTACAATCACCCATATTGCATCATGATTTCTTTAAGTGCGAGGAAGTCCAGAAACAAAGTCAATAGTTATTCTCTCCCATTTCCATTCCTTATAGACAAAGGCTATAGTAAACCAACTGGGAATTGAAGTTCTGCCTTTACTTGTTGACAAACCAAACATTTTGAAATGAACTTCGCAATGCCTCTCTTCATACCATTCCACCAAAAATTTTCTTTGATGGTCTGGTACATCTTTATTCCTCCAGGATGCATTGCATATTGTGAAGTATGTGCTTCTTTCAATATTTCTCTCCTCAATGTGTCATCATTAGGGACGCATAACTTGCTTTTATAAAGTAAGACACCATCCTTTGTTAATGTAAAATAAAGCTTTTCCCCATTCTGGAACCCTCTAGTCAATTTTACAAGTTTCTCATCTAACTTTTTATGCTTCCCTCACCTGTTCAAGTAATATTGGCTTTACTTGCAAATTCGCAATGCTGAACCATTTGAATCCGGTGTAAAACAAACATTCATGTCTCTTAACTCAAGGAGCAATGTCAAAAGACTCGAAGAAATGTTTGCAAAGGATTTTCGACTTAAGGCATCGGCAACCACATTAGCCTTACCTAGATGATAATCAATCGTACAGTCATAAGACTTTATAAGTTCAAGCCATCTACGATGTGTTAGGTTTATCTCCTTTTGAGTACCCAAGTACTTTAACCTCTTGTGATCAGTGAATATATGACATTTCTCTCCATATAAATAATGTCGCCATATTTTTAAAGCAAATACTATATCAGCAAGTTCAAGATCATGAGTAGAATAATTCAATTCATGCGGTTTTAATTTCCGAGAGGCATAAGATATTACCTTCCCTTCTTGCATCAAGACGCATCCTAGACCATTGTGAGACGCATCATTGTACACTGCATATTATTCCTTTCAATTGGTAGAGTAAGTATAGGCGCTTGAGTCAGCAAGGATTGGAGAGCTTTAAAGCACTTTTGACATTTTTCATCCCAAATAAACTTTACTTCCTTCTGCAAGAGTTTAGTCAAAGGGGAGGCAATAATGGAGAAACCTTTCACAAATCTTCTAGTATCCTGCTAAGCCCAAGAAACTTCTTACTTCAGTTGGACTTTTAGGAGGTCTCCATTCAACAACTGTTTGTATCTTACTAGGATCCACCTTCACGCATTCACTTGATACAACATGTCCCAAAAAAGACACTTGATCAAGCCAAAATTCACTCTTAGAACGTGTAACATACAATTCTTTCTCCATTAAAATCTACAAAATAATCCGGAGATGTTTATCATGGTCTTCACTACTTGTGGAAAATTCATAAATCTCTGTTGAATTATGTTTGATTTATTGTCTATTGTAAGTATTGAATTGAATTGGCGATCATGGACATGAGTAAGGGCCTCTGGATATTGTGTTGGATGATTTAGCTATGGATTGAAGTGGATTAGTGGTACGCTGCCCTAATTCTCTTTATATTATGTAAATTAGGTCTTGAATTATGTAAATTAGAAAAAAATCGCTTGATTTTACTCTTCAATTTTCATATCTTGTTATTAAGTCATCAAAGGTTGGTGAATTTCTCTTTCTCTTTTTTCTTTTTCATTCACTTCCTATTAAATAAATATGAAAATTCAAGATAAATTTTACGTCAATTTATTTCAAAAATTTTAATATATTTCTTAACTAAAAAATAAATGCTAATGTTAAGTAGTTTGATTTCAAAATTTTAGTGCACCCATCGTCAAATTATTTTTTTTACCTATGCAAATCTTGGACACCCTTCGTGAAATTTCTAGCTACGCCACTGTTGAAAATGTCCGGGTACGACTTCCCAAGGGCCTCGCAAAAGATCCCACAAGAAGGACCCAAAGGATGTCGAGAAGCTGCATTGGCAGTGTCAATCGATAGAACCAAATGACGCCCCATTTGTTAACAAACCTGTTGGTGGTGAAGTCGTCGATCAAAACTTATCCTGGGGAAGGCTCAGCCAAAGAACAGCCCAGGATCCAATCGACGGAAGCCACAGATGGTCCGTCGGTGGACCTACTGGGCGTCGATGGTGGCCGTTGGTGTAGGCTGTAGCAGCCTGCCTGCGCACTATTTCATTAAAGGGGTGAATGGGAAATTCACCCCACGTGCTAGCCGGACGCTACATGGTTTATTTGGTAATTTTTTGGTGCATTTAAGTGATCAAAAACGTGATCAACCCATTTCCAAACCAATTCACACAAATTAGACTTTCCCTCCAAAAATATTCTCTCTAGAACCTCCATTGAAGGTGAAGCTCAAGAACATCTTGGATCTTGGATTCCTATGGGTTCTTCATCAAGTTTTAGAGGTTTATTCTAGATAAGGGTATGGTGATCCTTCATCTCTAGTTATCCTTCCATCAAGAGAGTTAATCTCAAAGTTTTCAAAAGCAATTTCATGATCAAACTTCTCCTACTTCAATCTAGCCATGGGTTATTTGTAAAAACATTTTTAATGGCTTAATCATGATGAATTGATAATAATGTATTGGTTTTAATGTGAATTTTAATCCAATTGCATTGTGAACCCATGTCCCTTCCCAAATTTAATTTAACCCTTGCATGGGAATTGTGATCGTGGCTTGTTATTGTTTGAATCGTGATTCTATTACGTTGAATTGTCATATCTACTATTATTTAAGTATATTGAATATGAGTTGATGATGAATTATCTGATTGGATCAATGTATGAAGAATTGAATATGACTAGTCTATGCCTCTATGTGTTCACTGTAACATTGATTGTTAAATGTATAAAGTGGAATTCAATTATGTTAAGATGCTTGTAGCTACTGCCTTAGGTTAAAATCATGGTTTAATTGTGAGTATAAATCTTGTATAATCAAAGTAAAGAAGGCTTGGTATGAATTGATCTAGGTTCTTCTAATCTATCATGTAGTAACTTGTGATCTTGTTAGGATGGTTGTTATGTGACTCGATTATGGTGAATTGTCTTTGCTAATGCCTAGATGTGTAATGTAATGATAATTAAGTATAATTGATCCAATGTGAATAGATAATAATTGAATTGGTAATGATGAATGTAGGTTCTTTTAGCCTATAGACTTGATAGAGTAATGTATATGTTGTGATCTATATTCTAGGGTGGATGAAGCATGATTTATCTATGATGTTCTATATCTTTAGCTACTGCCCTAAATGTATATTATTGATACAATATGATTGATGAACAAGACTACGGGAAATTAGTCGATGATCTATAATTCTCTACTTTCTAGTATATGTGATGTACTGTATTAGATTGTACTATAATCTTGTAGTTACTTGTACATGGTTTCTTTCATGATTAATGTATATTTAGCTACTGCCCTATAATATATTAATGATGAAAAAGGTGTATTGATCAATGATGATCAAAGGTTGATGAATTGGTAAGAATGACTCTTTCTCTCTACTTTTCTATATTATTGTAGTTGATGAAACCTTGTATGGCATTGTGTGGTATGGTCCACTTATGGTGGCGGTGTTTAATATATTTCCATTATATATGTGTTGACTATGGCCTTGTGGTTATTATGATCACCTAATGTGTAACTTGTGCCTAGTCTTCTACTCTAGTTGTGAATCTAGGTTATGTTACTATTGTTATGAGCATGTGAATGATTATGTTAGGGTTATGTGTAGGTGCTGCCATTAATGAAGTATTAAGAACAGATGACCCCTACCTATGTAACTATGTGAATGCATGAATAGAAAAAGTTAGGAGTCTTAAGTAATATGAAGTTGGATTGTCTCCTATGTTATTATGTGTTGTGTGGTCTATGCTTGGTTGTGTATTGTGGTCCTAAGAGGGTGGATGCCTCAATGTGTTGTTGATAGCCATTATGTGATCATGTTGACCAATGCACACATACCCTCACTCTACATGCATGCTTACAAGTAGTATAGGATCATAGTGTCTAATGATAGGTTGTTCTCATATTCACTAATGTCTACTACTATGCATGTTAAGCTTATGTCTATGAAAGTATGATATGTTTTCCCTTAACTAGGATGACTTGACAGGTGTACTAATATGGGCAAGGGTATGGGACATTGTCTATGCATTGCCAATGTGTACCTTGATAGGATAGTTCCTAGGTTTGGTCTCTTATGTACATGGATATGAATGCATGAGTATGTTATGAACATGTCTTATATGGTATAATGTGAAGTATATGGTATAATGAAGTATGATTATACCTAGTGTCTAATTGTGTTTATATGAAATCATGGCTCATATAGTTACACTGGTACACTTATGCATGAATGAAATGAAGTATGAACATGTGTGGTTTTAAAGTGTCATGTGAAAGAATTGCTCACATATATGTATACACACACACATGAATAATGATCTAGTCAATAGAGGGGCACTTGAATGGTGTTCTCAAGGGTACGCTAAACTAGATAGTGCTAATGATATATGTTATGTCCATGTGAAAGGGTTTCTCACATGATTTAGGTTGATGATGTCATCTATGACCTATGAGCTAAGAATATGGGGAGTCAATCTCCTAAAGCCTAATTATAAAAAGTAATATTAGTAAAGACTTTTAATAAAGGGAACTTAGCTTAGCACGGAGTGAACTTGAACTTTAGTGGTGTCCCTTCCCAATGTGAGAAGGAAGGTCTACCATAAATCTCATGAGGGGGATAACCACAATGCCTCAATAGGCATAAATAGGGTTTCCATAAGTGAATAACCATAATGCCCCATCTTGGTATAAAGAGGGTTTTCACATGTACCTCCAAGTTCCATAACTATGCTTGTCACATATGATCTAGCAAGTGAATTCACTTAGTATGCTAGCATGTGTTAATGTTCTACCTTGGCTAGGTAAGAACACCTTCCTTTGGTGTAAGGCTCTGCAACACCAAATTCCATGTTTAGCACCCATGGTCTTAGTGTCGGTTAAGGCTTAGCTTTACTAATGTAAAATGGACAATGGATTTAAAGTAAAGTAAAGGACCCTAACTAGGATAACCTAAGAGAAGATACTTAGGATAGGTGGAAGTAATGAACCCACCTAGACATTGCCCAAGTAGCTATCTAAGGGAGTCCTAGGAAGGTGTTCTAATACATGTGCATATGCTTATGGTTCTCTTACATGACAATATGATAGTGTCTACATGATGTGATGATATGTATAATAAGGAGTTATAATGTAAAGTGCGTGCTTTGTTTATGAAATGGTCCTATGAATGCATGAGTGGAGTTAAAAGGTTGTATGTATGGTTTCCTTGTGGTCTTAAGGTGAATCTTGAGCATAAATAGTGTTATGGGACATTCTTCATGCATTGCACCAAGTATCACTAGAAGGATTACTTGGGAAAGTCAAGAAGTTGGAAATAAAAGGAGTTTACTGTAAAGGAAAATAGTTCATTGTAAGGTGAAAAGAGCTCACTGTAAAGTTACCTCAAATGTGAGTTAAATTCTATATGTGATTTTATATGATGTTTGGACTTTGAATATGTCTATATGAAGTATGTGGATGATATAAATTCTATTGTATCAAGGTTTTATGAAAATTTCACAAAAAGACATCATGTATGGTTTTCAAGCAAAATGTCCCTTTTAAATGCATTTTTTTGCATGGTTGCCATACTTAGTGCATTCTTGTACTAACACCATTCTTCTCTACTTTTTGCACAAAGTGTAGGTTATGGATGCTTAAAGAAGGTCTCTAAGGTGAAGGGATTGATATGTGATTCCCAAGCTCAAGGAAAGGAATCCTTAAGCCCAAGGATTCCTACGTCATGTCTTTACTGTCAAGTGTATAAATTAGTACATATGTTTTATGTTTTAAGGGTCGTGTCCCTAAAGTACTCTTATGATGTTGAGTCTAGGATGACAAAGAGACTTAAGGTATAAATATGTATTATGACTTATATTTATAGATATGAAGTCATGTTTCTAGCATATGAAGTGCTACGAAAAGTTTTAAATTTTCCACTAAATTTACTATGACAATGCGATGAATGACGCCTTTACTTCTAGGCGGTGCTCCCCGGATGTGACATCATCGGTCAACCCGACTTCCAACATATAACATATGAAATTAAATAGCAAGATCAGGCAATAAAGCCCGTCGCTTCTCCACCTTGACCCTCTCTAGAAATACCTGTAAATCACACTAGTACTCTACCTACTAACCTCCTTCTCGTTCAACCTACTTACTAGGTTCTTGATCATAGACTAACCATTATAACACATCGAAGAGTCCACAACATACAAGTACAAGCACTCCGACTACCCACTCACGATATACCCGTACTTTCTCTTCATACTACTCACCCCTTGACTCATAGTACATTATATCAAGCTTACCAACTACCGACCAGAATACCCTTTGTAACCTACAGACATCCCTTACTCTCAATTATTACAATCTTTGAACCCTTGGCCTCCCCGATTCATTCAACGACCACATACGCAACAAGTTCATTGAACACAAAAGAAAAATCAGATATAAGTTCTCATGACCACTCCTGGAATTACAATATGATGTACCATTACGAATAACATTCAATTTCATAATCCTTAAAGTCCTCAATTATGTCAAGTCATTGTTCCTCTCATGAAACCCAAACCCAAATTGTTAGCATTCATGAACGTGGTACCTAATCCAAAGATTATGTTGGAATGTGTCAACTTATCCCATAATTATGTCGGAACTTGCTATCCAAGTTAGTGATTTGGAACGTAACACCCGATCCACAATCACAATTACAATTTATATCATCACAATCATACAAAAAGAGTGATTCATAACATATAATTCTTCGTTCATACCTATTTACATTAGGCGTGATCAACAAGTTTTGTTCATATACATACATGTATTGTAATGAAACAAGAACCAATATACATCAAAGACTCATACAATCACAACCATCCCAATGAACTATTCATCGACGTATATCATGTAAGCATTAATTCGACCATACTTAGCCCTAGTTCATCATCTAAGGCTTCTGCCTAGGATTTAATCATATTTTTGTTCAATGCATGAAGGCCTATGCAAAAATCCTACAATTTATTTAGATATATTACGCAGTGAGCATAGATTTATAACTACTCAAATAATAAAACCTAGCTTACCTAGGCACCAAGCAACTAAACGGAATTTTCGGTCTTCGATTTTTATTTTGAAACTCATGACGGTGATCTTGACCAGAAATCCGCAATCTATTAACATCCTTACGCTAGATCTCTCTCTCCATCTTTACCAAGCTTGGAGCAACTTTTTGAGGGTTTTTAGGGTGTTCTACGTCTAATTTAGGTATTTTAAGAAGAAGAGTAAATAATAATTCGCGTTATTTACATTTTGTCTCGCATATCCTGACCTAGAGACAACTTGCCCCGCTGTGGCGCCGCCGCCTTATGTCCCGCCCTAGCAGGACTATGGCCCAATAATTTCTATTTTTTTTATTTTCATAAATAATGACGGTTTGGGTCGTTACATGAAGCATCAATGATGTTTCTATATTTGTGTTGTTGAAAGGATTTCTCATATACATATGTAAGCCTGAATTTGGGAAAGTTTTTCACACATTATAAGGATTCTTAGGGTTGAAAGGTTTTCCCATAAAAAATGAACCAATGATATGGAGTTATTCTAATGTTAAGGAAAGAGGTGACTACCCCTGCTGTCTAATAGAAAATAAGAGGTGATTACCCATGTCACATGATATAAGGACAAGGAACGATTACTCATGTTCCTTTAGAGAAAATTTGAATATGAATAAGACCTAATTTATGGAAATTAAGCTTAGAACTGAGTGGAAAAGTAGTGATTACCCTTGTTCCATAAACTATATCAACAAAGGATGATTATCTAGAGAGACATTAGCTAGTGGATCCACATAACCTAGAAGTTCACGGTCCTTACCGTGTTTAGTAGGACAACTCTTTTCGATATGGGAGACACCAGATTCTTTGATGATAGCTAGCATGGTCTTATATGTCTATTAAGGCTACTTCTCACCAGAAAGCTATGATGAACTGAGGTTACTTCAATTAAGTATCTCATACATGTTTTAAGATGATGACTATGTGCATTGACCATGTTTTGTGACTCATGTTTTATAACTCATTGTCTCATGTTTTAGCCTGGTCATTGTATTTTCTAGAGGTATATCTTTTAAGTATGTTTTTAATTTTTTATACATGGCTATCATAATTGGTACATAATTTGTACTAACATAAAATCTTGCATACATTTTCCCAAATGTAGGGTTCGACAATCAAAATCCCCAGTTTTATGGCTAGAGGTCATTGAGGAGATTTCGAGCTTTGGTGAGTCCTCATGCTTCGAGGACCAGATATTTATCATTTTCAGTCTTTCCTTGTGTTTTTAGTTTTGTACATGATGTACGAGCTATCCCCATATTTATTCTTATGTACTAGATGCTTATTGAGATGATGTTAGGATTTCTGCTTCGCTTATAAAACTTGGATACATATAAACTGTCTTTTAAATCTCTTTGTCTATTTCTTATGTTATGAATGCTAAGTGGCTTGTATGGGGCCTCTCAGGGTCCTATACGCCATGTTACATCTAGGGGATACCTTGGGTCATGATAGCCAAAGATTACAGGACTTGAATAAAATATGAAGTCTTAAAAGGCAAACAAAGGTGGTACTCACTAATTCATCGAAGGTGAGAGATAGACTCGAACGAGGTAGACGACTAAGGTTCAAACACTTGAAGTCTGAAGCAAGTGAAAGGTGAGCTAAAAAGATGATAGTGATCCACCAAATCACCCTGGAGAGACCGACTAACGTCGCTGAAGTGGTCATGTAGTGAAATTTGGACCAAATTATGCGAAACTATAAATAGACTAAAGGAGAAAGAAAAAGGTATCCAAAAATTAGAGAATATAGGCTTCTGAATAGTGAGAGCATTTTGTGTATGAGCTATTTTTACATTGTGAAGAACATTTTTAGTGTTGAAGTTTTCAATTTTACTCTTGCAATTGACAATTAGAAGTTTAAATTGAAGTGAGTGTTGATTATAATTTCTTAATTTAATACCAGTGATGGTTACTATCACAATAGGTATAATGTCATTAATTTTTGTGATGGGTGGCTAAAACCCCAAGTTTAGGGGTGCAATTATGGGACTGGGTGTTGATTTAATGCAGTGAATATTGTGTTTTCTTAATTTTATTGATGTTCACACATGACAAGGCAAAATTGCATGAAATTAATATATTGGTTCAGGTTGCAAACCTAATCCTGCTTTCATTCTCCAATTGATGCTCGAAAGAGATTTATTGGAGTGTGTAGTTAGTTTGACACATGCAATTTAGGTTTAATGTCTATAGTTTGCTTGAATATATATTATGGGTTGGATCTATTTTCGCTAATTCTACTTGAAGGAGAGATATCGTAAGGTAATAGGTTTGTTTAGTTATGTACATAGATGAGACTAAAATGAGATTCTATGAATTGGTGCTATTAGATCAAAATAAGATTAGTACCATTAAAGATGACCCAACCTATACTTAAATGCTTAGTACTATTGAGAAATGCAATCACTCCTATGTGACATCAATTTTCAATACCCACACCCCTAGATTACTTATTAATTACTTGAACTTCTGAAGTTTAAGTTTAATTATTACAGTTGATACTACAAATTAAACTTTTTTGTAAATTTGGTAGAAACATCCACCTATTTTTCCTAACCTATCACAATGAATAAGTTAACATTCCTAATTTCTTAGTTGAATGCTTATCAATATACCATCCTTGTAGGATTTGACCACAACTCTTAGTATGGTATTTGTAGTGAAAATGATCGCTTACTCTTTGAATTTATTTTAGATATTAGTTTGAGCGTTATCATCGGCCTCTGAAGTGGTTTACATCGACCTGAGTAGTTGATTCACATGAGCTTATAGTCGACATCAATTTTTGGTTGTCTATCATATATGATTGGATCATTCTTCCCCTATATGAAAATAAGGTGACGTTAGACAAGGTTGTTCTTCTTGTTGCTATTATGGATGGCATGGTCAAAGATGTTGGGAGATTGATTCTGGACAAGATTGTTGAGTTGGCTCTGGAGAAAGCCAATAATATCCTATTCCCATCACTTATTATAAGGTTTTTCTATTGTGCTAGGATAGTAAAATGCCCAATGGATGATGAGAAGAAACCGGGAAAAGAGATGTATCCCTTGAAGAAGGGGAGACATAGTGATAGGAGCAAGATGAGAAATATTGAAGTGGCCAACCCTTATTTGGCCAGTTCACTGTGACAGGGCTGAATTTGGTGCTTCTGAATAAATGGTTCCGCATCAGTATGGACCATCTACCATGAGGAACCTCTCCTCCCTGATCCATGAGGGTAGAGAGTTGATGGCGAGTATTCCTTCTGGCTCATTTGGAGACCTCACCTTAGAGGGTGTTCCTCTACCCATTGTTTCTTATGTAGCTATGGCAGAGAAGACGATATTTGATAGGCTTGAGCACTTGAATCAGAGACATGGCAATGTAGAGTTGATGTAGAAGACATACCAAGAGCATGAGTGAACAAAGAGAAAGTTTCTGAACGCTTAGGAGCTTATGTGGCAATAGTGCCTCCAATGAGAAGGATCTCACATTTCCTAGTGGCTCGATTTTAGATTGATTGGTTCAGGGAGTCTCTTTTATTCTGTTTTGATATGTTTATCATGAGGACATAGTCTCATTTTTAGTTGGGGATGTTTTCCTTGTAGTCAACTTTTTGATTGTTCTGCATATTGTGATTGTGCCTTTGTAGGACATACTATTTACTTTTTTTATGGATTTGTGTGACCTTCTCGGGATTTGATATTGTGGATAATTTTTCTTAATGTTGTGTTGTATTGGTCTGTTTTAGTTTTTAATTGCAGTTTGTAGCTTCTTTATTTTTGTTTTGCTGATTGAGATATGGATTGATGATGCCTATTGATAGATAGAGTAACGACTTTGTTAAGGTTAAATCTTTGATTTCTTCTGAGTGTTTAATTGGTGTTGTGGTGAAGTTTGAGTAGCCGACACTAAATAGATGAATGAAGTTGCCCTATGATGGATGGCTTGATGACTTTCTTAAGGGAAAATCATCGTATTTTTGGTTAGTTGTGGCTTTGTTGGTATTAAGAACAGTCTTGCATGTGGAAAGTGTTGAACATACCCCTCCATCTTTTAAAGTTGAGCATGTGTGCATGATTTTCTGACAACTCTTTTTGTGACTTTTGATTCGTTAGCGATTTAAATGTTTGATTCCACTTGTATTTTGAAACAGAAATAATATTTTGAACAATCTTAATGTATTTCTATGTCATGTGTGATGAGTTTTTGAATAATACCTTCTGTTCACTTTTGTCACCTAGAACTTGCCTGATTGGTCTTGAAATATTGGTCTTTATTGATTATGGTTGGAGAAATATTCTTAAGATTTCTTTGATGTTTTTGAAGTCCACTTGGCCTAAAAATCACAACTCTAAGCTAAATATATTTTTAGTTGTCCCCTTTAATCCTTATTCTTTTTATTTACAACCACATTACAAACCTTGTCCTTTTTGAAAAGGTAAACTCTTTTAAATCCTTCCCTCCTTGAACTTAATAATTGTGAAATTAGGCTAAAAGACTAAATGAGGGGTGCTATGGAAAACTCATATTGGGATGCTTACTACATGAGTGCTTGATGAAACAAAGAGTTTAAAAATAGAGGAAAGTATGAAAGAATGAAAAAATTGTGAAAAAAGAAAGAAAGAATGTCAATAAAAAGACTTGAATGCTCTAAGGTTTTAAATAGTTGCATGTGGGGAATTTAGAGTGGAAATAAGAAAGGAAAATAAGAAAATATGCATTGAGTTAAAAAATGAAGAAAAAGTGGAAACGTTATTGAATGATGAGTTGTTATGTAGTGTTCAAGGAGGGTGTTGTCACTTGTACCTATATGATATCCTAACCTTTTCCAAGCCTACATTATAGCTAAAAAAATCCTTTGAGATCTCTAAACGAATGAAATATAGTAAATGTTCATTAAAAATATGGGCAAGCCTATGGTGTGGCATTTGTGTTCATGATATGTTTGGTTATGTGTATGAGTGTTCGCATCTTTGTTACTTGTCTTGTAAATACTTTGTGAGTGTGTTGGGACATATCTTTCTTGTGAGTTAATGTAAATTGAAAAAAGTAGTGATTTTGAAAATTCCTAATTTAGTCAAGTGAGCATGTAAAGGAGCAAATGAGTTGAGTAACTTATTGAGTTTAAGTTGTTCTAACATAATGATTCTTAGTTCCTGAAAATTTTCCATGAGAATGAGGGAAGTCATTTTGTGAAAAAATTTCATGTGGACTATTTGTTAGTAAAAATCGAGGCCATTACCTTTGTCATTAACTGAATATGGTTAATTCTGTGTGGTATGTGTTGAGATAAGAGCTTCTTGAGTTTTTTATTTTCTTTACTTGGGACAAGCAAAGTTTCTAAGATGGAGGTGTTGATTAGTGGTGGATTTCCACTCATTTGAGGCTATTTTAGTTATTTTGGTATTCTTTAGTTTAAAGTTGGTGCTTTTAATGTTGGTTTCTTCATATTTGCAGGGAAATGAAATGAGAGTTGATTTAGATGATATTTGAAGTAACCAAATGGAAATAAGGCAAAAAGATGTCAACATTCCGGCAGGGGAAATACCATTGGTGAACCCACTAGAAGAACCACAAACGGGGAGGCTGGGTCAATAGAGGCTTGTGAACGTACTTGAAAGACTACAAATGTAGAGCCTAAGTTAACTCAAGATTGTGAACGCGTCAAGGGGACCACGAATGTGGAGAGTTGCACTTTAGGCACCTTGGAGGGATGGAATTTCACCAAATTGATCTCAAAAACCCTTCTTACACTCATTAACAATCATTGTTCATGGAGATCCATTCCATATCTGATTTTAAGGGAATATTCATCTTCTCTTCTTACAGTTTGAAGAAAAATTGTAGACTTCAATTTGGGTTAAGACTTTAAAGACAAGTTGTCTCACAAGTCACATTTGGATTTTAAATTGCGTTCTAATTAGTAAACTTTCTTATTCCATTCTTCATTTTCTTGCCTTATATTGCTAGAATTGTGGGTATAACTTTGTAATTGTGTACTTGAGATTGGGGTTTTGTGCTAGAAATAGGCAATTCATTTGTGTCTTGATTGTTCATTCTAATTCTTTTGTATGTGATTTCAAGCTTTGATGACTGGGGTTTAATCTAATTTTCATTCTTTAATCTACGATTTGAGAGTGCACGCTTGAATGTAGCTTCCAAACTTCATGGGTCACTTGTAGGAGAGTCCATGAAGAGGAGAATTAGGTTAATAATCATGCTTGGCTTTGATTTCTAAATTCAAGACCTAAAGAAGATAATTTAGGTTTACTTTGTTGAATGCTAAACTTGCTAGAAATAGTGTTTTAGATTAAAGTATTGGATTGTATTGTTGTTGAACTTGATTGAGCCCAAAAAAAGATTTTTTGTCAAAACACTTTGAGCACGAAAGGAGATAAGTACTAATTGATGATGATCTAGCCTACCTTTAATTGAGTTGCATGTGTTTTGATTGAAATGGATCGTTGAATGAGTTTCCAAATCCTTTATTTAGTTAGTAAAAATGCTTCCTATTTGATAGTATTGTTAAATTATGTGTTTATGTTCAAACTTTTAAATCTTGATCCTTTTTCTTTTCGATTGCCGACAAATGTATCTTCGAACTCTAACGCCTTCTCCTAACATAAGTGTAGGATTTTTGAAGACTCTGCGCCGTTTTCAACCTCTCTTAAATCACCTTCACCTTCTCCATAGCTTGGTGAACTAAATATGGTCCTATCAAGTCTACTTCACCAACCTCAAACCATCCAATAGGATATATGCATCTTCTCCCACAAAGATCTTCATATGGATCCATCGGATTGCTAGAGTGGTAATTGTTGTTGTAAGCAAACTCAATGAGAGGTAGATGATCATCCCAATTTCCCTTGAAATCAATCACACAAGCCCTAAAAATATCTTCTAAGGTCTGAATAGTACGCTTTGCTTGCCCGTCAGTCTGAGGATGAAAGGCAACACTCAAGTTCATCTTTAAACCCAGTGCACTAAATTTTGCACTTCTATTTGAAATGATGGAGACCGGAACTCCATGAAGTCTTACCACCTCTTTAATGTACAACTTAGCATAATCTTATGTCGAATGGGTAGTCTTTACATGCAAAAAGTGGGCTGATTTTGTCATTCTATCGACGATCACCCAAATAGAATCATGGTTTTTGCGAGACCTGGTAACCCTGTGATGAAGTCCATATAAATCATCTCAAACTTCCATTCCATATCTAAGACAAACCTCCAGACCATTGGTGCTCTACTTTAACTTGTTGACAATTCGGGCACTTGGAAACAAACTCAGCAATGGCCTTCTTCATAACTTCCCACCAACATACTTCTCTTATCGCGGTACATCCTTGTGGAACCTGGATGAATGGAATATCTGGAGCTATGAGCTTCCTCCATGATCCTCTCTTGGAGTCCATCCACCATTGATACACACTATCAACTTTGATATCTCAAAACACTATCTCCTTTTTGTTCAAAAGATAATACTCTTTTCTTATGAACATTTTCCTTCAATTCAAGAAAAATGGGATCTTGGTCTTGCTTCTCTTTTTTCTGACACTAATGATGACTCATACCCATTCGTCACCACTATTCCTCTTTATGTGGAATCAATTAGTCGGACTCCTAAGCGTGCAAGTCTATGCACATCTTTTTCTAGCTCTTTCTTCTCTTCCTCGAGATGGGCGGTACTACCCATTGACAACTTGCTTATGGTATCAACAACGACATTAGCCTTACCTGGGTGGTAATGAATGCTCATGGCATAATCCTTGAGGAATTCTAACCGTCTCCTTTAATTGAGATTAAGCTCAATCTGAGTGAACACATATTGTAGGATCTTGTGATCAGTGAATATATATAAATATGAACACCAAACAAATAGTGATACCATAGTTTCAAGGCAAAAACTACAGCAGCCAACTCTAAGTCATGGGTTAGGTAGTTCTTCTCATGAGCTTTCAACTGTGTGGAGGCATATGTTATAACCTTACCATTCTACATTAGGACACAACCCAAACCAACTCTATATGCATCACAATACACTACAAAGCCTCGAGTACCCTCCGAAATATTCAAGACTAGGGTAGTAGTCAATCTCTTTTTCAATTTTGGAAAGCTTTTCTCACAAGCTTTAGACTAGTGAAACTTAACTGTCTTTTGAGTCAACTTGGTCAAAGGAGACAAAATAGACGAAAACCCCTCAACAAACCTTCTATAGTATCCAGCCAAACTCAAGAAACTCCTTATGTCAGTTGGAGATGTGGGCCTAGGCCAACTCTAAATTGCATCTAACTTTTGGGTATCAACTCTAATTCTATCACCGGAAACTATGTGGCCCAAGAATGCCATAGACTTAGCAAAAACTCACATTTTGAGAACTTAGCATATAGCTCCTTATCTTTCAAAGTCTGAAGAACTATTCTGTGATGAGTAGCATGATCCTCTTCATTCCTTGAATAGATTACTATGTCATCAATGAAGACGATAACAAACATATCTAAATAAGGTTTGAAGACTCTATTCATAAGATCCATGAATGTTGCAGGCGATTGTCAACCCAAAGGACATGACCAAAAATTCATAATGCCCAAATCTGATTCTAAAAGTTGTCTTTAGAATATAACATTCCCTAACTTTCAACTGATAGTATCCTGATCTGGGATCAATTTTTTAGAGGCAGGAAACACCCTGAAGCGGTCGAAAAGATCACCAATCCTTCGAAGAAGATATTTATTCTTAATGGTAATCTTGTTCAATTGGCGGTAATCTATACACATCCTAAGGGAACCATCTTTATTTCTCACAAATAAGACCAGAGCGCCCCAAGGTGAGACTCTTGGTCGAATGAAGCCCTTTTCTAACAGATCTTTGAACTGTTCTTTCAACTCTGTTGGTGCCATTTTATATGGCGGAATAGAGATAGGACGAGTATCTGGAATGATGTATATGTCAAAGTTTATTTCCCTCTCATGAGGGACTCCGGGTAGATCATCAGGAAAAACTTGTGGAAACTCTTTTATTATAGAAATGACATAATGGAAAGTACTTTAGCACTTGAGTCATTAACTCGGACTAAGTGATAGATACAACCCTTTGAAACTAACTTCTTTGCCTTAAGGTATGAAAAGGAACGACCCATAGGCACTACTGAACTTCTTTTCCACTCTATAACTGGTTCACTGGGAAACTGGAACTTGACTACTTGAGTGATGAAATCTATTGATGCATAATAGGCATGAAGCTAGTCCATACCTATAGTGACATCGAACTCTACCATGTGTAACTAAACTAAGTCATCCATGGTACTGTTGCGATTGACGGGAAATGGTACAATCACGATAGATTCTCTCTGCTAGAGTAGAATTCTTAACATGTACAAAAACACTTAAGAGATCAAGATTTTGCTCTAGAAAATATCAAAACTGAAGACTTGGATCATACCATTGACAACATCTGCCAAATCCTCTTGCTCTTGGTGACTAGTGATAGCATAAAGGTGGTTTCTGATGTACCGTGGTTTCACGGTACTTTTAATGCTTTTTCCTTAAGTTTGGTATGTGTCTAAAGCCTTTTTGTATTGATATTTGATGTAGGTTTCTCTTTATTTACAGGAAATCTGTCCAAAGGAGAACACAGAGGATTTGAGCAGAAATTGCAGAAGTGACCACCTACGGAGCCCACGACGGTCCGTTGTGACTGTGACGGTCCGTAGGTGGCACCGTAGTGAGAAGAAAATAGCTGCTGAAGGAAGTTGGGGAAGTCTGACCAAGTGTGGGACTACGGAAGCTCACGACGAACCATCATAGCCATGACGGTCCGTCCTGCACATTCGTCGTGGTTGTCAGAGAGTAGTCCCAGTACCCAATTTCAAGAAGTTTCTAAGTGTTGTGGAACGGAACCCCTCGACGGACCGTCGTGCGTGCAACGGTCCGTCATACTTGTCCGTCGAGGGTAACAGAGATTTGATGAAGAAAGCAGCAGAGATTTGTGCTAAGTATGGAACGACGGAGGCCACTACGGTCTGTCGTGGCTACGAGGGTCTGTCGTGGCCACGACGGTCCGTCACAAGGGTCGTCGACTCAGACGCGTTTTTGGCAGATTTTCCTTAATTAGATTTCCTCTTTTATTAGGTTTTGTTTATTATATAAATAGTTTGAAAAACCTCGTTTTTGGGGTTAGGCTTTTGGATATTTTTTAGTTCTCTTGTTTAAGTATTGAACTCTTGATTTTTTTATTTGATCATACTTTTCCGGAATCGATTGTTAGTGTTTTTGTTATTAATTCAAGTGATTTCTGGATTTTCTTCATTCTCATTAAAGTAAGTGCATGAATTCTTATATTATCAGTATGAACTGTGTGATTATTAGCATGGGTAACTAAACTCCATAACTAGGGTTGTGGGAACCATGGGTAAATAACAAGGTAAAATCTAGCTACAATAACAATCCTAGAATAGTGTCTTGCATGTACTGATAATTCTTTTGCTTAGAAGTCTTTTTAACGGATGGCCAACGTTAGAACTCGCCTTATTGCTCTTGCCGGACCAAGGATGTAGATAATAGGAAAAGAATTATCAACGTAGATTTAGTGTATACTATCTAATAGGCTAGTGTCGGTTGGTACAAAGTAACAACTTAGTCAACTATCGATTATGATGCTTAATATGAGATAAAGGTAAGGTTTAGTAAAGCAACACATGTAGCCGGACCAAGGTGCGGAGTGAAATTCTCTAGATGCCGGACCAAGGATTTAGGGATACACAACTTATCACTTTGCATGCAAGATATTAGGAAAGGATTGTTATAGTTAGAATTACCAAGTTATGAACCTATGGGGAACACTTAAGCCCTAGTTACTTTAATTACTTGATAAAAATCCAATCTTTGAACGTGTCTGATGCACGTACCACCAGAGCTACGCCCACGAAGGTGGCGCCCGGCGTAGTCACTGCCTCCCAGTCTGAAGAGGAGCGCACACTGACCGGTACACCTTCTGGGTCTGCTGCACACCCTAGGGATGCTTTCGGTTCTGAGGAAGTGTCGGGTTCAGAAGAATTCTCCGGGTCTGAGGAGGCTTATGCTCTAGCTACCGCATCCTAGTCCGCCTCGTCTGATGAGGCCGATAGTGCTAATTCCACTATAGCACCACAAACTGGAGTCCCCGCCTCGGTTGCCGACCAGCCCAACCGAAGGTGTGTTGAGGGGCAGTTTCAGGTGTACACCAACGCCAAGCTTCCGAATGATAAGGGGTTCATGACCAGGACCCTTACACTGGAGAGGCGAGTCCTTACGGGGAGTCTCCCCACCATGTCGGCACTCCATGCCCTCTTCACCAGGCATCGGCTAGAATGGACGGCTCGTGATGTGGGCCGATACAGTGAGAAGTTGGTCAGAGAGTTCTACGCCTCGTATGTGGCGACTCTCCTATCTCAGATAGATAAGCGGACTGCCCCTGCCAAACAGGCCCCGCTATATCACATCCGAGTCTGCGGCAAGCAGGTAGACATCTCCTTGCCAGCCATCCGCCGGTATCTATACGACGATGATGTTGATGCCACCCGGACTCCTCTCACCGTCGAGTTCGACTACTGGTGGAAACTTGTTAAAGATGGACGGTTCATGCGTGAGCCAGAGTTGAGAGAGACCACCAAGAGGTGGATTTACCAGTACTTGTCTGTTGATGGAGAGGCTGCTGACTGGGTACTTGAGCCGAAGGGAGCCATCAAGAAGTCTAACCTGACCTTCACGGCCAAGGTTTTATGGTTGATAGTCCGCCACTGCCTTTCCCCCACTGCTGCAGACAATATTGTCACATCGGATCTTGCAGTTCTGATGGCAGCGATGATAGCGGGGTTCGAGGTGGACTTCGCTTGGCTTCTTCAGGCGGTCATGCACGAGAGGACCTTTAAGGTCACTACTACTTACCCATTTTCGTGCATGGTGTTTTCTTTGTGCAGGTCCGCAGGTGTGCCCATTTGGCACATAGATCAGCTCAAGACCCCGTCGGGCAATATTGATATCGGCCTCATTAGGGATTAGGCCAATGAGTTGGCTCAACACAGAGGGCCCCGCCCGGAGGTGCCTCCACTTGGTGAGAACCTGGCGGATACAGTAGAGCAAGCCCGAGCGGCTACCCAGGCTACATTTGAGCCTACTGACACCACCCCGGTCGAGTCTATCCCGGGTGGTAGCACCGCCCCGAGCTCCTCTCGCTCGACTCCTTCCACTACTCGGGTCCCACTTGCTAGGGTCCAGAAACTCGAGGTCCAAATGGCTACACTTCTGCATCACATCCAGACTTGGATGCAAAGGTCTATTGCTGAGGCGGAGGAGCGCATGGAGCGAAAGATGGCCCAGCACACAGAGAGGAAGATCATGGAGGTGCATAAGCACCTGGACGCTTTTGAGAGATGGGTACTAGCCCGGACAGAACCTCCGGTGGATGTGTCGACCATTCAGGCTGTTGTAGAGAGTCTGAGAGCGGACCTGGACACGATTCTAGAGGCTAGGGTGCCCGAGTCTAAGGCCCCTTCTGCAGAGCCTGCTGAGGACACAGTGATGTCTGCCCTATTCTCCACTACTGATGTGCCACCACCTCTCCCACAAGAGCATGCCAAGAGGCGTAGAGGTCGAGATGAGGATGAAGCTAGGGCGCGGAAGAAGGAGCGCCGAGAGATGGAGGCTGCAAGGAGAGACTCAATTGCTGATGATGAGGCTCGTCAGTTGAGGACCATAGAGTTGGCTGCTGAGGCGTCTAGCTCAAGAGTTATTGAGGAGGAGAGAGGCACTACTGATGGTGCGGTTGCTGCTAAGGACACTACTGAGGGTGTCCATACTACAGAGGGAGTGGGTTCCGGGACACCGGACCCACCAGCTTGTTGATCGCCGGCGCTTTGCGATTCAGGTTTGCTTCACCTACCACTCAATTATTTTAGATTCTTTTATGCATTGGGGACAATTGCATATCTTTTTTCTGGGGGGTGGAGTAAATGGAAAGTGAGTGCTAAGGTTAAGTCTGAGTAGCCCAATTCACAATCCTCTCTTGGTGTTTTCTTGCCAGTGTTCTTTTTTCCCAAGAGACTGATTACTTTTATTGTTGAACGGCTTGTTTATGTCTTATGTACATAGTATAACTCTGAAGCATGATGGCTAAAACATAAATGATATCCCGATGTAATGAAAATGATGCATGACTAGGCATAGTAATTGATAAAGGTGTGGCTCTAAGCATTACATAGAAATACACTGCTGCATGACCCTAAATCTAAGATTTGAACTAGGTGTCTGATAATCTGGTAGAGTAATGAGATGTCAATTGAGTGTGAGGAAAAGTTGAATGGTCCACCATTGGTACTGAGCTAGAACTTGCCTGGTTAGTCCTGCTAAAAGTAAGCCGTAATAAACAATTAGGAAAGCATCATAGTCCCTTGTTCAAAATAGTCAATCTTGAGCCTAAAATAATAGAAAACCAAATAAAGTTAATCCCTTATTGATCCAAATGATTTGAGCTTAAAATAGATCTTTCTTTTTCACCCCAACTAATCCTCTCTAGGAACAATGTGTTGGCCCTGGTCCCTCCTTGGACATGTGCACCTCAGCTTATGCCAAAAGCATAAGTTGAGGTTGGCTAATGCATAAAGCAACCTTGTCGTGGCCCTGACCCAACCATGGGTATTGTGAATCTTGACTCATGGAAAAATCATGAGTTGAGGGTGGCTGTTATGAGGAATACTCTGGAAAGTGGGGTTGAAAGAATAAAGAGGAAGAAAGAACAAAATAAAAGTGATTTTTTAAAAAATAAATAAAAATAAATAAATAAACACAAGAAAAGAGAAGAGTCACTTACACATAAATAGAAGAAAGGGAGAATAGCAAGGTGAAAGAAAATTGAGTAATAGGGCGAAATAAAATGATAAAAAGGTGGTACGCTTAGCCAATATGTCAAGGAGGACAACAATTCACTAGAGTATACCTAAATATACCCTACCTGACCCTGAGCCTATGTTACTAGCTAAGAAAGTCCTATCATGATCCTAAGAGTTGTTATGGAGAACTTAAAGCAGTGAAAATAAGGGCAAGCCTATGGCAATATGTATAAATGAGTTGTGAAGTTGTTCTGAGAGCGAGTGTTGAAAAGTAATCCTTATACTAAAACTGAAGTCATTGTGTGAAAAATGAGGATTTTAGTTTGAAGTGAGGACACTAGTTGCAATACCGGAAAAAAATTAGCACCTTGGTGAGAAATCGAAGAGGATAGGTGTCAGTGTGTAGTGAGTCTGTGTCATGGTCTAATCCACATAATTCAAGCCTAATGGTGATAGCATGCATGAACATAATGAAAATAATTGGGATTGATAGCCAAATGATTGCGAAAGCTAAAATACGGATACTCTTGTACAAAGATTTTGTAGTGAGTCATAGTGCGTCGCTTGAGGACAAACAACGAATTTAAGTTGAGGGTGTTGATGTACCGTGGTTTCACAATACTTTTAATGTTTTTTCCTTAAGTTTAGTGTGTGTCTAAAGCCTTTTTGTATTGATATTTGATGTAGGTTTCTCTTTATTTGCAGGAAATCTGTCCAAAGGAGAACGAGGAGGATTTGAGCAAAAATTGCAGAAATGACCACCTACGGAGCCCACGATGGTCCGTTATGACTGTGACGGTCCGTAGGTGGCACCGTAGTGAGAAGAAAATAGCTGCTGAAGGAAGTTGGGGAAGTCTGACCAAGTGTGGGACTATGGAAGCTCACGGGACCGTCATAGCCACGACGGTCCGTCCTACACATTAGTCGTGGTTGTCAGAGAGTAGTCCCAGTACCCAATTTCAAGAAGTTTCTAAGTGTTGTGGAACGGAACCCCTTGACGGACCATCGTACTTGCAACGGTCCGTCATACCTGTCCGTCGAGGGTAACAGAGAGTTGATGAAGCGAGCAGCAGAGATTTGTGCTAAGTATGGAACGATGGAGGCCACGACGGTCCGTCACAAGGGTCGTCGACTCAGACGCATTTTGGGCAGATTCTCCTTAATTAGATTCCCTCTTTTATTAGGTTTTATTTATTATAAATAGTTCGAAAAAACCTCGTTTTTGGTGTTAGACTTTTGGATATTTTTTAGTTCTCTTGGTTAAGTATTGAACTCTTGATTATGGTATTTGATCATACTTTTACGGAATCGATTGTTAGTGTTTTTGTGAGTAATTCAAGTGAATTTCTGGATTTTCTTCATTCTCATTAAAGTAAGTGCATGAATTCTTATATTATCAATATGAATTGTGTGATTATTAGCATGGGTAACTAAACTCCATAACTAGGGTTGTGGGAACATGGGTAAATAACAAGGTAAAATCTAGCTAAAATAACAATCCTAGAATACTGTCTTGCATGTATTGATAATTCTTTTATTTAGAAGTCTTTTTAACGGATGGACAATGTTAGAACTCGCCTTATTGCTACTTGCCGAACCAAGGAGGTAGATAATAGGAAAAGCATTATCAACGTAGATTTAGTGTATACTATCTAATAGGCTAGTGTCAGTTGGTACGAAGTAACAACTTAGTTAAATATCGATTATGATGCTTAATACGAGGTAAAGGTAAGGTTTAGTAAAGCAACACACATAGCCAGACCAAGGTGCGGAGTGAAATTCTCTAGATGCCGGACCAAGGATTTAGGGATACACCACTTATCACTTTGCATGCAAGATATTAGGAAGGGATTGTTATAGTTAGAATTACCGAGTTATGAACCTATGGGGAACAGTTAAGCCCTAGTTACTTTAATTACTTTATAAAAATCCAATCTTTGAACTTGTCATTTACTTATATAGGATTAGTTAATTATAGTTGTTAATCAAAAAAAACCTGTAGTAATTTGTTTTTGAGAAATAATTGGCTAAATAGAAGTAATAATAGAATAAAGTTAAGTCTGAACCATTTTCCTCGTGGGATCGACCCCAACCTCACTACTTGGGTTCTTTACTTGATACGACCGCTTTACTTCTTTTTCAAGAAGTAAGTTTGAGCGTATCAACCGATGCCGACCAGCCCAATTGATGGTGTGTTGAGGGGCAGTTTCAGGTGTACACCGACGCCAAGCTGCCGAATGATAAGGGGGTCATGACCAGGACCCTTACACTGGAGAGGTGAGTCCTTACGGGGAGTCTCCCACCATGCCGGCACTCCATGCCCTCTTCACCAGGCATCGGCTAGAATGGACGGCTCGTGATGTGGGCCGATACAGTGAGAAGTTGGTCAGAGAGTTCTACGTCTCATATGTGGCGACTCTCCAATCTCAGATAGATAGGCGGGATGCCCCCGCCAAACAGGCCCCGCTAGATCACATCCGAGTCTGCGGCAAGCGGGTAGACATCTCCTTGCCAGCCATCCGTTGGTATCTATACGGCGATGATGTTGATGCCACCCAAACTCCTCTCACCACCGAGTTCGACTACCGGTGGAAACTGATTAAAGATGGACGTTTCATGCGTGAGCCAGAGTTGAGAGAGACCACCAAGAGGTGGATTGCCAGTACTTGTCCGTTGATGGAGAGGCTGTTGTTTGGGTACTTGAGCCGATGGGAACCATCAAGAAGGCTAATCTGACCTTCACGGCCAAGTTTTTATGGTTGATAGTCCACCACTGCCTTTCCCCCACTGCTGCAGACAACATTGTCATATGGGATCGGGCAGTTCTGATGGCAGCGATGATAGAGAGGTTCGAGGTGGACTTCGCTTGGCTTCTTCAGGCGGTCATGCACGAGAGGGCCTTCAAGGTACTTGAGCTTAAAATAGATCTTTCTTTTTCACCCCTACTGATCTTCTCTGGGAACAATGTGTTGGACCTGGTCCCTCCTTGGACATGTGCATCTCAGCTTATGCCAAAAGCATAAGTTGAGGGTGGCTAATGCAGAATGCAACCTTGTCGTGGCCCTGACCCAACCATGGGTATTGTGAACCTTTACTCATGGAAAAATCATGAGTTGAGGGTGGCTGTTATGAGGAATACTCCGGAAAGTGGGGTTGAAAGAATAAAGAGGAAGAAAGAACAAAACAAAAGTGATTTTTTTTTAAAAAAAATAAGCACAAGAAAAGAGAAGAGTCACTTACACATAAATAGAAGAAAGGGAGAATAGAAAGGTGACAGAAAATTGAGTAATAGGGCCAAATAAAATGATAAAAAGGTGGTACACTTAGCCGATATGTCAAGGAGGGCAACACGTCACTAAAGTATACCTAAATATACCCTACCTGACCCTGAGCCTATGTTACAAGCTAAGAAAGTCCTATCGTGATCCTAAGAGTTGTTATGGCGAACTTAAAGCAGTGAAAATAAGGGCAAGCCTATGACAATATGTATAAATGAGTTGTGAAGTTGTTCTGAGAGCGAGTGTTGAAAAGTAATCCTTATACTAAATCTGAAGTCATTGTGTGAAAAATGAGGATGTTAGTTTGAAGTGAGGACACTAGTTGCAATAACGGAAAAGAATTAGCACCTTGGTGAGAAATCGAAGAGGATAGGTGTTAGTGTGTAGTGAGTCTGTGTCATGGTCTGATCCACATAATTCAAGCCTAATAGTGATAGCATGTATGAACATAATGAGAATAATCGGGATTGATATCCAAATGATTGCGAAAGCTAAAATACGGATACTCTTGTACAAAGATTTTGTAGTGAGTCATAGTGCGTCACTTGAGGACAAACAACGAATTTATGTTGAGGGTGTTTATGTACCATGGTTTCACGGTACTTTTAATGCCTTTTCCTTCAGTTTGGTGTGTGTCTAAAGCCTTTTTGTATTGATATTTGATGTAGATTTCTCTTTATTTGCAGGAAATCTGTACAAAGGAGAAGGTGGAGGATTTGAGCAAAAATTGCAGAAGTGACCACCTACGGAGCCCACGACAGTCCGTTATAACTGTGACGGTCCGTAGGTGGCACCGTAATGAGAAGAAAATAGCTGTTGAATGAAGTTGGGGAAGTCTGACCAAGTGTGGGACTACGGAAGCTCATGACGGACCGTCATAGCCACGACGGTCCGTCCTGCACATTCGTCGTGGTTGTCAGAGAGTAGTCCAGTACCCAATTTCAAGAAGTTTCTAAATGTTGTGGAACGGAACCCCTCGATGGACCATCGTGCTTGCAACGGTCCGGCATACCTGTCTGTCGAGGGTAACAGAGAGTTGATGAAGAAAGCAGCAGAGATTTGTGCTAAGTATGGAACGACAGAGGCCACGACGGTCCGTCACAAGGGTCGTCGACTCAGACGCATTTTGGACAGATTTTCCTTAATTAGATTCCCTCTTTTATTAGCTTTTGTTTATTATAAATAGTTCGAAAAAACTCGTTTTTGGGTTAGACTTTTGGATATTTTTTAGTTCTCTTGTTTAAGTATTGAACTCTTGAATTTGGTATTTGATCATACTTTTTCGGAATCGATTGTTAGTGTTTTTGTGAATAATTCAAGTGAATTTCTGGATTTTCTTCATTCTCATTAAAGTAAGTGCATGAATTCTTATATTATCAATATGAATTGTGTGATTATTAGCATGGGTAACTAAACTCCATAACTAGGGTTGTGGGAACATGGGTAAATAACAAGATAAAATCTAGCTAAAATAACAATCCTAGAATAGTGTCTTGCATGTATTGATAATTCTTTTGTTTAGAAGTATTTTTAACGGATGGACAACGTTAGAACTCGCCTTATTGCTACTTGACGGACCAAGGAGGTAGATAATAGGAAAATAATTATCAACGTAGATTTAGTGTATACTATCTAATAGGTTAGTGTCGGTTGGTACGAAGTAACAACTTAGTCAAATATTGATTATGATGCTTAATATGAGGTAAAGGTAAGGTTTAGTAAAGCAACACACGTAGCCGGACCAAGGTGCGGAGTGAAATTCTCTAGATGCCGGACCAAGGATTTAGGGATACACAACTTATCACTTTGCATGCAAGATATTAGGAAGGGATTGTTATAGTTAGAATTACCGAGTTATGAACCTATGGGGAACACTTTAGCCCTAGTTACTTTAATTAATTGATAAAAATTCAATCTTTGAACTTGTCATTTACTTATATAGGATTAGTTAATTATAGTTGTTAATAAAAAAAAACTTTAGTTATTTGTTTTCGGGAAATAATTGGCTAAATAGATGTAATAATAGAATAAAGTTAAGTCTAAACCATTTTCCTCGTAGGATCGAACCCAACCTCACTAGTTGGGTTCTTTACTTGATATAACCACTTTACTTCTTTTTCGAGAAGTAAGTTTGAGCGTATCAACCGATGCCAACCAGCCCGACCGATGGTGTGTTGAGGGGCAGTTTCAGGTGTACACCGACGCCAAGCTACCGAATGATAAGGGGGTCATGACCACGACCCTTACACTGGAGAGGCGAGTCCTTACGGGGAGTCTCCCCACCATGCCGGCACTCCATGCCCTCTTCACCAGGCATCGGGTAGAATGGACAGCTCGTGATGTGGGCCAATACAGTGAGGATTTGGTCAGAGAGTTCTACGACTCGTATGTGGAAACTCTCCGATCTCAGATAGATAAGCGGGCTTCCCCCGCCAAACAGGCCCCGCTAGATCACATCTGAGTCCGCGGCAAGCTGGTAGACATCTCCTTGCCAGCCATCCGCCGATATCTATAAGGCGATGATGTTGATGCCACCCAGACTCCTCTCACCGCCGAGTTCAACTACCGGTGGAAACTTGTTAAAGATGGACGGTTCATCCGTGAGCCAGAGTTGAGAGAGACCACCAAGAAGTGGATTGCCCAGTACTTGTCCGTTGATGGAGAGGCTGCAGACTGGGTACTTGAGCCGAAAGGAGCCATCAAGAAGGCTAACCTGACCTTCACGGCCAAGTTTTTATGGTTGATAGTCCGCCACTGCCTTTCCCCCACTGCTGCAGACAATATTGTCACATGGCATCAGGTAGTTCTGATGGCAGCGGTGATAGCGGGGTTCGAGGTGGACTTCGCTTGGCTTCTTCACGCAGTCATGCATGAGAGGGCCTTCAAGGTACTTGAGCTTAAAATAGATCTTTCTTTTTACACCCCAACTGATCTTCTCTGGGAACAATGTGTTGGCCCTGGTCCCTCCTTGGACATGTGCACCTCAGCTTATGCCAAAAGTATAAGTTGAGGGTGGCTAATGCAGAAAGCAACCTTGTCGTGGCCCTGACCCAACCGTGGGTATTGTGAACCTTGACTCATGGAAAAATAATGAGTTAAGGGTGGATGTTATGAGGAATACTCTGGAAAGTGGGGTTGAAAGAATAAAGAGGAAGAAAGAACAAAACAAAAGTGATTTTTTTTATAAAAAAAAAAACACAAGAAAAGAGAAGAGTCACTTACACATAAATAGAAGAAAGGGAGAATAGCAAGGTGAAAGAAAATTGAGTAATGGGGTGAAATAAAATGATAAAAAGGTGGTACGCTTAGCCGATATGTCAAGGAGGGCAACAATTCACTAAAGTATACCTAAATATACCCTACCTGGCCTTGAGCCTATGTTACAAGCTAAGAAAGTCCTATCGTGATCCTAAGAGTTGTTATGGAGAACTTAAAGCAGTGAAAATAAGGGCAAACCTGTGGCAATATGTATAAATGAGTTGTGAAGTTGTTCTGAGAGCGAGTGTTGAAAAGTAATTCTTATACTCAAACTGAAGTCATTGTGTGAAAAATGAGGATGTTAGTTTGAAGTGAGACACTAGTTGCATTACCGGAAAAATATTAGCACCTTGGTGAGAAATCAAAGAGGATAGGTGTCAGTGTGTAGTGAGTCTGTGTCATGGTCTGATCCACATAATTCAAGCCTAATAGTGATATCATGCATGAACACAATGAGAATAATCGGGATTGATAGCTAAATGATTGCGAAAGCTAAAATAAGGATACTCTTGTACAAAGATTTTGTAGTGAGTAATAGTGTGTCGCTTGAGGACAAACAACGAATTTAAGTTGAGGGTGTTGATGTACCGTGGTTTCACGGTACTTTTAATGCTTTTTCCTTAAGTTTGGTGTGTGTCTAAAGCCTTTTTATATTGATATTTGATGTAGGTTTCTCTTTATTTGCAGGAAATCTGTCCAAAGGAGAACGCGGAGGATTTGAGCAGAAATTGCAGAAGTGACCACCTACGAAGCCCACGACGGTCTGTTATGACTATGACGGTCCGTAGGTGGCACCGTAGTGAGAAGAAAATAGCTGCTGAAGGAAGTTGGAGAAGTCTGACCAAGTGTGGGACTACGGAAGCTCACGACGGACCGTCATAGCCACGACAGTCCGTCCTGCACATTCATTGTGGTTTTCAGAGAGTAGTCCCAGTACCCTATTTCAAGAAGTTTCTAAGTGTTGTGGAACAGAACCCCTCGACGGACTATCGTGCTTGCAACGGTCCATCATACCTGTCCGTCGAGGGTAACAGAGAGTTGATGAAGAAAGCAGCGGAGATTTGTGCTAAGTATGGAACGACGGAGGCCACGACGGTCCGTCACAAGGGTCGTCGACTCAGACGCGTTTTGGGAAGATTTTCCTTAATTAGATTCCCTCTTTTATTAGGTTTTGCTTATTATAAATAGTTCGAAAAACCTCGTTTTTTGGGTTAGACTTTTGGATATTTTTTAGTTCTCTTGTTTAAGTATTGAACTCTTGATTTTTGTATTTGATCATACTTTTACGGAATCGATTGTTAGTGTTTTTGTGAATAATTCAAGTGAACTTATGTATTTTCTTCATTCTCATTAAAGTAAGTGCATGAATTCTTATATTATCAATATGAATTGTGTGATTATTAGCATGGGTAACTAAACTCCATAACTAGGGTTGTGGGAACCATGGGTAAATAACAAGGTAAAATCTAGCTAAAATAACAATCCTAGAATAGTGTCTTGCAGGTATTGATAATTCTTTCATTTAGAAGTCTTTTTAATGGATGGCCAACGTTAGAACTCGCCTTATTGCTACTTGCCGAACCAAGGAGGTAGATAATATGAAAAGAATTATCAACGTAGATTTAGTGTATACTATCTAATAGGCTAGTGTCGGTTGGTACGAAGTAATAACTTAGTAAAATATCAATTATGATGCTTAATATGAGGTAAAGGTAAGGTTTAGTAAAGCAACACACGTAGCCGGACCAAGGTGCGGAGCGAAATTCTCTAGATGCCGGACCAAGGATTTAGAGATACACAACTTATCACTTTGCATGCAAGATATTAGGAAGGGATTGTTATAGTTAGAATTACCGAGTTATGAACCTATGGGGAACACTTAAGCCCTAGTTACTTTAATTACTTGATAAAAATCCAATCTTTGAACTTGTCATTTACTTATATAGGATTAGTTAATTATAGTTGTTAATCAAAACCCCCCTTTAGTTATTTGTTTTCGGGAAATAATTGGCTAAATAGAAGTAATAAAAGAATAAAGTTAAGTCAAAACCATTTTCCTCGTGGGATCGACCCCAACCTCACTAGTTGGGTTTTTTACTTGATACGACCGTTTTACTTCTTTTTCGAGAAGTACGTTTGAGCGTATCAGTTTCCTTCTCTGTCCACCCCTGAGTATCTTATCCAGATGTTACTCTATATGTGAAGAAACTGAAGAAGACTAGGCTTTATTGCCCTCTTTATCATTTCTCTACCTGTTCTTAGGACATTCTCTTATAAAATGGCAATTCTGGCCACACTTGAAGCAATCAGTGAAGTCATCATGACATACCCCTGAGTGACTCCTATCACACTTGGAACATGCATGATTCTAAGTACCCTCTTGTTCCTTACCACCTTTCGAATACACAAGTCTAAATCTAAAGTTCTGAGAATCTTGAGTATTGTGCACACATCAGTTCCTTGGTGCAGGTACACTAGCAAATGATGAAGCATGTCCTTTCTTCTTCTGTTAGAAAGAAAACCAGTTATATTATTTCTTTGTTACCCGGACTCGTTCCTTATGTCTTAGCCCTCTTATTCTTGAACTCTTCTGTATCCCTCAGCTGGTCCTCCTGAACCTTTTGCACATAGATCATCAACCTTGTTGTGTCCATATCACCTATTAGCATAGTTGCCTTAATTTCCTTACTCGACCGACGAGTCAACCATGCAATAAACAAGTTGGTTATACTCATCATGTCAATAATAATCTATTTGCTTCTCTTAGCTCACGGGGAAACAAAACTCCTCAAAATGGCCTCCTCAAACAAAGCTCATCTCACAATCGGTTAAACGTAAGCACAAGTTAGAAAGAAACTTTTAGAGATAAACTCTAATGTACGAAGTGAGTATGAAAGAAGTGAGTCATTTCCTAAATGTTGCAGCCTCCTAATTATAGATGTGGCGCGCTTCACACCGATAACTAGGACTCTACAGAAATGGCTTCATAGACTGCGTAGGACTCTTGAACTATGTGCTCTGATACAATGTTTTTCACGCCCTGAGCCTACATCTTGGACGTGGCCCGAACTCGAAGAACATTGTTGGCCTCGAGCAAACTCTTGGTCTGGCTTACTTACTCAGCGGAAGACTTAAACACAAGATATATAACTCAGCAACTAACCAAAAAGGTAATAACTTAGCCAAAACGAAAACTTAAGTCTTAAACGTATACAACTAAAATGAATAAGACAAAAGAACTAATACTATCTGTCAATGAAGCCTCTAAATTAAAGAGGGATGTTGAGACAGGACCCCCAATCATCCTAACAACTAAAAACTAAAAACAACAACTGAATCATAAATATGTTTCTCCAGAACGAAAGGAGACTTACCAACTGAGCATGAATTAATGGTATGCCGGATGCTTATTCTAATTACCTGCGTCTCAATCATAAAACAACTTAAGCTTGAAAGGGAGTAAGAAGGAAACACTTACCTTGTCTCTGCTCAACTCATATATATACATACATACATATATATATATATATAACTTTAAATAAACTGAAAACACATTAAAGATAAAACAATAACAAACTTAACATCTGTGGGAGATTCTCTAACCGACAACCATCACTATGAGCCTAAGTGATGGTACAACGTTTTAACTCAAACTGCCAAGGACCATCATATACCTTGCCATCGGTATATGACCTTACTTAACTTAGTGGATCGAGTATCTTAACTTAAGTGATCATCTAAAAAGTATGATCCTTTAATGCCTATAATGGCTACATCGTTTATGGAGACTTGAGTTATTATGAACTCGCGTTCCCCATATCGTGCTCAATACTACACCCAAAAAAATATACTTATCTCATGTGTTTTTAAAACAACTTCTTTCTCTAGGTTGAGATAATTGCTCAACACTTAGCTTTAAAAGCTCTCTTAGAATCAGTGTTCCCTTTTCTTTCTCAAAACTCTTTTGGGAAATCTCAGTTTCCTCTTATGTTAAATGTGAAAATACTTATAAACTCTTAGAGAATACTTAGTTCCCTTATAACTTATTGAGAAATGAACTCAACTCTTTAATCTTTACTTAGCTTGAAACTTGAGTCTTAAACAACTCTTATGGAATACTTAGTTCCCTTATAACTTTTGAGAAATGATCTCAATCTTTACTCTTCACTTAACTTGAAACTTGAGTCTTGAAAACAACTCTTAAGAAATACTTAGTTCCCTTATAACTTTTGAGAAATAAAATCAACTCTTTACTTTTTACTTAACTTGAAACTTGAGTCTTAAAAACAAAGTTAAAATGTTGCTAAAGACTCTTGAAACTTTTAAGAACTTTGCTTTGACTTGCTTCTTAACTTCTAGACTTGACTCTTAACTTCTTTGACTTTGATCTTAACTTTCCTTGAATTGGACTATGAATTCAAGGTTCGTGATCTCATGTTTATGGATGATTTCATGATGTTTAGATGTAGCTTAGAGTGTTGGAATCAACTAAGAAACATAGGTACATCACTTAGGAATTAGTACAAAAAGGTGGGGGAAGAATGGGGTGAAGTAGCGTCCTTGGCACTTTGAGAGGCGTGGGGCACCAGGACCCAAACATCAGAGGCAAATTTTGGGCACTCTGGCTGACGCGGAACCCCAAGTCCCTACGAACAGAGATTTTTCTGTGGGGCTATGGGAGGTGCGGCTCCCCAACCCCTGTACCTAGGTGTTCTCGACTTTTCTTCTCTGTTTTTCATCTCTAAACCCTCTATACTTCCATGGTTATTTCCCCAAACACTTAGGATAATTAATACCCTCAATACCCAATAGATTTAACTCGAAAAACAACTTGAAAACACGAATCAAATCAACACTAGGCATTCAACAACTCAACCAACAAGAATTTGATAATGTTCTTCAAGAACTTCACATATTAACATGTAAACAACTCACCAATCACTGAATTGAAACAAGTTTGGTGTGTGAGTTAAATGAACCAATACTAAATTATCTCACATACCTTTATAAGGATCACCTCCGGCGAATTCCACTCGCAAAGCTTGGCGTTCTTGGTGAATCCTTGACTTCTATCTACCTTCTTCTTCTTTTCTCTCTTCTCCAAGCCCAAAGCGTAATTCTTATTTTTCCAAACTGAACTAAATTTAGTTTTTACCCCAATAAATCCCTAAAAATTAATTTATTAAATTAGGTAAGGAAAAGAAAACTTTGCCCTTCCGAAATCCGGATTGGACTTTCCTTAATCAAACTGCCCAACTTCCAGGAGGCATATCTCACTCATACGATATCAAAATCGCGCAAACACGGTGGCGTTGGAAAGATTATTCTAAGGGATTTCCAACCATATCTGAAACTACTTGTAATTTATCCTGAGATAGAAGTTATGGTCATTTGAAGTTGACCAAAAACTCACTTTGTAACTTACTTAAAATTTCCAGATTTTCCTTTTCTTTCCAAAAATAAGTATTTTCAGATTTTAACCTCTTTTCTAGTCGTTTCTAGTTGCGAGATGACACAGTTATGAAATATAAGTGGTATTTTTTCAAATAAAGAACCTAACAGAGGTTAGGGTCGATCCCATGAGGAATGAGGTCTAGACTTTGCTAATTTGTTGTTAATTGTACTTTTAGTATGATTATAAAAGGTGGTTTTATCAAAACAAAAGCCTATTTGATTTGTTTTGGTAATAAGTAATCAAGTAAACACTATTTTTTAGAATCAATGGAAGATAAAACTATGGTATACGTGTTTCCGAGAAGTCCTTAACACAGTAAAACATATAATAGTAACCTTGTGTAGCGTTTAACATGCAAAATCGGTAAGTTATGTATCTCCTAAATGATGTTAGTCCAAATAAAAATTTTCACCATGCATTTGGTGGTTTACGGGTGTGTGCTTTACTAACCATTACCCTTGACCCATGATTATCTCTCACAGAGGTGGTTTAAGCTATTAGATGTAAGTAGTAGTCATCAAATCTCCTTTGTTTAATATATTTTCCCTTTCGTTACCTCCTTAGTCTGGAAATTTTATGAACACCTAATACTAAATAAAGTCGATAATAAAGCATAGGAAAATCTGGTTTTGTCAATCATTTCTATGGTTAGGTCCTACGGTTCATAGGAATTCCTACAGCCCGTAGAGACCTCTCGTGAAAGAAGCATCTTTGATTTATCTTCTGGGATTTTCTACAGGTATGTTTAAGACCCGTAGAACTTTGTATGTCCATCATGGATTCTCGTAGTTCAAGTACTGGAGCTCAACATCTCCGATCTTTTTTATGACTTGTTCCTATGGCTCGTAAAATTTCTTACGGCTCATAGTCTGGTCTCATCGTCTTACACTTAGTTCTAGGAACCATAGCTGTAGTCTATGTCTCATTTATACAAATTGTACAAAATTCTATGGCTCGTAGATTGAGTCATCAAACTCCAAAAACATAGTTATTTCAACCTTTTTCATCACGACAGGTCCAAAACATATTTCCCTACAAATACAAGTAAAACAACATCAAATCTACTAACAAATGCTTAAGAAACATGAAAAATTCTAAGTTTAAGGAATTGTAAGTACCGTAAATCCATCGTACATCATACATCCATTTTTCGGTTAAAAGTTCTAGAAAACAAAAGCCAAAGAACTTATGAAATGCATTTTTTTAGATTTATTGATTATTGACTGAAGTTGTAGTTTATTTTAATAATTTTTTCATACTTTTAGTGTATCAGCTTTCATGGGTTTAACTAAAAATTTTATGACTATTTGATGTGAAAGAGGAAGAATAGTGTAGTAGCCCATCGTTCAATCAGTGGCGTAGCCAGAAATTTCACGAAGGGTGTCCAATAACCGCATAGGTAAAAAAAAATAATTTGACGATGGGTGCAGTAAAATTTTGAAAACAAACTACTTAACATTAACAATTATTTTTTAATTAAAAAATATACTAAATTTTTTAAAATCAATCCATGTAAAATTTAGCTTGAATTTTCATATTTATTTAATAGGAAGTGAATGAAAAAGAAAAAAGAGAAAGAGAAAATTCAGTTTATAATAATATCACTTTTATACTTCAAGATTTCACCAGCCTTTGGTGACTAAACAACAAGATATGAAAAATGAAGAGCAAAATTAAACGAGTTTTTTCTAAAATCAAATATTATATCGAGCTTTTTTCACTTTTAGTATTTTTTATAGAAAAAAATTAGAATTTGCTTATTGAATTTAAATTAAATAATTACTTTTTAATTTTATTTAAAATTTTATTGAAAAGAAAAAATGATTAAAATTTATTGTTTACCATGCTTTTTTTGTTATTCTAAATGCTAATAGATAATATGAGTTTTGAATTGTGAAAAAATAAAATATTTAGTAACTATTATTAGGTCTCTAATTAAGATTTTTAATAGATAATATTAATTTTGAATTATTAAAAACATAACTAATTTATTAACTAAATGTAACTATAATTAGAAATTAATTATGAACTTTTTGAAAATGTAACTATAATTAGAAATTAACTAGGAGCTTTTTGAAAATGTAAAAATGCAGCAACTGGGATTTGAACCTATGCGCGCGCACACTTGTAACACTTTGCGTTTGACGAAGATATCGCTGGGCTGAGAATTTTTAGTGTACTTTGAGGGTTTCCAAAATATGTTATTTCACCATTTAAAATATAAAGTTACTCATATATACGATATAATTTTTCGACGAAGGGTGTCCAATTGGACACCCTGGGCGTACCTCCGCCCCTGCGTTCAATCCCATTGTGTTTGAAAGTTATTATGCATTACATATATTTTTCATAAACATGTTCTTCCTTTGTCCATTTAATAACAACTTGATCTTTTTTGCTTTTGATTGAACGAATACTTTTTGTATTTTTTATTTTTTTAAGATATTCTCTAATCTCTATGTATCAAATTGAAAGTCAAAAGTTTGAGAACATGACATAAATAGTCCCTTAACTATAGGAGTAGGTCTAAAATGGTCCCTTATCTATTAACTTGACGGAAGTCTTTTAACTATTTAAAAACTTGTCAATTTTGGTCCCTTACTATACACTTACCAATTTTAGTCCCTTAACTATAAAATTACCGATTTTAGTTCTTTAAGTTTTCAAAAACTTATCAGATTAGGTCTTTTTTCATTTTTAATATAAATAGCTTAGGTTCATATTAACGGAATCCATGTCTCGAGAAATTAAATCTTTTAGCATTTTTTCTGTTGTTTCTCTCTCTCCGCTTCATTTTCTTCAAATTAACCTTATGCGAAGAACCTTAATCTTAACGATTCAAAATAAAATTTACGAGCAAAAAAAATATAAGTCATAATTTTAATCAAAATTCAATTACATATAATGGAGAAAGACAAGTACGTATTTATTTATTCATTTCGAAAAATGTCGTTATGAATAAACCAATTACTAGAATAATTCATCTTTTGAGAAATTTGAATCAAGTTAGAACCAAATTAATATCAAATAAAACAATTGATAATTAAATACAATAAATGTAATAAAAGGAAGAGGAGCTTTCACATATAGGCGCTCAAAATGGCCTAATTATACTTTATAACTATAATTTGTTAATTACAATACGTAGCTACATGTTATAGGGAGGAGAGAGACTAGGAGAGGGAGGAGAGAGGCGAGCGAGAGAGGGCGGACAGTGGGAAAGAGGTGAATTATATATGTATATCAGTCATATAATTGTATATTATACATATGTATTTGTATATTCTAGTGAGAAAGATTGGGAGAGGGAGGAGAGAGGCGAGCGAGGACAATATTTTGTATAATTCGCATCCCGTTTGTATAATTTACGTGTTTTTATATAATTGAGTAATATGAAGTCTGAATTATATAAGTATAATAAAACTCAAAATAACGAATTGATATAAACATAAACATATGAACTTCAACAATTATACAAATACATTATACAAATTATAATATATAAAATCCAAAAACTACGTGCTTATACAAACTTTAAAAAGTTATAAACAAAAAGATTGAATGTATATGATGAAAAAACTAGGAAAAAAAAAGCATCGGCATATACAAATACAAATCAAACAAATAATTGTTAGTTGTGAATTATACAAATGTAGCGAATTATACATATACTAACATGGTTAATTATACAAACTCAAAGTCAGCCCACATAAATAATTGTTAATGTTAGTCGCCAGTGGTAATTATAGCAAATTATAACTACAAATGAGTAATTAAGTAATATAAGTTTGTTTAACAACGTAATTTTTCCTAAAAGGAATAGACATTGGACCCAAGTGTAGTTTATGTCTACTTGGTAAGCATTTGGGCCTAATTGCCAATGATTTTGGGCCTTTAGGCCTATATCTGCCCTATCCTAAAGCTAGGAAAATTACTACATTAAATAATGAATAAATGGATTGGGCCCATTTTATCTCCAAAATCTACTTCTGAAAATTTTCTGGGCTTTTGGCCCATTTTTTGCCGTTGTATACAATGTATACAATTATTGTATGTCAACATATATCCATGTATATTAGGTGTATCTATCCTATTTTCACTCTGAAGACCTATATATTAGCTTCAGTATTTTGAACTCCACATATTTTTTTCCTTCTCAAAGGGGAAGATCAAAAGGGAAAAGTTTAGGGCCTCATGGCCCAACTCGAGATGCACAGGGAGAAGAAGGGAGTCACATGGACTCAAATCGAGGAAGATCAAGCAAAAACAAAATAAAAAGGATCCATAACTAATTATAATAGGACATTCACTAAAATGTCTAAATACGTGGAATAGTAAGGAGATCAATGTCCTCACAATAGCTTGACAAACATTCACTACACATTCATAAAAATTACTCATGATCTCAAAATGTCCAGCACTGTGAATATAAAACAGATAAGCCAAGAATATACACCCTATATCACAATATGATTGATAAAGGGCTAACTAATAAATAAAATATAAAATAAATGCACAAATGGGATGAGTTGATCAGAGATTTCGATAATAAGAAAATACATTTATTATTCATATTCTAAAAGTATTATTAAGAAAACAAAGCATTTAGGATTTAAAGATACGAACTTAGTGACATCTTGACACTGACAATCAACTAAATCTGAAATTTTAAGAAAGAATTTGAATCATGACATGTGTTGTCCCAAAAAGCATAATATTCATATAAAATGAAGCCAAAATCTAGTGAAAATGAGGCCAAAGTGAGGATACAAACAAGTTGAAATAAAAAAATAAACTTAACTTGATGGATATGTAAAGTAAACATAATAGAAGTAAAAGTTGACATATAATATAATGTAGAAGGGAACAAGGAAGCTAAGTATGCAACTATGCATTGCATGACAACTTAAATGTTGGCTACTTAAACGTGAACAACAAGGCAGATTTTGAACAACCAGAAGTACTTCATCAATCACTCACTTAAATTGTATGTTGGAATGTACGTGTCCACTTACGTTGATGGGACCAGGTCCTCAATACATAAATAACAGCAAATAAATAACAAATGCAGAAAGTAAAGATTGACAAACAACTTTACGTGGAAACCTCCTTGCTCAAGGGAGGAAAGTCATGACCTGTTCTCAACATGACTTTTCAAACTGCTTCCACTTATCTTCTTCAAGCAAAGTAAAACTCAATTTACAAAATGAGATTAGTCTGTTAATCTCCACACTAAGCAATACATCCTATCACTTAGCTGAGCCAGCGCAGATACAACACTACCCACTATACTAACCCTCACCAATTAATATAGACTTGAAGTAAAGGTCTAAGTTACCCTTAACCCAACCCTTGCAATGATTCACCCGTGTTTGAAATGTTTCTTTCACAGTTGAAACGAATCCTACAATATAATAACAATTACAAGCAAACAAATGCAGCAAATACAAAAAACAATAAACACACTTCTATCAGATACCTTGTTGTTCTTGAAGTTTGAAAATTCTCTCTTTGAATGAATCAGTAGATGAGTTGTTGTTTGTTTGATAAAATAAAATTGAGGCACATTTCTTTTTGAAGAGCAGCTTCGTTTTTGAGGAATTATTATTGTTATTGTTATTGTTATTAATATTATTTAAAAAAAATAAAATAAAAAATCAATTATGTGTTATTTTTATCTTCTTCAATATATCTTACTCAAAAAGTAGTAGTACTGAAATGATGAATGTTTGTTAATAAATTAATGCATGAAAAATAAATTCTTTATTTTGTTGACTATTCATCATCATTTAATAATTTTCGTTGCTTTTTAAAATTGCAAACAATAAATCAAAGAATGTATCAAAAGATAAGCAAAAACAAAGGAAAAAAATGTTCAAAGAGAATTGTCAGCCTAATTTATACTTACTTTATATATTGATAGAAATTTTTCAATAATATTTATTTATTGCATAATAAATTATCATTAAATCATAAATTAATGACAATAATTTTTGGACTAAACTGAAAAAGGGATAATAATTAAGAAATAATTTTACAATATTTATATATAAATTAAAATGATTACAAAAACATTTAAAAAAAATTGAAATATAAATAAATGTCATTTTTTATTATAGAGACATGTCAATTATAAATAAATAATGTAACATCTTTCACTAAATTTTGAACCTTTAATTTTTTCTAGTGGAGGAAGTGGTGGAGTGCGGTAAGAAAAGTGATTTAATTTTTTATGGATAGTAATACTTTAATCTTCAATTTTAATTAATATTAATAGTTTATCATTTTTTTTTTCAAGGTGAGATATTTTATCTATGTGGAATGTCAGTTGTCAAAAAAAATTCAAATAAAAGAAAGAGTGCATTACACACACCACTGAGGTGTTTCTCAAACTAAAAGGTGACAATTTAGATATAAAACTCACACTCTCAATAGTTTGGGTATGGAACTAAAAAAAGTGGATAGTTTAGGCGTGTTTTTACACTTATATATATGTAGCTTTCATCACATCTTATAATTTCAGAACATTAACTTTAATTAAAAATACAAAAGAAAAAAAAAACAGAAAAATAGAGGACTAACGGAATTAACAGAACAAGGAAATTGAAAGAAATTAATTGCGTCACGACTAATTTCAATTCCTTAAACGCCAGAGTGCTATTCTACCAAACTTTTTTTTCCTTATTCTTTCATTTTCTTTTCTATTTTGCTCTCATTTTCTTCCTTTTTCCCTCCCTTAAATTCTTTCCTTCAATATGATATATTATCTCCTTAATCTCCTCCAAATTTGATATAAGTTGCACAAATAAATTGATACTTTCAACGAATAATTCTTGTTGCCTTTTTACACTCGCATTACTTTTCATATAAATATCTCTAACACAATTAAAAAAGACTTTGAGATTATATATCTTTGTTCTTAAAGAAATATGCACATCTCCGAAGGAAAAAAAGCAACTTGAAGGAGCATTTGGTTGCATATTCCCCGACCAATCTATTTTATATGCGAAATAAGCAGTTTTGCCTTTTCATCTTCCATTTAGTAATTGAATGCATATAGATCTTAACGTATATTGTTAATACTTCAAAAAATGATAAAACATATCCCTATATTATTCGAAAAGGTTTAAAAATACTTCTCATCCATTTATTGGCTTAAAAATATCCCCCAGTCAACCTTTTTGGTCCAATATTATGACTCCTCACTCAAATATTGATATTGTTCATAAAGTTCTTGTAGAAATGAAAACTTCTTGAAAGAAGTTTTGAACAATGTATCTTCCACATCTCCAATCCATACCTCTTGAAAAGGGTATGAATTGGAAACCTACTTGAAAAAGTACTCTATTACTCAACAACGTTGTCCACTGGTTTCAATATTTGGTGGATGATGTTGTAGATGCAGCAACGGCTAAATATGTTAAAGAACATAAAATCTTTGTGAACATAAAGCATGAGATAGCAGCTGTAAACATTAAGATTTTATTGAATTTAAATCCATAAATTAATTTGGATTATATTAAATTCACGAAAATAGTGGAGGTTATGTGGCAATCCTAGTCAAATTATATAAGCCACTAAAGTCATGTCACGTTCAAGGTTATGTGACAATCCAAGTCAAATTAAATCAGCCACTAAAATCATACCACGTGTCAAGGTTATGTGGCAATCCAAGTCAAATTAAATCAACCACTAAAATCATGCCACGTGTCAAGTTGTGTGGCAATCTAAGTCAAATCAAATGAGCCACTAGAATGATGACATATGTATGGGTGACATGTTCTGACCAATCAAATCAAAGCTTTTCACGGAGCAATGTGATTGGTTGGTTCAAACCGACCAATCAAATTACACCAGTAGAACACTCCCTACTACTATAAATAGGGGTCCTCATTATTCATAGAAGGTTTTTTTTTTCAAGAACAAGAAGCAAGAAGAGAGCTCGTGGATCAAAAGCTACAAATTCTCTACAAACTGCAAGTTCAATCAATCAAGTTCAAAGTTCAAGATTCAATATCAAGTTACTTGTTCATGCTAATTATTCGCCATAACCATACAAGTGTTTGTGACGAATAATTCACAGTCAAGTTCGGAAACTAAAAATTCAAGATCAATCTATTCAAGCCATTGACTCTAAATCAAATTCAATTCCTACATATTTCATATTATTTTGAAGAATCAGAGGATTATCATAGATATTGTAACACGCACTATATTTTGAAATCAAATACTACATTTTGTTACATCTATTTTCTTGTCTTGATTATTTATTTTTCTTGACTTGAAAATCTGTTGTTGAAAAATTTTGGCACGCCCAGTGGGACCTCTACCTCTCATCTCTTTACATCGATCATCAAGTTTCAAGAACATTAAGATGGCTTCTAAGAAGTTCAGCTCCAAATCTGTTGTTGCTAAGACTGTCGATTCCAAGTTTTCCTCGGTGGTGGAGAACATAATGGATGCTACTATGGAAAGTTTGGGACCCATAACTAGGAACAAAACAAACTTACTAGGACAACAAACACTTCAAACGTCATCTACATCAGTTCCTATTCTGGATCTCCCATCTTCAAAGGGGGCAAGATTCTCTCTGAATGAATTAGTAGAAGGAGGGAATATAGCTGAGATTGTTGTAATGACATTGGCCCAACTCAGTCCATTCAGTAACAAGGATTGTACTATTCAAGATGAAGATGATGTTTTGGTCACTCCAGTCACTCCACGTAACTTGTTCCAATCAAATTTCAGTTTGAGGGAAAATCCGTGCTTTACTCCATCACACATAATAGCGATCCAAGCAATGATGACCAACACCTCAACTGTTGAAGAACAATTGGCAAATTTGACATAGGAAATTGATGGTCTAACAAAGTATGTGCAAGATCTGGATAATCGAATTGTTAAGTTAATGGACAGGGTTGAAAATGTTATAGAGAGAGGCTCAAGCCATGCACCAGGAAAACGCCCCATGGTACAAGAAAAGGGACAATCCTCTACAAACAAACACATGTTGATGAGGAACTGCAAGTATTCACTGAAAGGGGAATTCCCACATCATCAACTAAAAGACTTCATAATGGGAACTATCAAAGAAAAATATGATGTCCCTTCAAGGTCATCGTTTACATATACCAATCCATACACTACAAGAATCGATGTTTTGAAGATGCCTACAGGTTATCAACCTCCAAAATTTCAACAATTCGACGACAAGGAAAACCCAAAGCAACACATTGCACATTTTGTTGAAACTTGCAATAATACTGGAACATATGGAGATTATCTAGTTAACCAATTTGTTCGCTCCTTGCAAGGAAATTCCTTCGACTGGTATACGGATCTCGAGGCTGGTTTCATTAATGATTGGGAACAACTTGAAAATGAATTTCTCAATTGTTTTTATAGCACGAGACATACTGTGAACATGATTGAACTCACAAATACACGTCAATGGAAGGATGAACATGTCACTGAGTTCATCAATCGATGGAGGAATGCGAGCCTCAATTGCAAGGATAGGCTTAGTGAAACCTCTAGAATAGAAATGTGCATTCAAGGAATGCATTTGGGACTTCGTTACATTTTACAAGGTATCAAGACCAAATCATTTGAGGAATTAGCCACACGAGCTCATAATATGGAGTTAATCATGTCTTCAAGCGGAAATGAAGGACCACCTTTTAATCAAACTCGTAGAGGAAAAGACAAAGTGGAGGTAAAGAAAGGGGGAAATTTGCACCCAAGTCTGAAATCAAAGAGTCAATGAATGTTAAGGCTGCACCTTTGAAATTCGCCACAAATCTAAGAAACAATCAAATTATGAAGAGCACGACTTCTAAAAACAACGCCGACCGAAAGTTATCTTTGAAAGAAATGCAAGCAAAAGAGTACCCATTCATGGACTCAGATGTTCCAGCAATTTTTAAAGAGCTCCTTGCGTTGAAACTCTTTGAGTTACCTGAAATGAAGCGCCCAGACGAAGCTGGAAGGGTTAATGATCCTAATTACTGCAAATTTCATCGTTTGATGGGTCATCCTATTGAAAAGTGCTTCATCTTTAAGGAAAAGATCATGGACTTAGGTCGTGAAGAAAAGATATTACTTGAAGATGATAAGGAAAATTCAAATCAAGTGTCTATCACTTTTGGCTCTCATGATCCCATAATTCTTTTCAACTTTGTCGAAGTACATAACTGTGATGATTTCCTAGACTCATTACCACCAACGATGATCAGATTTGGTGACTTTGAGCCGATAGATGTTAGCAAATCATGGTCTCTTCCGTTGATGGATGAGGAAATAGTGAGAGGGAACTCTGTAGTAGAAAATAAATCTGAGTGTGCCCATGATGAAGGATGGATTTTGGTGACCCGACGAAGATGCTGCAAAGAGAACTCACAAAGAGAGCCAATCAAGGAAGTGACCAGAGGAAAAATGAAAAAGCTACTCAAAATTTGAGGAGTGAAGAAAAATGTAAAGAAATTGAGAATCACTAAAAAAATGGCGTTCCCCGGTGACATTAGAGGAATTCTTGCCAAGTTGGTTCCACACTAAGATTTCTCATTGTGACACCAAGGCCTCATATCGTAACATAGAGAAAGAAGAAATAGGAGAAGAATCATCACCAACCTTACTGCCGTCGTGTGAAAATCCCAACAAGTTTCTCTCAGAACAAGTGAATACTTGTGATGCAAAGTTCACATTCACTAATGATGATCTTTTGTTGGGTGAAACATCACATAATCGCCCTTTATGTATGGTAGGTTTTGTGTGTGGGCATAAAGAAAATAGGATTATGGTGGATGATGGTTTTGGGGTCAATATCCTCCCTATTTGGACTTTGAAAGAACTGGGAATCCCGATGAATGAATTATTTGAAAGTCGTTTAATGATTCAGGGATTCAACCAAGGGGCGCAAAGAGCAATTGGTGCAATCAAAATAGAGATAAAATGGAAGATATGTGTTCGAGTGCATGGATGCACGTTATTGACTCAAAGACCTCCTATAATATCTAGTAAGGAAGGACATGGATCCACGAGAATAAAGTATTGCCATCCACGTACCATCAATGTTTTAAATACTTCAAATATGGAGTTCAAAAGAAGGTAGTCGCTGATGATGAACCTTTCACAGAGACGGAAGAGCACTTTGCAGATGCAAAGTTCTACTTAAAGGATCATGTCCCAAAGGAAGTCAAAGTTGATAACTCGATACCAATCAGAAAGGTTGATGTCACAAAGAGAGTTGCTGTAGGAACTGAAAAGGTAGGGGTTCTTTCAGATATGAGCAGAGTACCCAAGGCAAGCAACACATCTTCAAGTAAGAGAGTGTCTCCTACTCTTCACTATATCCCAAAGGCAAATAAGGTGAAAATTCAACCTTCTGAGTTGTAGAGTAAAGAATTGACATTTCCTATCAAATAAGTTGATGCAATCAAATCACCTTCAAAAGTGATTAGAGGATTCGTCAAACCGTCAAACCATGATTCACTTGAAGCACTTCCTCAGAAGCAGAAAATTGAAGGTTTTGACCCGAATGCTTATAAATTATTGGTGAAAGCGGGATACAATCCTGATGAAACCTCTAAATTAGGGAAGCTCCCACACGATGTTGTTGAAAAGACAAATCATGGCCTGAATCCTACTCAAAGGATGTTGATGGAAAGAGGGTACATAGTTAACAATCACGTGAAGGCTTGGGTTAAAAACAACCATCACTAGTACGAATCTCTATAAGAAGGATGAGCATCAACTACATTACTATGATAGAAGAACCAACGATGTCTAACAAAAGCCTTCTGTGTTTGATTGACTTACTGTCCCAACTTCTAATGTTTCTGTATTTGATCGGCTTGCCGAGTCAAATCAATAAACTTCAGTTTTTGATCGTTTGGGACCGGTGAAAAGGAAATACAAACGCCAAGGAGATCGCAGAAAAATGGGAGGACACGTTCATTCTCAAGAGCACGGTCCATCTAAGAATTGTCCTGGTTTGATTCCTTCTAGAATGAGGCAAGAAGAAAAACTTGTAGTTTCATATGGGAAGGTTTTGAGAGCAAGAGCGTATACTATAGTTCATACTAAGGAGTGGGACGAAGATGAAGAAAGTGTAGGATCATCACACTACATTCTAATTTGTGACAAGGAAAATGATTCACTTCATGCAAGGATAGAGGATAAATTTGTTGATGTTCATACATGTCATCACATATCCTTCAATGAAGGTGATCCTCAGGAAGATGAGGACAAAAAAGATGCACCCCCTGAACTTGAGGAAGAGATGAAGAATATTGTTGATACCTTAAAAGAAGTGAACCTTGTGATTGATGATGATATGAGGCTTACATATGTAAGTGCCTCATTGAATGACGATGAAGAAAGGAAATACATTGAGTTGCTTATGGAGTTTAGAGATGAATTTGCTTGGATCTACAAGGAGATGCCTAGATTAGATCCTAGAGTTGCAGTTCATCGTCTTGCTGTGAAACAAAGCGTTTGTCCTGTTAAGCAAGCTCACCATTGATTTAGACCTGAACTAGTTCCTTTGATCGAAACTAAAGTCAACAAGCTCATTGAAGCAGGTTTCATCCGTGAAGTAAAATATCTTACATGGATTTCAAGCATTGTGCCGGTAAGAAAGAAGAATGTCCAAATCCAAATTTTTGTTGACTTTCGGGATCTTAATAATGCATGCCCTAAGGATGACTTCCCTCTTCCAATCCCTGAGCTTATGATTGATGCCATGATTGTATATGAGACAATGTCTTTTATGGACGGTTCATCTAGATACAATCAAATTCGCATGACACCAAAAGATGAAGAACTTACAGCATTTCGTATTCTTAAGGATATATATTGCTACAAAGTAATGTTGTTCGGCTTAAAAATGTTAGATCTACTTATCAACGAGCCATGCAGAATATTTTAGATGACATGCTTCATCAAAATGTTGAGTGTTATGTTGATGACTTAGTGGTGAAATCAAGAAAAAAGGGTGACCATTTGCAAGATTTGAGTATGGTGTTTGAACGACTTCGAATAAACCAACTCAAAATGAACCCTTTGATATATGTCTTTGGGGTTACTTCAGTAAAGTTTCTTGGTTTTATTGTTCGACATCGAGGGATCGAAATTGACAAGACAAAATAGATGCTATTTTGAAGATGCATGAGCCTAAAGACATTCATAAATTGAAAAGCTTGCAGGGAAAATTGGCATACCTTAGAAGGTTTATCTCGAATCTAGCTGGCAGATGACAACCATTCAGTCACCTTATGAAAAAGGATGTTCCTTTTGAATGGGACCATGCTTGTACCAATGCTTTCGAAACCATAAAATCTTATCTGATGAAGCCTCCAGCACTTGTAGCTCCTATACCTAGAAAACCAGTGATATTATATATTGTTGCACAAGAATGGTCAGTAGGAGCACTTCTAGCGCAAGAAAACAATGAAGGGAAAGAAAATGCCCTTTATTACTTAAGTAGGACGATGACACAAAATGAGATCAACTATTCACTTATTGAGAAATGATGACTCGCCTTAGTATTCTCAATTCAAAAGATGAAAACATTACTTTCAAGCTCATGTCGTAAGACTTGTGTCTAGAGCAAATCCTATCAAATTTGTTATGTCCAAACCTGTCTTGAGTGATCGATTAGCAAGGTGGTATCTCCAATTTCAACAATTTGAAATCACATATATCTCTCAAAAGTCAATAAAAGGACAAGTGATAACAGATTTCATAGCCAATCATCCAATTCCACCTGATGAAGATGCAATGTTAATTGAAATCCAACAACCTTGGAAGATGTATTTTGATGGAGCTGCATATAGTGAAAGAGCCGGCGCTGGAGTAGTGTTTGTCACTTAATATGGAGAAGTCCTACCATATTCCTTCACTCTTACACAACATTGCTCCAATAATGTTGCTGAATATCAAGCACTTTTACTCGGTCTTAAAATGGCTGTTGATATGAAACAATTGCAGTTGCAAATTTATGGTGATTCCAAGTTAGTAATTAATCAAGTATTAGGGGATTATGAAGTGAAGAAGCATGAGTTACTCCCATTTTTCAATTATGCTCAAAAGATGATAGTTTGGTTTGGGGAGGTGACTATTCAGCATATCCCTAGAAAGGAAAACAAGAAGGCTGATGCATTGGCAGCTTTAACTTCTGCATTAGCATCACCCGATCAAATGCAAGTCATTGTTTTTCGAAAATGTATAGTTCCACCACCAGATGAACATATAGAAGAATTTGGGCAAGCTATTGCTACCTTCGAGGGTGAAATCGAAGACTGGCGACAACCAATAATTGATTACTTGTGTTATGGAATATTGCCGAAAAATCTTTGAAGGAGAATCGAAATCCGACGCCCCCCCGGTTTTCTTTATTATAAAGATATCCTATACATGTGGTCATTTAATGAGGTACTCTTACGTTGTTTGGGGGCAGATGAATCTCTTCAAGCCATGCAAGAAGCACACTCTGGAGTATGCGGAGCGCATCAATCGGGCCCAAAACTTCATTTTCATATAAAAAGGATGGGATATTATTGGCAAATTTCGGTAAAAAATTGCTTGAATTATGCCCGAATGTGTCAAGATTGTCAATTTCATGCCAATTTTATACATCAACCCCCTGAAGTTTTACACCCAACTATTGCTTCCTGGCCATTCGAAGCTTGCGGTTCGGATGTTGTTGGGCCATTGCCTAAATCCTCTAGTGGTCATTTGTACATCCTTGCAGCGACTGATTATTTTTCAAAATGGGCAGAAGGTGTTTCTTTTAAAGAAGTGAAGAAAGAGAATGTCACCAATTCGAGTCAATATTAACTATCGTTTTGGCATTCCTCGATATATATTGACAAACTGTGGAAAGACATTGGATAACAAGTTGATGGAAAAGATATGTGAGCTTTTTGACTTCAAGCAACGCAATTCCTCGATGTACTATGATGCCGCTAATGGTTCAACAAAACACTCTACAATTTGTTGAACAAAGTTGTCTCCAAATCTAAGAGAGATTGGCATGAAAGAATGGAAGAAGCTCTTTGGGCATATAGGACCACGTATCGTACACCAACACGTGCGACTCCTTATTCTCTTGTAGATGGAGTTGAAACATCCATTCCACTCAAGCGTTAAATTCCATCATTATGTCTTTCCATTCAAGAAGGAGTCACCAACGAAAAAAATGCTTGGTTACGTTTTGAAGAATTGGAAGCTCTTGATAAAAAAGATTAGATGATCAACAAAGTTTAGAATCCTATCAAGCTCGTCTATATCGATATTTTAATAAAAAGGTTCGGCTCAGATGCTTTCAAGTTGGTGACCAGGTTCTTGTTGTAAGAAGGCCCATTATTACCTCTCGTCGATTAGGAAGCAAGTTCTCCGCTAAATGGGATGGGCCATATGTGGTACAAAAAATATATTCAAGTGGCGCCTACAAACTTGTTGACTCAAAAGGATTGCGTGTTGGCCCTATTAATGGAAAGTTCATGAAAAGATACTATCCCTGAAGGAAAAGAGTTGCTCCTTAAGGTACGAGCCGAAATTGCATGATACTCTTGGCCCGCAAGAGTATAAACTGTGTACGGCACAAAAACAAATCACTTTAGTCTTCCAGAACTAAGTTGTGACTTGATCCTCTTAACTGAGGTACATAGGCGCTTGGAATCATATTCTAAGTTCAGTTACATGAGTCTAAAAAAAGGGAAAAAGCAAATCATTATATGCACATCACAATATTCCTTCCAAATGTCGTAGATTGTCATTCGAGTCGACATCAATGAAATATGTGAATAAATTCATGAAGAGTTTTGTACATGTTTTATTAGTGAAAGTCGTCTTTCCGATGGAATAAAAAATGGTGCACATCGTTTTGACCTTTTTGCACTGAGATGTGATTTTTTGAAAAAAATCAAGGTCATGCGAAATTGAAATGGTTAGAATTGCATTCATCCAAAACAATTTCGAGAGATTTAAGCTATGAAGTTCTGACATATTTAGATTATGAAGTTTGATTTTGATAAATCAAGTATTTCAATGTCACATCCGAAGAGTATACCCAAGAGGTGACCGGTGTCGTCATCCTCTTAGAGGAATCAGACAAGCTCTTAGCATTCGTCATAACATATAATCAGTTAAAATTGCGGAAAAATTTAAAACTTTTAATACTCTGTGAAGTATACTTAGACTTCATACATAACAATCATGAAAACATACGTAGCCATATTCTAAAAGTTGTCTCATATAAAAACCATCTAAAGAGTACAAATCTAGACTTAGCCAATAAAAGTAAATATGCCATATAGGCCTTAATACAAAAGAATCCAAAGAATGTAAACAGAATCAATAATATTCTTAATAACTACTAAAGTCTTCATAAGCTAGAGTACGAAAAGATAGCATCCCCGAACATGAGGACATACCAACACTTGGAGAAAGAGTTCCAAGCTTCTTCTATCGGCCTTCTAAATCTTCAATGTCCGGACCCTACATTTGTAGTAATATAAAATAACGGGGTTAGTACACCACATGTACTAAGAATGGGTATATGCACATAACATTTAACGACATGCATGAAAAGGATCATTTCTTAGAAAGCATGCTAAGTTATTTGAAAATCTTCAATGTACATACCATAGAACATATACAAGTTAAGGATTCCATCAACATAAAGCATGATCAAAATCAAGACATATTATCATAGAGTCATGTTAACATTTCATATTCAATAGATCATAATAACATAACATACAAAACACTAACCAATGATCCTATCCCCAACCTACAAGTGCAATGGTCATGTGAAGCCCCATAACCCCACACAACCAAGTAGATAAGATAGGAGCCCAAAAGTGAAGCTTTGCTTCATATAACTTGTAACATAAGTAGTCATCACCTCATAAAGCAATATAGACCAATAACATGTTCATTAATGTAACAAACTTCATATAAGAGTAACAACATTTATCATAAGCATCACACCTTTCTTCTGATCATATTACATAAGAACAATCTCCTAGGACTTCCCTTAGAGTCAACTTGTGCAATGTCTAGGTAGAGTCCCATACCCCTACCTATACTAAGTAGACACTTCAAGTCACCCTAGTCAACGTCCATTTACTTGTCTTTCATTTTACTTGAGGGAACAATCGCCTTAACCGACATTAGACCATGTGAGCTAAACATGGAATCCGGTGTGATAAAACCCCACACCGAAAGAAGGTGGTTTACCTTTAAAGGTAGAACAAAACATGACATAGCTTTCTAGGTGGATCCACTATCTAGTATCCTATGGTGGCAACATAGTTCAAGAACTAGGAGATGTATTAGAGACACATAGTTCCACATTACATGGCAGCCTCTATCTCATGAGAGTCATTGTGAACCTACCTTCCAACTAGGGAAGGGACACCTCTCATATCTAGTTCACTCGGTGTTAAGCTAAAGTCCTTTTTTGATTAACCTTTAAGTCATCATTTATTCATAAATCTTATCATAAGTCATAGGAGATTAACTCCTTGTATAAACATGATCATATGCTCTTTAGACATAGATGAGAATTTCCTTTCATCGTAACCCTTCGTTTGTGAGATTAACATATCATAAATCATCTTGTGTAAAGCATATAAGAGGATATCATAAACTTGCATTATCATATTCTTATCATGATCTCACAAATTAACGTATTCATAGCCCAACATATATGCATAGCATCATCATACATACTTCATTAGCATTGTAACATCATTTATAGGCTAACATAAACATCATAGAGTAATCACCACTTTAGAAGACTTACCTCTTGCTTCCAAGATCCTTGTTCAAGAACTTATATTCAATATACAACAACCATCCAACAACATAGTGAAATACTCAGTAGCATAATCAATACTAACTCTTCAACTCATAAACAAGACTAATTCGTAAAGTAGAATAAGGGAAAGGGTAATCTAAGATTTCATTCAAGTCAAAGTTCCAATCCCAACGTTTACATGTTATCAAGTAGTAGGTATAACCCAATCAAAACTATCAATTTGATAAGGAACATGCTTCACACGAAAATCTAACATTACAAGTCAAACATTCGACAATATACACTTAATCAACCATAGAAAACCATTATTTTTCGTCGATAGTCTAGAGTTAGGAAAAAAAAAAGTTAGGATTGTGTATAAAAGGAGGCATTTGCCTTCATAAATAAAACAAGCCCCCGTCTCTCTTCACTCTTTTCTCTCATTCCGCTTCCAACCCCCACATTGGTATCAGAGCTAGTCTATAAAAAGATAGTTATGGAAAACAAATCAAATATGGAAAATCTACAAGAACAGGTATACTCATTTAAATTCATGAGTAGCTAAACTGCTTTATTCCTGATAATCTCTTTTTGATTATAAGTATTTATTATGTTTTAATAATGTTATAATAATCATCTTTAGAAGGTTTGCTATGGAAATATTCTGAGAGTAGGTAATCCCAGACTATGCCATCCTAAAGTGGAAACCGGTAGGCAAAGAGAAGGCCATTTAGGGGAGTACACAGAGTTGAGGCGCTGTTAGGGTAACTGATTGAAGAAGAAAACCATAGTAGTGACTAGACGAGATGATTATTAAATTATTATTATTACATAATAAATAAGTATAATATGTGAAGAGGTTAGAAGGAATAAAATTTTAGCGAAAATATGATAAAATGACTACCTATTTATTAAATGATGATGTTAATTACATGATATTATTATTCTATATATTAAAAGATCTTGATGCTGATATAAGAAGAATAATTTATGATAGATTAGTAACATATGAAATAATTGAAGAAACAATTTATGATTGGTCAGAATTAATTATCTCAGATGATTTTGATCTTGACAATTTATATGATGATCTAGAATTATATAGAGATCAATGATAAATTATAGATATTTGAAATTATGGAAAGAAACTAAAGAAAAGATAGATCTAGAAGAAAAATTATTAATTGAAATAGATATATATAACTTAGAGAAGAAGAATATTTAGAATATATAGAAACTAATGCTAAAGAAATACAAAGACTAAATTTAATTAAAAAAGAATATTATGAAAAAATATTTTCTTAAAAAATGAAAAAGGAAAATAATAATATAGAGAGAAAGATAAGAAAGATAAAGAAAAAGTTAAATAATTTATATATGAAATATGAATTATTAAAAATTACTAAAAAAGATACTACTAAAGAAAATTTGTTGATAGATCTAATTTCTAAAACAGAATATAAATATATTTGTTATTTGAAAAAACAATATGGACAGAGAAACATATAAACAACAACTAATAGATAAAATAAATGAAAAAAGATATGAATATGAATTTAAAAGAGAAAGAATAGAAGAAAATATATTTGCAGGAGTAAGTAGTAAAGTAATACCAATCCAAAGAAAAGTTCTATTTGAGTTAGAAATACAAATAAATTGCCTAGAATATAAATTACAACATGATATAGGTTATAAAAATGAATATAATGAATAAAGAAAAATTTGCAGTAGACGAAAAAACATATGAAAATCAGGAAGGACTAATAATAAAAATAATATTCTCAAATTTAGGAAGAAGATATAAAAAAATAGGAGATAAATTATATTTAATGTTAGAAAAAAGAAACAGCAAAATTAGAAGATAGTTTAACAGCTATGATAAGAATAACAAAAGAAAATGAAGAAATAGATTAAGCTAAAGAAATTGAAAAAATAAAAATACAAGCAAAACAAGAAGTACAAAAAATAGAAGAAACAAAAAATACAAAAATAAGTGAATTAGAAAAAGAATTAGCTCAGTTAAAATTATTATATGAAACTAAACAAAAAGAAAAACAAATAGAAAAAGAAAAAGAAAAAGAAAAAGAAGTTGAATTGACTAGTGAAATAAATAAAATGAAGCAAATATTAAATGAAAATGAAAATATTGAAATAAATGAAATTAATGATGAAATAAATGAATCAGATATAATGAATGACCAAAATTCAGAAATAAGTGATATAAGTGAAACATATACAGAAATTCTAGAACAAGTAGATAAACTGAAAAAATTAGAAATAAATACAGGAGATATAAATAAACCGAGTACATCAAGAGTTAAAACCCCAGATAATAGTCCTAGGAGTAGTCCTAGAAGAAGTAATCCTAGAAGATCAACACCAACTTATTATACAGAAAGTTATGAGAGATCAGATAGAGCAAATACAATATGGAATAGTAGATTAAATAAAAAATGGATACCTAGACCAATAATGGAACAAAATAACTTTTTAGACTTAGACTGTGTTATAGATATAAACAAGGTAATCTTATTATGGGTAGGAAATTTATCTAAACAATTAGTTGATAATAAAATAGCAGTAAAAGACACACCAGGATATATAGAAAGGATATTTGTAGGAACAACAAAATTATGGATAGAAAATTTACCATCAGAAAGTATAGCAACACTTAGGAGTGATAAAAAAATAGATGGATCAACATCAACAACAAATATAGATATATTAGATAAATATGAATTAGCCATAAGAAATGAATTTGGAAGTATGACTACAGAAATAAAAGAGCAAAATAAAGAAAAAATAATAAATAGACAACTAATGTCAAAATTAGCAATATGTAATATGTGTTACATAGAAGAATATACATGTGCATTTAAAGAATATTATTACAAAGCAAAATATAATATAGATGAAGCAAAAGAAATAAGACAACAATATTTTACAAAATTACCAGAACCATTTAGTACAAATATAATTAAAGATTGGAATAATGAAGGAATAACAGATACTTTAGGAGCTAGAATAAAATTTTTACAACAATGGTTTATCCAATTATGTGAAAATCAAAAAGAAAAATTAAAAATGGAAAAAATATTAATAAAAATTTTAGCATGTTGTAAAAACAAGATAGCACCACAATTTGGTTGTAAAGATAAATATTATAAAAAACCTAGAAAATATAAAAATTATAGAAAAACTAAAACTAGATATAAATATAAAAATCCAAGAAAAAGATATTATGTAAAAAATTATAAAATAAAAAGACCATACAGACAAAAAAGAAAATTATCAGATTGTACTTGTTACAATTGTGGAAAGTTAGGACATTTAGCTAGAGACTGTAAATTACCTAAAACTCTAAAAGGTAAACAAATAGCAGAAATAATTATGGATGATGAAAAATATATGCAGATAGATTACATAGATTATGAATTAAGTGAAAATGATAGTATATATGAATTATCTGACATTGGATCCGAAGATATAGAAATAAATATGGAATTAAATAATGAAATGATAAATGAAGAAATATAATGACTGAAAATGATATAAAAATAATATCTAAAGAAGAATATCAGAATGAAGAATCAGTAGAACAAAAAATTATATTTGATAATACAATTTTCCAACAAATAAAAAATAAAGAATTAGATTTAAGCGTAGATAAAGTACTTGAAATACCTACTTTAAAAAATTGGTTTAAAAAACAAAAAGAATAATACTATGTAGTTAGTCAAAAAGAACATATTGTAGATTGTAAATATACAAAAGGAAAAGCACAAATACCTATATTAAACAAAAGAATGATAAATCAAGAAATACAAGATATAAAAGCTAAGACACCTATAAAATATGTACATTTAGGAGGAACAAAAATACTAATAAAAGCATGTTTTAGAGAAGGAATAGATACACCTATTGAAATATATTTAGCAGATGATAGAATAATACACCCTATAGAAAAAAGCATAATTAGTGCAGTAAAAGGAAATTTAATATACCAAAAGTTTAAATTTATAATAAGTGCAAATTACTCAATAGCATTAACAGATAGAAACATAGATAAATCATTGGTATTATATTGGAAATTATCAGGAATAGAATTAGCACCAGGAAGTAAAATATTTACAGCAAGATGTAAAAACCTATATATATTAACAACAAAACATAAAGTCATGGCAAAAAATAAAATTGATAGAATAAAAATAGAAAACCCTTTTGACCAAGTAATTACAATAATAGACAATAATGATTATAGTTATAAAGAAATTGACATGGAAGAAGATTTAGAAATAGTAAAAGAAAGAATAAGCACTTCAAGCATACCAAATATATTAAATAGAACTACTTCATCAAGAGCCAGTACATCCAAAAGAAAATATGAAATTCCTAAAATATTAAATACAGAAGAAGAAACACCAAATCATTATTTTATAACTGGAATAATTAACAAAAAAAGATACAGGATATTAATAAATACAGGACAAGAAGATAATTACATAATTAGAGAATTAGTTTTAGATACAGAAATTATAAAAACAGGACATGTATGCCCTGGATTACCTAGTCAAATTGTAACTATAAATGAAGAAATAGTAGAAAAAGAAATAATTATAGGAGGAATATCATTATTAATACCATTTAAAATTTACCAAGGAAATCAAAATATTACTTTAGGAATAAAATGGTTAGATCAATTTAAACCATATAAAATAAAAGATGAACAATTAATTATAACCTGTCAAAATAAGAAAATAATTATAAAAAGAATAGAATGAGTAATGAAGATATATATACTTGCAAAAATTATTGTAGAAGGATATCACAACAGATATTATACACCTATGATAGATACAGGAGCAGAGACAAATATATGTAAATATAATTGTTTACCAGAAGATAAATGGGAAAAATTAAAAACACCTATGGTAGTAACAGGATTCAACAATGAAAGTAGTATGATTACATATAAAGCAAAAAATATAAAAATACAAATATGGAATAAAATCTTAATAATAGAAGAAATGTATAATTTTGAATTTACAACAAAAGATATGTTATTAGGAATGCCATTTTTAGATAGACTATATCCTCATATTATAACTAAAACTCATTGGTGGTTTACTACACCATGTGGATATAAAATAGGAGCAAAAAGAGTAAATAATAAAGAAAGAAAACCAAAAGAATGGATAAAAGGAAGTGAAAAAATAAATCAAGAAATGGAAAACATAAATAGCAAACAAATAAACCAACTAGAAATTATCATATTTACAATAGATAAGGTTAAAATAATAAATGAACAATTAGAACTATTATATAGTGAAAATCCATTAGAAGGATGGGAAAAGCATTAGACAAAAGTAAAAATTGAATTAATAGATGAAAATAGTATAATAACGCAAAAACCATTAAAATATAATTTTGATGATTTAAATGAATTTAAAATGCATATAGATGAATTATTAAAAAATAATTACATACAAGAGAGTAATAGTAAACATACAAGTCCATCATTTATAGTAAATAAACATAGTGAACAAAAAAGAGGTAAAAGTAGAATGGTTATAGATTATCGTAATCTAAATGCTAAAAGTAAAACTTATAATTATCCAATACCAAATAAGATATTAAAAATAAGACAGATACAAGGATATAACTATTTTAGTAAATTTGATTGTAAATCAGGATTTTATCATTTAAAACTAGAAGAAGAATCTAAACAACTAACAGCATTCACAATACCACAAGGTTTCTATGAATGGAATGTTTTACCATTTGGATATAAAAATGCACCAGGTAGATATCAACATTTTATGGATAACTATTTTAATCAATTAGAAAATTGCATAGTTTATATAGATGATATATTATTATTCTCTAGAACACAAGATGAACATATTAGGTTATTAGAAAAATTTATACATATAATTAAACAATCAGGAATAAGCCTAAGTAAAAAGAAAGCAGAAATTATGAAATCACAGATAGAATTTCTAGGAATACAAATAGATAAAAATGGTATAAAAATACAAACACATATAATACAAAAGATAATTAATTTAGATGAAGATATAGATACAAAAAAGAAATTACAATCCTTTTTAGGATTAGTAAACCAAGTACGAGAGTACATACCAAAATTAGCAGAGTATTTAAAACCACTATATAGAAAACTTTAAAAAGATGTTGAATATCATTTTGAAAATAAAGATAAAGAACATATAAAAAATATTAAGAATTTATGTAAAATACTACCAAAACTATATTTTCCTGATGAAAATAAAATATTTATTTATATAGTTGAAACAGATTCAAGTAATCATAGTTATGGAGGTGTTTTAAAATATAAATATGAAAATGAAAAAATAGAACATCACTGTAGATATTATTCAGGATCCTATACAGAAGCACAAATAAAATGGGAAATAAATAGAAAAGAATTATTAGCATTATATAAATGTTTATTAGCATTTGAACCATATATTGTTTATAATAAATTTATTGTAAGAACAGATAACACACAAGTAAAATGGTGGGTAACTAGAAAGATAGATGATTCAGTTACGACAAAAGAAATAAGAAGATTAGTATTAAATATATTAAATTTTACATTTACAATTGAGATAATTAAGACTGATAAGAATATTATTGCAGACTATCTCTCAAGAAAAAGATACAATGAAGGAAATATTAACTATGATGACAAATCTTTGTCAAAAGATGGAGAAAATAGAAACAGAAGTACAAGTACTAAAAGAAACAGTTAATAGTCAGCAACATGATTTGAAATATGCGGAGCTAAGTCAGCAGCATGACTTGAAACATGCGGAGCTAGAAGGTGACGTTGGGAAATACCTTAAAACCCATAACAAAACAATGTATACAGCTGCACGCAGTACATCTATTGCAGGATCATCTAAAAAAAAGGAGGAAGCTCAGGTAAAATACACAAATGTAAACCTAAACAAACTATTTTCTAAACCATATACTCCTCAAAATACTCAAAAAGAAATACTTATACCTCCACAGATAAACACGTATAAATCCAGCCTAGATTCACAAAAACAGATATACAACCACATTACTAGAACATATATTGAAAATATATACAAAACACAAACTTTCCTAAACCAAAATCCCAGAGCAAAAAATCCACAAAATACAAATGAAGACTATATAACCCAATATTTACAAGGCTATAATAAGCTAATAGCACAACCCGGAACAAATCCAAATTTAGTAGCAACTTGTTACAACTACGGATTATTAAATACTGTATATACAACAACAGGAGAAGAAATATTTAAAATACCAGAATTATATAAAGCATTTTTACAATATAAAAGAATAACTAAAGGAACTTTATTTTATATAAAGTTCTATTCAGCTACAGCAGAGATACTATATGACGAGATCAAGCCTATAATACAAGTTATAAAGATTGGTTTAACAAGGAAAATGATAATCCCTGAAAAGATAGATACACAAGAAGAGATACAAAAGGTAGATATTCCAGATTTTTATGCAAACAAGAGAATTATTGGGATAGCTACTATACTAAACGAGATAGCAAACAATTATTTGAATGAAAATGCAATTTGGAGATACTACAATAGAGAACAAACAATAATATACTCCAATTGCAGAGAAATCAGAGCAGCAGATATGGAAGATTTAAGACAATGGATATTAAGTCTGCTAAGACCAGAGCAAACACCCACAACAAGAGCAATTAGGAAAAATTTTATTTCTCCTAATTTAATGACAAGATATTGTAAACTAATAGGACAAAAATATCCTGACCATTTATGCTCAAAATGTGAAGGAGAAGATAATTATATTCCAGAAGTGCAATTAGAATAGAAGAAGCTGGAATAAAGAAAGAAGACAAAGAAGAAGATAACGTGCAAAAAGATAACGAAGGTGCAGACATAGAGATAAGATTCATGTAAAAAGAAAAATATATAAAGTAAAGTAGTTTGTCTTGTTTTGTTTTGTAGTTTTGTAATAATTCATGAATAACTATTTATGAATAGTAGTTTGTCTTGTTTTGTAATAATTCATGAATTACTATTTATGAATAGTAAAAGATGTGTAACTGTGTAAATAGTAAGAGTCAAGTAACTGTGTAAATATTAAGAGTCAAGTTACTGTGTAAATAGTAAAGGCCAATCATCCTTTAGTAAAGATGAAAGGTCGTTAGGATTGTGTATAAAAGGAGGCATTTGCCTTCATAAATAAAACAAGCCCCCTTCTCTCTTCACTCTTTTCTCTCATTCCGCTTCCAACCCCGAGACCGCCCATACACCCTCTCTAGATGTGCCTAAACGACCCTTAAGATTACCTACGATGAGTCACATACATACTTAGAAAACAATCATAAACATCAATGTAAGATTCATCTACCAAAGGTCAAATTCCAAGGTTCACTTGAGTGAGTGTGGAGCAACTGCCCATACTTCAATGAGGTTGTTCTACTTGCCAATTGTAGAACTTGGACACATCCCATGTAGGCACATGGTTAAGGAATATGAAGAGCTTAATAAGCATTCAGTCTGTTCTTTAACTGAATCCACTTAACCCTACTCATACTCACTCGGTGCTAGCCTTTGTTCTCATAGATTAGTTCACATTAAGGTTCATATAAATAGGTCCTTATCTAGTTCATGACCCCCTTTACATTCACCCTACCAAAGCAAGTTCCACTAGGGCTTATCTCACTTTAGCGACAAGAAGCTCATAGCAATTTTCCTAAGGTATGATATGTTGCCGTTCCAGCCAACCATCCCTAAGTCCATCACTCATAACATGAAGGATACCATTACGGTTAACTACTTCACAATTCATAACCTCGCCACTAGGTTCAAGGTTCCACATAACATTGACCTTCTTATCATTAAGGTCCCACTTATATTATTATTCAAGACTAAGAGTTATAACACCCTATATCAAGACATCACATATCCATAATCATATGTACATCAAGCAAGAGATACAAGTCAACCAAGACAAGACATCACATACTTCACTTTTAACCCATAATACAAGCCATTCTAGAAACACTTCTAAAACAACCTAACATCTTCAAGTCATCCTATATATCATCATAACATCATTAATATACTCCACATAGACTCATAAAGTCAAGTAGTAATAACCAAGACTTAACCCTAACACTATACTCATAATGTCAAAACAAAGTCTGACATGATCACTTAAGGCAACATAACTAGAAGAATACATACATGACTATATAACTTCACATGTAGATAAGTAATATCATACTCACATCATCAACTACACAAATAGCCACATAACTTTAAGTAATTGCCAATAAGGCCATGCTCATAATATTGCATAAAGTAACGCCGACAAGGCCACATCAATTGCAAGTAAAACACATAACACCGCCACCATAAGTGGACCATACCAATCACAATAATATCAAAGTATAATTAATATCAAATTAAGTAAAATGTGGCAGCATACCTTCATCCCCATATCCACATCTCAATTCAATGCCAAATCAACCAATTCAACATCACAAGGCCCTTACCCATGGCCATGAACAATAATTCAAAGAAATAACCATAAAACTCAATGAATCTACATCAATGCAAAGGTTTAAAAATCTAAGATCAATTATATATCAATTGAACACAATTCTTATATCATTAGAAAGCTCATAAGAAACTACACAACAATTCATCAATATAAGCTTAATATCAAGTAACCCAAAAAGTAGTCAAAACTAGGGTTCATCAATTCACATGGGTTCATAGGTAATTTATGTTGAAATCATCAACACAATATCAATTAGATCATAATTCAATGTTTAGAAATCATTTATGCAAGAACCCATGGTAGAATCTCGAAATTGGACAATTCACTTTAGAAAACTTTGTAAAACACTTTGAGAATTGGGATCCTTGATGAAATAAGTTTCAAGGATCAAAATCATACCTCAAGGATGATAATTCTTCACTTTGATGAAGAATTTCCACTCAAGAACCCCTCACCAAGCTGCCTCTTCAATGGAGTCTTCAATGGTGGTTTTGGGATTTCTAAGAGACTTTGGGGTTTTGATTTTAGAAGAATAATGAAGTCTCTAGGGTCTTAACCACTTAAATAGTTAATTAAAATACCCATAAGACCCCTAAACAACCGCCTAAAATCTTATTTAGACATGGGGTGAATTTACAAGTTCACCCCTAACTTGGCAGAAACATTTGCGTAGGAGACTTGGCTTGCAATGACTGCCTTGTGACGGGGCATCACGGCTGACACGGGCCGTCATGGACCTCCGTTGCAAGCTCCAGTGGCTTGCCAAGGGTCCCCTCTACACCCTTGGACAAGGCCCCCATGACGGAACCTTGTGACGGGGCGTCACAGCCATGACTGGCCGTCGACTGCTCCGTCGCCAAGTCTGCCTGGGACAGCCTGCCATCAGGTTTTTGGTCCTTTCCTCAAGGACCCTTTGATGGTCCTTGGGGATAATTTACCGGAAGTTTCCAAACCCAAATATGATCATATATAAGTTGAACACCTCTCACATGAATTTCATCCAAAATGAACACATAACATTCTACGAAACCCGCCTAGACGTACAAGGTCGACTCAAGGCACATCTTTCGAATGCCTTGGACGTTCTTGATCGTTTGAACTCCAAACTTCACAAAACTTTAACCACTGACTATACATACTATAATAACTCTATTAAGAACCTTAAAACACCACGAAACACACATAAACACATAGAACCACATTTTAGACATTTAGGTGACTTAGTCATCAAACGTCTTAATCATCCCTTGATGTTTGACTTCCAACACCTCTAATACTTTAGCTACTGCCTCTATACCACATATTAAACATATTTAGGACCTTAGAACACTAAGACCAACATGTTAGGCTCTAGATCACCTAAGCTATTTTCAAGGTCTTACAATCTCCCCCACTTGGACAACATTCGTCCTCGAATGACACTTGCTACTCTCCGAACACTTCCAAGATTAGAGATTCAGGTAGCAGCACATAACCAAACCATACAACACATTATCAAGAAGAAATCATCAATTTCACATAATCAAGAGATTCACAACACAACAAGAAACTAGAAGACAATTCTATAACTCGTTATGCTACAAAACTCACATGCTTCAATCCAAATAGCAAAAACTCATTTTATGTTCAACATCATACTCATATACATCAGTTCTAACCACATAACAAGAATTTTAGACCAGAGGATCAAATAGCCATTTTTACAAATATTTTACAGTGAGCAGTTCATAAAAAAACAGTGATTTTAGAAACTTTTCCGAAAATGCAATCTTTAGGCAATTTTCTATATAAACATGCTAGAATGCAAGATAACATCATGTAAAAACATCATACAACATGCTCAAAGCTTCATAAAACACACAATGCAAGAAGTAAATGAAATTCAATTTCAATCAAACTCTTAAACATCATGCACATGCAACAATTCAAGAACTTCTATCCCATCTACAAACTATACTCCCCCACTTAGAAGGAAGCCATACTATCAAAAGAGAAACAAGAACTTACCAACATCATCGTCACCATGACCCGACTTCTCAATTCTTGTTCGGAGTGCATAGAAACGCCTCTTAGTTGGAGCATCTTCCTTTGGAACACTAGGCTCAACCCTCTTGCCCTCCTTCCTAGAAGAAATGTTTGGACAATCTCTCACTTTGTGCCCATCCTTTCCACATCCAAAACAACTACCGGTACCCAATAAGAAATCACCATAGTGACTCTTGCCACAATTTGCGCAAGTAGGCTTGCTATCCTTAGAACCACCTCCTTTCTCAAACTTCTTCTTAGAAACTCTAGGTACTTCTTGAGTTTGAACTCTTTTCTTGAACCTAGGTTGCTCTTAATCACTAGCAACACCCCTTTTCAAACTTCTAGCCATCTTTCTAAGTTAGACTCCTCAATAGATTGTGCATACACCATGAATATAGATAGGGTCATATTATCATGAAGCATCGCGGTACGACATTCTTCCTTCACCAAATCGGCTACTATGGTACAAAAGCGACTCACTTCGTCTATTGGATTGGACACAAGAGAAGGAGCATACCTAGAAAATGTTGAGAATTTCAAAGAGTACTCCTCAACACTCATATTGCCTTGCTTGAGATTAATAAACTCCTCCACCTTGACTTCTCTTCTCTCTCGGGGAAAGTACTTGCCAAGAAAAGCTCCCTTAAACTCTTCCCACTCAATAGGACCCAAATCTTCGGTCCTATTGTCCTTCCATTGAGTATACCAAATTTGAGAAACATCTCTCAATTTGTATGAAGCCAACTCCGCCTTCTCCCTAGATATAACCCCCATAGCACTCAAAAACTTTGTACACACCATCAAGGAATTCTTGGGGATCCTCATTCACCTTGGAGCCAAGAAATATAGGAGGACTCATCCTCACAAAGTCTCTCAACCTAGAAGTCATAGTGCTCTCCATAACCCTAGGCACCATACTCAAATTGATTTGAGTAGTTACGGCTTGAGCCAAAGCCATCAAAGCCTCTCCAATCGCCCTATTAGACAACTCCCGTACCTCATAACCTCCTCCTACATTAGGAACATGATCACCTTGGGGAGGCACTTGATCACCTTGAGCACCTTGCCCACCTTGAGCACCTTGAGCACCTTGAGAATTTGCTCAACTTGCTCAACTTGGGGAATAACTTCCTCATTCACCCTCTCCTCTTCCAACCTTCTAGCGGCCATCCTCCTAGTAAACACAAGGAAACTCATAAGAAGATAATCATAACATTTACTCTACCGCACGATATAGGAGTAGAAAAGAAGGGAAACTCTATCGTCCTATAGCCTCTCTCCCATAGATGTGTCGCGATTCACACCGATGGTCAAGACTCTACTAGACGTGACTTGATGAGACTTTTTGATACCTAAAACTACTTTCACCAACCTATGCTCTGATACCAACTTTGTCACAACCCGAAACCATACCCTAGAAGATAGGGCGCAATCTCGGATTGCGACCGGCGTCGTCAAACTCTCAGAGTTCTAAGACAAGCCTCATTAATATTATTCATTGCATATACATAGTGAAAAGTAGTTCGGAATTAAACTTTTCACAAAAACATAATATAGTCTTTAAAAACCTCTTTCATATAAAAGTAATAGAAATGCTAAGTCTCAATCTCATCATCTTAAGACACAAGAGTACTTTGGGACACGGCCCATACTTCAATACGAAAATAGAAATACTAAGTCTATTACAATACTTCAATAAGAAACATAAAACGACATATTCCCTCGAGTCAATTGAGGACATACTTCAACTTCTTCTACTCGGACGATTCTTCTAAGCCCAAATCTTCTTCTTCAAAAGCTCCTTACCTACCAAGGACTATAGATAGAAAATAAAGCATGGAATTAGTACAACCACATGTACTAAGTATGGCTATATGCATAAAATCATGAAAATGGACTTTATTGGAAATATGCATCTTTCATTTGGAAATCATAGTTTAAACATAAGAACATCATTTAGCAATTAAGAAACACATAAGATAACAATTAACCAAAGATAACATTTTAAAAGCTCACTTTACAGTGAGTTCACTTCACTGTACAGTAAAGTCCCTTCACTATTACAGTGAAGTCCAGACCTTCCCTTTTAACATCTCCTAGCATATAATTCCCTCACTTAAAGTCATCCTAAGATTCACTTAAGTCACACATAGAGAGACCGCCCATACACCCTCTCTAGATGTGCCTAAACGACCCTTAAGATTACCTACGATGAGTCACATACATACTTAGAAAACAATCATAAACATCAATGTAAGATTCATCTACCAAAGGTCAAATTCCAAGGTTCACTTGAGTGAGTGTGGAGCGACCGCCCATACAATCCCTTTCACACACGCACAAGATATCCTATAGACTACCTCAAATAGAATCATTCTCACTAAACACACTAACACTTAGATTAGAAGACATTCTCTTTCCAAAGCCTATCAAAAGACCTACTTAAGTAAATCAAGAATATATGTCCATAGTACAATGACCTCTCCAAGAATTACCTAAATAGTTCTTAAGACTTCCTAAGGTTCAGATCATGTCAACAAGATTAACCAACTTCCCTAACTAGAGTCATCCTCAAGACTTCCAAAGATAAGACATGAAGAGACCATCCTTTCATGTCCTCCTCACACTTTAGCTAAGGAATGCTTAAATCACTTTAGATTAGGTACTCAACCATTTACATAGTTACTAACATAGGTCATTAGTTCATTAGTTCATAAGACTCATACATCACATAAGACACTCACATAAAGCATCACATAAGACACTCACATAACGGATCACATAATGCCTTTGGACAAGACCTAGGAACTCCACATAACACCTTCAAAGTCTATTGTGCAATGTCTAGATAGCGGTCCATACCACCACCTAAACCTTATAAACTTATCTAATGCAAATAGGTATTCCACATTATGAGAATAGGCAATAACTGACATAGACCATGGTAGCAAGACATGGAATCCGAAGTTCTATCCTACTTCGATGAGGTTGTTCTACTTGCCAATGGTAGAACTTGGACACATCCCATGTAGGCAGATGGTTAAGGAATATGAAGAGCTTAGTAAGCATTCAGTCTATTCTTTAACTGAATCAACTTAACCCTACTCATACTCACTCGCTGCTAGCCTTCGTTCTCATAGATTAGTTCACATTAAGGTTCCTATAAATAGGTCCTTATCTAGCTCATGACCCCCTTTACATTCACCCTACCAAAGCAAGTTCCACTAGGGCATATCTCACTTTAGCGACAAGAAGCTCATAGCAATTTTCCTAAGGTATGATATGATGCCGTTCCAGCCAACCATCCCTAAGTCCATCACTCATAACATGAAGGATACCATTATGGCTAACTACTTCACAATTCATAACCTCGCCACTAGGTTCAAGGTTCCACATAACATTGACCTTCTTATCATTAAGGTCCCACTTATATTATTATTCAAGACTAAGAGTTATAACACCCTATATCAATACATCACATATCCATAATCATATGTACATCAAGCAAGAGATACAAGTCAACCAAGACAAGACATCACATACTTCACTTTTAACCCATAATACAAGACATTCTAGAAACACTTCTAAAACAACCTAACATCTTCAAGTCACACTATATATCATCATAACATCATTAATATACTCCACATAGACTCGTAAAGTCAAGTAGTAATAACCAAGACTCTTAACCCTAACACTATACTCATAATGTCAAAACAAAGTCTAACATGATCACTTAAGGCAACATAACTAGAAGAATACATACATGAATATATAACTTCACATGTAGATAAGTAATATCATACTCACATCATCAACTACACAAATAGCCACATAACTTCAAGTAATTGCCAATAAGGCCATGCTCATAATATTGCATAAAGTAACGCCGACAAGGCCACATCAATTGCAAGTAAAACACATAACACCGCCACCATAAGTGGATCATACCAATCACAATAATATCGAAGTATAATTAATATCAAATTAAGTAAAATGGGGCAGCATACCTTCATCCCCATATCCACATCTCAATTCAATGCCAAATCAACCAATTCAACATCACAAGGCCTTTACCCATGGCCATGAACAATAACTCAAAGCAATAACCATAAAACTCAATGAATATACATCAATTCAATCTAGGTTTAACAATCTAAGATCAATTATATATCAATTGAACACAATTATTATATCATTAGAAAGCCCATAAGAAACTACACAACAATTCATCAATATAAGCTTAATATCAAGTAACCCAAAAAGTAGTCAAAACTAGGGTTCATCAATTCACATGGGTTCATAGGTAATTTATGTTGAAATCATCAACACAATATCAATTATATCATAATTCAATGTTTAGAAATCATTTATGCAAGAACCCATGGTAGAATCTCGAAATTGGACAATTCACTTTAGAAAACATTGTAAAACACTTTGAGAATTGGGATCCTTGATGAAATAAGTTTCAAGGATCAAAAGCCATACCTCAAGGATGATAATTCTTCACTTTGATGAAGAATTTCCACTCAAGAACCCCTCACCAAGCTGCCTCTTCAATGGACTCTTCAATGGAGGTTTTGGGATTTCTAAGAGACTTTGGGGTTTTGATTTTAGAAGAATAATGAAGTCTCTAGGGTCTTAACCACTTAAATAGTTAATTAAAATACCCATAAGACCCCTAAACAACCGCCTAAACTCTTATTTAGACATGGGGTGAATTTACAAGTTCACCCCTAACTTGGCAGAAAAATCTGCGCAGGAGACTTGGCTTGCGACGACTGCCTTGTGACGGGGCGTCACGGCTGACACGGGCTGTCATGGACCTCCGTTGCAAGCTCCAGTTGCTTGACAAGGGTCCCCTCTTCACCCTTGGACAAGGAACCCACGACGGAACCTTGTGACGGGGCGTCACATCCATGACTGGCCGTCGACTGCTCCGTCGCCAAGGCTGCCTGGGACAGCCTTCCATCAGGTTTTGGGTCCTTTCCTCAAGGACCCTTTGATGGTCCTTGGGGATAATTTACCGGACGTTTCTAACCCAAATATGATCATATATAAGTTTAACACCTCTCACATGAATTTCATCCAAAACGAACACATAAAACTCGAAGAAACTACGCCTAGACGTACAAGGTCGACTCAAGGCACATCTTTCGAATGCCTTGGACGTTCTTGATCGTTTGAACTCCAAACTTCACGAAACTTTAACCACTGCCTATACATACTATAATAACTCTATTAAGAGCCTTAAAACACCACGAAACATACATAAACACATTGAACCAGATTTTAGACATTTAGGTGACTTAGTCGTCAAACGTCTTAGTAATCCCTTGACGTTTGACTTCCAACACCTCTAATACTATAGCTACTGCCTCTATACCACATATTAAACATATTTAGGACCTTAGAACACTAAGACCAACATGTTAGTCTCTAGAGCACCTAAGCTATTTTCAAGGTCTTACAATATCTCCCAGGAACATTCGTCCCCGAATGACACTTAAATCTTTTGGAGGGTAAGGATAGACTCAATACTAGCAGCCCAACCAACAACAATATAAAATCATAATGAGTCGCAGCTCATAGGATTACTTCATAACTCCCTTCAACACATACTACAACATTACACACAGCAACTCAATTCATGATGCACAACATGTAAGAGCTTCAACATTTCATAACACATAATGAGGAACTAACTTCTCGTTACTAACATGAGCTCAAAATACACCAAAGAGTTACCATGCTATCATTCTTCTCAAGACAACAACAAAACAACAAAATCTCAAGAAGACATATGCATACACATTTCATATAAGTGCAAGAATGAAGGCATTTTCTAAAAACTCAAATTGGTACAGCTTTTACCAAAACATGCACCTATTTTAGAAAGCAAGTCGATTTTATATTTATTCATAAATTTCTTTATTAAGAGGAATGTCTAACCTCAAGGAGTAAACAGATGAGGGTAGTGGGACTCCATGTCAGCTTCGGCCTCCCATGTTATACCCTCAACAAGATAGTTCCTCCATAGAACTTTTACGGAGGCAACCTCCTTGTTCCTCAACTTCTAGACTTAGCAATCTAGGATCTCAATCGGAACCTCTTAATAGGAGAGGTTCTCATCCACCCCTAAACCTTTAATCGTCATAATGGACACCCGATCGCGTATGCATTTCTTGAGCATAGAAACATGAAACATTGGATGAACTGAAGCTAGTTCATTAGGTAGTTTCAGCTTATAAGCAACTTTTCTAACTCGTTGTAAAACCTCATAAGGACCAACACACCTGGGACTTAACTTCCCCTTTCTACCGAATCTCATCACCCCTTCCATAGGTGAAATCTTCAGATAGACATGATCACCTATTTCAAACTCAAGGTCTCTTCTTCTATTGTCGGCATAAGAATTTTTCCGAGTATAGGTTGTCTTCAATCTATTTCTTATGATTCGAACTTTCTCTGTAGACTCATAGATAAGCTCGGGACCAAGGGGTGAGGACTCATCAACCTCAAACCATCCAACCGGAGACCTACATCTTCTACCATAAAGAGTTTCAAAAGGGGACATGGAGATGCTTAAATAGTAAATATTGTTGTAGGAGAACTCAATCAAAGGAAGATGATCTTCCCAACTTCCTTTGAAATTAATAACACAGGCTCTTCACATATCTTCAAAGGTCTGAATGGTACGTTCTGCTTGACCATCTGTCTGAGCATGAAAAGCGGTGTTAAGTTTCACTTGAGTACCTAAACCTTTTTGAAAAGTTTTCCAAAAATGAGAAGTGAATTGGGCACCTCTATCCGAAATGATGGACAAAGGAATCCCATGAAGGCTCACAATCTCATTAATGTAGATTCTTGCATAATATTTGGTAGTATAAGTGGACTTAAAAGGAATAAATGGTTAGATTTGGTCAACCTATCCACAATAACCCATATTGAATTATTTTGCCTCCGGGTTCGAGGCAACCCAACAACAAAATACATATTGATTGCTTCCCACTTCCATGTAGGAACATCCATGATTTGGGTTAAACTACCCGGTTTAAGATGCTCAGCTTTAACCAGTTGGCAATTTGGACATTTAGCAACAAACTCTGCTATGTCCCTTTTTAAACAATCCCACCAATAGACCTCTCTAAGGTCATGACACATTTTGGTGGCATCCGAATGTATAGAATAACGAGAACCATGGGCTTCTTCTAGAATTCGATTTCTCAAATCCTCAACATCCGGTACACATGATCTCCCTTGGTACCTAAGAACAATATCCCAGCCTTGGGAGAATGACTCATTGAGCTTACTAAGTACCGATTCCTTTAACTCTATCAATAGAGGATCAAGGTGTTGCTTAGACTTCACCTCAACCACTAATGATGAGTCCAAGTTATGATGGACCATAAAACAACCATTTGGAGAATCTTCTATCTGCACACCTAAACGAGCCAACCTATGAACATCTTTCACGAGTTCTTTCTTCTCTTCTTCAACATGAGACACACTACACATAGTCATACGACTCAAAGCATCTGCAACCATATTGGCCTTGCCAGGGTGGTAAAGGACACTCATGTCGTTATCCTTCAACAATTCTAACAATCTTCTCTATCGGAGATTTAACTCCTTTTGTGTAAACACATATTGAAGACTTTTATGGTCAGTAAACACATCCACATGCACACCATACAAGTAATGTCTCCATATTTTCAAGCAAAAACTACAACAGATAACTGAAGATCATGAGATGGATAATTCTTCTCATGAATTTTGAGTTGCCATATTGCATGAGGACACATCCCAAGCCCACTCGGGAAGCATCACAATACACTACAAAGCCTTCATTACCCTCCGGTGAGGTCAACACCAAAGAAGAGGTAAGCTTATCTTTCAACTCTTGAAAACCATTCTCACAAGCTTCCAACCACTCAAACTTCACCTTCTTTTGGGTCAAAGCTGTCAAAGGAGAAGCAATGGACAAAAATCCATCAACAAACCTTCTATAATACCCGGCTAGACCCAAAACACTTCTTATGTCGGTGGGAGTCAAAGGTCTAGGCCAATTTCTGACCGCATCCATCTTCTTCGGATCAACCTCTACACCCTTACCAGAGATAACATGGCAAGAAAAGCAGCTGACCTCAACCAAAATTCACACTTACTAAATTTGGCATAAAGCTGGTGTTCCTTGAGGACTTGCAAGGCCAACCTCAAATGACTCTCATGCTCATTTTCATTCTTGGAGTATATCAAATATCATCAATAAACACAATCACAAATAAGTCGAGGTAATCTTGGAAAACTCTATTCATTAGGTCCATAAACGCCACCAGGGCATTTGTTAACCCAAAAGACATAACTAGAAATTCATAGTGATCATATCTAGTTCGAAAACCAGTTTTGGGAACATCTTCATCTCTCACCCTAAGTTGGTGGTATCCCGACCTTAAGTCAATCTTGGAAAAGTAACTAGCACCTTGGAGTTGATCAAATAGATCATCAACCCAAGGGAGAGGGTACTTGTTCTTTATGGTGACCTTATTGAGTTGGTGATAATCAATGCACATTCTAAGGGCCCATCCTTCTTCTTAACAAACAAGATCGGAGCACCCCATGGAGAAATAATAGGATGCATAAAAACTTTGTCCTGTAAATCTTTGTGTTGGAGCTTCAACTCTTTCAATTCAGCCGGAGCCATCATATATGGAGGAATTGAGATGGGGTTCGTATCCGGTAACAAATCAAAGCCAAAGTCAATTTCCCGTTTGGGAGGAATCCCTAGAAGGTCATTGGAAAAACCTCTGGATATTCCCTTACTACGGGGACTGACTCAATAAAAAGAGTTTCACATTCTAGGTCCTTAATCCTCACCACATGGTATAAATAACTTTTGGCTATCATCCTACGAGACTTCAAGCAAGAAATATTTTGATCCCTTGGCATAGAATTTCCCCCCTTCCACTCTAGAATGGGTTCGTTTGGAAATTGAAACTTCACTACCCTTGTTCTACAATCAATGGAAGCAAAACATTCATGAAGCCAATCCATACCCAATATGATATCAAAATCAAACATGTTAAGTTCTACCAAATCAACAAGAGTAACTCTATTGAGAAGCATTACAGGACATTTCCTATAGACTCTTTTTGCAACCACAGAGTCACCCATTGGGGTACAAACCGATAAGGGTTCAATCAAAACATCGGGAAGTACATCAAACTTCCTAGATACCAAAGGTGTAACAAAATATAGGGTAGCACCGGGACAAAGCAAAGCATACACATTAATATAGAAGACTTGTAACATACCAGTCACAACATCAGGAGAGTTCTCTTGTTCACCCCTAGCCTTGAGTGCATAGAAACGGTTCCTTTTTGGAGCTTCAGATCTCGGACCGCTTGGTTGATATTGGCTACTCCCTTGCCTAGACTCCTCAGATTAGGACAATCTTCCACCATATTGCCACCTTTGCCATAACCATAGCAACTATTAGTCCCAACAAGGCATTCACCCACATGTTTCTTACCACACTTACCACAAGTTGGTCTTTCTCTTGGTGGATAAACATTTCTCCCCTTTTGAGATTTAGGATTAGAACCTTTATCATTGAGATTCTTGGAGAAATTTGAAGGGACTTGGTTTAAAAACCTCTTCTTGAACTTAGGCTTGTCTTAAACATCAAGCCTACTCTTAGAAGAACTACTTTCTAAAGACCTTGCGTTCTTAGCTTCTTTGTTCCTTTTCCTTAGACGACTCTCCTCTACTTGTTGAGAATGAACCATCAATCTGGAAAGATCCATGTTGTCATGAAGCATAGCTGCACGACATTCTTCTTCAAGCTCTTCGGACACGCACGTTACATAACGGCTCATTTCATCCCTAGCATTGGAAACCAAATAAGAAGCATATTTGCACAGCTTAATGAACTTTAAGGAGTATTCCTTAACCCTCATACCTCCATGACGAAGGTTGATGAACTCCTCTACCTTAGCTTCTCTTTGCTCCCCTGGGAAGAATCTGTCAAGAAAGGCCTTTTTGAAGATCTCCCAAGTCATGGGAGCACCACCTAAAGCCTTACTATCCTTCCACTTATTTTACCATGTCTGAGCCACGTCCTTGATTTGATAGAAGCAAGCTCAGCCTTCTAAGTAGTACTCATCCCTATAGCAAACAAGATCTTATAGACCTCATCAAGGAAATCTTGGGGATCTTCATCAACTTTTGATCCAAGCAAAGTAGTAGGATTCATCCTCGTGAAATCTCTCAGACGGCTAGCCATAGTACTAGCATGTTGATTCTCTCGAGGAACAACCTCTCTGTTAGCTTGTGCCGTAATGGCTTGGGCTTGAGTGGTGATGGCTTGGGCCATTTAGAACAGGGCTTCCCTCACCTTACTATCCGTCATGGCCGGAGGATTTATCAGAACTTGATCATTCGCAGCAGCTTGAACTTGAAGAGGAACTTGATTGCCTTGGGGAGTTGTTCCCGCATTCGCAACCTCCTCTCCTACTCTTTTCGTGGCTGTCCTTCTTGTGTTCATCGCCTATAACCATAATAAAGGGATTAAATGCTAAAAGAAACATAGTGTCAAAACTCTAGAGGCATGACACAGGATTACCAAGAAAAGAGAATTTTTCCTAATCATCACATAGTCTCTCATCCACAATTGTGGCACGCTTCACAACCATGAACAAGACACTAGGTAATGTGGTTTAGTGAGACATTGATCCTAAGGATATTAAACATCATGCTCTGATAGAATGTTTGTCACATCTGGAGAGGATACCCTAGATGCGACAGGCGTCGTCGTCCTCTCAGAGGACTCAGACAAGCCCTTAGCATTCATCATAACATGTCATTAGTTAAAATTGCGGTAAAATTAAAATAAATTAGTACTCTGTGAAGTATACTTAGACTTCATACATAACAATCATTAAAACATACGTAGCGATATTCTGAATATTGTCTCATATAAAAACCATCTAAAGAGTACGAATCTGGACTTATCAATTAAAAGTCAATATGCCATATATGCCTAAATACAAAAGAATCCAAAGAATGTAAACGGAATCAAAATTATTCTTAATAACTACTAAAGTCTTCATAAGCTAGAGTATGAAAAGATAGCATCCCCGAACATGAGGACCTACCAACACTTAGAGAAAGAGTTCCAAGCTTCTTCAATTGGCCTTCTAAATCTTCAATGTCAGGACCCTACATTTGTAGTAATATAAAGTAACGGGGTTAGTACGCCACATGTACTAAGTATGGGTATATGCACATAACATTTAACGACATGCATAAAAAGGATCATTTCTTAGAAAGCATGCTAAGTCATTTGAAAATCTTCAATGTACATACCATAGAACATATACAAGTTAAGGATTCCATCAACATAAATCATGATCATAATCAAGACATATTATCATAGAGTCATGTTAACATTTCATATTCAATAGATCATATCAACATAACATACAAAACACTTACCAATGATCCCAACCTACAAGTGCAATGGTTTTGTGAAGCCCCATATTCCCACACAACCAAGTAGATAAGATAGGAGACCAAAAGTGAAGCTTTACTTCATATAACTTGTAACATAAGTAGTTATCACCTCATAAAGCAATATAGACCAATAACATGTTCATTAACATAACCAACATCATATAACAGTAACAACATGTATCATAAGCATCATACCTTTCAGGTTATCATATTACATAAGAACAATATCCTAGAACTTCCCTTAGAGTCAACTTGTGCAATGTCTAGGTAGAGTCTCATACCCCTACCTATACTAAGTGGACTCTTCAAGTCACCCTAGTCAACGTCCATTTACTTGTCTTTCAGTTTACTTGAGGGAACAATCGCCTTAACCAACATTAGACCATGTGAACTAAACATGGAATTCGGTGTCCTAAAACCCCACACCAAAAGAAGGTGGTTTATCGGCCAAAGTAGAACCAAACATGACATAGCTTTCTAGGTGGATCCACTAGCTGGTATCCTATTGTGGCAACATAGTTCAAGAACTAGGAGACGTATTAGAGACCCATAGTTCCACATTATATGGTAGCCTTTATCTCATGAGAGTCATTGTGAACCTACCTTCCAACTAGGGAAGGGACACCTCTTATATCTAGTTCACTCGGTGCTAAGCTAAAGTCCCTTTTTGATTAACCTTTAAGTCATCATTTATTCATAAATCTTATCATAAGTCATATGAGATTAACTCCTTGTATAAACATGATCATAAGCTCTTAAGATTAGATGAGAATTTCCTTTCATATTAACCCTTCGTTTGTGAGATTAACATATCATAAATCATCTAGTGTAAAGTGTACAAGAGGATATCATAAACTTGCATTATTGTATTCTTATCATGATCTCACAAATTTACATATTCATAGCCCAACATATATGCATAGCATCATCATACATACTTCATTAGTATTATAACATCATTTATAGGCTAACATAAACATCATAGAGTAATCACGACCTTAGAAGACTTAGCTCTTGCTTCCAAGATCCTTATTCAAGAACTTATATTCAATATACAACAACCATCCAAAAACATAGTGAAATACTCAATAAAAAAATCAATACTAACTTTTCAACTCATAAACAAGACTAATTCATAAAGTACAATAAGGGAAAGGGTCATTTAGTAGTTCATTCAAGTCATAGTTCCAATCCCAACGCTTACATGTTATCATGTAGTAGGTATAACCCAATAAAAACCATCAATTTGATAAGGAACATGCTTCACACGAAAATTTAACATTACAAGTCAAACATTCGACAATATACACTTAATCAACCATAGAAAACCATTATTTTTCATCGATAGTCATAAATCTAGATTAGGAAGAAAAACCCATTTTGTAGAGTAAAAACCCTAGGAGTTGAATTCTTCAAAAACCATCTTTGAAAGGACCTCCCGGGGAAAGTAATCCCAATAGTGAAAAACCCATACCCTTTTGACGAACAATCCACTAATTTTGGAAGAAAATCTTGAAGTCTTCGTCTTCTTCCTTAAGCTCTTCTTGTTCTTCAATGGAGTTTGGAAAAGAGAGCGTTCTTGAGAGAGATAAAAAGAAATTCGCATGATTTGATTTAAGTGTGAAAAAAGTGGTCTAAAACTGACCTATAATCAATATATAATCATCCTATAAAATACCCAAAAGACCCTTCACATAAATGGGTCTTTTTGTGAAGTTAAATTACCAAAAATGAGACTTTGAAGAATATGGGAAGTGGCTGCGCGTCGCGAATCTGCCTCCAAATTCTTGAGGTAGTGAACCTCGTGTGGGATGCGTGTCGCGCAGCAGCCCCTTGGTTCTTGACTTGTGCAAGCTGCTTTGGCAGCCGGCCTACCCATGTTGGGGTCCTCCTCAAGGACCCTTCGGGTGGTCCTTGGGGAGTCGTTATCGGACGTTTAGACCCTCTATAATACATTTTACCTATACAAAGTCCTTTTACTAGTTTTAGACTTCATTTGACACTTCCAAACCTTCACCAAACATAGGCATGTCAACTAGTTCAATTAGCTAGTTTCCTGACGTCAAGGTCTTTCTTTGTCGTTTTGTCTCTAACCTTTTCTAAATGAGTTTATTATATTAATAGGTATGGAAACATCATTTTAACTATTATTCAATAGTGTAAGCTCTAGACCAAGTCATGGAACTTCCGGAGTGTTAAATTCATGACTCCTGTGTTCTCATAACATGATATATCCTTTGTACTATTAAGACACAAGGCTGATAACACAATTGATTTTTGAAGCTGAAGTACAAAAGAAAAAATAAATGGACAATATTAAGGCAATCAAAATGTTTATTTGCTATTAATATTAAGAATATCAACTAATCAGTCATAATGCTAAAAAAAAAAGGGGAAACAAAAAGCTAAAAGAAAACATTAAAATAAGCTAATCTAATCATAGTTTATAATTAGCTAAATCTTGAAGAGCGACCTCTAAAATCCTTTTCTTCTCTTGTACATCATCTGAGGCTTTTGTAGTCGCTAAAGAAACATCAACGATTTTTTTGAACTCTTGTTCAGCTTCGAAGACTTTAGATTCAACATCTTCAACTTCTTTCTTGGCGGCATCTCGAAGAACTTTTAGCTCCTTCACCTTTTTCTTTGCCTCCTTAAGAGATTGACCAGCAACCGATAATTCCTCAGATTTTTCATTCTTTTCATGCAATACGAGATCATGGTGTTCCATAGCTTCCAAATAAGACTCATATTTCTCAAATTCTCCGGCCTTATCAGCAAGAGCTGATAGCGCTTGGTCATAAGAAAAAGCAAGTTTAAAGAAAAGCTCCAGTAAAGTCTTCAAGGGGGAAATTTCCACACACATGGAATCTACATCTGCACGAATTAGTTTAATCTCATCCGTAAGAGAAGAAGCACTGTCAGCATTAAGGTCAACATGTTTAGAACGAATTTTAGTCCAAGCTCCTTTGACAAAATCCTTTCGAAGTTCCGAAACAACTTTTCGTCCATCGAAAACAGACTTGCATGTTACTGGTTGCTTAGGGGACCTGAATTAGACATTTCTCGTGGTTTTGTCATGAGAAATATAAGTAACCTCTTGTTCTTCTAGAGACATAAAAGAAGGTTTCCTTGAATCTGGACGTTCTACGGACATAGTACTATCTTGAGGCTTTGCTTCCAACATGCTGACATTGCCTGGCTAACAAAAAAGGGAGAGATAATAATTAGTGAAGTAACTTGGAACCATAGAGCAACGTGAATGTTTAAATTATACCTCTTTAACAGTTGTCAAAGTCCTTGAAGAACTAACATTGTTGTCAGTAATATCCGTCGCATGCAAATCATTATCTTCTGCCTTTTCTGGAGGTGGTCTATCTATCCTCCAACAACGATCGCTACGGGTTTTACTACTCTCATCTTGAAATGGCTTCTTGCGATAAGGCTGGTGAGTTTGAGTTGAACATTTTTCCTTTTGGACTTTTTCATTGGGAGGTACCTTGACCTTGTCTGGAACACCAACCCTACACTGTAAAACAGTAGATTGTTTCGGAATCAATGCCTCTTCATCGTTCTTTTGAAGGGCATCAGTAATCGAACCAACAACATTCACCAACAACTGCACATTTTTCAAGAAGATTTCGGTGCACCTTTTCCCACTAGGACTTATAATTCTGGGAAGCAAACTTCTTTATGTTAGATCCGCTAGGAGGAAATATTGCTTGCCCTAGATTTTGTCAATACACAAATACGTGCAAGCCTAAATCCATCTTCTAATGAGGCCTAACAAAAATCTTGATCTAGTCGACCAGGAGAATACTGGAAAAAGCCAAATAGACAACTGAATCTATGAGGACTATATGGCTCAATGATAAAGACATTTCCCTCCTTTATAGTGAGATAGTTTGAGCGAATGCTCATGAAGAAATTTGATTGGTATTTTTTTTCAGTCTCATCATCACGATATTGGTATGCCTGAGGTCTATGAACAAATGTTGCATCCCAAGCAATGGTTCCTCCTCCATGTATACGCTTTCTTGCATCTTCTTTTCTAAAATATCCAGCAGCCCCTTCACCAGAAAATGTAGTCATAAGGGGATCAACCGGACCATTAGCTAATGGGTAATAGGTTTTAGAGTAAAAGGCCAACCAACCATACACATAATGGATAGGGAAACAAGTTTGGACGAGATCAAGTCGCTAACATCTCGAAATTGTGTTTAGACCCTTGTAAATTCTGGCTGAAACTGGAATCGCAAGGCTAACTCTCCTACCACAGGCTAAATGAGAGACATTTCTAAGGACACACGGGCGAATAAAATGACATGCCTTAGTCGGAAAGACGAATATACACAACCAACACGACAAAAATGCTGCCAAATATGTTTCATCCATCTTATGAATCTTAACTTGTAACTTGTGGAACAATGCTTCTTCATCAGAAGACCACTTAAGAAACTCATCAATTGTCCCAGTTGGATTGTGAGATGATCTAAGACAAGCAGATTTTTTTTCCTTTCTTGGCGGGGGCTGTCCATACTTTATATCTTTCTTACACCAAAATTCTACCCACTTTTCCATAGAAATATCCTGATTTTTAGTTTGTAACTGATGAAAGGCGTCAAATAGATGTTCACAAGATTGAGGGAGGAACCTTTTTCCATTTTCAAATGTACTTGTGAGTTCTTCAACATTTGGTACGATCTCTTCATAAAGGCAACCTGATATGGGTAGCCCACAAACTAAGTGTATGTCCCAAAGTGATATGGATAGTTCCCCGACTAAAGTGACCAATATGTTTGTAGTAGGATACCAAGCTTCGCAAAAGGCTTGTATGATGTTAGTGTTACGATCATAAGTAAAAAGTGAGTCATACACGACATTGTATATTTTTGTGTCCTTCAAAGTTTGGCGACCCCTACTAAGTATATCTTCAGCCCACTCCCAATACACTGGAATATAACGAAACTCTTCATCAAAAGTGAAAATATCAAAAGTGAAAGCATCATTCCATCGAGTCTCTCTATTTATGATTTGCCGCCCCAAACATGGTAAAAAACTTACAATATTTTTGGTAGGATGATTAAGAGAACAAAGTACCCATGTCTTGGGAGGACGACTATTATATTCTAAAGTCCAATCATCTAGACCGGGAAGTTCCCCCAGAGAAGGGCACAAAGAGTACTGACCACCTAATGGATTCTCTACAAGTAATTTGGTCTCCACTTCACTGTTCATATGATCTGATATTACAAGGTATCATGAATTAGAAGAAGATTTCAAGTCTTTGAAGTAAACCATGATTCTAACCGAAAAATAAAAAAAAGGGGAAGAGGACAAGTGTTTCATTAGCACTTAACTTAATAATTCAATAATGAAGGTTATAAATCTAGACAATGAGTTACTACTCTTTTAAGCGCAAATTAGGTAATGTAAGATCCTAGCTACTCACGCAAAGTCTTAGCACCAAAGCGTGTGAAGTCTTTCGGTCAAGACGATGTGATGCCTTCGAACTAAAGCATATAATCTTCGCCTTAGATGATGTAAGATCTTTGGCTCAGACGTTATAATGTCTTATGCTCAAGCCATGTAAAGTCCTTGCCTTAGACGGTGTGATATCCTTGACTCAGATAACACAATGCCATCATCTTAAGTCATGTAAAGTCTTTGCCTTAGACGGTGTAAAATCCTTGGCTCAGATGACATGCATTACCTTAGACGGTGTAAAATCCTTGGCTCAGACAACATTATGCCCTTGGATCAAGCCATGTAAAGTCTTTGTCTTAGACGATGTAAAGTCTTTGGCTCGAACAATACAATTTTTTGCCTCAAATGGTGTAAAGTCTTTCTCAAAGAAATGTAAAATTGTCGGCTCAAACATGAGTGTGACACTTTTGGGCATCAAAGAAATTGTAAAATTGTCGGCTCAAACATGAAAGTAACTTTTTGACTAAAAAGATGAAAAAAGAAAAAAAAACAAAAAAATGGAAAAGAAAAAAAAAAGTAAAAGAAGAGGTTATTAGAGAAGCTTACCAGAATAATTAACAGTTGATCTTCAAGATTTTTTGGGTGAAATTGTGAATGGGTTTGACTACTATTTATAGAGTATCTGAAAAGTATGTTAGAGTCCTAACGCAAAACAAAGTCAATATTTGATAGGTCAAATATTTTTGGATAAGGAGATAATATTTCTTTTCAAAGTTTAATCCTACGAGGAGTCAAATCCTCTCTTTATATTTAAGATATTTAAGTTTTTAAATCTAATAGAGTCTTAAATATATAGGACATTATATATTTTTTGTTATTATTATTATTTTTTACTAGTATTATTATTTTGGTCCATACGTGAGGAACAATAATGTCACTTAAGGGTCAAATTTGTTATTATTTATAATTATTCTATTTTATTTTTCATAAAACAATATATATATATATATATATATATATATATATATATATATATATATATATATATAGTCTAAAAAGAGAAATATTTTGACAAGACTTAAAGTAGGGGGCATTTGTAAGCATTAAGATTTTATTGAATTTAAATCCATAAATTAATTTGAATTATATTAAATTCAAGAACATAGTGGAGGTTATGTGTCAATTCAAGTCAAATTAAATAAATCACTAAAGGCATGCCACGTGTCAAGGTTATGTGGCAATTCAAGCCAAATTAAATCAGCACTAAAATGATGCCACATGTCAAGGTTATGTGGCAATCCAAGTCAAATTAAATCATCTACTATAATCATGCCACGTGTCAAGTTATGTGGCAATCTAAGTCAAATCAAATGAGCCACTAGAATGATGACATGTGTATGGGTGACATGTTCTGACCAATCAGATCAAAGATTTTCACGGAGCAATGTTATTGGTCGGTTTGAACCGACCAATCCAATTACACCAGTAGACCACTCCCTACTACTATAAATAGGGGTCCTCGTTATTCATAGAAGGTTTTTTTTTCAAGAACAAGAAGCAAAAAGAGAGATCGTGGATCAAGAGCTACAAATTCTCTACAAACTGCAAGTTCAAGCAATCACGTTCAAAGTTCAAAATTCAAGATGAAGTTACTTGTTCATGCTAATTACTCGTCATAACCATACAAGTGTTCGTGATGAATAATTCACACTCAAGTTCGAAAACTAAAGATTCTAGATCAAGCAATTCAAGCCCTTGACTCTAAATCAAATTCAATTCCTACATATTTCATATTATTATGAAGAATCAGAGGATTATCATAGAGATTGTAACACGCACTATATTTTGAAATCAAATACTACATTTTGTTACATCTATTTTCTTGTCTTGATTATTTATTTTTCTCGATTGAAAATTTGTTGTTTACAGCAGCGTTCATCACCCTTTATACTAACAATCTTATATTTTTTAATTATTATATTTAATAATTATTATGTGGCATCTTTCCATTGGATAATTAGTTAAATTTCAATCCACCAAATTTTCTCCTACCCACCGATCCGACCCATATTGACATCTCTTGACCCAAACTAGTTAAAAGATCCATCACAAATAAAAAGATCTCATCTCTTCTCTTTCTAAACCAATTAACATGAATTTCATCAGATTAACAAACGCCAACAACGGAATATATGTTCATGAAACAAAAGATTAAATTTTGAACAAACACATTAAAAATCTAAATTCGTTCACTATAGAATCAGTTAGAAGATCACGGTGAAGGATTCAGTCAAGTTTTCAGCTTTCAACGATAAAGAAGATGCTCAGATTTAAGCTTATTTAGAGCAGAAATTAACATGACCATGTAAATAAATTTATCATAACAAACAATTAACATAAATTTCATGAGATTAACAAACACCAACAACGAAATGTATGTTCATGAAACAAAAAAAATAAATCTTTAAACAATCACATTGACAAACCCAATCAATCAAGAAAAGAGAAGCTTACAATGAAGAATTAATAGATAAAAGGAAAAATTGCCACATAGAAATTAGGTTCAGGGGAGAAAGAGATTCAATTTTTTTAGATGGATCTTTTAATTGGATTTGGGTCAAAGTGGGTAGAAAAAAGTTTAGTGGGTTGAAATTTAACTTTATTTAATAAAAAGACGTCACGTAATAATTATTAAAAAATAATTTCACATCCGGGGAGCACCCCCTAGACGTAATCGGCGTCGTCGTCCTCTTTGAGGACTAAGACTAGCCTCGTAGTATATATCATTACATTCATAGGTTAAAAATGTGGAAAAATTTAAAACTTTTTTTTACTTCTACATTGATATTTACATATACCTCTACATACACATAATATATCCATATCGAGCATACATAGACCCTTCCTATAGGAAGATTACATAGTCTTCTACTTTTATTGCACATAAGTATGTATATAATATAGAACATAGTCTTTAAAGAGCATCTCATCTCATGACCATCTAACAAGGATATAGCAATTTTGGCATAACCCATACATCAATGTAAAAGAGCCACATATAGGCTATACAATCCATACTCAAATGAAAAGAGAAAGAACATAAGAGTCTTAAAACTAAAATAACTTCATAAGCTTGATATTGGCATCGCCCTCGAAAGTGAGGACCTACCCATTTGGATGATTGAGAAATTGCAAGTCTTCTTCAAAGTCGTCTCAAAGAGCCTTCAACGACCGGAACCTAATATATTGGAGGAAAGGGAGAAAATGGGGTTAGTACACCACTTGTACTAAGTATGAGACCAAGTGCACATATAAGGTCAAATCATGCCAAAAAGGGACATTTTATTAAAACATGCTTTTTTACCTTTAGAAAGCCTTATGCATATCCAAGATAACCATGGAAAATATTAAAGCATAGTCATTAAATCAAAGCAAGTAATATAAATATCAACATACTTTCAACCAAACCAAATACAACCCTATCATCAACTGATAACATCACAATCTTGAATAAGAGTTTATCATATCATAATAAAGTAAGACAACTACTCATGAATCCTCATAAAAGTCAACAAGTGCAATGACCAAGCAAATCCCCATAACCCTACTTAATAAAGTAACCCAACAAGAACCATGACTAATATCCAACTTCACATAACATAACTTTTAAGGATACATAATATCATACTCTAGCAATATAGACCAATTTCATGTTCATAAGAATAACCATCACCATATAATATCATTTACATGTATGATCATCATATTATGATCATTTGCATTCATTATCATATACATACATAATATCAACCTTCTAAGGCTTCCCTGAAGGCAAACTAGTGCAAGGCATAGGTAGAGTCCCATACCCCTACGTAGGCTAAGTAAAACCTCTCAAGTCACCCTAGTTGATTTATACTTGATTAGTTCATTTTAGTTTAGGGAACACTTGCCTTAACCGACATAGACCACAAGAGCTAAGTGTGGAATCCGGTGTTGTAAAACCTTACACTGATGGAAGGTGGTCTACCGGCCAAGGTAGAACCCAACATGAACATAGAATCTAGATGGATCCACTAGCTAGTATTCCTATGGTGGTAACATAGTTTAAAGAACTTGGGGCCGGCTTGGAAACATCATTATACATCCTATTTGGGTCATGAGGCTATCCACCCCGTAAGGACCGTAGTGAACCCTACCTCCCCTATTTGGGAAGGTGGCAACCCCTCACATACAAGATCACTCGGTGTAAGCTAGAGTCCCTTTTGAAATGTCTTTAATGTATTTATTTTTAATCATAGCTTAGTTTAGGTCATAGGGTATAGCCCTTGTATAATCATCATCATCATAGCTCAATAAGAATTGAATGAGTATAATCCTTTTATTACAATTCATATAAGTGAGGTTAACACATTTACATATTCATTCATGATAAGGCACATTGGTAGTCATCACTATCCTTATAACATTTACATCTTAATCAACCTCACAACCATTATCAAGACATTTTAATTCAACATGATACCAACCCTATCAATCTTAACACAAGGTATACTTCAATGCAACATCATCACTCAATCTCAAGTAACCACAATTGAAGTAAAGAATAGGGATCACAAGACTTACCAAGTCTCCTTCATAATCCATAATTAAGGTCTTACCATCAACCCTTAACTCAACCCAATTAGGATATAGTTTCATCATAAAACAATAACCAACATAACAACAAGGCTAATTGAATCCCTACATCACAATTCATCACTAGTTCATGACTTAAGACAAGATACTTAGGTCAATTCACAACATACTTCATAACCTAGATCAACTTATCAAGAACTAGCATGATAGGACTATAATTCATCCTATTCTATTCATGATTGATACAATAACATCATCTAGTAGTAATTCAATCAATAATCAAGTCAATTGAACCAACATTACACAATTCATATCAAGATCATAACCTAGGGTTAAGGGAAATAGGTCATCTTCTACAAACTAGACCAATCCATCAAGATATAACACAATTGATTTAAAATAAATGTTAATCTAATCATAATATCCAAAAGAAATCATAACCAAAGTATTCATGACATCAATTTCGTATTAGAGGAAAACCCACTTGAAAACTCAATTTTTTGAAATCATTTTGATGGAGCCCTTTGAGAAAAGAGGTCTCAAAGGTGAATTAGATCCCATACCTTAATGTTTGATGAAGAATTGATGGAGAGATTCTCCCCTTTACAGCCCTTAAACCCTCCCCTAGCTTGGTCTTCAATGGAGTTCTTCAACTAGAGAGAGAGAAACAAAAAGGAAGAGAATTTGGGATTGTGAGTTATGAGAGTTTACTTAGTCTTAATTAGGTTAGGACTTTATATAAGGTGTTAACTAAGTTAATTAGACCTCCCTAATCCCCCAACTAATTAACTAACCCTTTAATTAATTGATTGGAACTAACTTAAAAACGTGCAGAAAATCTCAGCCCTCACAGACGAGACCTCGACCAACGGCCCGTCTGTGAGTCAATGACCTGCCCCCCCCCCCCTTCTAGGTAAGTTCAGAGACTGGTCCAAATGAACCATTATCCAAAATGTATAAGTGTTGGTTGACGAATGTCATCGACGCCCCGTCGATCCACTCACGCTCTGTTGCTTCCCTTCGTGGGTGCATACTGCCCAGGCAGTCTTTGACCCCAAAATGCAAGGGTCCTCTTCAAGGGCCCTTGGTTGGTCCTTGGGTAGTCGTACCTAGACGTTTAGACCATGAATCAATCCTAACACAAGTTAGACACCCTTTCACCAAATTTTCATGAACTTTCGACTCATAAAAGCTAGTCAAATAGGTTAAGGCACGCTAGTACCTCCTTGAACTAGTTTCCGGACGTCATGAACGTTCTTGGACGTTTTGGTTTCTAGACTTCCTAAATGAATTATATTCATTAAAATGGACCTTAAAACAGTGTCTAGACCTTATGACACTTATGTTAGGCTCTAGAAAACATCTTGGAATTTTGAAGTGTTACATAAAAAAAAGAAGGTTGTTACTATAAAGGGTAATATTGGATCAAAAAGGTTGACTGAGGGGTATTTTTAATCAATAGGTGGATGAATGGTATTTTTAAACCTTTTCAAATAGTACAAGGGTATTTTGAGCCCTTTTCCGTTAATACTTTAAATTTTTGGTCTTTTATCTTTCATTTAGTAATTGAATGCATAGAAATCTTAATGTATATGATTAATACTTTCAATTTTTCAGTTCTTATTAAGTTATCAATAAGATAAATAAAAAAACATAATAAAATGTAAAAAAAAAAGAAGAGATAAATGATAAATAGGAATGCTGATCATAGAGAGATGCCATATCACCTTCTCTATATTCAGCTATATATATATATATATATATAGATTCATTGCCTTTGTGTTGCCAAATATTGAGATTATAACGATACAAATCCCACCAAGCACAATTGCTAGGTAGGTCAAGAAAGTCAAAATAAAAATTGTTCTCTCTTTTTAAAAAAAATTATTTTTATCACATTCATTAGGTGAAGAAAGTGAGAGACTTTTCATTTTCTTCTTTATTGTGTTATTGAAGCTTATTGGGGCCAGATTCAAGAGCCAAATAAAATATTTTAATACATAGCTAGTTGTTCCAATTCTGACTTATGTTGACCTGTAATATTTCTACGAAAATAAAATCAACACACGTCATGAATTGACATTTTAATAGAAGTCAATTTAATCAAGATTCATTCATTGTGCAAACTTTTATTAAATTTCTACAAAAAAATAAATAACATGTACATAGATCCCCACAAGAAATATGAAGAGCCTTTTTACTTTTCACATGTGTGATGTAATTTAATGTATTTCAAACTATAGAATGTATGAAATTATCCTCCACTGTGTCATTTTTAATGTAATTTAGTGAAGGATGATTCAAGAATGTGTTGATACTATATCGATTGAGTTGTGTTTTCATCAAGGCTTTTTAAAATGTTTCTATTTATACCGCATTGAGTATATGTGTTAATGATGTCCAACATCATAAGATGTTTGTGTGGAGTCCATTCCATATTTTTGGTCAACTTTTGTTATTCAATTGCTGAAGTAATTGTTAAAAAGGAATAGTGAGAAGAGTTAAAAATAAATATTTGGTAGTTGGCAAATTGGTAAGATTTGCAAACCTTTTTTGACTTTGCTATATTTACCTATGTCGTTAGTGACATAGGCATGATTTTCTTCTTCTATAAATAGAGCATTATTGCTTATTTATAGAACACACCAAGTTAGAGAGAAAAAAACATTTTGAGAGCAAAGTGAGGTATTTCATAGACTATACAAGAAAAATACTATGTGAAGAAAAATTGTCACAACTGGAATCTAGACCCCAGACGAGACCGGCATCGTTGACCTCTCAGAGGTCGCAGACAAGCCTACTTACGTCATTCTTACTTCATCTAGGTTAATTTTTAGAGGAAAATTTGAAACTTTTTGTTTCTTAACATACTTATAAAATGATTCTCATTAATACGTAACTGTTCACCATCAACCATCTAACATTAAGAGATAAGCGACTGAAAGAAATATTTCGATTCTTATTAAGTGTATAATTGCCAAAATGGCACCAATACATAGTCTGAATAAAATAGGAAAGAAACGCTAGTGGAACATGCTCCACTAGCTCAACTCTAAAACTAAGCTAGAACATAAAACAGTAGCATCCTCGAAAGCATGAGGACCTACTAACTCCGGATGAATGCTGTACGTCCGGATAACTGCAACGATGATCCTGTAGCTTTATCGTCCACCTGTGCCTGCACCTAAAATAGTAGAGTTTGTATAGGGTTAGTACACACTTGTACTAAGTATGGGTATATGCAAGCACACACCAAGGACATGCATGAGAAAGAATAGCTTTTTCCTAACAACATGATTTTTGGAAGTCAAGTCAGTGGACTTGCCAAATTGAGATTAGGAAAGTTTCCAAATTTGGATTAGGAAAGTCAATGAGCTTTCCAAATTTGGATTAGGAAAGTCAGTAAGCTTTCCAGATTTGGAATAGAAAAGTTATGCCATGAGAGTAACATGCATCATTATAATTATCGTATTGCACACAGCACATAACATCTCCATATAGCATATATCATAGCACATAACACATAACACATATCTTCTTTCATATCATTCATTCATATGCCATGAGACCTTGGAATCATGGACTTGACATTAAGACTTTCCAAAATAAGGGCTCAATATATGGGACCTCAACTAGGGAGTCTTCATTAGCAAACACAGAGTCTGCTTCGTTCATTCATACGTACTCCAGTTCATTTCATTCATAGACCAGTGTAAACACCAGTTATACCTAGGATGTAGTTTAAGACTTTCATTAGGTTCGTTGTGCAATGACCAAGAATGACCTAATGTCATTACTTAAATCTAACTCACCTTTTGATTATCCTATCCTAACACCTTTGGTATCATTCCTTTCATTATGTGCATCATTTGAGGCTGGCCTCATTCATTCATTGGGAACTTTAACTTTAACCGACATAGATCATGTGAGCATCATGAAATCCAGTGTCTCCCCACACCGAAAAGAGGTGGAATCACCGGCCAAAGTGACCCAAAAACATGCTAGCGTACATGGGAATTTAACCCCGCCAGATTCCTATATTGGCAGTATAGGTTCGAAGACTAGGAGATATAAGGAGACCCATACCCGGCAAGCCGGACAGTCTCATCTAATGAGAGTTACGTGAACCTCCGCCCTTCCCGAAAGAAGGCATCACCGCTCATAGCTAGTCTATCGGTGCTTAGTATAAAGTTCCATTACATTCATCTCATACGTCATGGAAGCTGGCTTCTAGTATGAGGACATCATAGATCATTAGATGATTTCTCATCTCATCATTCGTATTGAGTGTGTTAAGCTCAATACTCTCATTAGAGTGTTCATAGAGACTGGTCTCTTCATTATCTTACACTCTCATAGGTGAGTACGTATTTGTAATATTTACTTAGGCTCATTTGAGATTGCTCTCATCATTTACAATAGCCTCATATCATGTTGTCACCACATTCATCATCATTAGCACCTTTGTTTTTCATACTTATTCACCTCTTATTACGTAAATGTTCATTTCATCATATGCCAATGCACTTGGCCATTTGGTGTGTTTCACACCCTTACTTAACCCTTATAGGGTGTCATCATTTTATTTCTCATTTCATCATTTCGTTGTTCATTTCATCATTTCATTGTTCATTTCGTCATTTCATTGTTCATTTCATCATATCATTGTTCATTTCATCATATCATTGTTCATTTCATCATTTCATTGTTTATTTCATCATATCATTGTTCATTTCATCATATCAATGTTCATTTCATCATATCATTGTTCATTTCATCATTTCATTGTTGATTTCATCATATGCCAATGCACTAGGCCATTTAGTGTATTTACACTCATACTTAACCCTTCTAGGGTTTCATCATTTCATTACATACATCTTAGGATCACTTACTTTTAAACGTATGTTAGACTTATGTGTCCATACATACAAGCCATGAGGCTTCTACGTCTAAGTGATTCATATCTTCCTAAGATTATGTCATACAAGACTTATGCATCTTGTATGTATGCCAAGATCTCGATTTCGATCTAAGTAGGTGGCATTATTCTTCAACATTTAATTCACGTATGACTTATGTATCAATACGGAATTTGGGCAAGGGAATCCTATTTCGAATCCTGTGGACAACACTTAATCTTATTTTAAACTTGATAATTACATTTTTCAGATTTGGGAGACCCTAGTTCGATTCCCATCAACCCCATAATATTTCCTTTCTTTTTCTCCTCTTTTTTTCGTTTAAGTTAAGGAGGTTGTGGGTTCAATCCCCCACAAGCTCATTATTTTTATTTTAATTTATCTCTTAACTTTCTCACCTATCCAAGAGGTTGTGGGTTCAATCCCCACTCTCCACATTTATTTTCTCCTTTATTTTTCTCCTAACTCTCTCATCCATTCAAGAGGTTGGGGGTTCAATCCCCACTCTCCTCATTTATTTTTCTCCTTTATTTTTCTCCTAACTTTCTCATCCATTCAAGAGGTTGGGGGTTCAATCCCCACTCTCCACATTTCCTTTTTCTCACCTTATTTCACTGATTTTTAACATGGTGAGGTCACGGGTTCGATCCTCAATTACCTCACTTATTTTTCTTCATTTTTCATAGCTTATTAAAGAACTTTACTTGGCTGAAATTAACCAACAATGTGCTGGAAATTTGAGATACATTTTTCAGCTTCTTTTCATCAACATTTAGAGTTAATTCTTAGGGCATTTCGTGAATCATTGAGCTAATAGTTTTTCACTCAAATCAGTCACTTTATACTTCATATGAACATCACGATTAATACAAGTTTGTGCACGTTAAATACAACCATAAAACAAGTCATTTTCATACTTCAATCCGTGTTCAAAGTCACAACTACACATTGCACACACATAAACACATATTTCGGAAAGCATAGGTTATCATTTGTACGATTCCAAATACACATTCATGAACATATTTATCACGAAAAAACACATTACATGCCTAATATCTACCAGCAGACATACCAACCTACAACCATCAATAGGAGCTAGTGACAGGGACATGAAACGGGGAAACAATCCTAGTTTTCGAATTAGAATCGACTGAATCCTAGGGGTCTCTTGGGAAAGGGACCAAGAGTAAGAAAACCCATAACTGTTCTTGGTGTTGTTCAACACACAAAGTTGCTGCCCAGAATCACCACCAACCCAACGTCCAACACAGAAATTCCCACCTTACCCGTCGAGAATGTCACGTTTTGCTTTACTTTTATGGATTGTTTTTGTCGTTTGAATTATTATGAGTTCTTCAAGTGTTTTGTTGTTATTTCTAATTTTTGTTGCTGCTTTGTTAACAGAAAAACGTGGGGAAAAAAACAAAATGGGAGAAGTGGATGAAACGTGAAAGAGAGAGAGAGGTTCCTTAGGATTAGGACTCTAGTTGAGACTTAGTCAAAATAAGACATGTTAATTAATAAATAATTAATAATTAAAATCTGATTTTCCTTTTTCTTAAATCAGCTAATAATTATTAATTAATTAAATTAATTTATCAATTTAAATAAAAATAAGTTAAATCATTGCTTCCACCTAGGTTCGAACCCGGGTGGAGCAAGACTCCACTACTAGAGCTCAAATTCGGCTCTCTCTCCCAAAATTGCCCCTCCATATTATTAAATAATTAAATATATATATATTTAGGGTAATTATGATATTACCCTTAGCCTGGTAAAAGACCATTTTACCCCTAGACCCTCAAAACTTAAAATTCCTTCTTTTTAAGTCCGGTAAAAACTCCTTCGAGTAAATCTTTGTATTCGAGAGCCCTACATGGTTGGCCCCAACCTTTCCTAGCTCAACTAACTCCCAAAGTTAGTTGGCTTGGCTATACCAAGGGTTCCGAGGTCTGGTTCTACGCGCATCAATCTGTGTGAACCCTGGTCTAATCGTAGGCATTCTTGGCACATTAAGCATTACTTAGCATATCTATTTTTTGTAGGGCTGTTACATTATCCCCCCCTTAGGAACATTCGTCCCCGAATTACACTACACATCATTTTAAATAAAGAGGGCGATTTTTGAAGATATCTAAACATAATTGAGACTTTACTCTTTGTGAATTTGTGTTTCACACTTACTCTGGATAATGCATATTACACAATCTTATCTGAAGCTTCATATTTGAGATTGAGGAACTTCCTTCTCAATCGCACTTAACTTGATGCACCTCACAACTCATGCAACACAAAAATCATGTCCACGCTATACAAAACATCAACATGACATGCAAGCATGAATTCATTTTAACTCTAACTTATTTGGAAAGTTAACCTTACTACCCTGTTTCGATAGACTATGGTAGTCTAGCATTTCTGAAGTAATCCATACCTGAGCCATCTTCTTGAGCTAGTAAGCAGCCAACTTATCCTTCTCCTTTTCATCAATACTCATAGCAGGCTTTAGAACCTACCATGCACTCACCTTCATGCGAACAACCACTCTTATCAAACGTCTTTCGTTCACACAGGCATTTCTATCACTGCCCCTTCTTGGGAAGGCCAGATCTTGAGTTTAGCACCTTAGACCACTTGGTCATCCTAATTCTTGTGTGTATTCTTCTAAGCGCGCACACAAGAACGAAGTTAGATATTTAAAATGACACAAAGTGTCAAGGCTCTAGATAGCACGATAAAGAGTAGAAGAAGGGAAATTTTCCTACGCATCATGCAGTCTCTAATCCAGGATAGTGGTGCACTTCACTACCATGACTTAGAAACTACTCAATGTGGTTTTTGTGAACTTATTATTTTCGTAATTTAACCTAGTGCTCTGATACCAACTTTGTCACGACTGGAATCTAGACCCCAGACGAGACCAGCGTCGTTGACCTCTCAGAGGTCGCAGACAAGCCTACTTACGTCATTCTTACTTCATCTAGGTTAATTTTAGCGGAAAATTTGAAACGTTTTATTTCTTAACATACTTATAAAAAGATTCTCATTAATACGTAACTGTTCACCATCAACCATCTAACATTAATAGATAAGCGACTGAAAGAAATATTTCGATTCTTATTGTGTATAATTGCCAAAATGGCACCAATACATAGTCTTAATAAAATAGGAAAGAAACGCTAGTGGAACATGCTCCACTAGCTCAACTCTAAAACTAAGCTAGAACATAAAACAGTAGCATCCTCAAAAGCATGAGGTCCTACCAACTCCGGATGAATGCTGGACGTCCGGATAACTGCAACGATGATCCTGTAGCTTTATCGTCCACCTGTGCCTGCACCTAAAATAGTAGAGTTTGTATAGGGTTAGTACACACTTGTACTAAGTATGGGTATATGCAAGCACACACCAAGGACATGGATGAGAAAGAATAGCTCTTTCCTAACAACATGATTTTTGGAAGTCAAGTCAGTGGACTTGCCAAATTGAGATTAGGAAAGTTTCCAAATTTGGATTAGGAAAGTCAATGAGCTTTCCAAATTTGGATTATGAAAGTCAGTAAGCTTTCCAGATTTGGAATAGAAAAGTTATGCCATGAGAGTAACATGCATCATTATAATTACCGTATTGCCACAACACATAACATCTCCATATAGCATATATCATAGCACATAACACATAACACATAGCTTCTTTCATATCATTCATTCATATGCCATGAGATCTTGGAATCATGGACTTGACATTAAGACTTTCCAAAATGAGGGCTCCACATATGGGACCTCAACTAGGGAGTCTTCATTAGCAAACACAGAGTCTGCTTCGTTCATTCATACGTACTCCAGTTCATTTCATTCATAGACCAGTGTAAACACCAGTTATACCTAGGATGTAGTTTAAGACTTTCATTAGGTTCGTTGTGCAATGACCAAGAATGACCTAATGTCATTACTTAAATCTAACTCACCTTTTGATTATCCTATCCTAACACCTTTGGTATCATTCCTTTCATTATGTGCATCATTTGAGGCTGGCCTCATTCATTCATTGGGAACTTTAACTTTAACCGACATAGATCATGTGAGCATCATGAAATCCATTGTCTCCCCCACACCAAAAAGAGGTGGAATCACCGGCCAAAGTTACCCAAAAATATGCTAGCGTACATGGGAATTTAACCCCGCCAGATTCCTATATTGGCAGTATAGGTTCGAAGACTAGGAGATATAAGGAGACCCATACCCGGCAAGCCGGACAGTCTCATCTCATGAGAGTTACGTGAACCTCCGCCCTTCCCGAAAGAAGGCATCACCGCTCATAGCTAGTCTATCGGTGCTTAGTATAAAGTTCCATTACATTCATCTCATACGTCATGGAAGCTGGCTTCTAGTATGAGGACATCATAGATCATTAGATGATTTCTCATCTCATCATTCGTATTGAGTGTGTTAAGCTCAATACTCTCATTAGAGTGTTCATAGAGACTGGTCTCTTCATTATCTTACACTCTCATAGGTGAGTACGTATTTGTAACATTTACTTAGGCTCATTTGAGATTTCTCTCATCATTTACATTAGCCTCATATCATGTTGTCACCACATTCATCATCATTAGCACCTTTGCTTTTCATACTTATTCACCTCTTATTACGTAAATGTTCATTTCATCATATGCCAATGCACTTGGCCATTTGGTGTGTTTCACACCCTTACTTAACCCTTATAGGGTGTCATCATTTCATTTCTCATTTCATCATTTCGTTGTTCATTTCATCATTTCATTGTTCATTTCGTCATTTCATTGTTCATTTCATCATATCATTGTTCATTTCATCATATCATTGTTCATTTCATCATTTCATTGTTCATTTCATCATTTCATTGTTCATTTCATCATATCATTGTTCATTTCATCATATCATTGTTCATTTCATCATTTCATTGTTGATTTCATCATATGCCAATGCACTAGGCCATTTAGTGTATTTACACTCATACTTAACCCTTCTAGGGTTTCATCATTTCATTACATACATCTTAGGATCACTTACTTTTAAACGTATGTTAGACTTATGTGTCCATACATACAAGCCATGAGGCTTCTACGTCTAAGTGATTCATATCTTCCTAAGATTATGTCATACAAGACTTATGCATCTTGTATGTATGCCAAGATCTCGATTTCGATCTATGTAGGTGGCATTATTCTTCAACATTTAATTCACGTATGACTTATGTATCAATACAGAATTTGGGCAAGGGAATCCTATTTCGAATCCTGTGGACAACACTTAATCTTATTTTAAACTTGATAATTACATTTTTCAGATTTGGGAGACCCTAGTTCGATTCCCATCAACCCCATAATATTTCCTTTCTTTTTCTCCTCTTTTTTTTCGTTTAAGTTAAGGAGGTTGTGGGTTCAATCCCCCACAAGCTCATTATTTTTATTTTAATTTATCTCTTAACTTTCTCGCCTATCCAAGAGGTTGTGGATTCAATCCCCATTCTCCACATATATTTTCTCCTTTATTTTTCTCCTAACTCTCTCATCCATTCAAGAGGTTGGGGGTTCAATCCCCACTCTCCTCATTTATTTTTCTCCTTTATTTTTCTCCTAACTTTCTCATCCATTCAAGAGGTTGGGGGTTCAATCCCCACTCTCCACATTTCCTTTTTCTCACCTTATTTCACTGATTTTTATCATGGTGAGGTTACGGGTTCGATCCTCAATTACCTCACTTATTTTTCTTCATTTTTCATAGCTTATTAAAGAACTTTACTTGGCTGAAATTAACCAACAATGTGCTGGAAATTTGAGATACATTTTTCAGCTTCTTTTCATCAACATTTAGAGTTAATTCTTAGGGCATTTCGTGAATCATTTAGCTAATAGTTTTTCACTCAAATCAGTCACTTTATACTTCATATGAACATTACGATTAATACAAGTTTGTGCACGTTAAATACAACCATAAAACAAGTCATTTTCATACTTCAATCCGTGTTCAAAGTCACAACTACACATTGCACACACATAAACACATATTTCGGAAAGCATAGGTTATCATTTGTACGATTCCAAATACACATTCATGAACATATTCATCATGAAAAAACACGTTACATGCCTAATATCTACCAGCAGACATACCAACCTACAACCATCAATAGGAGCTAGTGACAGGGACATGAAACGGGGAAACAGTCCTAGTTTTCGAATTAGAATCGACTGAATCCTAGGGGTCTCTTGGGAAAGGGACCAAGAGTAAGAAAACCCATACCTGTTCTTGGTGTTGTTCAACACACAAAGTTGCTGCCCAGAATCACCACCAACCCAAAGTCCAACACAGAAATTCCCACCTTACCCGTCGAGAATGTCACGTTTTGCTTTACTTTTATGGATTGTTTTTGTCGTTTGAATTCTTATGAGTTCTTCAAGTGTTTTGTTGTTATTTCTAATTTTTTGTTGCTGCTTTTTTAACAGAAAAACGTGGAAAAAAAATGGGAGAAGTGGATGAAACGTGAAAGAGAGAGAGAGGTTCCTTAGCATTAGGACTCTAGTTGAGACTTAGTCAAAATAAGACATGTTAATTAATAAATAATTAATAATTAAAATCTGATTTTCCTTTTTCTTAAATCAGCTAATAATTATTAATTAATTAAATTAATTTATCAATTTAAATAAAAATAAGTTAAATCATTGCTTCCACCTAGGTTCGAACCCGGGTGGAGCAAGACTCCACTCCTAGAGCTCAAATTCGGCTCTCTCTCCCAAAATTGCCCCTCCATATTATTAAATAATTAAATATATATATATATATTTAATGTCACGTTTTGCTTTACTTTTATGGATTGTTTTTATCGTTTGAATTCTTATGAGTTCTTCAAGTGTTTTGTTGTTATTTCTAATTTTTTGTTGCTGCTTTGTTAACAGAAAAACGTGAAAAAAAAAATGGGAGAAGTGGATGAAACGTGAAAGAGAGAGAGAGGTTCCTTAGGATTAGGACTATAGTTGAGACTTAGTCAAAATAAGACATGTTAATTAATAAATAATTAATAATAAAAATCTGATTTTCCTTTTTATTAAATCAGCTAATAATTATTAATTAATTAAATTAATTTATCAATTTAAATAAAAATAAGTTAAATCATTGCTTCCACCTAGGTTCGAACCCGGGTGGAGCAAGACTCCACTCCTAGAGCTCAAATTCGGCTCTCTCTCCCAAAATTACCACTCCATATTATTAAATAATTAAATATATATATATTTAGGGTAATTATGATATTACCCTTAGCCTGGTAAAAGACCATTTTACCCCTAGACCCTCAAAACTTAAAATTCCTTCTTTTTAAGTCCGGTAAAAACTCCTTCGAGTAAATCTTTGTATTCGAGAGCCCTACATGGTTGGTCCCAACCTTTCCTAGCTCAAATAACTCCCAAAGTTTGTTTGCTTGGCTATACCAAGGGTTCCGAGGTCTGGTTCTACGCGCATCAATCTGTGTGAACCCTGGTCTAATCGTAGGCATTCTTGGCACATTAAGCATTACTTAGCATATCATTTTTTTTAGGGTTGTTACAGAAATAGAGTGTGAGCGATATTTTAGTACGGTGAAAATCAAAAGAGTGTTGGTCCTTTTGAGTGTGTAGTAGTCACTTTGAGTATTTTATTCGTGACTAGACAATATAAAATTCCTTACAATAGTGATATCAATTGCTCCTCTTGGCCCGTGGTTTTTCCCTTATTTAGAAGGGTTTTCACGTAAAATTTTTGGTGTCATTATTTTCTCATTTTATTTTCATTACTTTACCATATATATTTTTGTGCTTGCCCGCGTTTTTCCCAACAAACTGGTATCAGGTCCAAGATTTTATCTGAGTATCCTCTGTGATTGCAACACGGTCTGAACTTCCACAACAGAAAAGATTTACTTTGATTTGCGATAACAATATTTTTTGAGGAAAACCGATGGAAGCCAATAAAAGTAGAAAGGTTACTTTGAATGGTGTTAATTATGTCATTTCGAAGGGAAAAATCGAAGATCTGCTTTATGTTAAGAATTTTTACAAAAAACTATTTACCACTGTAATGCCTGATAATAAAACAAATAAAGAGTGGAATTTATTTCACACACAGGTTTGTAGATTCATTAGGCAATGGGTCGACGATAATGTGTTGAACCATATTTCTGGGGTGACACATACTCGAACCCTATAGGAGCATCCTGAAAGTTTGTATGCTCGGAAGACTGGCAACAACAAAATGTTCTTAATAAAGCAGCGATGGAGTTTATAGTATCATAATGGTTCTCCAATGACAGACTATCTGAATAATTTTCAGGGGATCATGAACCAATTATCTGCTATGGGCATCAAATTTGATGAAGAAATTCAAGGCTTGCTTCTACTTAGTTCCTTACCAAACTCTTGGGAAACATTTAGAACTTCATTGTCAAATTCTGCTCGGATGGTGTGATCTGTATAGATTCTGCCAAGAGTAGTGTCTTGATTGAAGAGATGAGAAGAAAAACTCAAGGTTCTTCTTCGTCAGATGTCGTGATAACTGGCCCCAGGGGAAGAAACAAAACTTGTGGTTCTTAGTATAGAGAAAAAAATAGGAGCAAATTCCAGAGGCAGACTTAAGGATATTGAGTGCTATCATTGTGGCATGAAAGGGCACACAAAGAAGTTATGTAGGAAGTTTAAGAGGGAAAACAAAAACAAAGAGAAAACTAAAGAAGATTGCAATGAAAGTTGCCTAGCCACCGTTACCACCGAAGATATTGTTACTGTCCTTGATGCGGATAAGATAATTGCTTGTGATGCGTCAAGATGGGTTTTGGACACTGGTGCCGCCTCTCATGTGACATCAATGAAGGTTTTTTTTCTCTTCTTATACTCCAGGTGATTTTGGAACCTTGAGTATGGGTAATGAGATTTGTTTCTAGGATGGTTGGTATTGGTACAATTAATTTGGAAACTAGTGTTGGAACTAAACTAGTTTTGAACAATGTGAAAAATGCTCCTGATGATCGTCTGCACCTAATTTATGTTGGTCTTTAGATGATGAAGGATATGTTAGTACCAACGGTGATGGAAAATGGAATCTCATTAAGGGTTCCTTGGTTGTGGATCGTGGTAACAAATGTCGTGGCCTATACTGGACTATGGCATCTGCTTGTGTTGATATGGTGAATGCGGTTGAGAGCGATATCTCTTCAACTTATGGCACAAGAGACTTAGCCACATCAGCGAAAATGACTTAATGTTCTAGACAAGAAGAATTTTTGTCAAATTTTAAAAGTGTTAAATTAGAAAAGTGTGAGCACTGCTTGGCTGGTAAACGAAATAAAGTTTCCTTTAAGTCCTACCCTCCTTCAGAAAGACAGAGTTGTTTGAGTTGTTGCTCTGATTTATGTGGTCCAATGAATACAAAGACATTGGGTGGTGCACTCTTCTTTGTCACTTTTATTGATGATTACTCAAGAAAACTTTGGGTCTATGTCTTGAAGACTAAAGCCAAAGTGTTAGGTGTCTTCAAGCAGTTTCAGGCTTCAATCGAAAGAGAAACTGGAAAGAAACTGAAATGTATTCGAACTGATAATGATGATGAATATTGTGGACCATTTGACGAATACTGCAAGCATCAAGGTATTAGACACTAGAAGACTCCTCATCTTAATGGTTTGGCTGAGAGGATGAACAGGACCTTGATGGAAGAGTTAGATGTTTGCTTTCTGAAGCAAAGTTGCCGAACTCATTTTGGGGTGAGGCTTTATTGACCGATGCACATGTTATTAATCTATCTCCTTGTTTCTTTGCAAAGTGTTTCTTTGCAAAGTGATGTACCAAGTAGTGTTTGGTATGGAAAGGATGTTTCCTATGACCATTTGAGAGTATTTGGTTGAAAAGCTTTTGTACATGTGCTAAAAGATGAGAGGTCAAAGTTAGATGCTAAGACAAGACAGTGCATCTTCATTGGATATGGCCTTGATGAATTCGGTTATAGGCTATATGATCCAATTGAAAAGAAAATTGTGAGAAGTCGTGATATTATTTTCATGCAGAATCAAACAATTGAAGATACTGACAAAGCGGAGAAGCTAGATTCTTCAAGTTTTGTTGGTATAGTTCATCATGGTGAAGTTCGTCACACAAATGTGCATGATGTTGTTGGGCTTGATAATCATGGTAACGCACAAAATCATGTATCGAATCAACATGTTGATGTTTATAATAATAATAATATTGTTATTGATGATCCTGCTGTTCATGAAGTTGTGGACGAATCAAATATTCTGCTTTGGAGGTCCACAAGACATCAGTTTCCTTCCTCCCGTTATTCACCCAATGAGTATGTGTTAATTACTGAAGGGGGAGAACCTGAATGTTATGAGGAGGCCATGGAAGATGAGCACAAGGATCAATGGATTGAAGCCATGCAAGATGAGATGAAGTCTCTGCATGAGAACCACACTTATGAGTTGGTAAAATTGCTTAAGGGCATGAGAGCTTTGAAGAACAAGTGGGTGTTCAAAGTTAAAATTTAAGAACATAAATTGAAGCCCAGATACAAAGCTAGATTGGTTATTAAGGGATTTGATCAAAGGAAGGGTATTGACTTTGAAAAGATATTTTCTCCTGTTGTGAAAATGTCCTCAATTCGCACATTTCTAGGTTTGGCTGCTAGTCTAAATTTAGAGATTGAGAAGATGGATGTGAAGACGGCTTTCCTTCACGGTGACCTAGAAGAAGAGATTTATATGGAACAACCTGAGGGCTTCAAAGTAGATGTTAATGAAAATTTTGTGTGCAAACTCAAAAAGAGTTTATATGGCTTAAAGCAAGCTCCTAAACAGTGGTACAAGAAGTTTGAATCTGTTATAGGGGATCAAGGATATAAGAAGACTTTTTCAAATCATTGTGTATTTGTACAAAAAAAATTGACGATGATTTTATCATCCTCTTTCTGTATGTGGATAATATGTTGATTGTGGGCAAGAATACTTCCAAGATTGACGAGCTGAAGAAAGATTTGTGGAAGTATTTTTCTATGAAAGACTTGGGTCATGCCAAACAAATTTTGGGCATGAGAATTACTCGTCTTAGAGATGAAAGGAAGATTTATTTGTCATAGAAGAAGTACATTGAACGTGAACTGGAGCATTTCAATATGAAGAATGCTAAGCCTGTTAGTACACCTCTTGCTGGTCATATGAAGTTGAGCAAGAAGACGTGTCCTACAGCTAGGGAGGAAAAATAGAGCACGACCAAAGTTCCATATTCATCCGTCGTTGGAAGTCTAATGTATGCAATGGTATGCACTAGACCTGATATTGCTCACGCAGTAGGTGTTGTCAACAAATTTGACAATCCAGGAAAAGAGAATTGGGAAGCTGTAAAGTGGATACTCAGTTATCTTAGAGAAAGATCAAATGAATGCTTGTGTTTTGGAGCATCACATCCAATCTTGAAGGGCTATACAAATGATGATATAGAAGGTGACCTTGATAAGAGAATATCCACTACTGGATATTTTTTTACTTTTTCAGGGGGAGCTATATGATGGCAGTCAAAGTTGCAGAAGTGTGTTGCGCTATCTACAACTGAAGACGACTATATGGCGGCTACGAAAGCTGGCAAGGAGATGATATAGCTCAAGCAATTTCTTCAAGAGCTTGATTTGAATAAGAGAGTATATTGTCTATTGTGTAAGCCAGAGTGCAATAGACTTGAGTAAGAACTCCATGTATCATGCAAGAACAACACACATCGACGTCAGATATCATTGGATTCCTGAGGAAGTGGAGAGTGAATCATTTCACATCAAAAAGATCCATACAAGTGAAATTCCAGCAGATATGCTGACCAAGACGATACTGAAAGACAAGTTTGAGTTATGCAAAGACCTTGTAGGCATGATCTCTCTCTAAAGAAGATGAAGATACCTCCTTCCAGTGAATGGACTGGGACTGGAGGGGGAGATTTGTGGAGTCCATCCCATATTTTTGGTCAACTTTTGCTATTCAATTGCTAAAGTAATAGTGAGACGAGTTGAAAATAAAGATTTGGTAGTTGGCAATTGGTAAGATTTTCAAACCACTTTTGACTTTGCTATATTTATCTATGTCATTAGTGACATAGAAATGATTTTCTTCTTCTATAAATAGAGCATTCTTGCACATTTGTAGAACGCACCAAGTTAGAGAGAAAAAATCATTTTGAGAGCAAAGTGAGGTATTCCACAGACTATACAAGAAAAATAGTCTGTGAAGAAAAATAAAGTGTAAGCGATATTTTAGTAAGGTGGAAACCAAAAGAGTGTCGTTCCTTTTGAGTGTGTTGAAGTCACTTTGAGTAGTGTATTCGTGACTACACAATGTAAAATTCCTTATTATAGTGATATCAATTGCTCTTCTTGGCCGTGGTTTTTCCCTTATTTAGAAGGGTTTCCACGTAAAATTCTTGGTGTCATTATTTTCTCATTTTATTTCCATTACTTGACCATATATATTTTTGAGCTTGTCCGCGTTTTTCCCAACAGTTTGATGTAGAAATTGTGCACCTTTTTTCTTACTATGAAATTCTATTATCATAAGTTTTATTATTAAAGATTGACTAGAACACAATTAACTAAACACTTAATTATTTTAGTTTGTGATCAACTCCATATACCAATCAAACATTTGCTTTTAGAATTGATAATTATAGAGGACTTTGTTGAATTGCTTATTCATAGCCGATGTTATTTGTCAATCATTAATGATGTGGTTATTTTCTTGTATTGCATAGTTGTGTACATATATATGACTTAATATTTTGACTGACATTAATTTATAAAAAATGTTGAAAGTTAGAAAAGAAACTAGGAAGTTAGTGAGGAAAGAAAAAGTTTGTTAACTCTGGGTATTTGTAAACCAATAATCCAATAAATATATTAGAGAAAATGGTATAAAACCCTTTCAATCTATTATTCAATTCTCAACTACACACTTAGGGTTGTTGACAAAATTTGAAATCTGCAACTGTACCTAAAAGATCTAATTTGGGAGAGAAGGGATTTGTGAAATGTAAAGTGATTTCATTGATTGAAAAGTAGTGTCTCTGTACAATGCACCATGTGCATATATATAATGCTACAACTAAACTCACAGCCTATCACAATTATACACCTATAAATAAAAAAATTCAGTTATAAATAACACCAACTAACTGCTAAGCTAAGACTATTAAATTGTAAACTAAGCTAAAAATGCAGTAACAAAATCAAGTTACACCACTATCGTCAATACTCCTCCTCAAACTAGGTATGTTGAATATATTCAGAACATCAAGTTTGGATAAAAGCGATTCATATTGAAGTCTTCCCAAAGCTTTGGTTAAATTGTCTACTTGTCGGTGTTGGGTGGGGATGTACATAGTGCTATCAACCCTTGTTGAATCTTCTCCCTAATAAAATGGCAATCGATCTCTATGTGTTTCGTTCTATCATGAAAAATAGGATTCGCTGCAATTTGAAGTGCCGCCTTACTATCACAGAACACAGACACTAGTTCCTCAATCTGAATATTCAATTCTTTGAACAAATTGGTTAGCCAAAAATTTTCTGTTGTAAGACAAGCCAACCTTCTATATTCTGCTTTAGCAGAACTTCTTGAGACTGTAGCCTATTTCTTTGATTTCCGAGAGATAAGAGAGTCTCCCAACTTCAGCAGATAACATGTCACTGATCTTCTGGTATTTGGGCATGCTGCCCAGTCTGCATCACAAAAACCAGTCAGTTACATCTTCTTCTGTGAGGACATAAGTAACCCCAATCCTGGTTGAGTCTTGATATATCTAAGAACTCTAAGAGCAGCCTACCAGTGCTGAGCTTTTGGTTTTTGTAGGAATTGACTAAGAGTATGGACTGTATAAGATATGTCAGGTCTGGTGATGGTTAAGTACAATAACTTACCAATCATTCTTTGATATTGAGTAACATCCGGATGCAACTCCTTCTCACTAATATCATATGTTTAAGCTGTAGTGAGTTTTATATTACACTCCAATGGGGTATTTGCTGCCTTGCCTCCAGTAATGACTGCTTCAACTAAGAGATTTAATGCATGTTTCCTTTGGTTCATAAGGATAACTTTTTCGAATCTGCTGAATTCTCTGCCAAGGAAGAATTTCAATTCTTCTAAATCCTTGATCTTGAACCACTTACGCAGGATGGCTTTGGTTTCCTGAATCAGTGCAACATCATTCCCAGTAATAAGAAGGTCATCAACATAGACCAAGATAATAACCAACTTGGCTCCTTGCTTCTTAGTGAATTATTAGTAATACAAATGACTCTGACTATATCCAGATTTCAATAAGGCCTCAGTTAGTTTAAAATTCCATTGTCTTGAAGCTTGTTTGAGCCCATAAAAGGATTTGACAAGCTTACAAACCAAAGGTGGTTTGTCAGTGGCAACTTGTAGACCTTTAGGTAATTCCATGTATACATATTTTGTGAGATCTCCTTGTAGGAAGGCATTGTAGACATCCATTTGGTATATACACCAATTCTTTGCAGCAGCCAATGCAACAATAGTCCTTACTGTCACCATCTTTACAACTAGAGAGAAGGTTTCTTGGTAGTCTATTCTAGCAGTCTGACTATACCGTTTTGCTACTAATCTATCTTTGTACCTTTCTACTTCACCATCTGCCTTATGTTTGATTTTGAATATCTATTTACAACCAATTACAGGTTTCCCATGTGGCCAAGGAACCAGATTCCAAGTGCCATTTTCATCAAGAGCTTGTTATTCTTGCTGCATTGCTGCTATCCACTTCTCATCATGTAAGGCTTCTTCATAAGAATTAGGTTCACTAACAATTGAAAATTTCCTTAAACAAGCTCTATATATGGGAGAAGTATGCTGATATGAAACACAATTGGACAATGAGTGAGGTTTCTGCTTCCCAAAAGTGATATATTCTTGATGCCAGGCTGGTGTAATCACAGTTCTACTAGATCTCCTAGTGATACTGGTGGTTGGTTGACTCTCAGGAATACCAACAACATCATTTATAGTGTCATTCAAAGTTGTGGACATCTCAGAATCTTTAGGTACATGATCAATAACAGTCTCTACAGGTACATGATTAATAACAGTCTCTAGAGGAAATTGATCTTGTTCTGGTTCTAATGACTGAATGAAGTCTAGAAATAGAGAAAATGCATCATCATGCCTTTCCTTAAAACGAAATATATGCTCCTTATACACCATATCCCTACTAACCATGAACTTCTTGTCAACAATATTATAGAGAAGATACCCCTTCTTGGTCAAAGAATAACCCATCATAACACAAGCAGCAGCTCTGGGAGAAAATTTGTCTTTCCTAATTAGTGTGGTAGCATAACACAGACATCTAACAGTCCTTAAATGATCCAACGTAGGCTTCCTTTTATAGAATACTTCATAAGGATTTTACCTTCCAATGGAGGAGTACGTAACCTGTTGATTAAGTAAACATCAACTACAACACAATCTCCCCAAAAACTGATAGGTATACCACCCTGAAACAGAATACTCCTTGCTACTTCCAACATATACCTATGCTTTCTTTCCACCACTCCATTTTGTTGTGGAGTGTGTGGACAAGTGCATTGGTGAATTATGCCTAAAGAAGCAAATAAGTCTTCACATTCAATGTTAAAAACTCACGCCATTATCTGATCTAATATTCTTCACATAGTGATCAAACTGTGTTTTAACCATTTGGATAAAAGACTTCAAAACAGTAACAACATCAGATTTCAGTCGAAGCAAATACAATCATGTAATTATAGAATAATCATCAACAATAGTGAGGAAATACTTGAAACCATCATGGGAGCTGATTCTATGTGGACCCTATACATCAATATGTATCAATTTAAATACTGAACTACTTCTAGTTGTAGACATTGGAAATGGTAACCTTGTTTGCTTAGCTAATGGACATACAACACAATCACTGACAAGTTATCATTAATGGAAACTAGTTTCTTCAAGGTAGTAGAGGATGGGTGACCATGTCTATTGTAGCATAACATGCCTTCATCTTTATTCGTCTTTATATGCATCAACTTTGCACTATCTGCATTTGTGTTGCTTCCATCTCCAACCTCTTTATTCAATAGAAAATATAAACATCCTGTCTCCTTACTAATCACCTTGACCTTCCAACTAAACATGTCCTAGAATACATAAAACTCAGGAAAAATTCTTACAGAGCAATGTAAATGCCTGGTTAATTGAGAAACTAAAATCAGATTATACTTTAATTCAGTGACCACTAAATCATTAGCCAACACATCACCATTATCCCATCTATAACTACTCGTGTGTGTTATTGGTGCAGTATCTCCATCAGACAATTGTACATGGTTCTGATCACTTTGTTCTAATGCAACTATGTCAAACAAATCATCTATTGATGTTGTTATATGGTTTGTTGCGGCAGAGTCTACCACCCAATATTTAAGTATATTACTGATAGAGAATGAGTGATCCATACCAGCTTGATGCACTGCACGGATCATAGAAATCTCCTTGTTCAATAGCCGGAGAATTTGACCATATTGCTCTTGTGTGAATGTAGGAGGTGTTTGGCCAAGTGAATCATTCTCAACAACATTGAGATTTGCTATTCTATTAGAACCATTTCCAGACTTCTTCCTGAATTTTAGTCTGGTGGGTATCCAACAACACGATAACAAGTTTCCTTGGTGTGGCCCTTTATTTGCAAACCTCACACTGCAGATTGTAGTCCCTTTTTGTCTTGTAGAGTGTTGATTGTTGGTGACCTCAACCAGCATATAAGGCAGTAGAAGTAGAGGAACCTGCATTTCTGTCACGACCCAAAATCGAGCCGCGAGTGGCACCCACACTTATCCTACTATGTGAGCGAACCAACCAATCTAAGACCCCATCATATTGAACAAAAACACAAAGCGGAAGACTTAAAACTCATTAACGAAATCAATTAAATAACTTCTAAAATTTATAACTCATTATCCCCAAAATCTGGAAGTCATCATCACAAGAACATCTATCCTCAAGTTACTAATCTAAAAGTATCTAAGAAGCTAAAATAAATAAAAGGCTAGTCCATGCCGGAAGTTCAAGGCATCAAGACATTGAAGAGAAGATCCAGTCCAAGCTAGAAGCATTAGCTCACCCTGAAATCCGGTGTAGTGAAGACTGGCTAGAATTGCTGTTGAGTTGAAGACGACGGTACGTTTGCTGCATTCCCCAAATAACAAAGAAAGAAACAACAAGTAGGGGGTCAGTACAAAACACAAGTACTGAGTAGGTATCATCGGCCAACTCAAAATAGAAAACAGTATATATCAGTTCATATCATAAATCAACTACAATACTCAACATGTAGCAACAAGTACTATAATCATCAATAAGTACTACCAAGTTCATCCATGAGGACTCAAGCCTCAATACCACACTCATTTGGGAAATTAGGTTCATTACATTGAGTATATTAACATCTCTCAAGATTCATTATCTTTCTTCCTCTTGTGTCGGTACGTGACACTCCGATCCCCTACTACTATGTGTCGGAACGTGACACTCCGATCCCCTAATTCTACGTGTCGGTTCGTGACACCCGATCCCCTAATACTATGTGTCGGAACGTGACACTCCGATCCCCTAATTCTACGTGTCGGTTCGTGACACCCGATCCCCTAATACTATGTGTCGGAACGTGACACTCCGATCCCCTAATTCTACGTGTCGGTTCGTGACACCCGATCCCCTAATACTATGTGTCGGAACGTGACACTCCGATCCCCTAATTCTACGTGTCGGTTCGTGACACCCGATCCCCTAATACTATGTGTCGGAACGTGACACTCCGATCCCCTAATTCTACGTGTCGGTTCGTGACACCCGATCCCCTAATACTATGTGTCGGAATGTGACACTCCGATCCACTAACATCATTCTATCAATTCATCAAGCCTTCTTTTATACCAAGGCATCATCAATCTCAAGGTAAATTAGGGTTCTTCAAGATTTTGGATTCAAAAGCTTCATTATGCTTATTTTATCACAATCACATAATCACATTCATGCAAGCATACAATTAAGCATATAGAAGGGTTTACAATACTACCAATACATATCATTCACTATTAAGAGTTTACTACGAATAGTATCAAAACCATAACCTACCTTCACCAAGGATTCTTGATCAAGCAAGCAATCTCTCAAAGCTTTTTGTTTCCTCTTTGGTTGTCTCTCTCTATCGATCGTTTCTTTCTCTCCTTCTTCTCTCTATTTTTTCTTCTTCCAAACTCTCTCTCTTTTCCCTAATTAGCAAATAATTAGGTATAAAAGATGAGGAAATAACCCAATAAGTAACTCAAGGTCATCTCCTTTACACCCCCAAGAATTTGAGTTATTAACATTGACCCACGAAATTTATAATTATAGCAAGAATAGTCCAAAACTCCCCTTTAAAACTTACCCAGAAATTCGACCCAGACTGGGATTACGCAACCTGTGATGGCCCGTCGTGCCTACGACGGTCCGTCCTGCAGGTTCGTCACAACCTTCAGAGACTCAATTTCCTTGATGAGTCTGAGACGGTCCGTCGTGCCTACGACGGTCCGTCCTGCACTTCCGTCACGACGGACAGAGAATTGCTCTCAGTACCCAATTCTCAAGAGTTGAAGTGCTTTGAAACGGAACCTCACAACGGTCCGTCATGTCTGTGACGGTCCGTCCTGCAGGTCCGTCACAGAGTTCAGAGAGTCGATTTCAGCACCCAAATATAAGAATTCCAAGTGTTTGGAACGAGACACCCTCGACGGTCCGTCGTTCCCATGACGGTCCGTCGTTGGATACGTCGTCTCCAACAGTTTTCCAGAAATAAAATCTGCTGCTCAAAACGACTAAGCAGGTCGTTACATATACATTGCACAAGTGACTCTTGAGGGAAGTCCTAGGAAGGTGTTCTAATGCATGTCACTATTTATATGTTCTTTATGCATGACTTTGTAGTATTGGTCTACTTGTTATGAAGATGTGCACGGTATGAGTCTATATGCATGATGTCGATCTTATTGACTATATGATGAAGGTCTTGCTTGACATAAATGAAGTTGTCTTCTCTTACTATATTGATGTATGACTTGGATGTAAATGCTTGTGGTCTCATGATAGGGTTACTAAGTATGTGTGAGATTGTGGGGCTTTACATGTACATTGCACTAGTAGACTTATATTGGGGGCATGAGTTGAGTCTTATAAGGTTCTATGTGAAGTAAAATAAGTATATGTGTATAATGGCTAGGAGTTCACTGTAATGTCCTTTTAGTCTTGGTTTAAATATGTCTATGTTGTACTATACTTCTATGATAGTAAGTGTTGTCTTGTGTAGATTGTATGTATGGTTTCCTTGTGATCTTAAGGTGATGCATTGCACCAAGTATCACTAGAGGGTTACTTGGGAGGTTAATGAATAAAAGAAAGGAATGCTCACTATAAAATAGGAATAGTTCATTGTAATGTGACTTGAAATGAAATAAATTCTTATATGTGATCTTATGAAATGTTTGGCCTTTGAATATGTTTATATGAAGTATATGAATGATATAAATGCTATTGTATAAAGGTTTTATGAAGATTTACTCAAAAAGGCATGAAGTATGATTGTAAGAAAATGTCCCTTTTAAGTGCATATTTTTGCATGGTTGCCATACTTAGTGCATTCTTGTACTAACTCCATTATTCTCTACTTTTTACACAAAGTGTAGGTTATGGATGCTTAAAGGATGTCTTGAATGATGAAGAGCTTAATAGATGATTCCCAAGCTCAATGAAAGGAATCCTTAAGTTCAAGGATCTACTACTTATGTCTTTACTGTAAAGTGTTTAAATATTGTATAGTTATGTAATATGTTTTAAGGGTCGTGTCCCTAATATACTCTAATGTTGTTGAGTCTAAGATGGCAAAGAGACTTAGGGTCTAAGTATGTAATAGTATATTTTATATATATATATTAAGTAACATTTCTAGCATATGATGTGCTATAAAAAGTTTTAAATTTTCCGCTAAATTTACTATGTCAATGCGATGAATGATAACTATGGGCTTGTATGAGACCTCCGAGAGGTCAAGTACGCCATGTTAATTCTAGGGGGTGCTCCCCGGATGTGACACTTTGCTTGTGGCAAGAGTGGACATATTGCTCTATTTTGCAGATTCCGAAAACGTAGTCCTAACCCTCAGGCAAACGTTACCGAAGAAACTTTTGTGGCGGTGATTACCGACATAAACATGGTTGAGAATGTGATGGATGGTGGGCTGATTCTGGTGCAAACCGTCATGTCTGTTATGACAAAGATTGGTTTAAAAAATATACTCATTTTGAGGGGCCAAAAACCATCATGCTTGGTGATGCTCACACTACTCAAGTTCTTGGAAAGGGAGATGTCGAATTGTGTTTTACTTATGGAAGGGTATTAACTTAAAAGATGTACTTTATACTCCTTCTATGAGAAAAAATTTGATGTCTAGTTTTCATCTTAATAAATCAGGCTTTAAATAGATTCTTGAATCTGCTCAATATGTAATAGTGAAGAAGGGTATTTTTGTGGGGAAGGGGTATGCATGTGATGGGATGTTTAAGTTGAATGTTGGGATGAATAAAACATCTACTTTTGTTTATATGCTTTCTTCTACCAACTTTTGGCATGCTCATTTGTGTCATATTAATGACCGTTATGTTGGAATCATGAGTAGTTTAGGGTTAATTCCAATGGTTAAAAAAAAATTTTGAAAAGTGTGAGGCTTGTAGTAAAGCTTAAATCACTAAAAGACATCATTTTCAAGTTGTAAGAAAAACTTATTTGTTAGAATTAGTTCATACGGATATTTGTGAACTTGGTGGAATTCTAACTCGTGGGGGTAATAGATATTTTATCACTTTCATTGATGATTTTTCTAAGTTTACATATGCTTAATTGATGAAAAATAAAAGAGATGCTTTTGAGAATTTTAAAACTTATCTCCATGAGGTTGAAAATCAGTTTGGAAGAAAAATAAAAAGAATTAGAAGTAATAGAGGCTGTGATTTGAATAAAATGAGTGTAATTCTTTTGTAAGATCATTGAAAATAATTCATGAAATTACTCCTCCTTACTCTCCTTTTTCTAATGGAGTAGCAGAATGGAAAAATAGAACTTTGGTTGAATTGACTAATGTCATGCTTATTGAGTCACATGCACCTTTAAATTTTTTTGGTGAATCTATCTTAACTGCTTGTTATGTGTTGAATCGTGTGCCTAATAAAAAGTCTAAATTGACACCTTTTGAATTGTGGAAAGGTTACAAGCCAAGTTTTGGATATCTAAGAGTTTGGGGTTGTCTAACCTTTGTGAGGCTAATGGATCCCAAGATTACAAAGTTGGGTAAGAAAGTAACTACTTGTGCTTTTCTTGGTTATGCTTCAACTAGTATAGCCTATAGATTTTTTAATCTTAAAGATAAAATTGTGATAGAATCTGGTGATGTTATTTTTCATGAAAAGAAATTTCCTTTTGATTCTAAAAATAGTGGGGGTCAAAGAATTGAACAAAATATTTTTTCACTACCTAGTTCTTATACTTCTACTTTGAAAAATAAAGAAATTGGTGATTTTGAGATAAGAAGAAGTAAACGAGCTAGAGTAGAAAAAGATTTTGATCCTGATTTTTATGTGTTTAATGTTGAAGATGACCCTCTCACTTTGAAAGAAGCATTATCTTCACATGATTCTATATTTTTGAAAGAGGCTGTAAATGACGAAATGGAATCTCTAATTTCTAATAAAACTTGGAATTTAGTTGATTTACCACCGGGTTGTAAAACAATTTGTTGCAAATGGGTCTTAAGGAAAAAGTTAAAACTGGATGGATCTATTGATAAATATAAGGCTAGGCTAGTTGCAAAAGGTTTTAAACAACTAGAAGGCCTAGAATTTTTTGATACTTTTTCTACGGTAACAAGAATTACATCCATAAGACTTTTATTTTAATTGCTATAGCTGTAATTTTTTATTTGCAAATTCATCAAATGGATGTAAAAACTGCTTTTCTAAATGGAGAAAATGAAAAAATTTATATGGATTAACCCGAGTGTTTTGTTGAAGCAGGCCAAGAAAGCAAAGTATGTAAACTTACTAAATCCCTATATGACTTGAAACAGACACCAAAGCAATGGCATGAAAAGTTTGATTCCTGCATGATTGGAAATGGTTTTGAAACAAATGAGTATGATAAGTGCATATATCGTAAGTCTTGAAATAATTTCACATGTGATTATTTGCCTATATGTTGATGATTTGTTGATTTTTTGCTCTAACACGAATGTTATTAATGAAGCTAAAATGTTCTTAGAAGCCATTTTGATATGAAAGATCTTGGTGAGGCAAATTTTATTCTTGGAATAAAAATAACAAGAACATGTGAGGGAATTTTCCTTGACCAGTCACTTTATGTTGAGAAAAATTTGAAAACATATAACTTTCATAATTGCAAACATGTTGCTACTCCTTTTGATTCAAGTGTTCACTTATTTCTTGTTGAAAGTGAAAACAATGTAATAAATCAAAAGGAATATGCTAGTATAATCGGAAGTTTGAGATATGTGACTGATTGCACGAGGCCTGATATTGCATATGCATTAGGAGTACTTGGCAGGTTTACAAGCAAGCCAAGTAATAAACATTGGCATGCTATAACAAGAGTTATGAGATATTTAATTGGAACAAAAAATTGTGGTTTGTTCTATAAAAAATATCTTGTTGTACTTGAAGGCTTTTATGATGCAGATTGGAACACTTTGTCAGGTGATTCCTGTTCTACCACTGGTTATATTTTTACTCTAGGTGGTGGTGCTGTTTTTTGGAGATCGAAAAAGCAAACTATAATTGCTAACTCTACCATGGAGGCTGAACTGATTGCTTTAGCTTCAGCTAGTGAGGAAGCGAATTGATTAAGAGATTTATTATTTCAAATACCTTATTTTGAAAAACCAATTCCTCCTATTTTTATTCATTGTGATAGCACCGCTGCAATTGGTAGAGTTCAAAACCGTTATTACAACGGTAAATCCACACCTATAAGGAGGAAACACAGTAATGTAAGATCGTATTTGACAAATGGTACTATTAATGTTGATTATGTCAAATCTTGTGATAATCTTGTAGATCCTCTTACTAAGGCCTTAACGAGAGATAAGGTTTGGAGCACATCGAGGGGGGTGGGATTGAAGCCTTTAAATCTTTGAGTCATATATGAAGAAAAAACAACCTGGGGACTAGAGATCCTAGAACCAGGTTCAAAGGGAAAAACTAATCATATGATGACTTGTTGTGAAAAATGCACTATTTGTTTATTCCCTCCCTATGATTTGAGTGCATTGTTTCCTGTAGTTTGTGAAGGTTGAGTTAGTAAAACTCTTAATGAATATCTGCAGCCCGTATGGGTGGAGTGTTAAGCTTACAGGAGCACTCTCGATAGATTTCACCTATGTGATGTGCGAAAGTAGGTCGCTTCCTATTAGAATTGGGTTTATTCTCAAAAGCACTCATGAAATCAGGATAGCACATGGCCATAACGTGTTGGCTTTAAAGCTCATGTCAACACCTTGATTATTATGTGTGGACAATGATATTTTATTTCCCCTAAGCGGTTATAGTTCAAGTCTGAGACCACTACGACTCTGGAGTAAAAGTTATTGTGTCACTAAGTGGAGATTCAATGTAAAGCACATATTCATTATGTATAGTAGTCTTTCTTCAACTGATAGACTCTCTTGATTAATATTAAAATGAGTGGGGGATTGTTGTATTAGCATTTTAATATTATTATTAAAAGGTAAAAGGGACGGATTTACCCCTGAACTTTAATAAATGGTACGTATATGCCCTCCGTTATATTTTGCGTCCATATAAGCCCTTGTCGTCCAATTATAGGTACATATACCCCTCTCAGTAACGGATCCCTAATTTTTTACACGTGGCTTAATCCTATTGAACTACCCGTTTGACCCTTTTTTAACCCATAACCCAACTATCCGCCCCATAACCCAATATCCACTCAATTTCATCTAAAAGGAATCCAAATTAAAACACTCAAATATAAGCTACAGTGTATTAGCATATAATCTCCTGAAATTATATTATGCCTGCAACCAATATGGCAAGGTAGCCTTTTTTATGATTGGAAACACAGTGGAAAACGATCTCCACTATTCAAAATAAAAGCTTAACATTTTCATTTCAGCAAAGTTGTGGCTGTAATACGAGAGAAACAAGAGATATGCATGACAGCACCATGGCAGAGTATGGGATATGTATCAAGATGACCATCTTATGAATCATGTATCATATGATAAATCATGTTGTAAGATACATGGCAAAGTTTAAACGATGCATAGAAAGAAAAAATAAGCAACTAAAGAGGATTTTATATACTTTTTATAAGTCACTGAGAGGCTTGTTTAACACAAGGTATTTTATCGAGGAGAGGTTTTTCCAAAATAGATGCCACAGGTGTGCAAAAGCTCCAGAGATCCCTAAGCATCTCTTTGTACATTACAACAAGGACTGGCAGATGAGGTCTTATTTCATAATCTTTATGCAATGAACCATACCAAACACACCGAAAAAATTATACTAAGTAGGGAAAGTACAAAAAAGCAGGTTAAAACAATGCGAAAAAAGCAGTACCCATGTGCATTTGTTGGACAGTTCATGTAGAGAATTGTACATATCTAATCATAGACGCTTTGAAGAAAGGAATAAAAGCAAAAATGCTTGTTATGCTTGCAATTAGATGTCTTTAACCCTTTAAGTTCTGATGTAACTTGAAAATTACATACGAATCAGACACTATGGACTCTTTGAATGCTTACAGAGTATAAATTCACTCTGTAAGTTGATAGCTTACAACGAAACGTTTCTGAAATGGTAACTTCAAAGGAGATATTGAAAAGCATGTTGGGTAGCTTATATTTGGGTGTTTTAATTTGGGTGTTTTAATTTGGATTCCTTTTGGAGGAAATTGGGTGGGTATTGTGTTATGGGGCGGATTGTTGGGTTATGGGTTAAAAAAAGGGGTCAAACGGGTAGTTCAATAGGATTATGACACGTGTAAAATATTAATAGTCCGTTAGTGAGAGGGGTATATATATACCTATAATTGGACGGAAGGGGATTATATGGACGCAAAGTATAACGGATGGCATATACGTATCATTTATTAAAGTTCGGGGGTAAATCCATCCTTTTTCCCTTATTAAAATGTATTAATTTGCAAGAGTGCTAAATGTTCAACAGTTAGAGACATTGCTACCATTGGTGACATTACTTGTCTATCAATGCTCATAAACATTTTTTTTTTCATTATCTTTTGGTTACAAAAACGTTCCAATGAACCTTGGGTCAGCTGTTTTTGGACAGCATCTTCATTGGCATTTGTTGCCTCAACTTTATTTCATCTTTAATCCTCCATTATACTTGTAACATATGTAACTCCTAAGACCATTTATCTTCACTAATTAGTACACCATTATCTTCCTATTCATTGTTAGGAAGACTTCTTCTACTATAAATAGTAATGGTATTCATTTGGTTTAAAACATACAACACACAAGAAAATATAGAGTGCATAAAGTGTTAGTCTAAAAGAGAGTTCTTATTAGTTGAAGGGAGGTGTTCTGTTTTGTGGAGCTTTGGACCCAACTCTTGTCCAGAGTTGTTGAGTTATATTTTGTGAAGTGTGTTGTATCCTGGAGGGGATAAGTCAAAGAGGACTACTGCTGGACCGGTGAAAACATTTGCTGCAGTGGGCTTGAATCTCCTTAAAGAGAGAGAGATCTCCGCGCCTCAGCCTGAAGAAATTTTATTTCTTCATTTCATTTTCAATTGTAATCTTGTATTTTGTTATCTTGTAAGTTTGTTTCACTAGAAATATCTAATTAAATTCATAGTCACTAACAAATGCATAAGAGAAACGAATTTAGGATTTAAAATTTATCGGTCCCAATGATATCAAGTTAAAAAAGTAGTTTTTCTATGTTCCACAAGGGAATCGTGCCTTCAATGAGGAGGGCAATGAAGCTTAAGCAAGTTCCCATTTATCTCGTTGGACCAAGATCTTACTTTATTGGTAGATCCCACCAAATAGTTTTTATATATTTAATTGACTTGATTTCACAGAACATACACCCGATACTCTTGGTTCGCCCTGTTCAACAACAACAACAACATACTTAGTGCAATCCCACATGTGGGGTTTCGGGAGAGTAGAGTGTATGCAAATGTTGCCCTGACCTTATTGAGGTAGAGGTTTCTTCTGAAAGCCCCTCAACTTTAAATAAAATTTCCAATATATATATATATATATATATATATATATATATATATATATATATATATATAAATATATATATCTTATCTGTTTTCCCTTTTAATCATGTATACATATTTAGTAAATTTTTCCGAGTAAGCAGTGTCACGTGACACCCCATGACTACTATTAAATCCGCCCCTGCCCATACTACATGGTCGGTATGATCACCACTCTGTAGAACCTACCTGTCCATACTCCATATAATATGGATTAAACGTTACCTTTAGTTGCTGAAGAATAAGTATATTTGTAACCTTTCGGATTTCTCCACTAGAACTCATCACCTCCAAGGATGATAGGAAAAACAAAAGCATCAAATCTATTTTGGGGGCAGGGGTGTCCACATGGGCTTGACTTGCCAAGTATGTTCATATGTATTATGAAACGCCATCTGTTCATATGCATTATGAAACGCCAAACTAATTTTAGAAGTACGTATATGGTATGTAAGAACATATTTCAAAATTTGTTTTATGTGTTACGGTGATTGTATAGGCTGACTATTTTATTAATTCATCCATTAGTACCTGATTGTTATACTGTTGAAAATTTATTGATATCTATTTGAAGATCTCCTTGGTTGGTACAATCTGATATAGAAGGTGCAAATTAATGACAACGAAGAAAATTACTCTATTTTGCATAGTTGATTGTTCCACTGATACATGGGTTTTTCTTGTATTTAGAGTCTTATTTAATCATTGGTATATTTAGGACTCTTTTGAGAAAATTTTTCAAATACGGTTTTCCTGGAGTCTTTAGGATTCTGCTCTTAGAGGTTCCTTTATTTGTGTCTCAGGCATATATGGCAGTTAGAATTTAAACCTTGAACTAGATCATCAATTCAGGATGATTTAGAGAATATGGTATAGAGTTAAATAATTCCCTTCAATCTGGTGGGGATTGATTTCTCTATCTAGTTGAGTGTATATTACTGATGATAGAACTGGCATTTCTTGATTTCTTTTGTCTGGACGGAAGTATCAACATCAGTTTCCGTTTGGTTTTGTACCTTATAAGCTAAGTGAGTTGGAGATTATGCTTTTGTTTTCCATTTGTAATAGGACATTTCTTTCAGACTTGAATGAATTTCCTTGGGGAATAGACAAAATAATATGCTTGCTTTTGTTAATTTGATGTGATAATGAATGATCTTGCCAAAACTGGTGGGGATCGGATCTCAATATCTGGTAAACTTATGTATGTATACTCAAATTTTGATTCTGATTAACTGAGAAATGAAGTTACTTTTCAAGTTTACTCTTTAGAAATTAGTTATTCACATTCCGCAGATCCTATCTTGTCTAACATTGTGAACTTTTTGGCAAGTGTGTCTGGTTTCTTCTCTTTTCAGAAAAAGAAAAATGATGTTCAAAGTTGTTAGCAATAGCATCTGTGTTATGTTGTGGATGTCTAAGCGTTTGACTTTGTTTTGTAGGGAGATGCTCCAGCACTGATCATACACCCAGAAAGTTGATATTTATAGTTTTGGCATTGTTCTGTGAGGGGTCATAACAGGGTTGCTTCCTTACCCGAGCATGACTGCTGTGCAGGCCGATTTTGTTGTTTTCAACAAAGGCGCACGTCCAATAATCCCCAATGATTGCTTGCCTGTTTTATCTGATATCATGACCTGCTGCTGGGATTCTGACCCCAATAAGCGGCCAACTTTCTCTCAGGTGGTCAAGATGCTTGAGGCGGCTGAAACAGAAATCATGACTAATGTCAAAAGGGCACGTTTCAGGTGCTGCCCTCCTCCTACGGATACTGGGAAAGATTAAACTGGAGGCAAAAGTTGTTCAATGGAAAAACTGATTTTGAGTCTGCCATGTGTATCTATCAGGCAATCTCTTTTCAGATAGAAAAGGGTTATAGTTATGAGAAAAAACTAAACATTTCTCTGTTGTACTTTGTTTCTTTACTTTAAACTGTAGATTTAAGACAGCGAGTAGTTGCTAATACAAGATAACTGATGTGCATCTATGTATGTCAGATTTTGGCTGTGTTTGCTGAATTTGTTCAGAGTTATATCAGGTTCTGAATTATATGAAATGCTCATCTATGCCCGCAGCCTCGTTTTTGTGTTACCCTCTGATAGTTTTATCAGTGCATAGCACCTAAAGGTACAGGAGAAATACAAATTGCCTCCTTTGCAGTAAGGCACAATTAAGCCTCTGGTAAGTGTGCAAAATTTGTAGAATTTGCTTTATTGAAGTATTGGTAACTTTTCAGATTGTATTGCTTTGATTTTGGGGACCATAACTTCCTCAAACTCTTTTTGAAGGATGTATGGTCACTTTTCCACCTTGTTTTTAAATAATAGTCAGTGTACTAGATTTTCAGATTTCATAACTTAAAGGACACTATTTGTGGAGTTCCGCTTGTGGTATTTGAATCTCAAGGACAATGACTATTTTACAATTACAAGGGTTGGAAAGTTCCACTTATCGTACTTTCTCATCCTTCGATTTTATTATCTTCTGACTTTTATTGTTCTTTTTGTTTCGGTTATTGTGTTATTTGTTGGTTTTACCTTCTTTCTCCATTATCATTTTACTATATTTTCTTTTCATGCCTGTTGTGACAATATGTTTTATTTGAGCCGAGATTCTATATATTTAGACTCAATTTGTGAAATTTCAGTAGGTATGTTGAAGGGTTGAAAAATAGTTATTTTTACCCCAAACTAGTAAATAAACCTCCAACATGAAATCTCAGCATGATATGTTTAGGTACAACATTTTTGTTTGAAAAATATCAGTGGATAAAATTACTTGGTACTTTTAGCTGTTTGATTTGTAAAGTATTTCCAATAACATTTCAAGAAAAAGTAACCAGCCTTGTTTTATTTATTGAAGTATTAGTAAACAAAATTACTTAATATTTATACTCATCGAAGATGGTAGATAATTAATAAACAATTGAACTATGTATAAATTTGGTCGAGCACGTGGACTAGTGATTCTAAATCAGGCTTTATTTACAACCCACTGCAATCTGTCTTGAGGTTTTGTAGTTTCATACGTCATAGCAAAGATCCGTTAATTAGTGTAATGTTTATATGTAATGACCTGGAGGTTAACCTATAATAAATGGCATCCTCAAGTCATCACACGGCGAATGCGACCCCGAGAAGTCCCACACAAGCCACTTGTATCAATCATCGCATAATATACTATCGAAAATAAGTAAAAATTTAAAACTTTCTTCACACACGCATTAATACGCAAGCGGAAGACTTCTTTAAAACATCTAACATTTACAATGTCTCTTTAAACCATCTAATACTTTGAATGTACAACATTGGGACTAAGCCCATACAAGACATAAAATAAAGACTAAGATATAAGGAACATGTGGGTATTGTCCTCGAATCAATGAGGACTCACCAATACTTCATATTCAACCCTTAGAAACCTATCCATCCTCCTTGGTATATCAAGACTTCCGATTCCCTACACATTAGTCAAAAAGGGAAAACAAAGGGTTATCACATTGAATGCACTAAGTATGGAAGCCATGAAAAAGGAACATTTAGAGTATGCATATGCTTTCATGACATTTTAGTAAAAAGCTTCATAAAAGAGTTTAAGAAACATATAACAAGTCATCAATCACATATAAGACACATTCAAGTAACATTCATCACATAATCATATTCACATGGACCCCTCTACTAAAATTTATCCTAAGACCCACCTAAGTAAGATATGAAGTGACCGCCCATATAATCCCTTCACACACACCTAGATGATTCTTAAGACTACCTAAAGTAAAGTTATTCCAACATATCCCATATCACATAGTTCATCTTCAATAAGACAAGACTTTACATCATTTAGACTCCCTACCTAAGGCTACTCTAAGTCTCACCTAAGTAAAACATGAAGAGACCACCTATACACTTTACATCATTTAGACTCCCTACCTAAGGCTACTCTAAGTCTCACCTAAGTAAAACATGAAGAGACCACCTATACACTCTCTTCAAGCCTACCTAAGCAATCCTCAAAGTTACCCTAGATAAGTACCCTTTATATAAAACATACTTCATTAAGAAACCATATTTTCATTAAAACCATTTTGAGAGAAAACCATACGTTTAGAGGACTTCATATAATGATCTTTGAAAAGACCTAGGGAACCTACATCCTAGCATCTTCAAAGCCTACTCGTGCCATGTCTAGATAGCGTCACATTCCACTACCTAAACGTTGTAGAACTTCTCCAACACTAGAATGTATCCCACGAGAAGGATACCAATACGGCTTTCAACTTCAAAGATATCATAACCTTATTTACTTGTTTCAAGGCTAAACATACAAGACAAGGGTACTTTAGCCTACCAAGTCAAGGAATCACATATTCACATACTTTCATGCATCAAGAAGAGGGACTTAGGTCTACCAAATCAAGACACAATAATCATCATAGACTACCAGAGCCACATATAGTCATTTAGAGGACAACATGCTTAAACCTAACACATACATACACAACATCATCATATATCATCACTTAAGAAGAATCATACCCTTAGCATTCATACAAGATCACATAAACATGATAAGAGTATTGTACTACATATCTGCACATTATACAAGATTAACACCTACATCACATCATACTTCAATTTACATGTTCATACAAGCCATAACACCTTATACATGATCACATCACTTCACATAAACATCTTCACATTGTACCTTCATATAATCCATAAACATGATTCTACTACAATTTACATAAATAATGCCGACAAGGCCATCTTCATCACATAATCAACACATAAACACCACCACCATAAGTGGACCATACCAATCAATACAATTCAATACCAATTCTATATAATATAGAGAGATTAGGTCATCTTACCACCATTCCATCATAATCAACAACAATCCTTAGCCATTCCAACCAATTCAATTCACAAAGGCTCTTACCAATATCCATCAACACAATTCCAACCCAACAATCCAACAATATACAATATGAATATAATCAAACTAAGGCAGCCTATATACCATTCAATCATGATCTATACATAAATCAATAGCCCAAAGAAATCTACACATGAATTCACTATTATCAAGCCATAATCAATTCACTCACATTATAGTCAAATTTAGAGATTTGAGAAGGTCAAGGGTTCATGGAGATTTTCAATGGAAAACATCAATTATACTTCAATAACATCATATCTTAACATTTGAAAACGTTTCATGGAAGAACCCATGACTTAGAGTAGAAATTGGACTTTTTCATAAACTTGAAGATATTTAAAATCATCTTTGAAATTGACTCTAAGGTGATAGCAAGCCTTAGATGAAGAACTCCTATACCTTATTAGAAGCAATCTAAAGAAACTTGAAGAATAACTCCATTGAAATCCATCAACCAGGTTTTTGGAGAGAATTGGGAGGGAAAGGATTTTGACTTAGGTGTTAGGGTCTAAGTGAGAGCTAAATCACTTTAGTACTCTTAAAATACCCAAATACACCTAAAATAGTTGTCCCCCTAATTTATAAGACTTGGGGTTTAACACCTCTAAAACGAATTAGGTGAAGCTAGATCCTAACACGTGTGTCATGAGGTTTTAAAGTTCTAAATGTTTTATAATAGTGTTTTGAGGCAGTGTCTAAAGTTTGGAAGTGTTTGGAGGTCAAACGTCCAAGAACATCCATATGTTGATAATGCCATTATGTGGATTACTTGGAAGGTGACTTATATGTGAACTTGGTGTTAAAGGTGTCTCTTCTACTTATTTATGAAGTTTTTCTCAAAATAGCATGTTTTATACAAATGTCCTTTTAGCATGGTTTTATTGCATGTAACCATACTTAGTGCACTCTAATGTACTAATTCCATATATTTTGTCTTATCTCTAAAGGTGTAGGTGGCATTTGAGAGGAGTCATTCAAGTGAAGTTTGGACATTAGTATTCATTCAAGAAAGTTGTGGTATGTCCTCAATTGATTCGAGGACATAACTTTGTTTAGTTATCTTATTCAAGAACATTGTAGTAGACTTAGATACTTTCTATATTGTTGGTGTATGGACCATGACCCAAGATATTCGTGTGTCTAAGATGTCTAAGAGAGACTTAGCAATTTCCTTATGTTTTCTATAAAAGAGATTTTAAGACGATATTTTGTGAAAAGTTTTAATTTTCATATATGTTTATGCAATGAATGATGTCTAAGGGCTTCTATGAGACCTCCGAGAGGTCGAATACGCCGTGCCACGATTTGAGAATTCCATATCTTCTAGGGTATACTCTCTGAGTCGTGAAAAGCTTGGTTCAAAGCATAAGGTTATGAAGTAGTCTTTAGGAATCAAAAAGTCTTATTAAAGCCACGTCTAGTAGAGTATGGTTCATTGGTGTGAGTCGCGACACATCTATGAGCGAGAGGCTATAGGACGATAGAGTTTTCCTTCTTCTCTATTCTTGTGTCGTGTCGTAGAGTTAAAAGTTATAAGTGTCTATTTTTAATGATTCTCCTTGTGTTTATAGGAAGATGAATACTAGAAGGATGGCCGCAAGAAGAGTTTAAGAAGAAAGAGTGAATGATGGAGTTCCTCCCCAAGTTGAGCAAGTTGATAAAGTTCTCCAAGGTGGACAAGCTCCACAAGATGTTCAAGATCCTCAAGGTGAGCAAGTCCCTATTGCGGGTCAAGGGGATGAGGTTTTGGTGGTTCCCCCCCCCCCCCCCCCGACATGACTAATAGGGATATTAGAGAGTCTCTCCTTGCCCTAGCCCGATCCATGACAACTCATGTGAATAGGGGTGTTGAGCCTAGGGTAAATGCTTTAGAAAGTACCATGACCTCTATATTGAGGGACTTTGTGAGGATGAATCCTACTATATTCCGTGGTTCTAAGGTGGGAGACGATCCCCAAGAGTTTCTTAATGGTGTGTACAAGGTGTTGAGTGCCATGGGGGTGACCTCTATGGAGAAGGCGTAGTTAGTTTCGTACCAATAGAGGGATTTTGCTCAAGTGTGGTACGCTCAATAGAAAGATAATAGGCTGTTTGAGTCGGGTCCCATAGAGTGGGAAGAATTTAAGGAAGCTTTCTTAGGAAAGTACTTTCCCCGTGAGAGGAGAAAGGTGAAGGTTGAGGAGTTCATTAACCTTAGGCAAGGTAATATTTAGTGTTGAAAAGTATTCCTTGAAGTTTACCTTGTTGTCTAGGTATGCTCCATCCTTGGTTTCTAAACCTAGGCATGAGATAAGTAAGTTTGTGATCGGTGTTGCCGACCTTGTGAAAGAAGAATGTCGTACGGCCATACTCCATAATGACATGAACTTGTCTAGGCTTATGGGGTATGCACAATCCATTGAAGAGTCCAAACTTAGTAGTATCTCAAGGAATTTGAAGAGGAGTGGATCCAAAGAGCAAAACCAACCAAGTTTTAAGAAGAGGGCTCCAAACCAAGAAGGATCTAGTGCTCCCAAGGTTAAGATTGAGAGAGGTAGTGGTTATCAAAGTGCCAAGCCTACTTGTGTTACTTGTGGGAAGAGGCACTTTGGGAAATGTTTAGCCGGTATTGGTGGTTGCTTTGGTTGTGATAAGGATGGTCATAAGGTGAGGGATTGTCCTACTATTGCAGCTAGAAGAAGAGAGGTCAAGCAAGTTCCTCCTAGTGCTCCGGAAGGTAATGCTCCAAAGAGGAATCACTTCTATGTTCTTCAAGCTAAAGGAGCAAATTTGGGTGGTGATGCGGGTAAGCTATAGTTTTCTCTCTTTAGTTGTTATGGGTTCCTTCTAAGTGGGGTAGTATGGTGAGTAAGGGATTTTTGATTTGTTGTCTCCTCTCTTCTATCCTATTCAAGCTTGAGAGATAGAATGTCATAGTAGCATGTTGCATGATTGTTTGGGAGTCGTGTTGAAAATGAATATCAATTATCTCCTTGCATTGTGCATTTCATGAAGTTATGATTATGTTGTAAAATGAGTTTATATGGTTTTGTCTCTCATATTTTCACGCTTCCATCATCAATTGCTTAAAAGTTGCATTAAGGTGCTAGTAGAATACTTTAAGATTTAGCACCTTACTATAAAGAATTTGGAAATTTGGCTAAATTGTTACTTTATGAAAAATGGTTATAATGTGCATAGATTTGATGTATATGAGCATGATAATGTGTGTGAAGGAGTTCCTCCTATATTAAATGAAGAGTGTGAGTTTTATTGCATGATGAGTTATAGAGATAGTTTCTATCTTGCTTGTTGTGTTTTGATTTCTTAATGTTGCGAAATTGATGTTTCTCCTATATATGTGTTTGGTGTATTCTGTGGTATGGTCATGTAACACCTCTTAGACGAATTAGGTGAAGCTGGAGCCTAAAACGTGTGTCATGAGGTTTTAAAATTCTAAAATCTTTTATAATAGTTTTTTGAGGTAGTGTCTAAAGTTTAAAAGTTTTTGGAGGTCAAACGTCCAAGAACATCCAAGATGTTCGAAAGTTTTGCCTTGAAACGTGCTTGTGAGTTTTAGTGTGCCTTTGTATGTTTTACGTGTTGGTTTTCGTTAAAATCGATTTGAGAGGTTCCTAACATGTATACGAGTGTATTTGGGTTGTAAACATTTGGGTATGACTCTCAAGGACCAACCTTAGGGTCCTTTAGGAGGACCCAACCTTGGGTTCAAGACTGCCACAACATTCTCCATCTATGGAGGGCATCGACGCCCCTTTGACCAATCGATGCCCTGTCGATTGGGGCGTATCCCCATACTTAGTGTGGGAAGCTTATCCCTTTGTGGAAGATCCTCTGACTCAAACAACGGACCAGAAGGACGGTCCGTTGGTGGTTCGACGAGGCGTAGATGGTATCCATCGATTGACGCCTGCATATTTTCTACAGGTTTCTCGGTCGAGGGGTGTTTTGGGAATTTTGCCTACTGTTCTAAAAATAGTTTGGGCGGTTACTTAAGGGTATTTTGGGTATTTTAAGTGGTTTTATAAGCCTAGAACCCCAAGTCAAGTCATTATTCAAAAATCAAAAACCCCAAACCCAAAGAAGAACTCTATTGAAGCTTGAAGGGAGATTGAAGCTTAGAGCGAGATTTCTCTGTCAATTTTTCATCTTTTAGTGTATTTTCATCACTTAAGGTATTGTGTTTTATCCTTGAACTCTCTTTCTTCAAGGAGCCAAACTTCAAAAGGATTTTCCCAAGACTTTCTCAAAGTATGAATTTCTAAATTGAAGTCTAGACATGGGTTCTTGCATAAAACGTTTTGAATCAATGATTTATGATTGAATTGATGTTACTTTGATAATTTTAGGTCAAAAACTCAATGAACCAATGCAAATCATGATTTCCTTATTATGGCTCTAATGTGAGTGATTTGATAAGGCTTAATAGTATTGAATTCTTGTGTAGATTACTTTGGGCTATTGAATATGTATAACTTATGTTATAATTGTATATAGGCTGCCTCAATTTGGTAATTCTCATATTTTATTATGTTGATTCATTGCATGTTTTGATTATTGGATTGGATTGGTGTGTATGGCTATTGGTAAGAGCCTTTGTGAATTGAATTGGTTGAAATGTCTATGGATTGGAGGTGTTATTAATGGGATGATGGTATGTGAACCTAATTCTCTCTAAATTGTGTAGTATAGGTCTTGAATTGTGTTGATTGGTATGGTCCACTTATGGCGGCGGTGCTTATGTGCTATACTTGTGAAGAATGTTGCCTCGTCGGCATTACTTTATGAACTGTGATAATATCATGTTATGACTAGTGATGTTGATCAATGTGAAACATAAAGTTATTATGTATATATGTAAAGTGAAAGCATATGTTATCTTATTTGATTATAGGTGATCATGATAGACTATAGAGATGTCTTTATGTGTGTATACTTGATGTTGAAGTATGATGCTTCCTAATTGACTATGTGAGTCTTATGATGGATTATGTATATGCTTCTAAAGTAATGAATAGGGTGACTTCTAGTAGACTTGGTTATCCATATGTGCTTTTTGAATGTTGTTCTATATGTGATAAGATGAAGATGTGTGTGTCTTATTTTAGTAGACCTATGTCGCTTACTTGATACATGAAAAAGTGTATATGAACTCTTGACTTAGTAGGTCTAAGTACCTTTGTCATGTATGTATATGTGTGATTGAAACATAACCTTAAACATGGTTAAGAGGGTCATTTACTTGGAACCTTCCAACTAGAAAGAAAGTTATGATATCCTTGAAGTTGAAAGACGTAATGGTATCCTTCTTGTGTGAATGATGGACTTAGGGGTAGGTTGGCTGGAACGACATAAACCATCTCTAAGAAAGTCATTGAGCTATCCTACTAACCATTGTATGGCAGCCCTAGTGGACCCTCTTTAGAAAGGTTTACTGTGACTTGGTTGTGACTATTATATGGTACCTCTCCATATGCCCTTGTTATTGAACTTACTCTATGAGAAAAAAGGCTAACATCGAGTGAGTATGCTTGGGGAGTGACTATACTTAAGTTGAGACTAGAGTACAAAGATACCTCTATATTCCTTAACCATGTGCCTACATGGGATGTGTTCTAGTTTCACCCTTGGCAAGTAGAACACTCTCCATCAGAGTAGGGTAGACTCCGAATTTCATGCCTAGCTAGTATGGTATATGTAGGTTATTGCCTATTCTCATCATGTGGGATACATTCTAGTATTGGATAAGTTCTACAATGTTAGGTAGTGGAATACGCTATGTAGACATTGCACGAGTAGGCTTTGAAGTTGCTAGGGTGTAGGTTCCCTAGGTCTTTTCCAAGACCATTATGTGAAGTCCTTTAAAATGGTTAAATGAATCTTAATTGACTTAATGAGTGATTATGACCTAAGTTAATGAAAGTTGAATGGAAGTATCTTATCATAGGTAGTCTTAAGGATTATTTAGGTGTGCTTAAAGAGGGTGTATGGGCGGTCTCTTCTTGTCTTACTTAAGTTTGTCTTAGGATAACCTTTGGTAGGAGTATTGTATGCAGTGGCGGAGGGAGAATTTTCAATAAGGGGGTTCAAAAAAAAATTAATCACGTAAATAATATCCACAAATAAATGGGTTGAATAGGATATAAATAAGTTGGATAAAAACTATTACCTTAGAGCACATATATCTAAAAACTTAAATACATAATTATAATTGTACTCTACGAGGTTTCATATCTTGAAATGTCTTAATAATAGCATCATTAGAAATACTATCAAATACATCTTTTCCTACGAAAGGCACCAAACAACCACTAAAAAAAGCATCACTCATTTGACTTTGCAAGTCATTCTTGATAAACTTCCTTGACGAGAAAGCTCTTTCAACGGATAAAGTGGCAACCGGTAGAAGTAGAGTTGTAACACCCCATAGCCAAAACAGACCAAAAATTAGTTTTTTAGTAAAATTTACAGGTGCAACCAACGGTGGCATCGACGGATCGTAGACTGACCCATGGTACGTCCTGCACAACCGTTGATGGGATCAGAAACTCCCAAAAATTTTAGCCCAGAAAAATTGGTTAAGTCTTGGACGATGGACGACTTACGGTCCGTAGGTCAGGCGACGGTCCGTTGTCCGTGACCGTCGATCAAGACTCCCTTCACCCACTCTCTGTCAAGAGCTACGGATGACCAGCACGGTCCGTAGGTGGACCTACGGTCCGTAGGTGGAAAATTTGCAGACAGTTAAGGGGAAATGCAGTTGGATCAAATTCAAATGGTAATACCTCTTAGCATAAAATGAATTAGGTGTCCCATGACCTACCAACAGATATATAATTGAATTATCATTCCATAGACACCGACCTTGCTAAAATCAAACCTCCGAGTAAAATGTTATGCTAATTTTAGTAAAAGACTGTCGAACAGGCCCAGTCGACGGACCCAACGACGGGGCGTTTGTCAGACGATGGACCGTCAGTCCTGGCCGTCGTTTGGACCGACAACAACTTTTCCAGGGGTCTTTTTGACCTTTCCCACTCCATTTAAACCCTAAGTTACGTCATTTTGACCCTAAATCATCAGATTTTAGTCAGTTTAAGCCTACAAACATAATTAAAACATATCCAAGTCAAATCATTAAATCAAAACTTCGAAAATTAGAAGCAAGAGGGGAGAAAAAGCTCAAGAACCCTAGTTCAAGAACGCCACAAGCTCCAGCAGTTCCAGACCAAAAACTTAAGTATTTTTCCGTGGATTTCATCACCAGGTATGTGGGATTTCACTAGTGGGTTCCTTCACCCATTGGGTCCCTAGTTTTCAGTCAGTTCTTGATTCTCTTATCATGATCAAACCTAGCATTTCTTGAACTTTGATAGAACTTCATGAATTTATTAAATATATGTTCCAAATCAGATTATCATGTTATTACTCAGATTATCACATGAATTTCAGAACCCTAGCTTTGTATTTATTTAGTTCTTAAATTATACATGCTAGGTCAGATATTTCAGACACTTCATATATACATGCCTCAGTTATAAATGCATAATTACCAGATTAATTATTGCATTCTCAGTTTGCATGTTCAGTTTCGAGCTATCCAGTATTTACAGAAACTCAGACATAATCAGTTAATTTATAGAATTCATTGGTAGTACCATAATACCGAGTCGGACTAGGGTTTAGCGTACCCAATAGTCCCAGAACTACTAGCCAAGTAGGTTGTAAGTCCCCTCTGTGGGCAATCAGTTTAGTGATCACACCAGCATGCCTTTATACCTTTGGCAGGGTATATTGGGTCCTCTCAATGGGGCGTTTACATCGGACTCCACATTTAGCTCATGTGGTTTTATTATCGATTATTAGTAACTCCCACAGTTCAGTCACACTCTCTGAATTGACCATTTATCAGTATATTCAGTATTCAGTTTCAACATGTTATAAATTGGTCATTGCATTTAGTTAGCTCAGAAATTCAGTATAACATGTTCAGATTATTATGCTTGCTTTTGTGCTTGTTCAGTTATGTTTTATTCAGTTTTACTCTATCCTACATGCTCAGTACCTTTCAAGTACTGACGCATACGTGCGCTACATCTTCTCGTGATGTAGGTTCAGGTTCTCAGCATCCAGATCACGCATAGATCGATTTCCGATCTCCAGTTCAGCAGATTTAGTGGTGAGTCCTCATTCTCCAAGGACAACAGTCATGAGTTCCATTTCAGTCTTTAATCATTTAGTTTTAGTTTTTGCTAGATTTAGCTGGGGCTTGTCCCAGTATTTTGAGTCCAGTTTAGAGGCTATTTTCAGACATAGTTAGATTCAGCTTAGTATTGAGTTAATATTTCTTTTGTATTAAACTCATTATTTTCAAATATCTCAGTTATAGAATATGGGTATTCCCCGTCTTTTCATTTTAAGTATGATTTAGCTTTCGCAATAGTTTATTATCTTTAGTATGCTCATGATCATGCCAGCAGGGTTAGCTTGGGATCACTTGTGGTCCTAGGTTCCGTGTCCGCGTCTCGGGGGTAGCTCGGGGCGTGACAAAACTTGGTATCAGAGCACTAGGTTCAAGAGTTCTAGGATGTCTGAAAAGCCGCACTAAGTAGAGTCCTTTTCATGGATGTGAAGTGCACCACATCTAATGAAAGGGAGGCTATGAAGTGTTTTAGGAAAAACTTCACTTTGTTATTACTCTTATCGTGCGTAAGGTATGATGTTATTCCATTCTAACTTGACGTTCTACGTTTCAGATCATGCCTCCTCGTAGAGCTAATGCTAGGAATTCGAACGCCAGGAATGCAAACGCAGCTCCTCCAGTCCCAGATCAAGAAGTATCCAATGCTGAGTTCAGGAATGCCATACAGATGTTGGCTTAGAGTATGACCCATAAGAACAATCGGGTTCATGCTCCTCTGAATGAAAATGGTGGATCAGCAGCAGCAAGGGTCCGTGACTTTGTTAGGATGAATCCGCCTGAGTTCTTAGGATCGCAGACTAATGAAGATCCTTAGAATTTCTTGAACGAAATCAAGAAGATCTTTGAGGTAATGAAAGTCACTGGGAATGATCGGGTTGAGTTATCATCATACTAGTTGAAGGATGTTGCTCATATCTGGTACACTCAGTGGAAGGAGAATAGGGGTGCAAATGCGTCTCCTATCACTTGGGATTGCTTTAGCGAGACTTTTCTCGACAGGTTTTTCCCAATAGAGTTGAGAGAAGCAAAAGCCCAAGAATTCATAAAGTTGAGGCAGGGAAACATGACAGTCCAAGAGTATGGGTTGAAGTTTAACCAACTCTCCAGGTATGCTCCTCACATGGTTGCTGACTACACGGCTCAGATGAATAAGTTTTTGTATGGAGTATCAGATTTGGTGAAGACAGAGTGCAGAAATGCTATGTTGCTGGGAGATATGAACATCTCAAGGCTTATGACTCATGCTCAGCAGGTTGAGGGTGATAAGCTTAGGAAACAGGCTAGGACTGGGAACTATGACTATTCTCAGCAGAAATCGGGTGGTGGAAATCGCTCGCAGGGTCAGCAGAAGTTTTCAGCTCCAGCCCCTTCATTAGCTTGTGTTCCATCCTCCAAGAATAGGCATGACCAGAAGGGCAAAGTACCAAGCTCTTAGTCTCAGGGAAGTGTTTCAGGCACCAAGACTTACCCCACTTGCCCTAAGTGTGCCATCTGGGCGAGTGTCTTGCAGGAAAAGAAGGATGTTTTGGATGTGGTCAGTCTGGTCACAGGTTTAGGGACTGTCCTTCTAGACAGGGTCAAGGAGGTGGTAATGATAGAGCTCAGTCTACAAATTCAGCAGCACCAGCAAGTCGCCCAGCTCAGCAGGGTAACTCATCTGGTACAGGTGGCGGTCAGCGCCAGAACAGACTTTATGCTCTTCAGGCTCGCCAGGATCAGGAAGGTTCTCCTGATGTAGTCACTGGTACATTATGGGTCTTTGACGTTAATGTTTATGCATTGTTAGATCTAGGGGCTACTCTTTCTTTTGTAACTCCTTATATAGCAGTACAATTCAGTGTTAGTCCAGAAACTCTCTCAGAACCCTTCTCAGTCTCTACTCCATTCGGTGACCCAGTTATACCTAGACGGGTATACAGAAATTGCCCTGTCACAGTCTCTGAGAAAGTCACCTTAGCAGATGTAGTAGAGTTAGAAATGGTAGACTTCGATGTCATTCTAGGCATGGATTGGTTACACTCATGTTATACCTCAGTCGATTGTTGAACTAGGATTGTTCGTTTTTAGTTTCCAGACGAACCAATGTTAGAATGGAAGGGTAGTAGCTTAGCTCCTATGGGTCGATTTATTTCTTACCTTAAGGCCAGAAAGATGATCTCTAAGGGTTATCTCTATCATCTAGTTTGGGTTAAGGATTCTAGCTCTGAAACCCCAACTCATGAGTCAGTTCTAGTAGTCAGTGAATTTCCAAAAGTGTTTCCAGGAGATCTTCCCGGAGTTCCTCCCGAAAGGGAAATTGACTTTGGAATTGATCCTTCCAGATACCCAGCCTATTTCTATTCCTCCTTACAGAATGGCTCCAGCAGAGCTTAAGGAATTGAAAGAGCAGTTGAAAGACCTTCTAGATAAGGGTTTCATCAGACCTAGCATTTCACCATGAGGTGCACCAGTGTTGTTCGTAAAGAAGAAAGATGGTTCTCTCAGAATGTGCATCGACTATAGACAGTTGAACAAGGTCACAATCAAGAATAAGTATCCCATCCCTAGGATTGATGACTTGTTTGACCAACTTCAGGGTTCTAGTCATTTCTCAAAGATAAACCTCAGATCGGGTTATCATCAGCTCAGAGTCAGAGATAGTGACATTCCGAAAATAGCCTTCAGAACTCGGTATGGTCATTATGAATTTGTAATTATGTCGTTTGGACTAACCAATGCTCCTGCAGCTTTCATGGATTTGATGAACAGAGTGTTCAAACAGTACTTGGACTTGTTCGTTATCGTCTTCATTGATGATATCCTCATTTACTCTAGGAGTGAGGAAGAACATGCAAGTCATTTGAGAGTTTTTCTGCACACTCTCAAAGATCGCCAGTTATTCGCTAAGTTTAGCAAATGTGAGTTCTGGTTGCAATCCATTGCTTTCCTTGGTCACATTGTGTCTAGTAAAATTATTCGAGTGGATTCGCAGAAGATAGAAGCAGTTAAACAATGGCCCAGACATACCTCTTCTACAGATATCAGAAGTTTCTTAGGTCTAGCGGGTTATTACAGAAGGTTCATGGAAGGAGTTTCATCCATAGCCTCACCATTGACTAGGTTGACTCGGAAGATGGTCAAGTTTCAATGGTCAGATGATTGTGAGAAAAGCTTTGCAGAATTGAAGACTAGATTAACTACAGCTCCTGTCCTAACTCTACCAGAGGGTTCAGATGGTTATGTGATCTATTGCGATGCATACAAAGTTGGCCTTGGTTGTGTGTTGATGCAGCGAGATAAGGTTATAGCTTATGCTTCTAGACAGCTTAAGGTTCATGAGAAGAACTATCCAACTCATGACCTCGAGCTTGCAACAGTGGTGTTCGCTCTCAAGATACGGAGACACTACTTGTATGGTGTTCATGTAGATGTGTTCACTGATCATAAGAGCCTTCAGTATGTGTTCACCCAGAAAGAGTTGACTCTTTGCCAGAGGAGATGGCTTGAGTTCCTTAAGGATTATGATATGAGTGTGCATTATCATCCTGGTAAGGCGAATGTGGTAGCAGATGATCTTAGTAGACTATCTATGGGTAGTGTAGCCCATGTTGAGGAAGAAAGAAAGGAGCTAGTGAAGGATGTTCATAGGCTTGCTCGCTTGGGAGTTCGCCTTATGAGCATATCAGACAGCGGTGTAACAGTTCAGAATGGGGTAGAATCGTCTTTGGTAGTGAAGGTTAAGGAAAAGCAAGATAGTGATCCAATATTGCTTGAACTTAAGGGGGCAGTCCATAATCAGAGAGTGGAGGTTTTCTCCCAAGGGGGAGATGGTGTACTTCGCTACCAGGGTAGATTGTGTGTTCCTGATGTGGGCGAGTTGAGACAACATATTCTTGCAGAAGCCCATAACTCTCGATATTCTATTCATCCAGGTGCCACTAAGATGTACCGCGATCTGCGGGAAGTCTAGAGGTGGAATGGCATGAAGAGGGATATAGTAGACTTTGTGAGTAAGTGCCCTAATTGCCAGCAAGTAAAGGTAGAACATCAAAAAAACAGGGGGTATGACTCAAGATATCAACATTCCTACTTGGAAGTGGGAAGTAATCAATATGGATTTCATCACAGGGTTACCGCGTACTCGCAGACAGCATGACTCCATTTGGGTGATAGTTGATAGGATGACTAAGTCTTCTCGCTTTTTGGCGGTCAAGACTACATATTCGGCAGAGGACTATGCCAAGCTTTACATTAATGAGATTGTGAGGTTACATGGAGTTCCTTTGTCTATCATCTCAGATAGAGGTCCTCAGTTTACCTCTCATTTCTGGAAGTCATTTCAGAAAGGTCTTGGTACTCAAGTTAACCTTAGTACAGCATTTCATCCACAGACGGATGGGCAGGCAGAGCATACTATTCAGACCTTAGAGGATATGTTGAGAGCTTGTGTGATCGATTTCAAAGGTAGTTGGGATGATCACCTTCCTCTTATTGAGTTTGCCTACAATAATAGCTACCATTCCAGCATTCAGATGGCCCCTTATGAGGCTTTATATGGGCGTAGATGTAGATCTCATGTTGGTTGGTTTGAAGTAGGTGAAACAGTTTTGATAGGGCCAAATTCAGTCCTTTATGCTATGGAGAAAGTGCAACTCATTAGAGATAGACTTAAGACAGCCCAAAGTCGTCAGAAATCTTATGCAGATGCAAGGAGAAGGTAACTAGAGTTCCAAGTTGATGATTGGGTTTTTCTGAAAGTCTCACCTATGAAAGGGGTGATGAGATTTGGAAAGAAAGGGAAGCTCAGTCCTAGATATGTAGGCCCTTACAAGATCTTGAAAAGGGTTGGCAAGGTGGCATATGAGTTGGAGTTACCAGCAGACTTAGCAGCAGTGCATTCGGTCTCCCACATCTCACTCTTGAAGAAGTGTGTGGGTAACCCAGCCTCTATAGTGCCATTGGAGAGTGTGGCGGTGAAAGACAGTCTTTCTTATGAGGATGTACCAGTTGAGATTCTTGACCATCAGGTTAGAAGGTTGAGAAACAAAGAAGTCGTTTCAGTCAAGGTTCTGTGGAGGAGTCAGTCCGTAGAGGGAGCAACTTGGGAAGCAGAAGCAGCCATGAAAGCCAAGTATCCTCACCTCTTTCCTTCCGATTCCACTCCAGCTTGAGGTAATAGTCCCTCTTCAGTTTTCCAGTCATTCATGAGTAAATTCAGTTTTAGAATCATGTTCCCTCAGTTTGTACTTTCATTTTCAACGTAATTGCATGTACTCAGAACTCAATTCAGTCAGAAATTCAGTTCTCAGTGTTTAGTAGTGGGGTTTGCAGCTCTCTCCCTCTATTTCAGCTAGTTTAGTCTTCATTCGAGGACGAATGTTCCCAAGGGGGAGATAATGTAGCACCCCGTAGCCAAAACAGACCAAAAAACAGTTTTTCAGAAAAATCTACAGGTGCAACCAACGATGACATCGACGGACCGTAGACTGACCCACGGTCCGTCCTGCACAACCGTCGATGGGATCAGAAACTCCCAAAAATTTTAGCCCAGAAAAATTGGTTAAGTCTTGGACGACGGACGAACTTATGGTCCGTAGGTTAGACGATGGTCCGTATTCCGTGACCGTCGATCAAGACTTCCTTCACCCACTCTCTGACAAGATCTACGGATGACCAGCACGGTCCGTAGGTCGGATCGTAGGTGGAAAATTTGTAGACAATTAAGGGGAAATGCAGTTGGGTCAACTTCAAATGGTCACACCTCTTATCACAAAATGAATTAGGTGTCCCATGACCTACCAACAGATATATAAGTGAATTATCTTTCCATAGCCACCAACCTTGCTAAAATCAAACCTCCGAGTAAAAACTTATGCTCATTTTAGTAAAGGACTGTCGAACAGGCCCAGTCGACGGACCCAACGACGGGGCGTCGTTCAGACGACGGACCGTCAGTCCTGGCCATCGTTTGGTCCGACAGCATCTTTCCCAGGGGTCTTTTTGACCTTTCCCACTCCGTTTAAACCCTAAGTTACGTCGTTTTGATCCTAAATCATCATATTTTAGTCAGTTTAAGCCTAGAAACATAATTAAAACATATCCAAATCAAATCATTAAATCAAAACTTAGAAAATTAGAAGTAAGAGAGGAGAAAAAGCTCAAGAACCCTAGTTCAAGAATGCCACAAGCTCCAGCAGTTCCAGCCCCGAAACTTAAGTATTTTTCCGTGGATTTCATCACCAAGTATGTGGGATTTCACTAGTGGGTTCCTTTCACCCATTGGGTCCCTAGTTTTCAGTCAGTTCTTGGTTCTCTTATCATGATCAAACCTAGGGTTTCTAGAACTTTGATAGAACTTCGTGAATTTATTAAATATATGTTCCAAATCAGATTATCATGTTATTACTCAGATTATCACATGAATTTCAGAACCCTACCTTTGTATTTCTTTAGTGCTTGAATTACACATGCTAGGTCAGATATTTCAGACACTTCAGATATACATGCCTCAGTTATAAATGCATAATTACCAGATTAATTATTGCATTATCAGTTTGCATGTTCAGTTTCGAGCTATCCAGTATTTATAGAAACTCAGACATAATCAGTTAATTTACAGAATTCATTGGGAGTAGCATAATATCGAGTCAGACTAGGGTTTAGCGTACCCAATAGTCCCATAACTACTAGCCAAGTAGGTTGTAAGTCCCCTCTGCGGGCAATCAGTTTAGTGATCACGCCAGCATGTCTTCATACCTTTGGCAGGGTATATTGGGTCCTCTCGATGGGGCGTATACATTGGACTCCACATTTAGCTCATGTGGTTTTATTATCGGTTATTAGTAGCTCCCACAGTTCAGTCAGACTCTCTGCATTGACCATTTATCAGTATATTCAGTATTCAGTTTCAGCATGTTATAAATTGGTCATTGCATTCAGTTAGCTCAGAAATTCAGTATAACATGTTGAGATTATTATGCTTGCTTTTGTGCTTGTTCAATTATGTTTTATTTCAGTTTTACTCTATCCTACATGCTCAGTACCTTTCAAGTACTGAAGCATACGTGCGCTACATCTTCTCGTGATGTAGGTTCAGGTTCTCAGCATCCAGATCATGCATAGATCGATTTCTGATCTCCAGTTCAGCAGATTTAGTGGTGATTCATCATTATCCGAGGACAACAGTCATGATTTCCATTTCAGTCTTTAGTCATTTAGTTTTAGTTTTTGCTAGATTTAGCTGGGGCTTGTCCCAGTATTTCGAGTCCAGTTTAGAGGCTATTTTCAGACACAGTTAGATCCAGCTTAGTATTGAGTTAATATTTCTTTTGTATTAAACTCATTGTTTTCAAATATCTCAGTTATAGATATGGGTATTCCCCATCTTTTCATTTTAAGTATGATTTAGCTTCCGCAACAGTTTATTATCTTTAGTACGCTCATGATCATGCCAGTAGGGTTAGCTTGGGATCACTTGTGGTCCTAGGTTCCGTGTCCGCGTCTCGGGGGTAGCTCGAGGCGTGACAAGAACAAATTTCACTAAGCGGAACACCAGAGGATAATTTGAATGTTTTTTTGTTTGGACTAATTTTTTGGAAAGATCACATAGTCCATTTAGATCAGAGAACCTTTCATCAACATCACGAACATCAACAATGTAAATTGCAAGTTGATTCTCAAGAATATTCATATTAAACTCATCAAAATCATCTGGATATAATTCAGCCATCCTCATTATTTTTTTTTGCTATCAAAACTTGAAAATGAGTTAATTGGATTCAAACAAGCAATTCCATGGAGCAAATCAGTAGCTACCTCATTAAAACGATCATTAAGCTCTTGAAATTTCCAATCAATAATATTGCAAAACACTTCAACACGGTAATGATGTAAGACTGTATATTGAGCAAGTCTTCGTCGTGACCTTAAAGAGCTAACATATGACTCCTCAAAGTTAGGTATCAAAATTTCATGTTTGGTAAAAAATATAGATACCTTAGCAATAAGAGAATTCCATTTCATCATCCCTTAAAACTTGCAATCTTTTCTTTGCTACTTCGACAAGTAGCATAGCATTTGCAACATCTTGCTTCTTTCTTTGTAAGCATTTATTGAGCTCATTTGTGATTGCTAATACATCTCTCATTAAATGTAACATGAACACAACCTCAAATGTTCTACAAGATTCAAGATGTCCCGTTGCCTTGGCTCTTTCATCCATAGTTCGTGCATCAAGAGCAAGTGATTCAAGAACTTCAAGAATAGAGCCAAACATAAGAATAAAATTGTTAAAGGATTTAATATGAGATCCCCAATGAGTATCACAAGCTCTTGAAAGACCAAGTTGTTGATTCAAGCCCCTACCGGTTGTCAGTTCACCCATATCTATTGCATCTTGAATTGCTGCTTTTTGAGAATCTCGTAAATCATCCATACGCTTAAAAGAAGATTCCAATACATTAAAAATATTCGAGACCAATACTACAGTTTTCCCACTTCAACACACTTTTTAGAAACCCCAACAAGAGTTAGTTGAAGTTGATGAGCAAAACAATGTATAGAATGAGTCGATCTACTTTCTTGCCTAATCAACATTTTATGTCCATTGACCTTACCTTGCGTATTGCTTGCCCCATCGTAACATTGTCCATGCACACTTGATGAACTCAAAGAATATTGAGCAAGTACATTAATAATTTCCTCTTTCAGGGATAATGCACTAGTATCTTGAATATGAATAATGTCAATAAGTCACTCCATCATAAATCTCATTCTATCAACATATCGTAATACAATAGCCATTTGCTCCTTGCGTGAAATATCAAAAGATTCATCAACTAGTAAGGCAAAGTAGTCACCATTTAGTTCCTCGAGAATAACTTTAATGTTTCTATCTTGCATGCAGTCACAATATCTTTTTGAATTATTGGAGAAGTCATTTGATCATTTTGAGGGGCATGTTCAAGTACGTAATTACTAATTTTATCACACCTTTTGGCATACCATGAGAGAATTTGAAGAAAATTCCCCTACTAAGTGATGATTTAGATTCATCATGACCTCGAAATGCAAGTCCTTGAGTTATAAGAAGTCTTACTACATCAACCGAAGCACTTAAGCGAATATAATATCCATGTTTAATTTGATTAGAATGCTTCTCAAATGCAGATTTAATAGATTATTGTTGTCGTAGTAAATCTTGACATTTCTTTTTTGATCGATTATGTGGGCTATTCGGCAGAACGATATGCTTGTCAAGACCACTCTTTTTGTTCCAATTCTTAAATCCTGTACATGAAAATACTTCACCTCCACCTTGATTAATGTTATGATCTTTAAATAGATAGTAATACAAACAATAGGCTGCATCTTTACTAACACTATACTCCAACCAATCATGATATACATCATCAAACCATTCATGATTAAAACGTGGCATTGCTCCAGAAATATTTGTTTGAGGGTACTCATGCACCTCTAAGCGAGGTTGAATAGGACCATTCACAAGATATGCTCTTCTAATAACTTCACGATGATTTGGATGATAATTCAATATTTGAGTTCTTTCACCGGGATCAAACTTTAAAGTACTCAAATCAAATTCTTGAGAAGAATGTGATGGTTCTTCTGAATGATTGACATTTTCTTCTTGGTTAGATTGATTTTGACTATGAGAGGCTAAACTTGATTTCGATACTGGGTAAAAAACTTCTTCATTGAATATTAAGACTGAATTGAAAGTAAAAGTTTAGTTAGAATTTAAGAGAATTAAACACACACTAAGAACAATTAAAGAAAAAGTGCACACACAATAAGGACCAAAACCAAAAAGCTTAAGCAATGGTTATTTGCTTATTAAATTATATTTCTCTATATCTCCAATTTAGATAAAGAAAATATATAAAATTAGGCAAACAATGAAACTTTAATGATATCAATAGATTAGCCAACTAAACGAAAGCACAATAAGAAAGAACGAAATAAGGTATATAAAAATCTAGTAAGAAAAAAGGGAACCAAAAACTTACTGAAGTAGTTATTAATGGAGATGAAAGAAATGATTACAATAGACTTCAAGTTTTGATAACGATCAACAGCCAACAACGTAGCAAGGAACTCGGAAGAGATAATGAAAAAATAAAACTGAAAAAATCCTAGAAGAAGAAAAGGGTCTTTTAATATTTGACTTTATAATTATGGACTAAACTAATAAATCCTAAATTTCCTTTTTTTTGGAACTAAAAGTCGTTTCTGATTCTATAATTATTTTTAAAAAATAAAAGTAAAACACCTAAAATAGAATTTGGGAAAACACCTAAAATAAAGCTGAAAAACGCCTTTAAAAAAAGCTGGAAAAAAATTACCTCGGCTGGTGTTCGAATACGCAACCCCGCCTTCTCCAGCAACAATTCTTGAACCCCCAAAGCCACTAAGCTACGCCTTTGCTATATGTTCAGGGGGTTCAACGTTAAATATATACACATAAATTAAAAAATTAATTGTATGTATATACTGTAATTTTTCGATGATGGGGGTTCGGATGAACTCCCTTGCTTCAACATAAATCCGCCCCTGGTTGTATGCTATATGGTTTGAGATGTTGTTAATGCTATTATGTCGGTTACTTGGAAGGTGACTTATATGTGAACTTGGTGTTAAAGGTGTCTCTTCTACTTATGTTATGAAGTTTTCCTCAAAAGAGCATGTTTTATACAAATGTCCTTTTAGCGTAGTTTTATTGCATGTCACTGTACTTAGTTCATTCTAATGTACTAATTCCATATATTTTGTTTTATCTCTAAAAGTATAGGTGGAATTTGAGAGGAGTCATTGAAGTGAAGCTTGGACATTAGTATTTATTCAAGCAAGTTGTGGTATGTCCTCAATTGATTGATTGACATAACTTTGTTTAGTTTTCTTATTCAAGAACGTTGTAATAGACTTAGATATTTTTTATATTGTTGATGTATGGGCCGTGACCCAAGATATTCTTTTGTCTAAGATGGCTAAGAGATCAGACTTAGAAATTTCCTATGTTTTCTATAAAAGAGATTTTAAGACGATGTTTCGTGAAAAGTTTTAATTTCGCACTATTTTTCATATATGTTTATGCAATGAATGATGTCTAAGGGATTGTATGAGACCTCCGAGAGATTGAATACTCCGTGCCACGATTAGAGAATGCCATACCTTCAAGGGTATACTCTCGGGTCGTGACATGGGGTGAATTTCCCAAAACACCCCAAGTCCATCTGTGCAGTAGGCAAATTTGCAGGTCCCCATCGATGCCCACCCATCGACGGACCGTCACCTGGTCTACGCGCCGTCGTTTGGGGTCCCTCATTTGGGTTTGCAACTCTCCAATGTGCAGTCTTCAAGGCTCTATTGATGCCCCAAGTCAATGAGCCGTCGTTTGATCGACTAGCCGTCGTTTCGGGGTCATCGTTTGGACACTGCCTGACAGTCTGCCCCTTTGAGTTGGGTCCTCCTCTAGTGCCCCTTGTAGCTCCTAGTTTGAGTCGTACCCAGACGTTAAACACCTAAACATGCACGTCTAGGTCTTAGGATCCCCCCCCCCCAATCAATTTCAACATCAAATGAGTCTCAAAACATGCAAAGGCACACACATAACCACACAAGCACGTCCAAAAGCTATTTTTTTATACATCATGGACGTTCTTGGACGTTTGACTTCCAAACTCAACACACTAACATCAAACACCATAATTCATCATTTAAAGACCTTATCAAACTCAGGACACACACAAGCACATAAGGACTAGTAGTCGAACGACTTGGTCGTTCCTTGGCGTTTGACTACAAACTTAACCGAAATGACTTCAAAACTCACATACACACTTATTAAGCTACTAGATGAGTATTACCCGTGCTATGCACGGGTAAAATGACGTAAATTTATGATGTCATTATTTTGTGTTTAATTTTGCATTCACAAAAGCCCAGAATCGTCACCAGAAGTCTAGGACCTAAGTTATATTTATATTTGAAACTTGTTGAAAATTATATTTATATAAAATATGACATATTTCTTATATATAAATAGAGATTAACTTATATCCACTGACAGTGGACAAAACAAATTACACCATCAGCTCATTTTTAAAAATATTTATTTTTAAAAATATATTACTTATTATTAATATTTAAATAATAATAATAATAATAATAATAAAAGTATTAATGATAACTTGAACTCTAAATTAATTGTATGAGTTTGTTTAAGATTCTTCTTGGTTGCCAAAGATAAGAAGATTTTTTGCAGTGTTTTCTTGTACTCATTATTTTTACCTCATTCCCCATCAACACCATTGAAGCAATTTGAGACAATCATCAATGGTAACTTTTTACTTTTTAAAAAAAAATCTAGACTAATTGATTTCATAAAAAAAATTTATTCATAACTCATTAAATCTTCTTTCTAACATGAAAAAGTTTTTGGATAGATGCTTCCATTCACTACAACAATTTGATTATTTGAGTCGAAATATTTTGTCACTTTAAATTCATATCTCGTCACAAAAAGATTTTTGTGACAAGAAAATATTCGTCAAGCTTTCGTCCCTAAAGCATGGGTCACTAAATGTATATTGAGACGAATTAGTGTTTTGTCACAAATTAGACCTGAATTGTCTACGAAATGATTTTCGCCCCTAAATGCATTCGATTCATGACAAACGTGATTGTCATAGAATTAATTTTTTTTGTAGGTAGTAACATTGTTTCGTCACTAAAGAAGTTATAATGGTGACGTCAATGATTGCGTCACTAGTTATTTATTTGAATTAGTGATGATTTATTTTGTATCCAATCATATATTATATCGTCATTGAATAAATATTATTTTGTCACTAAATACTACCTTTTACATACGCATTATCGTTTTGTCACTAATTATAATAATTAGTGACAACGCTACTTTCTTGCCATTGTGTAGCTAAATAATATCACATCGTCACTAAGAAACTACTTTTACCAACGAAATAAATTTGTAACTACATACGCATTATCGTTTGGTATAATTAGTGACAACGATTCTTTCTTGCCATTTTGTAGCTAAATAATATCACATCGTCACTAAGAAACTACTTTTACCAACAAATAATTTGTCACTAAATACAGATTATCGTTTTGTCACTAATTATAATTAGTGACAACGCTACTTTCTTGCCATTTTGTAGCTAAAAAATATCACATCGTCACTAAGAAAGTACTTTTACCAACGAAATAAATTTGTCACTAGAAATTGTCATAGTTAGCGACGATTGCAATCGTCATAAAATACAAAGTTAATTTGTAGGTAAGAAGTAGGATATTTTGGGATAAATTTTATTCTTTGTTACCAAATGTCATACTTTTTATGAATAAAATGTGATCGTCTTAAAATGTACAAGAAAATCATCGCTAAAAGTTAATAATATACTAAAACAAGTAAGATAACAACAAAAAATCTTTACAAAATAGCATCATATATTAACTAAGAACAACCAAAATAACATTCATGAGATGATATCTCATTACATACGCCTTAAAGAAAAATGCAACTTAGATATACTAAACTTGCAAAAAAGAAACGAAGTAATAAAATTGAGGTTGCTTGTCAAAATTATCATTGCAAAAGCACTTCTATAATAGTTCGTCCTTATTTTCATCTTTCACAACCTGTGTAAACAAAAATTTAAGATTTATTTCACATATAAGGTAACTTAAGCATAAAAAACATTTACAATTAGATCACTCATACAACCTGTGTTGAATTTTAAAAGTGTAATTGAGGGAATAAGATCACTTTTCCAGCAAATTAGATTCACGAGTGTACATAATATTTTTTCTTGTAGGGGAAAGCTAACAGAACAAAATTGAAACACAATTATTCTTGAAGAAACATAGTTATTATTGTACCTGAAGTGATAACTTGAGAAAGTTCATTGATCGATGTATCAAGAAAATGAAACATAGCTATATATTAGTTAAACAAGTTGTAATGAAATTATTATAGTTTAAAGTGTACTATGTCTAACCTTGATAGTGATGAGCTCATAAACTTTTCTCTTCTTAGTTCATTTCATCGACAATATCAAAATTAATTGAAAATAAACTTTGATTCATATACATTCATATGTATTCCAATTTATTTAAGTAATACTCAAAGTCGATATTATAAAAAATATTTGAACATTATTTCAAATCAATCTTAAATTTATAAAGCGTCTTTAAAAAAAGAGAGAAGCTAAAAGAATCATTAATCTTTAAATATGAAAATATGATAATTAAGTTAAAAGAAATAAGTATTTCTAAAAATGAGCGGATGGTGTAATTGTTTTTGTCCACCGTCAGTGGATATAAGTTAATCTCATATAAATATACTTGCATAAGATTGTTCGATTCAATTCAAATTTTTTTATTTTATTTTATAAATTAAAATGGTCATTCCAATTGTTTGGTATGATACACTTTAATAAAAATCCACAATTTTATTAAATAAATCAATTCGATATGATTCAGTCAATTTTTCTTATTCTTTTGACACACTTACACACAAATAATATATATATCACTTACCTATTACTAAAATAGCTACTTTTCTGTTACTTTCTTTAAAACACTTGCAAAATCAAATCCGAAGCGTATGTGTTATTGACTCATTACTAACTATCCACCACCCTACATTACATGATTAACATAATGTATCACTTTTCTACCAGTGTTCGTATCGTAATTTGCACCATGAACACATAAATCACATAGGAATATTGAAAATATTGTCCATTGCCAGAAATCTTTCGTTGCTTTGTACTTTTGTAAGAGTTGCCTCACTATTTCAAAAAGAGAATAAGAGATTAAACAATTTTTCAAAATAGAAAGCACTAAACCAATAAAAATTCATAGCTACATTTAAAAAATTACTATGGAGAACATGTGTATATGAGAGAGAGAAAGCAAGACAACGTATCCAAATCAGATGAAGATCTGGTCACGTATAATTAGGTCAACTAATGTTCAATGGTCTTATTGATTCATGCCATGTTTATTATATAATAATTTATGGTTGAGATCCATATAAATTATATACTCATCTTAATAATAAAAATGACAAAGCCATCAACTATTTTTGTTTTTTTAAAACTATAAAATAAAGCAATTAAGTGTACCCTAGCTAATATTTTTAAGAAAAAAATTAGATTGGCAGGTATATGGAGACTTTCCAACTTTTTTTACCCATTAAACCTCGTAATTGTATTGAATTTTATTAATTATAACAATTTTAAAATACTCGACACTTTTGAAGAATCCGAGTAAATATATTTTATAACTATTTGAAAACCTCCAAATAAGTTATTTTAAAATGTATGTATTATCATGTTCTTTAGTTGAATTACTATTATTTAGAACTCAATGATGTGTTTAATTTTGATCTATTTTTTTGAGTGCTTCAGAATTTGAAGAAAGCATGTGTTAAATTACTCGCGAAGAAGTTAGGTCAGTAATCAATCTTAATTCTTTTTCTTGAAAATATTAACCTGGATACACTTCATTGTTTTATTTGATAGTTCTAAAAGATAAATAATTGAAACCTTTGTTATTTTTATTATTATAATGAATATATAATTTCAATGGATCTCAACTATAAATTATATAGTACACATGTCATGAATCTATAAGATTATTGAACATCACTTGCCCTAATTATACTTGACCGAATCTTTATCCATTTAAATCAAATCAAGAAACATTTAAAAAAAAACTACTAAATGAGTACTACACCCAATAGTAAAGTTATACTCCTTCATAGGAGTCGAGGAGGCACCAAGTTAATAAATGCCAAAAACCGTGGCTACAATCTAAGGATACATTAAAAATTTAATTCTTTCTCAAACCAATATAGGATCCTTTCATCATTAGGAATAAACCAATTAACAGTTCCTTATTTTTTTCTTTGATAAGCCAATGCTGATAGGTAACAACTCTATGGAGATGCCGAAAATTAATGCAAACAATGACCAAAATATAATTGATCACATTGAGTTCCTCTTAGCATCACATGTTGCAACCAAATTGACACAAAACAATTGATGAAAACAAGCATGTGCAAGAATCAATTTAAGGAGGAGCTATCATTACCATTTCCCAGTGGTTAAAGTGGCGATTTGATAATGGTCCATCTAAGACGTCTGAAATAAATAAAACAAGATAAGTAAGCAAACCATATAATGTAAAATTGTTTGGGGTAAAAGAACGATGCAGACAATAAGAACATACCATGATTTTCTGGAGTAGCAGATGAGTATGATGCCGTTTCTTCACTCGTACTTTTATCAATATTAAAAATCGTACTAAGTTATTTACCTACACATATGCAATCGTTGAAATGACACTTTTAAGAAAATCTAACAAAATCATAAAGGTACTAAGAAAAGCATGGATTATCATTATACATTGAAAAAAATATTGAGAGAAAATCTCTTCAAAAGTTGTTTCATTATGTGAATTACCTTCCAATAAACATCACCTATGCAATTGTTAGTCTCTCTATCAGGATATTGTCTTTTGTTCGTTGAAGTAATATTTAGCAAGCCATCCAACTTTAGCATTCTCGCATCACTGCAACCTTCTGCATCTAGACTTAAGAGAGCACAATTAGGCGGTTACCATTGAAATCACTGTCAATTGTTTCAATGCCTTTAGATGGTTCATCGCTCTCTCTTGAGTTTATATTGGTTCATAGCACAGCTTAAATGAATATTGACAAATAAACTTCAAATAAAAATGTCTAACCAAAATTAATTCACAAATACAAAGGACTGATCTTCTACTTTCTTTCTTATTTTTAGGCAAAACCGACCTGTAAGATATCACTTATTTAGTACAGCAAGGAACCTGCTTAATTAATCACAAATTAGGTTTGGTCTAGAACCTCAAAGTTTTTAACAATGAATCGTGCTATTTAGGCTAAAAAAAATAGAACGTCAAGTTTTCCACAATGGGTCATTCTATTTAGCTACAAACAATCGGGATTTATGAAATAATCTAACTACTAACCAATTGCGTAATGATTGATAACCCATAAACAAATAGAGGTGGTACTAAAGAAAAACTGAATTACAACTGGGACGAATATGGTGGAAAAAATACCAAATATACCCGTCAATCCATTTGACCATTAGCAACAAAACCCTAGAACTACATAAAATTCAAATTTTATCCTATCAGTTCTCGCAAAAAGGAAAATTCATGTTTCCCACTTCTTTGCCTGCTAAGGTATGAGAGACACACCAGTCAGTCTTTAAACAATCGATTCTATGTGAATAGTACTTTAAAGTTCAAATCTATTGTACAAAGTTTTTTATCTTGAATTGAGAAGATTGTTTCTTTTGGCACAAAAATACGAAGTATAACTTTATTTTGGTTATAGGTATACACCTCAAAATGACTATAGTAAAACAGATGTTTTGAAATCCAACATGTTGGGCCGTGCTAAGCACAAGCATGCTTATCTAGGATTAGACTTTCATGTCATGTAGTTAATACTTATTAGACTTGCATTTAACCTTTCTTGTAAATGAGAAGTGTGCAATAGCACCAAAAGCATAATAAAGCTCAACTTAGAGTCCAAGTTGTGTCTACTCTTTTTTTTTTTTTTTGGAAAAAGTAATAAAAATCAACAGTAAAAGAAGGGCAATAATACACCCATATAAAAGAAGTATGTCAAATGTAGATACAAAAGTTACATTTTTTTAAGAATAAATCCTATCTTCTATACATCCAAGAATCAAGAACCTTGTGAGTGCACAAAATATAAATAAGGGATGAAGAACTATTCTTGGTGTGCAAAATTGTTTTCTACTTCATAAAAAACTGTCATTATAAGTGATAAAGGAGCAACAATCTTATGTTTTGCATCTTTTCCCCGTCTTCTAAAAAGTGCAACTAAACATTGTTTCTTTCACACTACTTGTATCACCAACCCTTCACCATAGATTCAATTTTTTCCTATCTGGAACAAAGTTAAAAGTGTAAAGGTGAAAAGTATAGAGATGATACTTACTGGAATAATTGCATTTGCTATCAAGAGTTCGTAATGTTATTGAGCTGTGATCCTCAGATTCTCAACTGCCTTTTCAATCAGAATTTTATTAATGATAAACCATTAATTTCACAAACTTGAACAACTATTTCTCATATAGCTTTGGAGCTTCTTGTGAAAACTTCCATAATATTACAACACAAGCTTTAGGACTGGTCAAAGAAGCACAGACTTTGTAAAGATATAAATAAGATTGAGATATCCAAAGAAAAAATGCAAGAAGTGTAAAAGCAACAACTATAACATCCATGCCTCAATATATGCACAATGTGTCCACGTTTTAAAGCTAACACAACATGTTTTTGGTTGATATAGAAGGCACAAAAACATTATTTTTGAACTTGAGCTTTTCTTATTCTTCAAATTGTCACATGCCTGATAAGTAGCAAAAATGTGGAAAAAGTACAAATGAACCAACCTTCATTAGTTACAACTGTTGTGATTGGTACTTTCAGCCCAAACATTGTCCTTAAATTATGGCCTATTGGCTCACCTACATGAAAATATTGGAGGTGATTATAGATTCTATATGACCAAACGTAATCTAATAACGCAATATCTGAAAGTCGAGGTAAAGACTCACACCTAACTTAGCTCTCAGATCTTAAATCAGCAAAAGACACTGGAATGTCAACAAATGTAACAATAGGGAAGACACGATGATCAACATATTTCATCATTCCTAAAGCCTTTTTATAGTTGCAGGGAGAATATTTAGTAGTTATCAATTCATCTTTTTTACATAACTAACCTTGAGGTATCAAATTAAAAAATATTCCTTTCAAACAACTGAACGATGCATAGACTCTCCAAATTTGATAACTGAGCAATAAAATTAAATTGGGAACATGTTGAGATTTGAGAGGCTATGAGCATCAACTTCAGCCTAACTTGTTGCTTAATTAATGGAAAAATCAATTTAATTTGATATGTTATTATTAACCACAGAACAGATTACTTGGTATGTTTAATGATAGTAATTAGTAATAATGTTATGAATGAGAATTCTTGAAGTACACCCATGACCATGAGGGGTGGGCATTGTTTTCTTTTGTACTTCTACCTTTCTGATGACAAATGAAGAGTTAACTTCTACCTTCAATGCTCTTTATATCGGTCACCATGGATGGATCATCATAACCAGCATGATCTCTATGGAGCTCTACCCACTTTATATGTAACATAGGATTAAGATTCCCTGAGTTGCATTGTTAGAAAAGCTACTAATAACTATAGTGTACAGAAAAAAAATCAAGGGTTTCGATCAATTTGAAGCCGTTGGATGTGTCAAATGATTGTACAAATCCTTCATGACCTTCATATGTATCAAATAACAGAGAAGTGCTGGTCAAATAATCATTTTTGCATAATAAGCTAATTTCATAATGAATAATATCATCTGTTAGGTAGGCAGATTATTGATAATACAAGGAAAACAAAGTTTAATTTACCTCTTTAAATCATATTAGTTCAAAACTAACATAAATTATGATTTATGATAAACATACATACATATATGTACAACCAACTACCTATCAGGTGAATTTTTATATTTTTGTTATTACAATATTTTCCATCTCAAACAAGATGTTAAACATTGAATCGTTAAACAAGAAACGAAATTAAAATATGAGCAAATGAAATAAAATAACTAAGGATTAACACAGGGATCAATACATGTAATGTTAACCTGAGAAGTTGTACCATTCACTAATGAGGGAATGAGATGATACCAAGTTTATGTTACAATTCTAAATATTCAAGGTATTTTAAAGGAGTAGACAAAATCCAATTTTTCTTAACAATGTAAATGAAGTATGTCTTTTTTTAGTTTGCACATTTTTCCAAACATCTAGTGAACATCAGAAATCTTTCAACAGAAAATAACTACACATGCATGCTCCATTAAATCTTGCAACAAATGATAAGAAAATAGTGACGGGATAAAGTTTTTGTATCTATTTATTTGGCCCGCCATTTATACAATAGTGATTAGATAAGTTATCTCATATACATGGTGGATATGTTATCCCAGTGGAATAAGTTATCCCAGGATAGCTAACCTAACCCCATGATAAATAACTTGTTTGGAACAACCAAACGACCCAAACTCTTAGTGTGGTACTGGTAGGTCAATGAAGTAATTGACTGCTAACTTGCACAAGTTGTGATGGTGTGCTTGTCTTAGTGTGGGACATACACATAAAGCAGGTTAAATTAATAGCAAACTAAAGTTAAATCAGATTTTACATAGATGTGGGTGTGGAATCCAAACAACATAAGTGTAGACTTTTCATATTGATTGAGCACATTGAATGCAATTCAACACTTATATTTACTCACAGAAGTACACATTTACCTTCACTTCAACGACTCTGAAGTTACTATTGGAGCTATAGGTGACATCTTGATCAATTGAATCTTTCCTATAGTGCAATTCTAGATAATTAATCCTGCGAAAATATAAAACTACATAAAAGATTCCCAAAAAGATGTATTGAAATGTTTAATATTTAAAATCAAACATGTTAACATTCTACACAGGGTTTCAGACCCACAAACAAAAATGGAATGAGAAAACATGAAAAGACTTATCGCAGTGTGGTATATCATCAACTGTTAAGCAACCCAGTTGTGCTTGAAGAAGATTCGTGCAAGAAGTATAACAGAGGTGATACTTGAGATTGAGAATGATGAAGAGAACTGGAATAGTGGTACGAAATTGAGAAGATGTTGCGTTTAATTTTTTTTGGAATGCTGGAGAAGAATACAGATGATTCTAGAAATTTGATACGTTAGTGTAAGATTACTAAAATAGCCTTGATCGTCCTATTCGTCATGCTTCTATATAATAGAAATTTAACAGCCCTTAGATCACTAGTGAAGCTCTATATAAGTATATTTCATTTTAGGGTTGTCACATTATATGATTCTAAATATTTTATTGGACTCTATATTCCTTGGAAAGATAAAATTAGGAATGACGATATTCTGAAGAAAGTGACACAAATGGTTCAAACATGTGAAAAAGAGATGCACATATACTCATTATTGAGAAAGTGGGGTAGATTGACTATGAAGATCAATTTAAGGAGGGGTAAAGTAGGCCGAAGAAAAATTAGAGAGAATTGATTATAGATAGAACAACATGCCTATTTATTTTATCGAGGACATGAAAGTCAAAGATATTAGCAAAAGTCATATGCGGCCTCTCAAACTTGTCCTCATTATTCATTTAGACACCTCAACTAGACCTACTACCTATTGAACACCTTTACCACCCCAAATTTGAACCGTTTAACCATCTTTTGCCTACATGGCAAATCCTTTGTGAGTCACGCAAATGGGGCTCGTGAATTGTTTTTTCTCCCATTTTTTACCCTGCCTTTAAGACCTCCAACGTTAAAATTTTAACTTTATACTTCAACGTTACAATCCACAATTCTTCTTCCCCCAAATCCATTTTAGAACCCTAAATCCACAATTCTCTCTTCTTTCTCTAAATATCCAACGTTTCTCTCTTCTAAATCAATTCTCTTTTATCAAATGTCGCAAAGTTCAGTGAATATCGAGGAAGTTGATATATGTAAGTGTGGTTATTATTGTCGACTGGAAACTTTGAGGACTCCATTGAATCCAGGTCGTCGATTTTTTGGATACAAAGCATCAAAGGTTTGTAATTATTCGAACAAAAACTATTGTTATTGTACTATTTGAAAAATCAACATTTTTTTATATTTATTACACCTTATTACTGCTATAGGGTTTGTAGGAAAATGGTGGATGTGGATATATTAGATGGATTGATCTATCACTTGAAAATTCTGATAAATCATACTTAATGAATAGATTCATAGACGGTCAAAATCCGATTGATCGACTAAAGAGAAAAGTGAAAGTGCTTGAAGAAGAAAGAGATTCTTTGAAATTTTTTGAATGAAAATGAAGCGAAGATTATGGTATTGAACAAGAAGCTCAAGGATGTTAAACTCCAAAGGGATTGGGAAAATGTCAAATTTAACCGAGTTGTCATTGTTTTTCTTTGACTATTAACTATAAAATGGTTCTTTAACATTGTGTAGTTCATAGCAGTTTAGGATTGTAGTACTTAATTGTCTAGTTTTGCAATAGTTAGGAGGCTGTTCTAGATCAATTAGTGATGTAATTAATTGGTATGTGGCCTTCATATTTTGTATCAAATTGGAAGTTTGAATTGAATTGATCATTGCCGAATTGATCACTTGCCCTGTGTTCTGAAATTTGTTCTGGGATCGACTAGTCTTATTGACAAAAACACAAGGCATGCATTGAGAGTTAGTGTAGTTGTTGTTCAAAAAGTGAGCTAATAACACAAATGCATGGCTGGAAAATACATAACACAAAGTAATGGTTGAAAAATACATAACACAAATGCATTGAGAGGTAATCAAAAACCATTGTCTTACATGATTCAAAAATACATAGTCTTGCTAACACAAAGACAATGTTCAAAAATACATTAGACGAGTGTTCAAATAAACTAAAGAGTAACTTGTTTTTCAAAAACACCCTTTTAACATGAGCCAAAATCATAACAACCTCCCAAATGAACTACTTCCAGTTTTTTATTTTTTGCTTTCATTTGTTGCAACTATGAGGTGTTGACTAAATCTTTTCCCTTCAATTTTAGGCCACGGGGTTTAAAATCAATGTCTATATAGGCTGGTGAAGTACACTTCAATTCTGTTGGCCCATGTAGAATCTTCTCACTTGATGTACTAGGCTGTAATATAAGAAAGAAAGTGTAAGATAAGGTAAGATTATAAGGCTATCAGAATATACACCAAAACAGAGTAAACATATTAAGTGAACATACATTAAATACTTGGGTTCCAATTGTAGGATCAGAGTAAAAACCAAAATCAGTTGCAGACCTTCTGTTTTCTCCAGTAGCAGCAGCAAATAAGGCAGAACTTTATGGTCTCTTGTGACCTGATAAAGGTGGCAATTGACTAGAATAACTATCTCTTTTAGTAACAAATGGGGTTCCTCTTGCATTAGCTTTTTTTCTTCCAAATCCTCTTCCAGTCCCAACTTGAACCCTATTTTGAGCAGGTATTGACACAGATGTTGTGTCAGCACAAATAGAACTTGGTTGACTTGATTGTGTAGTTGCATATGTGGTTCTAAAAGTAGAATGTGATGGACCTCCCATTGTAGACTATACAGTATAAATAAGGATATATGACAACTTGTAGAACAAACAGAAAATGCAAATGAATTATTAAAGGCTAGCCATTATTAAATCTAATCTTACTGTTGTTTGAGTAGTTCTTGGCACAACAGTTGTATCAGGACAAACAGAACTTTGTGTTCTAACCTGTTGAACAAAAATAGGGACATATGAATAACTTATACAATAAAAATTAATGCAAGTGAATATGTAAATCAAATCTTACTCCTGTTTGAGAATAACTTTGTTGGCTTGAATATCCTTGACTTGTAGGTTGAGAAGTGCTCCCCGTCCCATACTATGTCACCATAAAATAAAACATACGATTATAAAGTTAAAGCAATTTACAAATGTGAAGATGACTAGTATTACTTACTGTTGCACACACGACTTTGTTATGACCTGTTTTCTTGCATATAGAACATGTCATCTTTACTCCTTTTCTTGAAATTTTCCCCTATTTTTTGGGCTCATCCTTGCTCTTTCTTCTCTTATTGCCACGTCTGCCTGGCATTTTTTTTAGTTTTGGAGGCTCTATTGATGGATTCGTAGTTTTAGGCCACATTCTCATATTGGGAATAGGTTTGATGAAATGACTGTATGCCTTGAGAAATGTTTCCTTCATATACCAGTGCTCTACATATTGATCAGGATCTTGATTCAAGTAATAATAAGCACAAATAGCATGAGAACAAGGAATACCTCTCAACTTCCACAACCTACAGTCACAATGCTTTTTCTCCAAGTCAATAAAAAATGAATATTCACCGTCACTAATATCAAAACCATTCACCCCATTCCATTGAACATTACAATTATTTGAATACTCCTTGTTTCTATCTAGTATTGCCCTTACCATAGGTGCAATGTCTGATATCCATACTTCAGCAAATTTGGTCATGTGTATATGTTTGTTCATCATTTTATGCCTAATATTCTCTAAGATTGTAATAATTGATTTATGTCTAGCAGGTAAGATTTAGGAACTGAAAGTCTCACACATGTTATTTTCTACAACATCACACTTGGAGTGAGTCTGGAAGAAAACCCTATACGAATTTATGGGATCATAATGTAGTAAGCCCTATGTTATTTCCTTCTTACCTAGCTTAGACATTGCATTAAGTTCTTCACCAAACTTGACTTCAAATAAGGCCTTTGAGCATCTCCAGAACTGTTTCCTTCTTTATTCTCCTTTACAGTTCACATGTCAGTTACTCCATATTTGTCTAGCACACATCATTTTCTCAACATTCGGTAACAACTCTAACAAGACAGGAATAAGTCCCTAAAAAAATATACAGAATAAGTAATTGAAGTAGTAAAGATCAAACTAAAACTAAAATACAAGAAAATGTGTAATCAATACCTTTTGCATATTTGACATTAAAGTCAAACCTTCACCAGTTCCCAAGTTTAGATCAACAATAAATTAACTTATGAACCAGCTCCAACTATGTTTTCTGTCTGTATCCACAATTGCCCAAGCAATGGGATATATTTGATTGTTCCAATTCTTTCCAATAGCAACTAATAGCTCACCCTTACAAGCTCCCTTGAGAAAACAACCATCAAATTCAATTATATTCCTACACCCCTCCAACCATCCTTGCTTAAATGCATGAAAGCACACATAAAAATACACAAAAAGTTTCTTTCCTGGTTCAGTTTCCTTATCAATTTTTACCCAACAAGAGCTTCCAGGATTGGTTTGTTTGATCATATCTGCATAGTCACAAAATCTAGCAAATTCCAGATTTCAATCACCGATGTCTTCCTTCATAATCTTTTGTTTAGCCCTGTAACAAATAGTCTTACCAACATAAAGACCCAATGTCTTTCTAACCAAATCTTGAATTTCCTAAATCCTTATGTATGGTTGAGATATAATTTTGTCCTTAAACTTTCTAGCAATTAACTTTGAATTACACAACTTGTTCCTGTTTAATAGAATACACTTGTGAATAGGATGATAGTTCTTCACAATGAAATCACCTGAGTCACTGTCAGTGGAAACATATAACAACCACTTACAATAAGCATTTTTGCACTTCACCCTCACTCTATGTTTTTCATTAGGTCTTAGACTTAACTGCCTCCTGTACTCTACAACATAATCTGTCATTGCTTTTGTGAACTGATTTGCACCTTCAAAGACCATTCCAAGCTCAAATATTGACACTTCACAATTTTCATCATACCTAACCTTTTTGCTTCTCCTTCTAGTAGGTATATCTACTCCCCTAATAGTATCCACATCTAGTTGTTCATCACTATCATCACTCCAACAGTCAAAGCTATCAATATAATCTTCATCTCCACCCAATTTTCCAGCATCTTTATCAGTTTTACTTTTTCCAATATCTCACAGCTTCTATCTATACCACCAGCCTCACCAACTTGTATTTCTTCAAATTCAGTAGCCTTTTTTCTCTGTTTTTTGTTTCTTCTTTCTTCTCTAAAATCTCTCAAATCCTCATCAATATCTAAACCATCTTATGAAGGTATATCTAGATCTGAGTCACTACTCAAAAAATCATATGCTTCTTCTCCACCTAGGTTATCATCCATACCCTCTCCACCTAGGTTATCATCCACACCCTCAATAGCCTCACTCTCTTCACCAATGTTAACATCAACACCCTCACCCTCTTCACCAATATTAATATCAACACCCTCACCACCAAGGTTACAAGCCTCACCTTCTCCACCTAGGTCAATAGTCTCACCATCTTCAACATTAGTTAGATAGCCTTTAGGTCCCTCAGTGTCAAGTAAAGGTTCATCTAATACATGACACACATATACTTCAAAAGTGTCCTCATGTTTTAAGTCTTTAATTAGGTGTAGTAAATATTGGTTAGTTGTAATTAGGACCCTTTGTGTATTCAATAAATCCTTCACATAAAAGCCTTCAATAGTTTCATACCCTAGTTCTTTAGTATAATACAATAGTTCCAAAATGGAAAAGTGGGCCTTAATAATATACTTGAGTGTAGGCACACAATTTCCAACATAAGTAGGGACAAATATCTCGAATAAGATTCCACTATGGTAAATCTTTGTAAATATAATTTCCTTCATGGTAAATTGTTAGCCCTACAAAATATCAAACAAACCCTAGATTTAGTGGAATATACTCATATAACTCATCAAACAACTAAAAACAAAGATTTAAAGCATACTTTTTGGGTAATAGTAAAGAATGGACAGAATATTCGCGAACCCTATATTTTTACAAAACCCTAGCTTTATGGAATTCATATAACAAAGCATGTAAAAAAAAATCAAACTTACACGAGGAACGCTTCAAGATCGTAACACAAAGAAGAGGAATCGAACTTCAATCTGGAAGAAATCGCGATATGGAAAGCTTCAAATTGGAAGAAATTGTGAAGTTAGAGAGAGAGAAATGTTTTGTGAAAGTTAACGATTTGGGAATTTTCCCCAATTTAGACATTAACAAATACACGTCGGATGCATGTAGTATTTTTTAAATGGTCATTCAATACACGTCGGATACATGTGGGGAGGTTAAATACACACGCCACACAATTAATGAAAAGTGATAAAAAAAAATATAGTTAGACGGTTCAAATTTGGGGTGGTAGAGGTGTTCAATATGTAGTAGGTCTAGTTGTGGTGTCTAAATGAATAATGAGGACAAGTTTGAGGGGCCGAATGTGACTTTGGCCTAGATATTAGGAAAATAGAACGTTAGTAGGTATTTGAGCATCATCTAGCTTTCCTACAGGATAAACTTGGTTGTAATTAGGTGCACCACACATATTTCATCGTTCATAGGTAGTATCATTATTTTGTTAATTTCTTTTGTTTCATGTGCTTTAAGTATCACATAATTTGTTCATTACTACTATTTCTTGTTTTTTGAGTACTATGCAATGCTTATTTATTTATTTATTATGTCATATTTACTTTCGTATGCTTGTTTTTTCAAATTTCCTTACTGTACGTTATATGAACCGAGAGTCTTTTGAAAATGATATAGTGTGCATATATTCTACCCTTTCCGAACCCCCAAATTGCTTTAGTATGCGTTAATTAAGCCGAAGGTCTTTCGAAAATAACCCTTCTACTTGGTATATGTATGTTCTACCTTTTTCGGATTCCATTTATAAGATTACATCGAATATGTTGTTGATATTATCATCATAAAATTTAAGGGGCCAAAATGTATAAGAAAATAACTTAGGTGGGTGCAAAATCCATCATAATAATTCATATACATTAGAATGCAAAGAGAAATGTAAAGCTAACTACGTCGTTAAAAGTGATAGGCTTTTGGCCGTAAACGGTGGTTTTAGAATGGCGATTCCTAGGGTTTAGGCCGTAGAAGACGAAGGAGTAAGATAAAGCCGGTAGTAAGAACAGCAGTGTTGAACGGACCTCTAATTTCGTGGCAACATTGGTGACCTCGTAAATACTCTCTCTCTCTACATATGGTTGTTATTAAATCGTTTTTTTTCTCAGTTTTTTTATTATGTTATTTTTATCTTTGATTATATGAGCAATTTTAATTATGAGTTGTTAAATTGCAATTGGATTCAAAATAGTTGTTTGTTTCAATGCAAATTAGAAAAGCACCTTAAATTACACATATCTAGACTCATTGTAGAGATTCATTTCATTTAGTAATTCTTGTCTTTTTATTGGTACATGAAGTTGGTTAAAATTAGAATTTTTTTCGTGGGAATCTCGTTGCTGAAGTTATTTTGGTTTCTGATCTAAATTATGAGCTTGTAATATGACTCCAAAATGGTTGTTTCATTCAAGGTAGAATAAAGAATCAACTAAAATTATGCATCCCTAGACTCGTTGTGGAGTTCCATTTTTATCTAAATTCTTAGTTGGCGATGTGTTTCCTATCTTCTGTGCTATGATGAGTACATGAAATTGGTGAGTTCTCCTTATTTTCAGTTGAAATTTTGTTAATGATGTTTTTATCTAGTCTCAACTATGGAGTATGGATATAAAAGGGTCTATGGTAGGTTATGGTCTAATTATGCTAAGCCTATGAAGACTAAATTAGAGTGTTACTGGTTAAGAGGATTTCCATAATGAACTCTAGTTACTTTGGGATCGTGTTTTGGTTGAATCTTTCATTGCATTTCGAATTATATTACAGTTTGAGCCATACAACACGAGAGAAAGGGGTAGTTTCCCTGTGAATATTTGGAAGTATAATACAAAAAATACACTTCTAATCATGAATTTGAGAAAGAAGGGGAGTGGTGGGATATATGTTTTCAGTGAAAGGGAAGATGTGCCGATTCAAATATAATGGTGATTCGTCCAAACACTAATTTTGTTTTTTTTGGCGGAATGACTTGGGAGACCCTTGTACTTGGCTCCGTTTGTCTGTTGAACCCTTCTACTCATCATTTTGCCAAATGAACCCTAAACTCATTCAAATACAATATTTTAAACCCCTTTCTCATCTGATATGTGTGTGTAACACACTCATTTTACCCCTTAAATAGCACATCATTTTTAATACACATCATTACTATTATTATTTTTCCAATGAAGCGTCATAAATTATATTTTAAAAAGAAATAATATTAAAAAATCAAAAATGCAATTTTCTCTTTCTCCCCCTTTCTACTTCATCTTCTTCATTCTTACCCACCCTGTACACCTTACCCACAAAAAACATCATTTTCATCTTTCTTCAATATTAACATATTAAAGTTTTCTCAATCATAAAATATAATAAATTGTAATTAGCTCTTGTACATACATGCTTTAGGTTCCATTTATTTTTGATTTGGTTGAAAAAAATAAGAAAGCTTCAAGTTGGGAAAATTTTAAGTATGAGTAAATTCAATCAATAGATCTTAAATTTATAAAAATGGTGAATGATATGTTTTCTTGCAAAAACTTTCATTAATCTTATATTTGATGATTATGATGATGGGATGTTTGTTAAAGAAGAAGAATAGAAAAGGGATAGGGGTTGGGGTGGGGGTATGGGGCTGAAGAAGAAGAGAAAAAGGGTGGGGTTGGGACTTGGGGCTTAGGAAGAAGAGAAAAAGGTGTAACGACCCGAAAGTACCCCCTAGAAGTTAGGAAGAATCCACGGGTCGGAAAAATTGCGTACTTGACCTTTCGGAGGTCTTGTACAAAGCCTTAACTTTCATTCATTACATAAGACATGAAAAGTAGTGCGGAATTAAAACTTTTCATGAAATGAATTAATAAAGAGAACATCTTTCATAAAAGTTAAGGATTTGATCTCGTCTACACAAGCCAACTTAAAGACACGGTATTAATATCTTAGCGACACGTCCCTTTACATTAAATGAAAAATACATAATAAGTCTTTAGAATAGAAACTAAGAAATACGACTATGCCTCGAATATATGAGGACATACTTAGTCTTGAGAGAATCTTTCCCAAGATTGTCTTCTAGTCTTCAAACGCCTCCAACCTATATTTATTAAGTATAGAAAAGTATGGGGTTAGTACAAGACAGTGTACTAAGTATGACATATGCAAAAACATGCAAAAGGAATATTTTAGTAAAAATAAAATTTCATGCTAAATAAGTAAAACTTCCATGATTTAAAAATTAAAATAGTATAAGAATCATCATTTAGCACATAAAGTAGGACTCTCACAATTTTAGAAGCAAAATACACATTATAGTAACATTAGAAATTATTACAGTGACACAGTGAATAGCGTTACAGTGAATGACACAATCCAAGCAATGTGAACTTATTTGCCGTGAGGTTTCCCTAACCACGTTATCCTAAGACTCCCTAAGGTAAGACAAGAAGGAAACGCCCATACACCCCCTTCAAGACACACCAAAGTGATCCTTAAGACTACCAACCATAGGCTAACCTAGTCCGGGAATCAAATCCACACTCTTGGTAGACATTTGAAACGCATTCATACAAGAAGGATTTCATGTAAGTACCCTTCTCCAATAAGACCTATGTTACACTAAGTGCAATGTGAGAGTAGCATCTCATACTACTACTCCCACTTAGTGCTCCTTGAGGATTCCCTTAGATTAAGCACCCTACATTAGTCACTTCTAACTTCTTCACATAGAACTTAGTTTTAATATACTTCCTTAACATTAGACCTTAAGTTATCTAATTTCATCTACAACACATGATAGAACACACCAAGACTCCCCTTTCAGAAGGTCTACTTAGTGCAATGGATAGATAGCGTCCCATACCACCACCTACCCTAAGTAGTACATTCTTTTAGGAGACTTACTTCATACATTTCATATAAAACACACCAAGACTCCCCTTTCGGAAGGTCTACTTAGTGCAATGGATAGATAGCGTCTCATACCACCACATATCCTAAGTAGTACGTTCTTTTAAGAGACTTAGTTATTTCATTCTTTTGTGGGGAAGTAGGTGTAACCGATATAGACCATGAGAGCTAGACATGAATCCTGATACTACCCTTATCGGATGAGGGTCCCCCCATTTGCCTAGGGTGGGGTCTTTCTCTTAGCTTTTACATGGCTTTGTCCAATAGCTATGCTAATGCGGGTGCATAGTTAAGGGATAAGGAGATTGCTACTAAGTAACTCGCTCTCTACAATCAAGGAGTACTCATCTCAAGAGGTACATTTGGGTACGACATCTCTACTCACAATGTGCACCCACCCTTTCTTTATATCCTCTCGGTGTTAATCATAACTTCCCCCTCGGAGTCTTAAACATTCATTACTAAAGGTCAAGTATAAATTTTGGACATACCATCTCAACTCACAATGGGTATCCATCCTTCAACCTATATTAGAAAGCTCATGGTAGTAGTGAGGTTGCTACTAAACACTTCATCTCAACTCACGATGAGTGCTCACCCCAAAACTCCCATTTTCATTCACATTATTTAACTTCATTCATTCATTCATTCATTCATTCAAAGTGTGAGTGTGTGTACATGTCAGCACACCTTTTACATAAATCATTACTTTCACAGCGTTGAATTCTAGGCATGCTTACACCTTCATTCATCATTTCTTACACACTAGCATGCTCAACATATACACTTACTTCATTTAGGCATAACCTAAGTAAAACATACAACTCAAGCTTCATAACACATATCAACAAGAACCATCTTCATTATCACTTCATTTCACATATTAAGCATTCAAATCCATACTCACAATACACACAAATATATATCCAAATATATCAAATAAACACCGCCACCAAGAAGGTGGACCATACCACTCAAGAGCAATTTATAATAAGAATTATACACTATAAAAAACTCACCATTTAACCAAGCCATCACCACCTATAAAAACTTCCTCAATATTTCATCATACTAAGGCCCTTAGGGAAGTAGCTAAATCATAATAACAACATAAGAAAACCAAAGTTCATACCCTACACAAACATATTCATTTAACCCATTTCTTAAACTAAAAGTTGGAAATATGCATAAACATTAGTTCATTAGGATTTTGACATTAAATTCATCAATTAATACTAGAAGAAACACATTTGAATCATTGAAACACTTTTACAAGAAGACTCATGCTTAGAATCAAAGATATAAGAAAGTCGAGTTTGAAAACCCCTTTTGAAATCTTTTAGAAATGACTCCTTGAATGGAAGAGGGTTCAAGGATGGATACCATACCTCAATGAGAAGGAAACCCACAAATTTTGATGAAGTAACACGTCCAACCATCCCTCCTAGTTCTTCCTTGAGTCCTAGCTCCAATGGTGACTTGAGAGAGTTTTTCTTTAGAGAGGGAGTTTGAATATTTGGAGTGAGGGGTCTTGTCTAGGTCTAGGACTTAAAACTAATCTAATATAACTTAAAAACCCTAAAAATATCATCCTAGGGTCCTAAAAACTTGGGGTGAATTTACACAAAAACACCCCAAGCTGGAAGCGTGTCCCACAGCTTTTGGTAGGACACCATCGACGGATGCAAGCAACGGGACGTCGAGTGAACGACGGCCCTTGCTGCATGGGCGTCGTTTGGGCCTGCAGCTGCAGTTGGAAGGTTTTTCTCCCACGCCAAGTCTTGACCTACGCCCCTAGACGACGGGGCGTCGTCTTGACTACGGCCCGTAGGCTACCAGGAGTCGATGGAGCAGTGGTTTGGCAGCTTGGGTGCTAAGTCTTGGGTCCTCTTCTAGGACCCCTCGTGGGTCCTAGGTGGGGTCATACTCGGACGTTAAACCCCTATACATAGTCGTTTAGGTCTCAGGAACATGCCATATCAATTTCGATCAAAACGAACACGTAAAACTCACTCAAACACATCAAGACACATGAACAGTTTCTAAGGCATACCTTCCGAACATCATATACGTTCTTGGACGTTTGACCTCCAAACTTCACACACTGCCTAAGGACACTAATATAACTCATTTTATCACAAAATTAACTCAAGAAATCATCATGAAGTTCTAGTTCACCTTAGTTTGTTTTAGGGTGTTACAAAAGGATGGGGAAGAAGAACGGAGAAGGGGGCGGGGGGGTGAGGTGGGTTGGGCTGAAGAAGAAAGGGTTTGAGATTTCTTTTCTTTTTTTAAAAAAAAAAAAAGAAATTATCATTATTTTTTGTCTTATAATTTTAATAATTTTTAAAAAGAAAAAAAATCACATTCACTTGCTTTAAAACGTGTGTGGTCACACATTTATCCCACTCAGCTATTTTAATGTCACATAATTTTGGTCAATGGTCAGAGGGGTTTAGAAAATAGAGTTTCATCGAGTTTAAAGTTTCATTTGGCAAAGTGATGAGTAGAAGGATTCAACTGACAAACATAGCCAAGTACAAGGGTCTCACAGGTCATTCCGCGTTATTTTTTTCTTATTATTTATTAGTATTTTCTAAAACTCAAAGTGGAAAAATGCATTAAATCTAGCTTAAGATATTTTATTCATCCATCCACCAAATTTTCCTTGTTGTTCTTTTTTATAAGTATTTTACTTAAATTGAAAGTGGAAAAAATCATTAAATATAACTTACGGTATTTTGATTCGTCCGACCACCAAATTTGTCTTTTTTTGCTTCTTATTTATTAGTATTTTCCTTAAATTCAAAGTGGAAAAAATTCATTAAATCTATTTTATAACTAGTTTCTGAGTACGTGTGTTGCACGTGTGACCTATGCAAGTTTTTATAGATCCATTACAATGATTAAGTTTATATGAAAATATATAATTAGTAATAAAACAACAATTACAAAAAAAAAAAATTTAAAGGGTGACAAAAACAACATTTATAAATTTTGAACTTTGTTTAGTAGTTAGCAAATTTTCAATAATGTCACAAATGGCTAACAGAGATCCAAAAAAATACAGACTTACGAAAATAAAAAATTAAAGAAAATTAAATTAAAGAAGTCTAATATATATAGAGAAAACACAGAAAATGAATAGAGAAGGAAAAATATACAACAATACACATCCTTTCTTAAAATTTAATCATAACAATAAAGAGGTAAAACAATATATAAAATCAATACATATTTTTTTGAAATTTTTGCTGGCGACTTTCATAACCAATTAAAATTGTAGAGTCTTTTCCATTGAGTAAAACTAAAGAATGAATCAAATATTATAAAATTAAATATAAGTGCTTCACTAATTTTATAATATAATGACAGGATAATTTTTGTTGGGGCCTCATAAAACAAAAATATATATATATATATATATATGAATTTATATAGATAAAAGTGCAGGAATACAAAAAGATATTTTAAAATTTCAAATTAAACATTTGGAGGTTATGATTATAAAAAGCATGCAATTTATGAATATTAAGATATCAATTGATAGGTAATTAGATATAATTCATGAATGTGAATATCTAAAGTAAATTAAATAATCATAATAAATAAATGAAGATAGAAAAAGTTTGGTGAAAATGATATTTGTTGTTTCTATTTGAGAACTTATACAATCTGAAATGAATAATAATAACATAAACCAATTTAGGGAAGAACAAAAAAAAATCTTTAATCTCTAAATAAAATATATGCATATTTATACGAAATTTCATGGTAGGCAAGAGATGGTTGAATCCAAACGATTGCTATAACTCTTCATTATTTTTCATTTATTAGCACAATAATTAATAAAAAAATAACTGACGTGCAATTGTGATGTCATTTAGCACAATTTTTATAAATATTATGTCACTTCCCTTTATCACTTTTTTTTTTAGCTATTGCCCCCCTTTTCAACTACTTAGTCGCTACAATGAAAAAAAAAACACTGTATGTCTTGACTACAAGAAGTTGAGTTTTGTTAAACTGAAGACATTAGCGGCTTTTGGGTTTACTTGGTGGAACGATTATCTAATATAATTTTTAGAAAACAACAATTAAAGTCATTAATGAGTAGAAAATGATAAGTTGTAACATCTAACCATAGTAATTATTGATTTTAATTTTAAATGATTTTAATAAAAAATTAAGTGAAGGGCATTTTCGTAATGCAACTTTGAACTTAAAATATTCTCACTTATATATATATATATATATATATATATATATAGATAGATAGATAGATAGATAGATAGATAGATAAATAGATAGATAGATAGATATAGATATAGATATAGATATAGATAGATATAGATATGATATTTGATTTGTCCAACCACAAAAGTTGTCTTATGTTTCTTCTTATGTATTACTATTGTCTTAGATTCAAAGTGGAAATATTCATTAAATCTAGCCTACAATATTTGATTCGTCCGATCACCAAATTTCTCTTGTGTTTCTTCTTATTTATTTCAACTATCTTTAATTCGGAGTAGAAAAAAATATTAAGTCTAGCCTTATTGTGGTAATTATGAGTATATTCCTTGAACGCAAAGTGAAAAAAGTCATTTAATCTAACTTGTATCTACAACCAAATACATTCACATTTGTAGTGTGAATTTTATCCACACTCCAAAATCACTTTTTTAGTGTGAACTTATTGGTTGATTAACTAGATTTAAAATAAAGGAAAAATCTCAAGCACATGTATTTTGTTTGATGTTTACTAAGCTTTTAAATAATTAAGAACATTTATAATCAATAATAGGAGAACATTTTAAAATTTATCATCATATTTATTGCAGTGTCAAAATGAAATATATTGAACACTTAAACAACTCTAATATAAGTAGGCCCCATATAAACTCTTACTCACACATTTAACTTGTGATTGAGCACAATATGAAGGGGGGAAAAAGACAAAATAAAAGGATTATAGAGATTTTCTTTCATCTTAGTTAAAGAAAATTCTTTTCTTTTCATACATTAGTCTCTCTGTGCTTTTTTTCTCTTGTTCACTTCTCTTAGTTTTTCCTTCGATTTTCTTCAAAGATCCAGTGGTCGGAAAATTGATCGGCATCAGAAAACAAGTAGATTCATCACATTCTTCATACACCTTATTTTCGAGAATAGAAGTGGTTCATTTTCTTTCTATCTCAATTCAAATTGAGGTAAATTTACCTTTTTTCTCTTTGATTTTGCCTTTTGATAGTTCATTTTTATGAATATCTAGGTTTTGATTAAAGTTTAACACTAGGTGATTTTTTTCCATCCGTCCTAGCCCTGGTAAATAGAGTTGCTTGGTACTTGTTGCGGGTGGGAAGTGATAAGTATCCCCTTAAATTAGTCGAAATGCACGCAAGCTAAGCCTGGACACCACTCTTATTAAAAAGAGATGTAAAATTGGAGTAATGTTTTCCCCTTCGTCCTTTAAGATCTATTTTTTTGGGACAAGTTTAGCCTTTTTCTTTAATTCTATAATGTGGAGTTCTGCTGAAAGTTATATCTTCCTGCACTGTGTTTGAATTTTGGATTTAGTTTTTTTTTGCCTTGGGAAGTTTGATGTAGAGATAAAATTTCCGACATTTTTTTCTTCTTGGAAACCCCCTATAATTGGTAGAAAATTGTAGTGGTGAAAGTTGAAATTGGAGATAATTGCTGCCTACCTCTAGTATGCTTATCATTAGGTTGATTTATCAAAGAAAAATTTGTGTGGGTTATTCATCATAAGAGGAAACAGGGTTACTCAGTTTCACAAGTGTTTGACCTTGTCAGTCTACATAGAAGAATTGATTTTGATGAACCTAACCGTTTCCATTTTAATGTTTTGCAGGGCTGTGGAGGTGCGGCTTGATTTTAGAAATCTTCATTCAAATAAATAAGCGGGATTGAAGCTCTTCTGCTGTACCTGCTTTATCAGAAAAAATACCAAGGCTTCAAAATTTGTTGGACTTGTAGACTTGAATCAAAACCTTTCGACAAAGAAGTTCATTCTTCTTCAGATGTTTCTAGATGGAATTCTAGAAGAGCCTTAGAGAAACTAAACTCTACAACGATGATATGATTATCGGTTGAGTAACTACATAGACTTTTTTTCATCATTAGACAATCTCTACGGAAAGGTAGAAGCGGAATATTTGGCTCAATCTTCTATAAATCTAAATCATTTATTGGAACGTTCATTATTTTTACGGAAAGACCTCTTTAAAAGCATAAAAAGCGACAAGGTCATGTTTCTAAAATTTACCACAATTATGTGGATTCTTAATTGAGTTGCTACTTGGACTTGTTCCATTGATAAGACTATTTCAATCTCTATGGAAAGGTAGAATTGGAATACTTGGCTTAATCTCCTCATATTAAAAGCAAAAAACGATCCAACGTGTTTGAAATGAAAAGTTAGGAGTGAATCATACAAGTTATGGAAAAGTATAATGAAGTACCAACCATTATGTCACGACCCAATTTAGAATCGTGACCGGCGCTAAGGAGATGAGTTCCAAAGCAAGCCTTAACCCAAAATCTACAAAAAAATCGGACAGAGTTTTCTCTGTTTTTTGGGCCTATCCTGAAATTACTTGTAACAAAAATCAATAACGCAGCCAAACAATCTGATCTTTTTCCCACCTTATTCATCAATAAACTATTCGAAGAGTAAACATACTAATTCCAACTACAAAACATAAGTCTCATACTAGACACCAGTTTGCAATACGAAAGAATACTCATAACTTCTAATAAAAGAAATGACTATGGAGCGACTCCAAAAATTCCAATAAATGTCTATAACAACTAATAAGCTTATTATCCACGCGAACAAGTGCGGGGCTCACCGGATATTATCAACTCGAAAGCTCTAGACCTTACCCAAGTTACATGTATTCTCTGTAAAAAAAAAATATAGCGAGGAGTGAGACGCTAGCTCAGGAGTAATAATACTTAACCACAACCATTTTAACGAGGGACAATTCAGAAAACATGCTAGTACAATAATCATAATGATGAAATAATGCTCTTTCAGAAATAATAACAATATTCAATCTTTTGTGCCTCATATAAGCAAAATCAATATAAATACTTAATAGTAAACTCAGAGAAACCTTTCCATATCAATTTTTATAGTTGTTAACTCAGAAAAATACTTTCTTATCAAATCTTATATCTGGGAGGGTTCCAAGGATGAATCATGTAATCAGAGTGGCCTTCTCTTTAAGAAGTAACCAGTAACAGTGAACTCCTCGTAAAGGAGTTAAATATTCATATCGGTAGATCCCTACTCGAGAGATATCGGTAGTTGTATACGTCACATCCCACTTGCAAGGGATTTATCAGAAATCAGTAATTACAAGGTGCACCATGTCTAACAATCCCGCCGTTAGCTACGGGATTCATCAAGGTCTACTCCCATTTATATTTTTCTTATAATCAGTAGAAGCATTTCAAAATCGAACAGAGCATTTAAATCTTATCAAATCATATCATTTCAAAGTTTATCAATCACCTGTCAAAATACTATTTCTCAAATAAGTGTAAAACGTTTTCAATAACAGTAATCATATCTTGTAAAAGAAATGAGATCATCTCAAATAATATTTTCAGTATCATATCCAGTAAAAGACTTGTCCCACATGCAAGTTCAAAACATTCAGTAACACATTTACTTTATAACCCATGTGAAAATCATGCAAATTATAAAACATCAATCATGGTAAGATTACTACTCACAGTACTCATGTCGAAATACCAAACTTGACATTCGAGCAATCCATAAGGTTTCCTTCGATCGGTCAATCTATAATCATATCATGTCAGTCTCGTGTTAATTCCTTCATCTAAAATAATCAATATTGTATAACTACTCGTCGCTCAATGTTCCATAATAGACTCTCAATCTATCAAGTTATATTTAATTGGCTCTATAAATCCCTCAAAACAGCCTCGCTGATGACTAATTCCCACTAAAATAAATAAAAGTACCTTATTATCCATATACCTTTCTTTGATGTATGCCGAAATACACAGGCTAATAGTCCCACCATTTAGCATACTTACTCGGTTCATGAAACATTGAACGAATTTCTCTATTTCTTCTAACTCGTGTTTTCTTAAAATCTCAACCCCAATCACATAATCATGGCATATACCAATTAAATTGTTTAAACTAAGTTTAGAAACTTACCTTCCGTTTTTGCTTCTCTCAACAATTAAAACCAAGCTTTATTGATTTTTCCTTCTTCACTTTATCGCTGGAACGAAGCAGCAGCTTCACGTAATAGAGATGACTGAAAGGGTTCAGCTGTTAGCTTTCTGTACGTGCAACTGGGCTAAGGCCCACTCCCTTTTTCTTTAAAAAATTCTTTGGTCTCCTTTCCTGATCTTTCTTACTCTTTTTCTTTTTTTTTGGCAAATGAATAATATGCCCTTGTTTAAAATATGGGATATTACATTCTCCCCACCTTAAGAAATTCGGTCCCCGAATTTTGATGAGCGTATACCCGCAGACTGAAACAAGAGAGGATACTGTACTCGCACAGTATTTTCCAACTCCCAAGTAGCTTCTTCAATGATATGGTTTCTCCATAAGAGTTTCACTTACATAATTTAATTCTCTCATGGTACTTTGTATATGATCTACGCGATCCTTACCATAGATGAGAGAGCATACCATTTTTTTTATACCATAGATAGGAAGCATAATAATTTTCTTCACAGGCCGCCAAGTCGTTACAAAAAGATAGATCTTACCCTTTTCTTAACTCCATTTCCCCTCTCTCCATGCTGCCAAGCTTTGTATGCATATGCAGCAACCAATAATAATAACAACCTCTCAAGAGCAACAACCAGTACTAGCATTGCCCAAATTCTTGAGCATTCAAAATTTCCAACTCTTAACAAAAATTTTCAAAGAAAGATTGCTTAGTTCTTGGCCTTTTTGAATGAATGTTTGATCGTCCACTCAGCATGTTACAGGTTTCTAATCCTCTTAGAAATGTCAACTATCTCAAAATAGGTTAACGTCTTCATACGTAAGGTTATTCAAGGGACTAACCAACTTTCCAACAAACCTCTAAATCATAAATACTTCTTTAAGTAATAAGTAGGGAGCATATCTAGCCAATTGAATAATCTGGAGCCATATATAATTCCAACCATCATTTTGAACAAATTCCTTATCAACTTACTCATTTGCAATAGTCAAGAAAAAAAATCCATAATAACTTAGTCAATCGCCTCAGGTCTTTGGAGTTCTCCCATTGGTGTTTTGAATAATACAATACTATACCATGTATTTTCTCATGTTCATTGTTTGTACCCTACCAGAACTTCAACACTTTTGCTGAAACATGCTAGAGTTCATAAAGCTTTAAGTATTTCACCCAAGAATATTTTCCAAGAACCTTTAAGGATCTTTGAGTTATTATAACCTCGGAGGTTTTATCTGTAGAAACTCTCCACCTTAATTGCAGGGAACGAGTGTTCACAAAGGTAGCCCTTGTTGCCTCCGAACCTTCAAAATATTCTGGTTATTGGGTGAATAGGTTCAAGACATGTGTTAGAAAGATAAACAATGTTAGATACTTCTAGTTGAGCCTATCAGTCGCACACACAATACGGAGTAAGAAAGAACGACAACACACATCCTATCACGTCCTAGCAGAATCACGATTATAAGAATGGCCGGCAACATAACCATAATTGAGATTCTACTACTAACATGTACTCCATAAGTCACAAGAATAACCTAGGGCTCTGATACCAACTTTGTCACGACCCATTTTAGAATCGTGAACGGTACTAAGGAGATGAGTTCCAAAGCAAGCCTTAACCAAAAATCTACAGAAAATTGGATAGACTTTCCTCTGTTTTTTGGGCCTATCCTAAAATTACCTGTAACAGAAATCAATAACGCATCCAACCAATCTCATCTTTTCCCACCTTATTCATCAATAAACTATTCGAAGAGTAAACATTCTAATTCCAACTCCAAAACATAAGTCTCATACTAGACACCAGTTTGCAATACGAAAGAATACTCATAACTTCTAATAAAAGAAACGACTATGGACCGACTCTAAGAATTCCAACAAATGTCTATAATAACTAATAAGCTTGTTATCCACGCGAACAAGTGCTGGGATCACCGCAAATTATCAACTCGAAAGCTCTAGACCTTACCAAAGTCACCTGTATTCTCAGTAAAAAAAAAATATAGCGAGGAGTTAGACGCTAGCTCAGGAGTAATAATATTTAACCACGACCATTTTAACGAGGGACAAGTCAGAAAACATGTTAGTACAACAATCATAATGATGAAATAATGCTCTTTCAGAAATAATAACAATATTCAATCTTTTGTTCCTCATATAAGCAAAATCAATATAAATACTTAATAGTAAACTCAGAGAAACCTTTCCATATCAAATCTTATAGTTGTTAACTCAGGAAAACACTTTCTTATCAAATATTATATCTGGGAGGGTTCCAAGGATGAATCATGTAATGAGAGTGGCCTTCTCTTTAAAAAGTAACCAGTAACGGTGAACTCCTTGTAAAAGAGTTAAATATTCATATCTGTAGATCCCTACTCGAGGGATATCGGTAATGGTATACTAGTTTCACATCCCACTAGCAAGGGCTTTATCAGAAATCAGTAATTACAAGGTGCACCAGGCCTAACGATCCCACCGTTAGCTACGGGATTCATCAAGGTCTACTCCCATTTATATATTTCTTATAATCAGTAGAAGTATTTCAAAATCGAATAGAGCATTTAAATCTTATCAAATCATATCATTTCAAAGTTTAACAATCACCTGTCAAAATACTATATCTCAAATAAGTGTAAAACGTTTTCAATAACAGTAATCATATCTTGTAAAAAAATGAGATCATCTCAAATAATATTTTCAATATCATATCCAGTAAAAGACTTGTCCCACATGCAAGTTCAAAACATTCAGTAACACATTTACTTTATAAACCATGTGAAAATCATGCAAATTATAAAACATCAATCGTGGTAAGATTACTACTCACAGTACTCATGTCGAAATACCAAACTTGTCATTCAAGCAATCCATAAGGTTTCCTTCGATCGGTCAATCTATAATCATATCATGTCAGTCTCGTGTTAATTCCTTCATCTAAAATAATCAATACTACATAACTACTCGTCGCTCAAGGTTCCATAATAGACTCTCAATCTATCAACTTATATTTAATTGGCTCTATAAATCCCTCAAAACAGCATCGCTGATGACTAATTCCTACTAAAATAAATAAAAGTACCCTATTATCCATATACCTTTCTTTGATGTATGCCGAAATACACAGGCTAATAGTCCAACCATTTAGCATACTCACTCGGTTCATGAAAAATTGAACGAATTTCTCTATTTCTTCTAACTCGTGTTTTCTCAAAACCTCAACCCCAATCACATAATCATGGCAGATACCAATTAAATTGTTTAAACTAAGTTTAGAAACTTACCTTCCGTTTTTGCTTCTCTCAACAATTAAAACCAAGCTTTATTGATTTTTCCTTCTTCACTTTATCGCTGGAACGAAGCAGCAGCTTCACATAATGGAGATGACTGAAAGGGTTCAGCTGCTAGCTGAAACCCATTTCTGTACGTGCAACTGGGCTAAGGCCTACGCCCTTTTTCTTTAAAAAAATTCTTTGGTCTCCTTTCCTGATCTTTCATACTCTTTTTTTTTGTGGCTAATGACTAATATGCCCTTGTTTAAAATATGGGATATCACATTCTCCCCACCTTAAGAAATTCGGTCCCCGAATTTTGATGAGCGTATACCCTCAGACTTGTGGTTAAGTGATGATATTGTATTAAAGTATGCCTTGTATTAGGATTGATAGGGTTGGTATGATGTTGAATTGAAATGTCTTGACTATGGATTGTGAGGTGCTGTCTAAGATGTAAATGTTATAAGGATGGTGATGATTTACCAATGTGCCTTATTATGAAGTGATATGTTAATGTGCTAACCTCACTTATATGGATTGTAATGAAAGGACAATACTCATGCAATTATTATTGAGTTATGATGATGATGTTTATACAAGGGAGACCCTATGACCTACATTAAGCTATGATGATTAATAAAGGTATTAAAGACATTTCAAAAAGGTACTTAGCTTAGCACCGAGTGAACTTGACAATGGGAGGTGTTGACTTTCCATAGAGAAAGATTGACCCTATAGTTCCACATGAGGTGTTGACTCCCCTATGAGGGATACTCACTTTATGGATTCCCATGAGATGAGGCTCCAATTGCCAAGTGGCATGTAGAGGGTTCATACATATCTCTTAGTTCTTGAACTATGTTGCCCTCATAGGAAGACTAGCTAGTGGATCCACCTAGAAAGCTACGTTTATGTTTGATTTTACTTTGGCTGGTAGACCACCTTCCGTCGGTGTAAGGTTTTACAACACCGGATTCCACACTTAGCTCTTGTGGTCTATGTCGGTTAAGGCAAGTGTTCCCTAAACTAAAATGAAGTAATGAGGTACAAACCAACGAGGGTGACTTGAGAGGTTTGACTTAGCTTAGGTAGGGGTATGGACTCTACCGATGCCTTGCACTAGTTTGCCTTGAGGAAAACCTTAGGAGAATGTTCTTATGTATGTATATGCTTATAAATATAAATGATATGTATATGATGATCTTACATGTTAATGACACTATGTGATGTTGATTACTCTTATGAACATGTACTTGATCTCTATTGCTAAAGTATGATATTATGAAATATTAATGTTATGTTATGTGAAGTAGGACATTGGTTATGGTTCTTGCAAGGTTTACTTGATTAAGTAAGGTTATGGGATTTTACTTAGTCATTGCACAAGTGGACTTAAAGAGGGTCATGAGTAATGGTCTTGCTTTGGTTATGATTGAAATGTACTCTTATTCATGCTTGTGCTACTATAACTTGATGGTAGAGTTACTTTGATTATGTGTCCAATTATATGATATGCATGTTGACTTGACTAGACTTAGTGTTGTCGGTTTTGTGATGTACATGCCTATAACTTAATGAATATGTCTTATTGATTGGTATGGTCTTCTTGAATGTGCATAAGGCTTTGTAAATGTAAAATAACACGTTTTAATGACAAGTCCCTTTTTAGCATGATTTCATGATATGTGTGCATATGGTCTCATACTTAGTACAAGTGGTGTACTAACCTCATTTCTTCCTTTTCCCCAACATTTTAGGTTCCGGTCGTTGAAGGGCTTTGAGACAAATTTGAAGAAGACTTGAAATTCTCAATCATCCAAGTTGGGTAGGTCCTCACTTTCCGAGGGCAATGCCACCATCAAGCTTATGAAGTTGTTTTAGTTTTTAAGACTCTTATGTTCTTTCCTTTTCTTTTAAGTACTAAACATTGTATGACCTATATGTGGTCTGATTATATTGATGTATGGGCTAGGCCCAAATTATTACACAATTGTTAGATGGTTATGAGATGAGACATGCTTTTGAGACTATGTCATGTTTTATGTATTATGTGCAATAAAAGTAGAAGACTAAGTAATCTTCCTATACGAAAGGTCTATGTATACTCAATATAAATATTATGTGTATGTAGAAGTCTATGTAAACCTCAATGTAGAAGTAATGAAAAGTTTTTAAAATTTATTGCATTTTAACCTATGAATGTAATGATGTAAGCTAAGAGGCTAGTCTTAGTCTTCAAAGAGGACGACGACGCCGGTTACGTCTAGGGGGTGCTCCCCGGATGTGACAAATATGCTCCTAAATTATTCGAAAAAATCTAGATATACCCCCGTTTAAAGTTTGAATCATTCATGCCCTCGTCGTCCAACTTTTCGCCCAGATATGCCCTTATGGGCGTTAGTTGGTATGCTAGACATATCCAACTCATTTTTCATTTCTTTAAATGTCACATGAAATTGTCATGTCATTTTGACCTTACCACATGACATTTAAATGAAAATGGAAAGTGATTCGGACCCATAAAAACCTAAACTGACCCATAAATCAACCCCCCCCCCCTCCTTTTAAATAAACTATTTGTCCCGTTTTTAACAATTTTTTTTAATTTTTATTTTTTTCGGTAAATCCCAAAAATGAGTAATTGATTAATAGAAAATAGGGAAAATATGAAAAAATATATAAGAAATTAACGCCAAAATTCACAAAGAAATGTAGTAATCTTAAATTCAACAATTTCAATAATTTTTAAAAAAATATTTTTTTGATAAATTCTGAAAATGAGTAATTGATTAATAAAAAATATGAAAAGTGTGAAACAAATATAAAATTAATGTCAGAAGTTCACGAATAAATATAGTAACATTAAATTCAATATATTTTTAAAAATTTATTTTTTTCGACAAATTCTGAAATGATTAATTTATTAATTAAAAGGGGGAAAATATGAAGAAAAAATACAAAATTTATGCCAAAAATTCACAAATAAATATAGTAACCTTAAATTCAACAATTTTTTTTAATTTTTATTTTTTCAGTAAATCTCGAAAATGAGTAATTTATTAATAAGAAAATAGAAAAATATGAAAAAGCTAAAAAATTAACGTTCAAAAATCACAAATAAATGTAACCTTAAATTCAATAAATTCAACAATTTTATTATTTTTCATATTTTTCTATATTTTATTAATCAATTACTCATTTTCGAGATTTACGAAAAAAATTAAAATTAAAAAGTAGTTGAATTTAAGGTTACTATATATATTTGTGAATTTTGGCGTAAATTTTATATTTTTTTCATATTTGTTTTATTTTTTATCACTCCCTCCGTCCAGTTTATGTGGCACCATTTCCTTTTTGGTCAGTCCCAAAAAGAATGTCACATTTTCTTATATGATAAGTATTTTAAGGTATAATTCCTCTTTTACCCTTGTTGGTCCTATTTAATTTTAAACATAGTACTCTAATACATTATGAGGAGAGAGAAAAGTGGATTTACTTTTTTGAAGGATAATTTGGTAAACATTTCAAAGTCTTCATTATTTCTTAAACTCCATGTCTGGTCAAATGTTGCCACATAAAATGGAACGGAGGGAGTAATAAATTACTCATTTTCGAGATTTGCCAAAAAAAATTAAAATTAAAAAAAATATTGAAATTGTTGAATTTAAGGTTACTATATTTATTTGTGAATGACATCAATTTTGTATTTTTTTTTCATATTTTTATTAATCAATTACTCATTTTTGAGATTTATCAAAAAAAACAAAATTTAAAAAAAGTGTTAAAATTGTTGAATTTAAGATTACTATATTTATTTGTGAATTTTTGGGGTTAATTTTATATTTTTTCATATTTTTTCTATTTTTTATTAATCATCAATTACTCATTTTCGGAATTTATCAAAAAAATAAAAATTAAACAAAATTATTGAAAATGGGTCGGATAGTTTATTTAAAAGGGGATTGATTTATGGGTTGAATTAGGTGTTTATGTGTCCAAATATTTTAGGGGCATAATTGATCTCTTTCCATTTTCGTATAAATGTCATGTGGTAAGGTCAAAATGACATGACCATTCCATGTGGCATTTAAAGAAAAAAAATGAGCTGGATATTCCAGCATACCAACTAACGCCCATAAGGGCATATCTGGGCGAAAATTTGGACGGCGAGGGTATGAGTGAACTAAACTTTAAATTGAGTGTATATCTAGACCTTTTCGAATAGTTTAGGGGCATATTTGACCCTTTTTCCTTTTAAATAATAATTTTTTAAATATATTTTTGGGGAGGGGGGGGAGGGGGCTGGTAGGGAGGGTAGAGTGATAAAAAAAATATTAAAAAGATTTTATTTTTAAAGCTTTTAACAAGATCTCTACTATAATATGGGTATCATTATTTATCCATACTCTCCATTGGATAACTCATTTTTACCCACTTAAAATGTGAGTCGAATCGAGTCGAGTTCATTCATTTTTATTTAATTCATTTTTGATTGACTCATATTTGAGTCGACTCTCTCGTTTTTCACGCCTAAATGTCATCATATTTTCTTCTGCTGAATGATATAATATTGTTTCACTTGTTAGTACTCTAAACTCCTATCTATATTTTGTTCAGCTACTTTGTGTTAGTTTGCTCTTTTTTAAAGGGAAGGAAACAATAAATACAAGGATCTCTATTTAATAAAGAGTTGAACATGTTCTACTCTAGTCAATATATAAGATATATGTCAAAGAATTATCGTAATTGGTATCAAGATTTTCGAAATCAATGAAAACATCACTAGGTGGTTAAAATATAGGATTCTTGTCTAAGTCATGTGGAACACAAAATGAATCTATGATATCAAATTCACTAGATGATTTCGAGAATACCAAATAGTGTGGCTATAAGAGCATCCAGGCTTTGCTTAATTAAAACTCCAAAAACTATTGTCATCAAAAATAATTTACACAATATATTGTTGCAATTTTCTCCAATCCCTCTCCACCCTGTTTTAGCTGATGAAAGGCCTGATTAGTTGCGCAAGACAAATGGCGCAATCAGCTTAGAAATAGCTTTTAAAATAGTTACATTTGACATACTACTGTACACACTCAGAAAAGAAGAAAAAAAGTACTTTCTTCATTTTCCCTTTTTAATATCTTTTAATCTTGGTTTTGCTCACAGAATCCTAATTTTATTATAGTGCAATTGTAATTTCTTTCTTTGTTAACGGTTGATTTAGATCCAACAATTACTATATACCTTTAAATGATTACATATATATAGGTCTAATTTAATGAGAATTTCTCAAAATCATGTAAGAAGACAGAATTTCATTCCCTCAATAAAAAAGTATTCCTTTCACGCCCAAGGATAGACATTTGGAGGATTCAACATTTGATAAACCAAATATAAGAATGTGTTAATAGGAGAGGTAGCTTGTACATGTAGAATTAATTGGTTGAGGTACTCACAAGTTGAATATATATAAGGATGTGTCTTACTTTCATACCACGTAAAAATTGAATATTGCCCTATTCAACAGAAGAAGTTAGCTAATAAGGTAAGAAATCCGCAAGACCTACAACTCATTCTATCAGTTAACGTGGGAAAATTTAATATAGGTCGAATAAAAATATTGTATGTGCAGGCATGTACTGCTAATTATGTATGTTTGCTTCTGTCTGTATGAAACTGAATTAAAATTTCTTTATTCGAGGAAGAAGAGGATATATTCCAGTTAACCTTCAAAGTAATGCTAATGTATTCGAGGAAGATATTCCAGTTAACCTTCAACTAATGTTAATGTAATTGAGAAAGATAAATAAACATCTTAACCGGTTTATTAGCTACTAAATTAATCTGTTTAGTAGTCATTTTATTTGGATATCTATTTCTAGAAATAAGTGAAGGCTATGAGGAGCACAACCAACAACCCAACATTGGTACTGGTAAAACCCAAAGATTGTTGACTTTTTAAACTAATTAAGGTTAGAGACTTGTATATCAACGCAAGTATAAATTATAAGTAAATCTTTATCTATCCTTAAAAACATGTAGCAACTCCAATATTTAAATTTATGCCATAAAAGTTGTATAGACGCATATAGTTAAAAAATGAAAATGAAGCTCATTGTTAAAACTAGTGACTAAAGATAAACATGTCATGGCATTGATATATGTGGCCATAAGTCTATTAAAACTTGTGGTCTTAAATACTCCATAACATTTCATAGGAATCATATTGTAGTAGTTGTTATACTTATATCAAGTTGTTACAGATCAAGAGGTTGGAGAAGCTAATAGTAGAAGTGAAAAAGTAGATCCAAAGAATAGCAGTCGATACAGCTTGGTGAACTTAAATGGTAACAATTCGTATTTTGAAATGGTTTGTACATTGTGTTCTCATATTTGCTATATTTTAATTCCTTTACATACTAATTGTTTTTCCGGAAAATCTAATGGTTTGTTTGATGAATATGTTTATTAGACTATCCCGATGAGATTCCCCCAAAGTACAGATATAATCAACATGAAGAATATGAGGTTGCTTAATGAAGAAGGAATAGAACGGGGAAGTAGAAATATAGTATAATAGGAGTATGGTTATTATAAAAAGAGGATGGATTGCATTTCGAAAAGATAACAAGATAGCTAATGGTGAAAATTGTGGCTTCAAGTTAATTTGGGGCCATATTACAAATATTTTGCAGGTTCAAAAGATCCCAACACCCCCGTTACTTGCAATAACTTAGCTACAATTTCTTTGTATTGCATTCTGGATATTTTATTTTGTCTCATAAAGATGCTAGGCAGATGTTATATTTGTTTGCTTTAAAAAGAGAGACAAACATGCACTTCATTTGCTAGGGTACATAACTTCTGATAGATTTCTGCATAAATTATCTTCTTATAACTCAAGTTTATGCATTCATCAAGTGCTCTAGTAAGCATTTTATTTTGTAAACATTATGGAACGTTACTCTTGGTTAGTTTTGGCTTATGTATGTTAAAATCTTTTTTTTCAATCGTCAATTATTTACTAGCAAAGGAATTACTATTTTGCAGCTTTGTGAATAGCTATAAGTCACGATGAAAGAAGAGAAAGAAAATCTACTTTATCACTTACTTTAATATCGCCTTCTTTCTAAAATAGTTATCGCATTTCGTTTCTCAAGACCTAAATCCACTAGCTCCACCAGATAAAGGAGGATTGGAATTAAGCCACAGACCAGAAGAGAGAAAGAAGTCTTTCAAAATCTTATCCCTTCAAGATGGAATCACCTAACAAGGCCCAAAGCATTCTAAGAAATATGCTCGTGGATTAGCAGCACTTAAGCCTTAAGAAGGATGAAAAACAAAAAGATAAGAAACTACGACAAGAGGATGAAGAAGGTGACCACATATTATTAATTATTGTCCCAGGAAGAAAAAAGAAAAATCTGTAAACCATGGACACATTCCATTAAATTGGTAAAAAAGAATAACCTCAACTATCTAAAAGAGACATTGGTTATGTTGTGGAGAGTGATTGAAAAAGATCGTCAAATCACACACGTCGAGAGAAATGAAACTCTAACAACCCTGGCGAGTCTACTCCTAAGTTTGAGCAAGAAGAAAGGGATTGGGCACATCTTCACTAATTTAGCTCATGACAATTATATAATAAAATTTTATAAAGAGGAAAATTTGCGGCGAATTCTACAAGGACCTTTATTCATCAGCATATAAATTCATATCTCAAAAAGACGGTTTCAAATTTTGTTGCCTCTAAAGCCTGAAAAAAATTCCACCTTACTTATTCCAATAATTTCACCTTTCTTCCCATTTAGAAAGGGTACACTGCCCCCTTGAAATCTGTAGGTGTTTGATTTGTAGTCCGAGAAAGAAATTGTGTTCGCCTATCATGTTCATTTCAAATTCATTGCTCATCAAAGTTCTGGTCATATTTCCACATCATCTTTTTTATGTCCTCTTTTGATTAGTAGATATATTAGCGTTGAAAAGAAATAAAGGAAAAAAGATGCTAATAAAAAAGAAGGAGAAAATGAAAATGAAAGTAAGCATCCAACAATTTCATACATGATTGTTATTTATAGATTGATACAAGAATTAGATAGAAGGGAATTAAGGAGACATGTAATTAAGTAAGAATACTAAAGGATGGAGGTTTTATATAACTCATGAGATTTAATTAGATGTAATATTTTGTTGATTATCAAACGAAATATTAATGAAAATAATGAAGTAAGAAATTCAAAAAAATATAACATAAAAGATAGTAATAATTTTCTAGATCATAGAGAGGTGTCACATCACCTTATTTATACATAGCTTTATAATTATGTATATGGTTCATGGTTGTTTTTTATCCTTATGAGGGGGAAGATGAAGATAAATTTCTTCTCCATATTTCTAATTAAATCTTTTGACATATATTTTATATTAGAAGAGCTTGTTAAATCCAAAAGATTATACCTAAATTAAGTGATTCTTAAGGACACTGTCATCGACACACCTCAAATTGTAAATATTTTCTTAAATGAGGTCATAAAAGATTGACCTACACTCGTAATTCAAAGTAGACGCGTTTGAAAATTCAAACCAACGAAATCTATCCAAAGGTCATATATAGAACCATGAAAACTGCAAAGTGTCATGCGTGATATTCCCTTTTGGGCATAAATTTTAAAGTTGAAATTTGAAAATTTAAGTTTATGAAGTTGTCGTATTTTGAAATTTAAATTTATGTTTGAACATACATTTTGCTTGGAAATAAATTGAATTGTTGTGAGTGAAAGTGAAACTTCTCTCAAAGAGTGATCTAAACCAAATTTTGAAACTTGAAAATTTTTCAAATATAGATTTTCAAAATTTAATCCAAAGTTTATGATCAAATAGTAAATTTCATTTCTAATTTATTAGGGCTAAAATCTTAGGTCTACATCTTTTGTCTCGTGAATCATGATCGCATAATTAATTTGTCCAATAAAAATCTTTCGACAATAAAAACTTTATTGTGCCTAAACATGGTAGTTGTATATTTGCACCTAGAGCTGTCAATATGGGCTTGCCCATCCCATCCGGGCTAATCCATACACGCTTTGCAATTTGACGGGTAAGGTCAGGTCAGGCTAGCCTATTTTTTATGTCGGCCAGAAAATAATTGGCTCAGCCCACAAGTGTGTGGGCTCTGCCGGGCCAGCCCTCTTTTCTTTACAGTATATTTTTTTATGATTTTTTAAATTAAATTATAATTTTAAAATATTATCATAATATTTACAAGACAATATTAAATGGGGTTAGTGTTACTATTTTTAATCAAATACACAAATAAATACGTCTATATAATATTTATTAAATTTAATTTCAAGTAAAAACACATAGCTAAATAAAAATATTAACCTAATTATTTTCGGATGATATAAGAAAACACAAAAACTATGATAATATTCCATATGTTATGACCTATGAAGTGATTAAAATTTTAGGATTTTTTTATTTTATCTAACACATTTAATAAACGTAATTTATATTTTAATTGTAATATTTTAAACTTTAAACAGATTTTGAGTGTAGGCTCCTGTTATTTTAATACTCTATTTTTATTTTTATTTTTAATCAATTTTTAGTTGGCCCACGGGCTGGCCCTATCCATATTTTTCAAGTCCCACAAATCGACAGACTTATTTAGGTCGGGCTAAAAAACTTATTTTTTTAAATGGACTCCAAAAATCATAGTTCAACCCTATCAAATCACGGGTTAGGCCAGGGTGGCCCAACGTGCCTAGTCTATATTGACGGCTCTATTTGCGCCTCGTAAGTGCTTTAATCCCAACTTCTTTGTTTAATTTCTCCTTTTAATCTTGGATTCATCGGCAGATTCCCAACTCTATGTTAGTGCAACTCTACTTTCCCTCCTTTCTAATTGTGGATTTAAATCAAACGATCAGTAGTCTAAATCAATTAGAATTTCTCGAAATGTCCAAGATGGACACCTTATTCTTTCAATCAATGTGACATAATTTAAATAGGTCGAATAAAAATATTGTGTCCATGTTCAAGTATGTCTGTCTTCTTGTCAAAGGCGCCCTTAAGTCATTAAAAAAAACTCTACTCATGCAGAGAATAATATTCCAGTTGGCTTTCAAACTAATGTAATATGAATTAGAAGAGTCTCAAGATAAGAAAACATCCTATCTGACTTATTAGTTATAAACATAATGAAATTGGTTATCTCGTTTCATTAGAATTTAGTAGTAGTACAACTTGTATCTTATCCTAGAGGAATTGAGTAACTTTAAGTCATCCTGATTCAAAGTCCCCACCATTCATTGAAACAATACTACCTTAACATGGTGTTGTAAAAAAATTGTCATTGATACACCTGTAGTTGTAAGTATTTCCTTAAATGAGGTCATATAAGATTGACTCACACTCGTAATTCAAAGTAGAGGTGTTTGGAAATTCAAACCAATGAAATCTATCTAAAGGTCATATATAGAACCATTAGAACGACAAAGTGTCAGGCATGATATTCCCGTTTGGACAGAAATTTTAAAGTTGAAATTTGAAAATTTGAGTTTATGAAGTTGTCATATTTTGAAATTTGAATTTATGTTTGAACATACATTTTATTTGGAAATAAATTGAATTTTTGTGAGTGAAAGTGAATATTCTCTCAAAAAGTAATCTGAACCAAATTTTGAAACTTGCAATATTTTCAAAGATAGATTTTCAAAATTTTATACAAAGTTTATGATCAAATAGTAAATTTTATTTCTTCATTGAATTTATTAGGTAAAATCTTAGACTACCTCTTTTATCTCGTGAATCATGACCGCATAATTAGTTTGTCCAATAAAAATCTTTCGACAATAAAAATTTTATTTTGTGCATAAACATGGTAGTTGTATTGCGCCTCGTAAGTGCTTTGATCCCAGCTTCTTGGTTTAATTGCTCCTTTTAATCTTGGATTCATCGACGGATTCCCAACTCTGTGTTAGTGCAACTCTCCTTTCCCTCCTTGTTAATTGTGGATTTAAATCACACGATTAGTAGTCTAAATCAATTACAATTTTCTCAAAATGTGCAAGATCGACTCCTCATTCTTTCAATCAATGTGGGACAATTTAAAATAGGTCGAATAATAATATTGTGTCCATTGTCAAGTATGTAGTCCTGCCTCTGTCTTCTTGTCAAAGGTGCCTTAAGTCATAAAAAAGAACTCTATTCTTTGAAGGAGGACAAGCAGAGGATAATATTTCAGTTGGCTTTCAAACTAATGTAATCCGAGTTAGAAGAGTCTCAAGGTAAGAAAACATCTTATCTGATTTATTAGCTATGAATATAATGAAATTCATCATCTCGTTTCATTAGAATTTAGTAGTAATACAACTTGTATCTAATCCTAGGAAGAGAGTAATTTTATATTCAAGTACAAACTAAATTTTAAATTCCATCCTCATTCTAAACAAAAATTATACAGCTTAAAACTTGGCTATTGTTAGAAATCAAGTATGGTCATTTTAAATAGGGGTTGTTTGGTACGGTATAGTGAAACATTTTTCATAAAAAGTTCTATACTTTTTCAGCGTTTTGTTGGTCAAAATCTTGGTAAAATATTCTCTAGAAAAACAAATACCTTTCAAATTAAAAAAAAAAAAAAAAAAAAAAAAAAAAAAAAGATTTCCCCAAGTAGGTAAACCAAGTTCCATGGTGGCATTCCACATTAATTGTTTCCTCCCCCACCCTTCACACTCATCTACACCACCCCCACACCCCAGCCTTGTAGTGTTTACCTACATTATATACAAATGTTTTTGCTTACTTACAAAACGCCATAAAGTAAGTAAAACATCCACTTATTTTACGCGGAAATTTCCTTCACACATTAGAAAAGACTGATTAATAATGGGTCATTGGTTTAGTGACAAGTTACAGATGCATAGAAAACCCTCACCAGATAATTCACGGATTTAACTCTTGTAAGACTAAATTGAATGTTATTATGTAAGAATTTCACAAATTGTTTCTAGCTCTGGCAAAGCAGAGTTCCAAACATCTGTATTTAGTTGGAAGACATAAATTTATTAGTTTCAGCAATGTAGGACAACTCCAGCTTTGATTATAAAATAGACCTAAATCTTTATCTTTAACGAAACGAAACAATAATAATGTTTCCATGAAGTCTAGCTACCTTACCAGTACATAAAGATTCCAAGCACCATTTAGGTGTGGGTAGAAGGCAAAACAACAAACATCTCACCTTAACTAGGACTCCCAAGTTCCAAAAACTAAAATCTCTAGCAAAATCAGACAATAAAAATCGATCAGAAGTTGAGCCCTAAATAATGACATAAGCAACTGAACATAATGGCATGATTATCACAAAACTTCTACCATTTGATCACTGGCAAAGCTGTTCAACCGCAGTAACAATCTGGGGAGGTTGGACAACAGTCCAGTTCTCTAACGTCCCAGCATAAGGGGTTGGCACATCCTGTGACGACAGACATACGATTGGGGCATCTAGATAGTCGTGAAAGTTCTCAGTTATAGCGGCTGTCAAGCTGGCACCAATACCTCCTGTGCGCATGCATTCCTCGACAATGAGCACACGATGAGTCTTTTTCACTGACTTCCCGATGGTGTAAAGGTCAAATGGTTTCAGAGACCTAATATCAATGACCTCGGGATCATAACCCTTGTTCACAAGTGTCTTGGCAGCCTGCATCACATGATACCTCATCCTGGAATAAGTTAGAATGGTTACATGCTCCCCAGGTCGTACCATCTCTGCTTCTTCAAGATTCAGCACATACTCTTCATCTGGAATTCTTTCCTTGAGGTTGTAGAGCAAAACATGCTCAAACAGAATCACAGGGTTATCACTTCTGATAGCTGCCTTCATCAAGCCCTTAGCATTGTAGGGGGTTGAACAGGCAACCATCTGGATTCCAGGAATTGACTGGAAGTATGACTCAAGGCGTTGAGAGTGCTCTGCTCCAAGCTGTCGACCAACTCCACCAGGACCTCGGATGACAACTGGTATCTTAAACTGGCCACCAGATGTGTAGTGGAGCATACCACAGTTGTTAGATATCTGGTTGAAGGCCAGAAGTAGAAATCCCATGTTCATTCCCTCAATAACTGGACGCAAGCCAGTCATTGCAGCTCCAATGCCCATACCAGTGAAAGAGTTCTCAGCAATAGGAGTATCAAGAACCCTGAGATCACCATATTTTGGGGCAAGGCCTTTAGTCACCTTGTACGAACCTCCATAATGACCGACATCTTCACCCATTACACAAACAGTGGGATCTCTGTCCATCTCTTCTTCAAGGCCTTCGCGGAGGGCCTCAAAGAGCAACAGTTCATGCCTAAAGATGTACATTCAATCAAACAACTGGTGAGATCAAGTAACAAGAAAGCTGGATAAATAACAATCAGTAAGCAAGCAGTTGGGCAGTAATTAATATAGTTCACACCATGATCGACGATTAAAAAAAAATGTGAATACAGGTGTATATCCAACCAGTCAACAGAGATCTATTCAATGATGCAAGTTTAATGATTTCTTTTTTATGAAGTAAGATAGATTCATTTAAAGGCATCAACAAGATGCTAGCATTACAAGGATACAGCAGTTAAGCTCACAAAAAAGGATTTGTAGCCTATTTTTAAACTATAGAGCTAACAAAATCCAAGAATAGGTCTAAATTATTTACATGGGTCAATTTGGACAGCTAAAAAGGCTAACTAGACATCTGCCTCGCAAAAGATTTCTAGAAGTTGAAATTCCATCAAAACATCTTCCGTTGCTCTTTCCATAAATACCAAAAGAGAGCACCAGGGATCATCATCGACATACACTTGATTGCTTTGTCAACTTACCGTGAACTCCAACTTTCAAGGGCATCCCTGACCCAGGATAGACCAAAAAGACAACGTAACATATTCCAGAGGTCTGAGGCAACAGGGCAGTGCAGTAGCAAGTGGTGGACGCTAAAGTTTAATGATTAAACAAGCACAATCACAGAAAATTCTTTTGAACATGAACATAATCATCCCCATTAATTAGGAAGACCCCATCAAAGAAGCAAAGGTAACTCATTTACATCCAAAGATAAAATTGTTATGACTGCCATCAGAACTATACGAGCTCTTTACTAGCTTCTGGTGGCCCAAATAATTCATGCAATTAGAACCTTAAAATCCAACAAAGCAGAAAGAAAATATCAAAGTTCCAAAGAGTTGAAGTATGAAAGGGAGCCAAATTCCCTATATAAGATGTAAGCCTTCCTTCTGAACAACTCCGCTCGACAAGAGTAAAGACATCGATGGCAATCTTCAGATGGACCTCTGATGTTAAAAATTAAGATTGCTTAACCAGTTATAGTATGAACATAGATCATGACACTCACAGGGTAACTTTTTCTCTGTCATACACTCATGGAATTCTAACTTCAGTTAATAGACATACAAACACAAACCTTTGGTTCAGCCCATTGTTTCCAAAAAATAAATTTTAGTTCTCCACAACTATCACATAATTGTGTTTCTACATTAACTGCCGTGATTCAAAGGTAAAGTTCTGATTCCTATGCTTATTTTGTCAACTCTGTCATACACTAATGGAATTCTAACTTCAGTCAATAGACTTATAAACACAAACCTTTGGTTCAGCCCTGAGCCCATTGTTTTCCAAAAAAAGAATTTTAGTTCTCCACAACTATCACATAATTGTGTTTCTACAATAACTGCCATGATTCAAAGGTAAAGTTCTGATTCACATGCTTCTTTTGTTCCTCCTAGCAGCATACTTGTTCTAGTGTGTTTCCATGACCCATTCGGACATTTCTATTTTTCCACTTAGTACATTCTCCCATACATATACAAAGAGAAAATTCTACTGTCGGAAGTACCAAAGCAACACCCATGCCCCAGGCTTAGTTACTGCTCTAGTTCCCATCTCAGAGAGCACTCTTCTGACCCATTTGGCCATAGATTTCCCAAGTCAAATTTGGGGGCAAATTTGGCAAATAGTGTTTGTCCATACAATTTGACATTTTGTCATTATTTGGCAAATAACCCAAATTCCCAAATACTAGAAAAAACTAGTATTTGGGCCAATCTCATTATTTGGGATCTTTTAAAAATTTAAATTCTAAACTAAACTTTTTCGTTTACAAAAACACCCTCTATAGTAGCTGTTTGCGCTATATTACATAATTTTTCCGTAAACACCCAAGTAGTGATAGAATATTCAGTGAATATGAAAATGATGATATGATTATTGATGAAAATGATGAACAATCGGCTAAGGGTAATAAAGTAATGTGCTTTGTCTACTTCACGATGTATGAAATGATACTTGTTGAACTAACTCACTCCGAACTACCATATTGCTCTAGTGTCCTGGACACTACTTGTTATTTGTTGGAACGAAGATCCAATTTACTTGTACTACAAACCTATGGTTAGTTTTGATATGGGTATAAATCATATCTCCTAAAAAAGTTAAATATGTTTCCCAAAAACTATGGCCAAACACATGTTGAAATTTCACCCAAATTTTGACCCAAATAATATGTCAAAAATATGTGGAAATCTTATGGCCAAACGCCAGCTTCATCTCATACACATATCTTATGGCCAAACGCTAGCTTCATCTCATACACATACAGTGGCACCAAACTTTTCAAGGCTCAGCACTAACCCTAACCATTTGTAGCAGTATACAGAACTGCTTGGTCCCCCCTTTCAGGTCAAATAATTGGTAAACACTTCTTCACAGAACTGCAAAAAGCATTTGATTTCAGCTCAGCATCATTGATAAAAGGAACAGAGGCCTCCGTCATATCATAAATCTCTATTCTACATTACACCAAGAAAGCAAATCTCAAAGCACCTTTCTTAATGATACTTCTAAGTACATCTTCCATATGGATGATCAACTCGCCATTTTGCTTTATGTTGTTATAATTCCTAAATGTCTTTTGACCCAAATTGAACTGATATGGTGTTGACGTGTAAATCAGGTAATTCACATACATTAAAGTCCAAACTCCATCAACCAACAATGGTGAATCATCATATTTGAATTGGAATAGATGAGTTTCTTTCTTAGACGTATGCCACACACGCACAAAAAAAGAGATAAGACTAATGGAAGTTCTTGTGGTTTTTGTTTTCTATTTTGTGTTAACTTTAGGAGTACAAAACCTCAATTGCCATTTCTAGAAGAATTACTAAATATTAGAAAAAGCTTGCATACAAATGAAGTCTCATCAAGACAAGAAATACTTGGGCACAATTTTATTGCAAGTACACATAACAATCACTACACATATGATATGTATACAAGTACAATAATACATATTGTCTTATAGTTCATGTATGTGCATTTTGTACATACGGTAAAATCTCGAACAAATGAAACAAGTAGGCAATAACTTGGCCTTTAAGTAAAGATCTAAAATAAATTAGGGTAACACTAACAAAGAGTTATTGACCTACATCCCCATACGTAAAAGTAGATTTGTGTTGGAGTTATAAGTCGGTAACTTGGTCATAGGTCGGTAAAAAGTTACAAATAAAACAAAAAGGCAATAACTTGGCCTTTAAGTAAGGATCTAAAATAAACAAGGGTTGACAAACACTATTAGCAAGGGCCTCTATGAATCCATATAAAGTTGAAGAGAATTTGTTTTATCATTAAGAATAGGAGATGATGAGATCCCAAAAGAGAGACACATTTTATGTTGGTCTCAGGTGTTTCTCTTTGAGATCCTATAGTTGCATTCTTTCTCTTCTTTTTGTTAGCCAGTTACATGACAAGTTCCAAGCAGCAAGCAATAAAATGGAGTGCAAGGTACAATGCATTATAAGAATTCAATACAGTTGTGCCCTTATGGTAGCTGTCTAGTCAGGGGCGGATCTACTAAGGTTCGTGGGGGTGCCACGCCACCCACGGGCTTCGACGGAAACTCTAATATATATAGATATATCTACAATATAATTATAAATATTAAACGTGCCACCCAGGGAACCAAAAGGCCTTGTGGCGCGGCTGGCTAAGGGTCATATTCTAATACGGAGATCGCGAGGTCGAATCTCGCTGAGGCCCTAGTATTTTTTTAATTTGCAATTTTAACTTGCTCGCTGAGGGCCCTTTGCAATTTTAACTTGCTTCACGACACATTATTTATTTTTTTTGTTTCTAATAGTTGTTTTATAAGTATATTTGACTAGCGTATTACATAAAAGTGATATCGTCATTGATCGTTTTCAAAATGTAAAAACTTGTCGAGTACAATTATAAATGAATGATGAATATTTATGATATTTATAGTATAATTGAAAGTTTTAACTTTGTTCACTTTATGATCTCAGTCAAATGTGGGGTAAAAATTTGTATTTATATGTGGAGGTAGGGAAGGAAAGGGAAAATAGTAAGGTGAGAGTTCAAATAGTCAACGAATTGAGCTAAAGTGATTTTTCCCAAATATTATGTGAGAAAAAAAATCTTCCGTTGTCGGTCTTGAATTCGACTTTCAACAAGAGCATCTAAATTAAAATGATAAACTTGTGCTTCGTTGGAGACATCTGATAAAATTGAAATAATGCGGAGAAGATTAGCATGACCCATGCGCAAAGAATATTGTAGTATATATAATACAAAAATTGTCATCTTATTATTGTTCATATTTTCATAGACCTGAAGATGAATAATACGACTGAAACCTAAAGTTAATTTAACCGATGAACCTACTTGGCACCCAGAGACTTAGAAATCCTGGATCCGCCTCTGTGTCTAGTGTATATGAAATTAAATAAATGATAAGGGCACAAACTAAAATTTTGTCAGATACTTACAAGCTAGAAATACGAACGTCTTAGGTTTATTTTTTATCTTTTTGGATAGTCAATCTCTTAGAGTTGGATAGTCAAATCAGTCTATAAGCACTCTCCGATTGCTCTCCTTCTAAAGAACTCAGACTAGGGTTAAAGGTGCACCATGCCTATGTCTTCCCATCCTTCTTCTGAAAGTCCAGTTGCACAACAAATTCATTGATGTGCCCAACGTTGTCCATGGCATTTTGGACCAGTTCACAACCATTAACTACAACTAGTAGCAGCACCACACTGCAATAGGAGATGGTCCACAGCTTCTTCTTGACAAGCACAAATTGACACACAATCTTTTCTGCCTTGGATCTTCAGATGTCAAACATTACCTCTCTTGTTTCTAGGCAAGAAGAGAAACACATCTTCCCTTCCTAGGATTCCAGGTTGATAAGTGTGGAAAGTTAGACTCCTCCCTCACAAATATCTTGTGAGTGTTTAACTTAGAAAACTCCACCTATCACACCCTCTAACTCCGAAGTCCAGGCTAGCATGTGGTGTACATTATTTTGTTGGGCACTTCAATCATACATCGCAATTCTTTTAACCAAAGTGATGGACGAATTGACGTGGCGTATTTAAGGGGGGCGTCTTGATGTATGTTATTCACAAATGACATAGTATCGATCTGTATTGATATCTATGAGACGCGTGGTGGAGTTAACGATAGACTGGAAGTTTGGCGACAGACCCTAGAATCTAAAGGTTTCAAGTGAAGCAAACGTAGGACTAAAATAGAGTAACTGGCAGTGGCGGAACCAGAAGGGTGTCCAGAAATAGCACAACAAAAGCTCGTTTCAAAAAGTAGAACTAATGAGATTCGAACACACAAACACTTCCTCATTCCAAGGAGGTGAAAATACTGGGCTATAACAGCATGCTACATGTTATCTTAAGGGTGACCAAAATATGTTATTTAATCATTTCGTGTATCATTTTTTTGTATATACTTACTTGTATGTACGGTATTTTTTTTCCAACGAAGGGTGTCCAACCATGTGGCTACGCCAATGGTACCTGGACTGCAAGTTTGACACAATGCCTGTAGTGGAGGAGGGGATGGAAGTGAAGATTGATACACAAGTCATACCCAAGGGAGAGTTTCAAGTATATTGGGTCTATAATCCTAGGAAATGGGAAGATTAACAATGAAACGGGCGCTCGCGTCCACAGTACTGTGTGACAAAATGTTTCAACAAGACTTAAAAAGGTAAGTTCTACTGAATGGTGGTTAGACCTAGACTGTTGTCAAGAATGCACACGTTCAGAAGATGAAGATAGCATAAATGAGGATGCCCAAATGTATATGCAGGCATACTAGGAGAGATGAGATTAGGAATGAATATACACAGGACAAGGCGAGAGTGGCCTCCGTGGAGGATAAGATTAGAGAAGCAAGACTGAGGTGGTTCAGACATGTGAAGAGGAAATGTGAGAGTTTGGTTGGAGGGCTAATCTCCTTGACTCATCTTCTCCTTAATTAGTAATCATATCTAGTATTTGCATAGTTCTTATTCTCCATTTCCTCTATTACATATTACTTCATGTGTTTTATTTATCTTGCTACTTTGCCGTCGTTATTTTCTTTTCTATCATGCTTTGATTACACTACTTTTGAGCCAAGAGTCTATTAGAAACAACCTCTCTACTAAAAGATAGAGATAAGGTATGCGTACATTTGCCCTCCCAGACCCACTTGTGGAATTACACTGGGTATGTTGTCATTGTAATCTCTTAGGGGTCACTTGGTATGAGGGATAAATGATAGTAATCCCAGGATAAACAACAGAGCTTTTTTATCATGCTTTTTGTTAGGGATATTAATTAGTCTCGGAATTATTTATCCCACCATTTATACAGCAATGATGGGATAAGTTTTCTCATACATATATAGATATATATCCCATCCCCAACACCAAACGATATGACTCGAAAAAAGTTTAATTATATATTTATCAAAAGAAGTGTTATTGGAATGGCTATGGAAACCATTTATTTTGACCATAAACATAGCAAAAAATTACAGCAAATAAGAACCTTCAAAATTTTTGAGCAAATAATAAATTAATAATTGGAAGTACCAGAAGAAGAAAAGTGAAAAATGAGTAACTCTTTTTTTCAGGTCTACGGGAGACCTATGTGGCTTAAATATAAGATTTACTAAAAATGAATTTCTCTATGTAAGCCTACTTTTGGTTGGAAAGAGGGGTTGAACTTTTGTTCACCATGTTGCCCATCCTTTTTTCTTTCTTTTCTTTTTTATTTATATCCCCAGTAGGCCAGTACTAATCCAAACAAAAAAAAACATATCACCCCCACCATCACTCTTTCTTTTGTTTCTGCTATCACAATTCAGAACAAGGAGGAGAACTAGACATGTTTATCACAGGATGAATTAGCATCATCTGAAGCAAAACAGCAACTTCTATTGACTTCTCTATTTCCTTTGACAACACCATCGAGATTAGCAGCTGAACTTAATCATACAATTAAAGAAAACCATAATCCTACCAGCCAACCTCCTTTACAAGACAAAATGTAACCTTGCCCAACTTAATCAAGATTTTTTTTAAAGAAAAAAACTAATCTCACCTGCTGACAAGCCACCACGCGTACATAAAGTTTCACATAAGGAGAGACAAATGAAGTGGCAACCAGAAGGAAGCTATTTAAACGGTAAAGATATGCAAGTACAACTTAGAGAAGAAGTAAATATACCCTGGCTTGGATGAAGTAGAAGCTGCAGCAGCATCTTCTTTTGCCTGTAAAAGAATTACATGCAACACCAAATCTCAAAGTCTAAAAGAAAACAAAATTTACAAATTTAAGCACATTTCTACTAGTAAATAGTCAATCATATGCATCACAATTATAATGAGAGAGTAAAGAATACTAACAGCAACAGCATTAGTGATTAATTGTTCAGCTCTTCCTCCACGTCCATTCAAACCACTGCTCAAACGCCCATCAGATCTAGCCACAAATAACCTTCCTTTCCTCTCTGCAAACCAAGCATAAATTTCACAAAAAATGGAAGATAAATGATTGAAATTTGGAAAGTAAACAAGCACTAACTGGAAAATAAAACATTCTTTTAGTGGACCAATTAATACTTCCGATCAAAAACAACCATAAGACACAAAGATTAGATAAACTCTGAATAAGAAAACAGAACCAAACAAACACAATCAACAAAAAAAGAACATAAATTTAAGCAATACTAACAAAACCCAATTTCGAATACTAGCTAACAGACTAATAAATTGCAACAAACCTGACAAAGATCTGCGAGAATTAGCGAAAAGTGACTTCTTGGTATCCAAAGAATTGGCTGATGTTAGTGCAGTAGCAGCACCAATTCCTTGTATAATAGCAGCCATCTAGTAAACCCCACAAAGAAAATTGGCTTCTTGATTCGAACAAACGAAGAGAAAATGCAGATCAGAATGAGGATTCAAATGTCCCTTACAACTATAAATATATTCTCAGTGTATAGAGAAAAAATGAATTGGGGCGAAGAAAACAAAGTGCTCAAGGGGGTTGGGGCGATTTAATCTAAGGAAAGATTTGAAAAGAGCAAGAGAGGAAAGAAAGTATGAAGTGAGAAGCTTTGAGCCACATGTTGGACATTGTACTTGTTGTATAGACTCATTCTCTACTTGCTCACTCATTGTAATATCATGCTGCTCTCTAATGAGAAGCTGACACGTGCGATACTAAGGGTGAAAGTGTCATTTTCTTTGGCTTAATTTAAAAAGAGTAATTTTACGGCAAACATAAAAATCATATTTATATGTTATAGTTATACTTTGCATAATTGTGCTCCATAAAAAATATATATATGTATATTTTGTTATATATATAAAAAAAATAGTTGAATAATTCGCTATACATATACAAAGAACTAGTTGTATAATTAGTTATACATATACAAAAGAAAGCAATTTTATACAAAAGATCAATTGTATAATTTGTGTTTGTATAAAATGAGAAAGAGAGAAAGACAAAAGAAAATTGGGTAGGAGAATATTTGTATTGTATAATTATAAGTGTACAGGACAAAAATATATATATATGCATGTGTATATACAATTTTCTCTCGTGTTATGTAGTTTATACATTTCGTTTTTATTTTGTATAAGCGATATATATATATATATATAAATGTATAAAATGCGTTTGTGTTTGTATAAAAGCGAGAGTGGCGAGCGAGAGTTTGAGGGAGAGAGGCGACTGACAAACAGTTTGCTACAGGGCACAATTAAATCAAATTGTGGTTATAACATTTAATTTGATTTATTAATTGTCATTATATACAATTTTCCCATTAAATAACTCTTAACTTGTCCTCAATTTTCATTACGGCACTTTACCTTTATTTTATTTCATTTAATTCTCTATTCTCATTTCTATGTATCATTTAAATACAAAATACTATGTTTTATTATTATTACTTTTTGAATTATACTCTTCTACTAAATTTTACATTTTAAAAATTGACATCTATTTACAACAAATTTTCATTAATGGTGAAAATTAACTGCAAGCAAAATAAATAAAAGAAAAAAGTGATTTTTATTGAATTGTGTGAGTACAATCTTGTTGTTTACTTGATTTTTCTTAACCTAAACTTCTCCAAGATTCAAGGATCTTCGAATCATTGGATGATGTAGACCACCTTGAGATGTGGTTAATCTCTAGGAACGTCGAGAAGCGTTTCGCCGTTTCAAATCGATCTCCGGGAAGAACTCTATTTGACCACTCCTTCAAAGAGTTATGTACTTTGTATTGTAACTTTCTCAAATCCTTGCAGAATGTTTGTTGAAGAGTTTCCAGAATGTCTCTTAGAATGTCATGTTTATTCCTTATTTATAGTTGTAGGGGGTGGACAAAATTGTTTATTATTGGTAAAGGATGTCATTTTGACACTTCACGGATTGTGATTGGTTCATAAAATTGATTGGGACTATCACCTCATTTATTTTGGACATGTGTCGCCATTTTGTGGATCTTGAATGCCTTGTCACTATGACACCTGGCATGAATTTGAGCTTCAAGGTAGAATAAACGTTGGACTTGAACTCAATAGAGTGGACTTAATAATTTGTAAAGCCCAAATTATTCATTTAACCCAAATGCACATGAATATAATTCAAATTTCGTATGAATCTTAATGTAATAAATTTATGTGTCTATAAATGCCCCTTACTTCGAGATAGGAGTCACAATTTCAGTCCATACTAATGAAATGAGTACAATTTACTCATATTTAATGACTTGGATTACTCATATTTTAAATGGTGTAAATATGGGCCTCAAGCTATTTTAAGGGCTCCTACAAATATGATCAAAATGGGTAAAATATGAGTATCCATATTGACACATAATAGATCACTCACTTCTCACTTCTACTCAAAATTATAAATTGTGCTAAATATTAAAAATTCTAATATTAAATTTTAATTTTCAAAAATATTAATTTATTTTTCAAAAATATTGGAGTGTGGGTGGGGCTGAGAAGAGAGGAATTGGGGGTGGGGGTGGGGGAGGAGGCAAGAGGGGGATTTTTTTTCTTCTGAAAAACATGATTATTTTTTTTAAAAAAAAGGGGTAGGTTGTGTGGAGGGTGGGGGTTCCCTGGGGGAGGGGGGGTGGCGGAGGGGTAAAATAAGTTAACTTTGATTTAATATTTTTTTGGCTTTAAGAGATTAAGGTGGGTTTCAATCATTTACCCAAACCATATTTGAACAATTCATATTTACCCATATTTTATATGGGTGGATTGCGATCCAATCCATTTTCACTCAATCCATATTCAATCCATCCAAATTTGATTCAAATCACCCATTTTCCACCCCTACTTCGATACTTGTTGACATATAGGCTTGCCGAAACTTGATGATGAGATTTGAAGTATTCATAAGTGTGTTTTGATTTAGACTTGTCGACGTGTAGGCTTACCGAATTTGACGATGAAAGTTAAAGTTTTTATGAATGTATTTTCATTTTTGAGACTTCTCGACGTGTAGCCTTGCCAAAACTTGACGCCGAGACTTGAAGTATTCATGAATGTGTTTTCATTTTTATATAGATTTGTTGACGTGCAAGCTTGCCAAATTTGACGACGGGAGTTGAAGTCTTCATGAATGTGTTTTTATTTTTGAGACTTCTCGATGTGTAGGCTTTCCGAAACTAGATGAAGAAGTTGAAATCTCAGTATTTTTTTAGACTTCAAAAATATTTGGTTCTTGTCGTCACAATCTAAATAGGCTACTACAAATGATTTGTTTGTGGTCATCCCAATATTTTTTTTAAAAATTTTCTTGCTCGACAACAATGTGACATCTCTATATTGATTTGAAATAGATGGGTCTAGTGAGCAATTACATTTTTTTTCATGTGATGTTTGTCGCAAGGAATCAGAAACAAGAAAATTGATTAGAATTTTCAACCAAATAAAAAGAAATTAACTTTCCTTCGGTACCAAAGTAAATTGATTAGAATTTTCTCCCAAATAAAAAGAAAATTAACTTTCCTTCGGTATCCAAGTAAATTAATGAATCGAAATTAAGATATTCTTCTTTCCTTCACTATTTGTTTCATCCTTTCCACATTGATGCAGTTTAAAAAATGGGCGATGAATCAATCAACCCAATCAAATTCTCTTCTTCCAAATTCACCTTAAGTTCCCCGTGAAGGGATTAGAAATCTCTCATAAAAATCTCTATATAATCCTCTCTAATGAACAAAGAATTTGTATCACACCAAATTTCGGACGATGCAAAGACAAGTCGTACGAGTGTGCTTGACAATTCGATTGTAATGCCGATTGATTTTATCAAATCAAGAGGCGTAGCCTCCATTATATATCAAAAACTTCGAGCAAAAGTACTCTTCGCACTTTCTCATGGTAACTTTAAAAATATAGTTTAGCTATAACCCATTTTTTATTGTTCAAGTTTGCGCATCTGTAGTATAAAATTCATATCTCATTGAAAAAAAATTAAAATCGCAAGTCGTTTGATTTTTCAAAATTAGAAACATGGAACTACAATATAGACAACCGCCAAATTCCTATTCCATTTCTACAGTTTTTATTTTCAATATAGAGTCTATTTCTGATGGTCAGATTATGCGTCTGTAGTGTAAGATTCATATCTCATTATAGAAATTAAAATCGCAAGATTTTCAATTTTTTGAAACAAGAAACTAGAAACATGAAAATACAACATAGAAAAGATTTGTGGTCAAATTCATCTTCCATTGCTATAGTTTTGATTTTTAATATACAACATGTTCCTGGCGGTCAAATTTGCGTATTTATAGTGTAAAATTCATATCTCATTGTAAAAAAATTGAAATCTTAATCAGTTTGAGTTTTTTAGAATAGAAACACTAAACTAAATATAACAACGATTTGAAGTCAAAGTTTTCTTCCATTACTACAATTTTGAATTTTTTAATATGGAACTCAACTTTTGATTTTTTTTGTCTTTTGATTTCTCCAATTGTGTTTTCACCAAACTAACAACCCTTTATTCAGAGCCAGTTTTGTAATCTTGATTTCTAGCAGTGATGATGGATTTTAGTGATCGAGAGGTTTCATATCCTTTTCTTGAGATTGCGGAGAAAAAACAACATTCATGTGCCAAAGTTCTCACCTTGAAAGTTCATCTTCTGGTGATTGAAACTTTTCCACTTGTTAAAAAGTTGTTGAACACTTCTCATCATCTCCAATGTGACCGTCTACAGAAACTAAGGACATTAAGGACAACTTCTTTGGCAAAGTCACAAGTGAAAATTTTCTTCACTTGAAGTCTTCCACTCATCAAAATGTTGTTGTTGTCATGCCTTCTCGACGTGATGAGAATCTTATCAGTTGGCGTGTTCCTCCTTTTGGGTTTGGTGAGGTTTCCTATATGTCTGTCTATTGGGAGTGGGTAAAAGATGTGCTTGTCTGTTTCAAGGAGACTTCGGACAATATCAAGACTTATGATGCTATCATTGCTTCAATGTTCACATATGACCATAACGAAAAATATTTTCCACGCCTTTTGCGAGAATCGGCATCCATCCACCAATACGATCTCTATCTTTGTCGGAGATTTATCTATATCTTAATGGGATTAGAGAATCACTGGAGGCCTTCACGTTCATGATTTCTTTTATGAAGAAGTTATACCCTTGACTAAGGAGTTTGGCACATGAAGATGACCAAGGAAAGTATTTTCTCCCAAAAAGCTGCTCCTACTTATTTTTGGCATTCTACTGACTTACAAAAGGTGTCATCAACGAAGTCTCCTTTTAAGAATAGACAAAGTTCTGATTTAGAGGAACAAGAAAATATGTTGACCCTTCAACAAGGACGTTTAAGAGGTGTACAAAGCTAGGGATGAATCATGATCATTCTAGAAATATTGACATGAATTATTTACCACGAACTGAAGAGGAGAATACTCCTTTTATCGAGCTAGGTGTGGAAAAATCACTCTGAGTTGAGACTTATCTGGCAACTTTTCTTGCATATTGGCTTTGCAAGTTTGTGCTTCCTAATAAAAAAAAAGTCGATTACCTTCGTGCTAGTGTCTTTAAAGTTGGAAGTTTGATGCCTTATGGAGAAAAATTTCTTTGGCGATTTTAATTCTTACAAACATCTATCACGGTCTGAGGAATATATCCGCTTCTTCAAATTTTGCTGCTTGCAGCATACTACTTCCCATTCAATATCACTACTAAAACCTACTGAAAAATGATGCCCAAAAGTGACGGACTGCGTCACTTTTTTGGTCAAATTCGACAGAAAAGCAACGCAGTCATGTTCACCATTTTTGGGTCAACGCTTTTTAAAATGCGACGGACAACATCGCTTTTGATTTATTTTTTGAACTTTTTTTTTATAATCGATGGACCATGTCGCTTTTTTTATTTTCAAAAGGCGACGCAGTCCATCGCTTTTCTAGAAATTTATATTTTGAAAATCCCATAAAAGTGACGGACTAAAGGACCCTGTCCATCGCTTTTCTGGAAATTAATTTTTTGAAAAACCCAGAAAAGCAACGGACTAAAGGACCCTGTCCGTCGCTTTTCTGGGTTTATTTGAAAAAATTATGCAAAAAAATGATGGACAAAATCACCCTGTCCGTCGATTTTTTCTGCATTTTTTATAGCAAAAACTGGCAGTTTTTTCTGCCCACCTACAAATATAAATCAATGAATTTCAAATTTAACCATCCCAATCGAACAAAATACAATCTAAACATCTCACACAAGATATAAAACAATAAAATTAAATCAATATTAAAAAATATCTAAATCACAATACAAAAATTTATAAAGTCATTCAAAGTTTATTTCAAAATTTCATATACAAAAGCAATAAAAGATAATCAAGGAGTGCAGTCTATATAATCATCATCATCCTAACTGTCGTCATCAGTGCCCTTGACAGGGGATGATGTAGATGTAGGTCAACGAGCGAGTTTCAACACTTGTTCCTTGATTTGTTGAACTGTCACACTCATGCTTTCTTGTTCAACTACTCTTTTTTCGCTCAAACTCTTGCAGTGCTGCTGTAAAATTTTCTATATGTGCCGGCATAGCAGCGATCTAAACATCGTCAATTGTCTCGGTTTGACGTGACGATTAAATACCTTCTAAGCCTGAAAGGAGTTATCGCACATCATTTCAAGAGTCTCAACCATAGACTCTACCCTTGTGTGTCCCCTTACCACTTTTTCTAGTCAAAATTTGACTGGACGGATATTATTTGGACCGAACTATCTAGATTTTCATTCACGTATAGATATATATATATATACTATTGATACTCATTATTCATATTAATTAACTAACTTACAAAAGTTCGGTCCTTTCATCCACCACACATCCGGATTTAACTCATTTTCTTTCTTCTTCACATGAATCTTCTTGAAAACCTCTGGTAGAAGGGGAGTGCGCCCCATTTATTTTTCTTGTAAATAAAAATAAAATTTATATTTAACGACTCATTTTCTTTCTTCTTCACATGAATCTTCTTGAAAACCTCTGGTAGAAGGGGAGTGCGCCCCATTTACTTTTCCTATAAATAAAAATGAAATTTATATTATAACGATATTAATAGTCTAATTATTTATTTAAAAGTCTGAATTAGAACTTACCATCTCTCTTGTTATTGTTCCAGTGCTCTTTAACCCTCCAGTGTGTAATGAGTCACCCTTAAAACTGCCTCTATTCTTTTTGGCTTGTTTGAACATTGTCTTGAACTTATATGTGTTTCAATATTGGCGCAAGTCATCAAACACATGAGGCAACATCTAACTCAGATACTGATCAATGTCCTGGGCTTTTTTTAGCCAGCTAGACAATCTCGCGGATGCGCTCCTCTCAAATGTGGTCGCAATGACCATATTAAACCTCGGTTCCCAAGTACACCTAGTCTAAAAAAATGAATATCGTAAGATAATTAATAAAAAGTAAAGGATACTAAAATTAATAAACTTAACTAAAAAATAATTTACCTTAAATTCATTAAACATAACCTGACGTATATTATTTGCGGTCTTACTCCATGAGTGATAAGCCTGTGTAAAAATCCTTCTCACAAAGTCTTTTAAATCCCGGGCAACATCCTTTGTAGGATATCACCTACAAAACGCATAATAAACATGTTAGTTTATGAACACATAATAAACATGTTAGTTTATGAACACATAATAAACATGTTAGTTCATGAATAATATATTAAAGATGCTCAAATAAGTAAAATAAAGTAACAAATAGATAGCAAAATAAGCTTATGATGACCCATCCGGCTCAATTATGACTTTGTCAATTTTTTCCCTCTGTCCCAATGCTAGATCAGACGTCTCATCTGGTGTAGATGTAGATGATACACCAGGATGCATATACTGTTGAGTCAATGGAAATGTACCGGCCATAAAATTTGACTGCTCACTACTAGAATCTCTAATCCTCATGGATGATAGATCAAATGTACCTGTGTGAGATGGAGAGGGAGATGGAGTATGACTAACTGATAACCTACCTGCTGATAAGGGTTGAGGTAGGTTCTCATAGAATCATGGAGACAGTGACTGTGAAGTAGAGGAAGCACCGACTGATCGACGGTAATTAGGATACTATGCCCCAGGACCCGCCGTACCAAATGGAACATTCGATAAATAAGTATAATGAGTAATGCACTCCGACGAAAAATAAAGAACATCTGGAATTTCATCAGAATCTGTTGGTCTTCTAGACTTCTTCTTTTTAGTCTTATTAGGCTCGCTAACTCCAAGATATTCGCGAGATCTATCACCTCACTTCTGATGACATTTGCATGCAAATTTACATGGATAATATCTCAAAATCATAAATTAAATAAAATTAGTATTAGCAAAATAAATAACTTAAATACTAGCTATATAGTCCATCATTCTACTTTTTTTCCTCCTTGCTTGTTTCATTGTCATCACTCTCTCATTCTTCCTCCTTAGTTATTTTATTTTTCATTGTCATATTCTTCGTCATCAAATTAATAATTTTGTCCATACTCATTTATTTCTTCCTCAACATTTATCATTATCTCATCATTAAATACTTCTTCTAAAATGTGTTGAGGATGTTCTAGTGTGGTTTTCAATTCAACATCAACTTGTTGTTGAACAATTGCAACCTTATTTTGGTATGCTACATCTAAGATATTGTCCATTTAAATTCTTCCCAGAGGCTAACTCTTTATAACAATTCACCAATCAGCTTTGTCTCTATGCAATAGATATGAAGCGTAATACACTTGTTTAACATTATGTGCAATGATGAAGATAATAACTTCTATATTTTCAGGTGTGCGTAACTTCAATTATATTATGTTGTTGGTCTATTTTTGTGTCTTTATGTGATTGGTTAAACCACTTACATCGAAATAATATGATCTTTTTTTAGGAAAACCTGAATATCGTACTTCAATAATCTCATGAATGACACCATCATATTCAATAATTTGGCCAGTACCATCAACATCACCTTGTATGCAGACACCACTATTATTTGTTTTCTTATTCCTAGAAACTTTTTCAGTTTGAAACTTAAAACCATTGACACAATACTTATTCATTGTCTAAATTTGAAATTCAGGTCCAAGTACAACTTCTCTCACTAATTATAGATGTTTGACATTAGAGCATTCATCGTAAACCTATATATTGTTATTTAAAATTATATAATTTTGTATAACATGAATACACTATTAAATACTTATTGAATCAATGTAAGCTTGCACACTTACACATTCTGTTAGCCATTTGAAAAATTCCGTATAGATGACTTCATTACCCTATGTATTTAAAATTAAGTTGATCATGGTACATTGAACTATTTCGTTAGTTAATGAACATTTATTAGTATGCATGTAATTTGATAACATATGTTTAACACTTTTTTGAGACATGATTGAATCTTTGGACGATAAAATAAAAATATGTGTCACGACTGATTGCATTTTCATACTAGTGAAGCTTCGTTTGTCAAGCTTTTTAGATCCTCGATCATTTTGATTAAAAATTTATGTGGGTGAAAATAAAGGATCAATATCACCTTCACCATTCCCAAACTAATAAGAATAAAAATCACCAGTTTCTCTACCAATATGAACCAAAACAACGATTCCTTTGATCTTTTCCCTTTGTTTAATTATTTGCTTTGAACGGTTCTTGATCTATTCCCTTTGTTTAATTGTTTGCTTTGAACGGTTCTGTGTGTGGGGTGTGGGGTGGGGGTGGGGGTGGGGGTGTGTTAAAAAAGGTAAAAAAACTTAGTGGTTATATATAAGTTAGTGCATATTTCAATGTTACCTCTCGAATGGATACATCCATCTTATTTGAACTGGACCTTCGAGACGGCCCTCTTGTACAAGGTTAATCGGAATATGCTCTATCACATCAAAGAAACCACATGGAAAGATCTTCTCCAACAACTTTCCATCTTGTCTAAACTACTCTCCAACAACTTTCCATAACACAAATTTTTAACAAAATCACTTCTCTTTATGATTGGTTTCCGTATTCTTTCGATTAGATGAATAAAAGTTATAGGAATTAAAGTTTCCATGAATACATGATAATCATGAATTTTTATACCTATCAATTTTCCTTCATTCATATATGCCAGCTTTCCTAATTTCAAAGCATAGCCTTCCAGCATCCTCAAATTTTTTAACCCACTCACAAATTTCACGTTTCTCACCAAATGTGAATGAAAAACTGGCTTTGGACTTAGCTATTTTACCATTTTTTAGTTCATGCAGCCATAACTCTCTTCTCCTTCAATATTCCTTTATGTTCATTCTAGCTTTTGGATCGTCTTTTGTCTTGCCCTTAACATCCATCATTGTGTTAAACAAATTGTCAAAATAATTTTTTTCAATGTGCATCACATCAAGATTATGTCGTAGAAGATTATTTTTCCGATACAACAACTCCCAAACTATGCTTTAGTTGATCCAATTATGTTCAACACCATATCCAAAAAGTGTACAAGGTGAAACTTCGTAACTTTAATTGATAAACTCTTTCCCAAATTTGATGCCCTATGAGTAATGGAGGTGTGGAGGGGGGGGGGGGGGGGAGGTCACTTTCAATCTTATTTTTCTTGAAAGAATTTTTCATCTTTCTAAACTCATGGTCCATTGGCAAGAACTGGTGATGACAATTAAATCATGTATTTTTTCTGCCATGCTTTAAAGTGAATGCCTTACTATATTCCATTCAATACGAACATGCTAGATTTTCAGTGTGCGATCATCCAACCAGACAACATTTCATATGCCAGAAAATCAAGCACACATAGCAAAATTCTGCTTAGTTGATATATCATAAGTCAAAACACCATCAAACCACAATTGTTTGAGCTCATCTATCAATGTTTGTAGATAGACATCAACCAAACCTCTTTTAGATTACGGAGACCCGACAACCTTCTATATTCACGATGCCATCTCATATATGGGGCAGACCTCATCGATGCATAAAAACTCTTTAACATAGGAATAAGAGGTAGATAATTCATTGCCTTAACTGGTACCATCTTTTCAACCAGAGTCCTCTTATAACGAGCATGTCCTCAAAAACTTATAATTTTCTAATCAGTATCAGTCTGGTAAAACAACATACAACCATTAACAAAACAATGAATTCTATCATACGTCAATTCTAACTTGGAAACCAAAAGTTTTCGCTGATAGAAGTTCTTAGGTATGTTAAACTCCGAATTAACTAGTTCACCCAAAAGATCAACAATTGAGTCTATAGCTGCATTAGGAACATTCCAATCTGATGTAATATTCATTAATCTAATGCGGACTCGCTTCACGTAGTGGACGACTAAACTCTTATAATTGATCATATAAGTGTTTTGCTTTTCCATTAGGAGATTGATCAAAATACTGTTCGGGTTCCATTCCACCTTGAACTCTGAATGCATCATTAATCATTTCATGAACCCTATCATGTTCAACCCTAATTTGACCATGTGGTGCGAGCATATTATATTCATCCACTGGCATCGAATTATAAATCATATCGTTCAATCCATCTCTTTCTCCATGATCAATCCATACAAAATATCTAGACTTAAATCCATTACGGTATAAATGAACTATGACTGTATCTCTTTTAAAAAAATTTGAGCACCTACATGACTACAAGAACACCTAACCAATTCAGTATTCTTGAAAATATCAAGTGTCATCGTATGTTCAATAAAATCTCTAATAACGTCAATAAACTCAGGTTTAAAACGAGCACCTGTTTCATAATTCATATTATACATCCACAAATGATGATCCATTTACAAAAATATAGATATTCAATTATACTATTAAATTTAAGAATAATTTTACTACATCAAACTAATTTATATTGTTAATATATATACTACATTTCAAGATCTATAAAGTTAAAGTTTTAATAATTAATGAATACTAATTAATTAAGTTCAGATTAAGTTCAAGTTCTAGTTAAGTTCAAAATTAAGTTATATTGCTAATTAATTTTTCAAGTTACTATAAATTAATTAAATTCAATAAAGTTCTAATTAATATATTTTCAAATTAATTAAGGTCAATACGATTTCAAGTACTTCCAAATTCTAATTAAGTTCAAATAAAATCCAAGTTCTAATAAAGTTAAAAATTAAGTTCTAATAAATTAAGGTCAACGAGATTTATGTTCATATACAAGTTATATAAATTCAAGTTATAATTAGTTTTAAGTTATAATTAAGAATTCAAATCCCTAAAATTCCAAATTCAAACTAGCGAGTCCTAAAATCTCAAATTCAAACTATTAGTCCTAAAATCTCAAATATAATTCAAACAAGTCCTAAATTCCAAATATAAACTAATATTAAAATCACAAATTCAAACTAGACATAGAATCCCAAAATCAAACTAGTGCTAAAATTCCAAATTCAAACTATTAGTCCTAAAATCTCAAATATAATTCGAAGTAGTCCTAAGTTCTAAATTCAAACTAGTCTTAAAATCACAAATTCAAACTAGTCCTAAAATCCCAAAATCAAACTATTGCTAAAATCTCAAATTTAAACAAGTCATTAAATATCATAATTCAAATTAGTCCCAAAATCCCAAATTCAAACTAACAAGTCCTAAAATCCGAAAATCAAACTAACAAAAGAAATACCCAAACTAAAATAAGTCCTTAAATACCCTAATTCAAACTAGTTCTAAAATCCCATATATCTTGAGTTGAGTACCTCTTAGTTGAGTATCATATATTTGACTCGATTATCTTATTCTTGAGCTCAGTTGAGTTGAGTGAGTTCAGAAGAGGTAAGTATGTTTTCTTTTCATCAAGTTCAAAGCCTACGTTTATGCTTTAGAATTCCCCTTACATACTCATACATTCCACGTACTGAGTCATTTGGCATGCATCATTTCATGATGCAGATACAGGTATTCAGTGTCATCAACAAGAGCTTCATTGATACCACATGGAGTTCGAGTTAGCTATGGTGAGACTCTTTGCTTACGGAGGGTTCCACTTGTACTTTTAGTTATATTGGTTGTTAGGATGTCGTGAGTCTTGTACCGACTTCCATATTTGTTAGTTAGATGTTTCATAAATAGACAGTAGAGTTTCTGAAGTCTGTTCCATTTATCTTGTTAAGTGTTTTAAAGACTTGCGTTGCATAGTTTTGGCTAGTTGAATATACAATTATATTATCAGTTAATTATTTTAGTTTCAATGAATTTTATTCTGTTTTAATCTTTGTATGCTTAAGTTAGTCTTCCTCTTGTAACCAGTCAGGATAAGGGTTCACTTGGGGACCAATAATGGTTTCTCGAGTGTCGGTCACGTCCAAGGTGTAGTCTTGGGTCGTGACCGTAGGTCTTTTTGGCACTTATTTTTTAAGTGTATTTAAGTCATTTCCTACACATTTAAGGCATATATTATTCCGTTGTGACCCTAGTTCTAAGTCATATAACTACCCTTCACCCTTTGAAAAATTCTCCAACTCCCTCATTTAATCAAATTCCTAAATTTTCTCTAATGTCTTCTCCAAAATTCTCTCTAGATCAAGGAAGAAGAAGCTAAGGTTCTTCAAGATCAAGTCTCTTTGTTCACCATTGATTCTAGGGCTTCAAGATCAAGATATTTAGGGAGTTCATCATTGGATTTCATTCACCCATTGAGTTCCTAAAAATATTTATTCTCTAGTTCAATCCAATTGGTGAAGTTTTCATTCAATTTCTCACGGGTTCTATTTTTATGGATTCAGTTGTTTGATTTTAATCATATTATGTCTATCTAGATTCAATTACAATTTATCCAATCAATTTCATGTGAACCCATGCATTGATAATGATTTTGACTAGGAACCCAAATTACATGAATTTGAAGAAAAACTATGAATTTATGAATATGTTTTCATGGACTTATGCATGATTTATAATCTAGGTTGCTTTAAGATAAGCATCTATGAAATTATGAAATGTTTTCTCTACATGAAATGTGAAAGGTTTTCTTACATACTAAATAAACATGAATGGTGAAATGTTTTCTCGCACATTGTTTAAGGAGACACTCTATAATGATTTTAGCTTGAACTAACATATTAATAGTATTTTTCCATGGATGATGATGATTTTATTTTTATGATAATTTCGTTTGGTTTTTTACTTAGCACTAAAAGAATATTGAGATGGGGGTCTCCCGTTAGTAGAGTCGGGTCTCTAGTAGTAATTTCCTTGTCCCTAACTACGTTCCCCGTAGGTTCTCTTAAGTTACATAGATAGTTGATCCACCTAAGCTAGAAGTTTAAGATTGTTTCCTTAGCAAGCAATGTCATCTCTTTTCGGTCTGGGAGCAAGACATTGAATTCCATGTTATAGCCACATGATCTATGTTAGTTAATAGTAAATATTCCACAAATGAAATAAGTTGCTTTCAAATGTTTTATGAATATTCCTCCTATGTTTCAAGAGCATTGACCATGTTTATGATTATGATTCTATATAATGTTCTTTTACTATGTTATCTTGGTCATATATATCATGTCTTCCATTATGTCCCTTTATGATGATGTCTCATATTTTATTGCATTTCCCTCATACTTAGTACACCCTACATTAATGAAATAATGTAGGCACAAGTATGCATTAGTACATGTCATGTAATAATACATAGTTGTGCCTACATTGTTTCATTAATGTAGGGTTTGACGACTCTTCTCCCTCCATTCGTGGCCATAGTGAGCACTTATAGATATTGAGGACTTGATGAGTACTCATACTTCGAGGGCAATGTCCTATTTATTGATTTCCTTATGTTTTTAGTTTCAGACATAGTATGTGGTGTACGGGTTATGTCCTGACCACTCTTTTGATATAATTAATGGCTTGTTTAGACTTTGATGTACTTCTGCTTATGTCAAACTCTTTCACTTCTTATGTGATTTCTTGTTTTTCTCTGTTATGTTGTGTATATGTATATATGTGGCTTGTGTAGGGCCTTTCAAGTTCTTATACAATGCATCACGTCGAGGATGTACTTTGAATCGCAACAACTTCAAAGTCAAAGTGAAATGTCAATCAATTCAGAAGTCAATAGGTAAACAAGTCAAAATCCAAACCAATTACATGGATGCGAAATTTCAAATCTATGCTTAAATTGCCATTTGAGCTCATTTAGATGATTATATAATTAATTTAATGATTTTCGGATTTATGCTAAATTTCCCAATTTCATATCTAAATTTGTAGATGAAAACGATATTTGAAGCCTGTCAAACAAAGCTCCCAAGGTCTTTAAATACTCAAAGGGACCTTAGCAATGTTGATGACACTGAAATCGTGTTGCCACACTATCTGCACTCGGTTAGTGTTGACCATACGGTCGCCAACACTCGGTCTAAGTTGGTTGCATTGTTAAATGTTATAGTGAAACAAAATTTCTCTACTTGATTCATTTATATCGTGATTCATCTTAGTTCCTCATATTCCAACTCAAATTATAAGTCTCTAATCGTACCAACAAGTGTGTCAAATGATATGAATAAGTTTGAAAATATAATTTTAAGCACAAACATTCAAAAAAGAAAGAAAAAAAGAATTGAATTGTTACAAAAAGAATGAGATTAAGCAAAATCAACATTAAAAATCACAAATAGACAAAGGGACCATCATTGATATATGTTGAAAAGGTCAATAACATATATGGTTTGAAATTTTAATGTTGTGTTAATTTGCATGTTGAGTGTTTGAATTGGGTTTTATACACTTCCACCCTTATTCTACTTAAAGTAATCTCATTTGAGTAAGAATGTTCCCAAGGACGAAATTGTAACACCTCGGATTTGAAAGAGCTAAAATAGAAAGAACTAAATAAAAAATAACAAAATCTAAAATTTTGCAAGTTATGCATGAGTTAGGAGTTTTGGGTCAACTTCAAACGACCTTAACTTTTAGTATATGATGAGTTAGGTGGCTCAAAAGATTTCAGATGAAAGGTCTTGAAATCCTCTTTTCAGCACCACTGAGTTTTCTAATTTTCGAGATCGTTTGAGGGAGATATGCCCGCTTGAAGTCACGCTGTCAATTTAAGGAAAGTTACTCAAAAGTATGAGGAGTATTTTTGTCGTTTCCTTACCCTTTTAGATTTAAGCATTTTTAGTAAATAATTAGGGGTCTAAACTTATTTCGTTCAGTTTTGCCAAATCAACTTAGTCTTAGGGTTTTGAGAGGAGTTCAAGAAGAGGAGAAAGGGAGAAAAAGTTCAAGGCGTTCGTCAAGGTTCTCGAGTTTTGTTGCAGCTTAAGCCAAGGGTTTGATCCCTAAGAGGTATGTGAGTCAGTGTTGGTTTTGTTCACACACGTCAATCATATCTTTTAGTGCAATTTCATTCTCAAAGTTGAAGGATTAGAGTTTTTTTTATTAGTGTTCTTGAAGTTTTTCTATCGTTCTTAAATTAGGATGGGTTAGATAAGTTCTTGTAATAATTGTATCGAGTTTAAAATTTTGAGTATATTCTTGTGTACTTGTATTGGGTAATTTAATCTAAGGAGAAATTGAGAAAAAAAATTGATTCTAGTCAAATCAAGTCAAAAAAACTCATCGAAATTGCTTGGGCAGGGGCTGGGGCGGCACCCCACGCTAGAGATGGGATTCTAAACTTTAGGGCCTGACACCCCACGCCAGCAGTGCACTAGGGTTCCCTGGCCCCACTTTTTTTCTGTCGTTTAGCCCGTCTAAGTTTTCTTACATTGTATCTTCACTCCCTATTAATTCTAACTACACTAAACTACTTGTAAAAATCTAGAAATTACTGACAATGTGAATCGTAACTTTGAATTTATAATTAAAATTCAAGGTATAGCTAAGAGTCAAGTCATGAGAGTTCTTCGAGTCATTTTAAGAAGTCTTTTTACAAATTACTTTTAAACTTTGTTTTAAGACTTGAATATTGAGTTGAGGAAGAGTAAGAGTTGCGTTCCTTTTCTTTAAAATGATACATGGGAACTAAGTATTCCCAAAAGAAATGTTATTACATTTAAGAAAAGGGGAATACCGATTTCCAAAGAAGTTCATGAGAAGTTTAAAGTACTATCTATTTTTAAAAAAAACCTTTTAAGTAATAATTTCAAATTTAAGGAAGAGAAAATGTTTTGTTTTTTTAAAATGAGTTAAGTTATATTTTGAGAATAGTATTGAGCACCGATATGACGAGAGTTCTAACAACTCACAGTCCTATAAACCATGTAGCCAATGTGGGTAAAAAGGGTCATACTTCTTAGATGATTCCTTATTGCTTTTTAGCAAAGACTAGTGGATCCACTGAGTTAAGGATCTCTATACCCCGACAAAGTATAGGACAGTTCTGGCATCATGGGTTAGACATCGTATCATCACATAGCTCATAGTGATGATTATCGGTTCGAGAATCTCTCAAACATAGTTATTTTGTATTTCTGCATACAAACATAGTTATATTGTATTTTCTAATACATTGAGTTGTTATCTACTATTATAAAACTTTTCTTTGTACTTCACTGTTCCTATTGCTTTATATTGAAATGAATTGAGTTGAGTTAAGATGATAAAGTGTTTCTTCAGTTCCGGTTCCAGTTCAAGGTTTATGTCATGTTAGAGATTTCCCCTCACATGCTCGTACATTTCATGTACTAACGCCATTTGACATACATCTTTTATGATGCATATACAAGTAACCAGGATCAACATCTAGCGTTTCGTTGATCCAATTGAGCTCCAGAATTGTTGGTGAGCCCCATTTCTTTCAAAGGATCCCTTGTTTACTTTCAGTCATTTTATTTGCTTATTAGGATGTCGTGGGTCTTGTGCCAACGTCCATCTTAGTTAGTAGAGGCTTCATAGATAGATAGACATTAGTTTGCATGAGTCTTGTTCATTTATGTTGTTATATTCTAGACTTGAGTTGCCCTTGAGGTCACTTTGAATGTTTATTTCTAAATATTCTAAGTTTGCTTTTGAGACATTAAGTAAAGTTATATTTTGAGTTCTTTTAAATGTTGAGTAAAGGAGTTAAGCCAGGCCAAGGATTTGCTTGTGGTCGGCAATGGTTCTCGAGTGCGGCCACATCCAGAGTGTAGGCTCGGAGCGTGGCATTTATGATCCTTAGGTTGGCAAGGATTTTTTGGAATATAGTATATTAGGATTATATTCTGCTATGGGCTTTCTAATCCCGGATCAACTTCAAGAGATTCTAAATTATCATCATGTATTTATATAAAAAAGAATCCTAGGCCAGCCTATGTGGCGCCACCAAAAGCAATAATTTCCTTTTAAATTTATTTATTTACAAAACTAGCCTTCCTCTTTCATGAAAAAATGTGACTTCTTTGAAAAGTTGTGACTTTAATAAAGAGTTGACTTTTATCAAAAGTTGTGACTTTTATGAAAAATTGTGACTTAAATGAAATTTGCGACTTTTATGAAAAGTTGTGACTTTTTATGAAAAACTGCGACTTTGATGAAGGGTTGTGACTTTATGAAAAGTTGTGACTTTTAGGAAAGGTTGTGAACTTTCCGAAGGGTTGCAACTTTACCAAATAGTTGTAACCTTTCTGGCAAGGCACAATAAATAATTGTTCGCACTACCTTTTGTTGTCTAATAATAGAGGATTTCCTCTCATTTTAAAACAATAAAAAAATATGATCTTCTTATTCTACTTCCGCAAAATTAAATATTCGTGTACTTTGTTCCTATTTAGTGACTTACTGACACTATTGTTTTTGTATCAATAAGTTGGTGAATAAAATTGTTCCATCCTGAGAGGATGTAAATCTTTAAACCTCTGGTAGGAGGAGAAAAGTTTTCTCAAGGGGACATTGTGCATTCAGTGGACTCAATTTTTTCCTTTCTATTTCATTCTATTTTTATATATCATGGTATAATTTTTTACATTCATTAATTTATGCTTTTTTATACATGTTTAAACTCTGTTTTTATGTTTTTACAAAGTTATTGTCTCTGGTTATACTGAACATATACACATATCGTACGTATGTTCATTGTACAGAAAATGTCTATTGTACTTAATTCCAAGAATTTATGTTATGATATTCTATATTAAATTTTATAACTTAAAAGTACTATATATAAGCTTATATATTGTCTATTTTTACATAAGTATGAAATTACTCACTTATAATCTATGCAACTTAAATATTTTCTTATATTACGAAATGCCTTTGTATATATATTCTTATTTTCTTTTTTATTTTCCTTTTAATGTTGATTAAAGAACCAATGATTTATTATTTCGTGAATAATTCATTCATTAGAGGTTCTTGAGTTATGTGATAATGACAAATAACCAAATTTATGTTGGAATATTGCTAATATTTTTTTAAGAACCTATTTTCCCATTATTTTCAATGTATGGATATTAGTAAAAATTAATTACAAATTCAATGCAATTATTATTTATAATTGTGCGGAGCACGAGCAAATTACCTAGTTTAAAATAATGTTTCCCTTTTAATTTTTGGAGTTATGATTGAAGCGGTAGATGGATGAGTACAGATAGAACTTGGATGTCCAATTTTCGATCTTGTGACATACTTATCCATCTCAATTTACAAAGATAAATTCCTGCAAAACAAAATTCAGTTTTATCATATAATTCAATTAATTTTTGTTCAAATCTATAACTTTCTGTCACCATTCCAAACAACAATAAATATATCTATTTGATCTTTCAACACCACAAACAAAAATATACCAATATATGAGTCAATGAGCACAAAAAATTTCAATTGTTGTATACATCCTGAAATTTAATTTTTGAATCAAGTAACTTGGTAAGAAAAAAATTATTTCAAAAGTATTCAAAAAAATATATTCTTAATCACAAAAAACTAAATATGTGTGAGACTTTATCAAGTAACAGAACAAAGTATGTGGAGTCTATTTTAAGAATTAAGAATACTAGTCATAACTCATAAGCAATGAAAATCTCTAAACTTAATTTTCCAAACTCTTTTTTTCATTATCTAACTTTAATCAAACATCAAATATTATTACTTTACTTTTATATTTTGATTTTAAAAAGAAGAAAGCTTGAAGTTTGTTGTTGGGCTGACTGCTTAATTTACCTTTGAAACGAGAAGAAGAAGAAGAAGGATTTTGTGATTTTTTAAAGGAAAAAATCATGAAAGTACGATTGTGAAAAAAGTTTTAAAAAACAAATAAGTTAAAAAATTAAATGACATAGGAAAAGTTAAAAATAAAAAAGAAAGAAAACCAGAGCACCCACGAGTGCTTTTGTCCAATGTGTGCTTATGTATATGTAATATCCTTATTTTTCATGTTCTCTCTCTCTCTCTATATATATATATATATATATATATATCGAGCACCCAAAACCATCTACGTGGGTCTGCCCCTGGTGACATAGCTTAGTTGATCCACCTAAATTAGAAGTTTATAAGGTTTGTTGCTTTGGCAAGCAATGACATTTCTTTTCGGTGTAGGAGCAAGACACCGAATTCCATGTTATATCTCACATGTTTATGTCGGTTAATAATAAATATCCCACAAAAACTAAGTTGCTTTCAAATGTTTTATGAAGCTTATGATTTCAAGATGCATTAACCATGTTTATGATTATGATTCTATATAAAGATTTTGTGTTTACTAGGTTAACTTTGTCATATATATCATGTCTTCCATTATGTCCCTTTATGATAATGTCTCGTGTTTTATTACATTTTCCTCATACTTAGTACATTTCATGTACTAATACATATTTGTGCCTACATTGTTTCATTAATGTAGGGTTTGATGACTCTTCTCCCTCCGTTCATGGCTATAGTGAGCACTTAGAGATTTTGAAGACTTGGTGAGTCCTCATACTTCTAGGACAATGTCCCATTTATTGTTTTCCCTATGTTTTTACACATTGTTTGTGGTGTATGGATTATGTCCTGACCACTCTTTTGATGTAATAAATTGCTTGTCTAGACTTTGATGTACTTTCGCTAATGTCAAACTCTTTACTTCTTATGAGATTTCTTATTTTTCTATATTATGTTGTGTATATATATGTCAAGTGGCTTGTGTAGGGACTTTATGTTGGGTATGTAGTAAAAACTAATGGAAAATGGGAGAAGATAAAAAGGGAGAAACTTGAAGAGTTAGGAACTTGAAAAGTCCTCTTATGCTTTAATGAAAAGGCATTTGTCCCTCATCGGTGGTGGAAAGAAAAATAGGAGAGTTTAAATATAGAAACACTCCTATCAATTGTTAAAGGGTTGGAAAGAGAGACCCCCATCGCGCCGTTGTCGTCGTCGCTCGCTCGGCTCGGCTTCGGCTTCGGCTTTGGAAATCGATCAGAGATTATTTTTTGGACAAATTAAATTAAATGGCCAAAATGTTTTCAATTAATTAATTGATAACATAAACATTTTCAATTATTTAGTTGAGATTAACTGAAACGTTTCAACTTTTTAGTTGATTAACCCGACCCGACTCGGATCCGCGCGACAAAGGATGGCAACAACGGGTATTTTTCTGGCTTATCACTCTTGGCTGAAATGCGAGACCGAGAAAAATTTATGATTATTGAAGCATGGAAGCAGACAGACTTCCTATGTAAGGGCTACATTCTGAGTGCTTTAGAGGATAACTTATATAATGTCTATAGTGCAATGACATCTCAAAAGAGTTGTTGGATGCACTTGAGAAGAAATATAAGACAGAAGATGCATGCTTGAAAAAGTTTGTGATCGCAAAGTTTTTAGACTATAAAATAATAGATAGTTAAACTGTTGGATCACAAGTGCATGAACTTCAACTTATTTTTCATGATCTGATTATTGAAGATATGGTAGTAAATAAAGCTTTTCAAGTGGCTGTAATGATCGAGAAGTTACCTCCTTCGTGGAACGACTTCAAGAATTATCTAAAGCACAAGCGTAAGGAAATGAATCTTGAAGATCTTGTGTTTTAGCTCAAGATTGAGGAATATAATAAAACAGATGAAAACATGTCTCGTAAGAATTCGACAATAATTGGAGTTAATATTGTTGAAGAAGCTCCTACCAAAGACAAAAAGAGAAAGAAGTCCAACGGACAGAAGTCAGAACAGGCCAAGAAGAAATTCAAGAGAAACTGTTACAATTGTGGTAAGGCTGGTCATAAGTCTTCTGACTATCGTGCTCCAAGAAAGGACAAAGACAAAGACAAAGGCAAAGGCAAAAGTCAAGCAAACATCGTGAAAGAGATGAAACATGCAGATGACATGTGTGCAATGATCTCGGTGTGTAACTTAGTTGGAAATCCCAAAGAGTGATTTCTCGACTCAGGTGCCACTCGACATATTTGCTCTACTAAATAAGCCTTTTCAACATACACTCATGCTGAGTACAATGAAGATTTGTTCATGGGAAACACAACAACAGCAAGGATTGCTGGAACTAGGAAAGTAATGTTGAAAATAATATCCGGCAAAGTGTTGACTTTGAACAGTGTTCTGCATGTCCCTACTACTAGGAAGAATTTAGTTTCTGCTGCACTACTCGTTAAGAACGGGTTTAAATGTGTCCTAGTTAGTGATAAAGCTGTAATAAGTAAGAATGAGATGTTCATAGAAAAGAGCTACCTCAATGAGGGCCTTTTCAAACTAAATGTAATGGTTGTTGACAGTATTAATAAGAATTCTGCTTCTCTTTACTTATTGGAGTCAAATGATTTATGGCATGCCCGTTTGGGACATGTAAATTACAAAGCCTTGTAAAAATTGGTTACTCTAAAAGTATTGTCTGATCTTAAATGCGAAAAATCAAAATGTGAAATTTGTGTGAAAAGTAAGTTTGTTAAACATTCTTACAAGTCTGTTGAAAGAAATTCAAAACCTTTAGACAAAATTCACACAGATATATGCGATATAAAGTCGACACCATCTCGTGATGGAAAAAAGTATTTCATAACTTTTATTGATGATTGCACTCGATTTTGTTATGTATATTTGCTTAGTAATAAAGATGAAACAATTGATGAATTTAAGCAATACAAAAATGAAGTGGAGAACCAATTGAATCTAAAGATAAAAATGATTCGAAGTGATAGAGGTGGAGAATACAAATCTCTTTTTGTAGAGATATGTTTGAAATACGGTATAATTCATCAAAGTACTACACCCTATACACCACAGTCAAATGGTTTGGCAGAACGAAAAAAAAGAACACTAAAGGAAATGATGAATGCCTGAATGATCAATTCTGGTTCACCGCGAAACCTTTGGGGGGAAGTCATTCTTACGACTAATAAGATATTTAATAGGGTACCCTGTAGCAAAACACAATCAATTCCATATAAGTTGTGGAAAGGAAGTAAACCCAACTTAAAATATTTCAAAGTGTGGGGGTGTTTAGATATGGTAGAGGTTCCTTTTCCCAAAAGGGTAAAAATATGACCCAAAATGGTAGATTATGTATTTATTGGATATGATGTGAACAATAAGGCCTGCCGGTTTTGGTTCACAAATATGATAATCTTGAGATTTATGTTAATACTATAATTGAGTCAGATAACGCAGAGTTCTTTGAACGCATTTATCCATATAAAACTGAATGTGAGTCGACAAGTGAAAGACCTAAACGACCACAAGAAGAATTAACGGAAAATACACTACCTAGTGAGGATCCTAGGCGTAGCACTCGCCAATGGAAATTCACTTATTTCAGACCAGATTTTGTGGCACTGTTGCTTGAAAATAAGCCTTAAACATTTAAGGCAGTTATGTCTTCGTATGAGTCAACTTATTGGAACGAAGCTGTCAATAGTGAGATCAAAACAATTTTAAGTAATCATACTTTGGAATTGACTGATCTTCCTCCAGGAAATAAACCTTTAGGATCAAAGTGGATCTTTAAAAGGAAAATGAAAACTGATGGAACTATTGACAAATATAAGGCTAGACTTGTAGTCAAAGTATACAGACAAAAAGAAGATCTGGACTACTTTGACACATACTCTCAGGTAACAAGGATAACATCAATTAGGATGTTAATAGCACTAGCGGCAGTGTATGATCTTAAAATCCACCAAATGGATGTAAAGATAGCCTTCTTAAATAGAGAGTTTGAGGAAGAAATTTACATGGAACAACCTGAAGGGTTTATAGTTCTTGGTAAAGAAGAGAAAGTGTGCAGACTTGTGAAATCGCTTTATGGGCTCAAGCAAGCACCCAAACAATGACATGCTAAATTCGACCAAAAAATATTGGCAAATGGATTCAAAATTAACAAATGTGATAAGTGTATATATATTAAAATATTCTGAATCATGAAGTCATTGTTTGTTTGTATGTTGATGACATGTTAAAAATGAGTAAAGATATTGACGATATAAATCCTACTAAGCGCATGTTGTCTAACAAATTCGATATAAAGGACTTAGGAGTTGCTGATTTGATCTTAGGGATCAGGATTCTCAAAACTCCTCAGAGACTAGCATTATCTCAATCTCATTAGAGTATTTGATAAGTTCAAGTACTTGAATTTCAATGTTTTCAAAACTCCAACTGATTTAAGCTTTACATTTCAAAATAATGAAGGTGAAAGTGACTCTCAATCGGAATATGCTAGAGTGTTAGAAAGTTTGATGTATATTATGAATTTTACGTGATCAGATATAACATGTGCTATTAGCAAACTGAGTCGGTTCACTAGTAATCCCAATCAAACTCACTGGATGGCGATGAAATGTGTGTTGGGATATCTGAAACATACACAACACTATGCTTTGCATTATAATGAATATCCTGCTATGATTCAAGGATATAATGATGCGAGTTGGATCACCGGGTCAAATGAGGTAAAATCCACAAGTGGTTGTGTTTACACTTGGTGTAGGAGAAGTCTCTTGGAAATCATCCAAACAGACATGTATCGCTTGATCCACAATGAAATCTGAATTTATTGCTTTAGATAAGGTTGGTGAAGAAGCTAAATGGCTCCAGAATTTCCTAGAGGATATTCTATTTTGGCCCAAACCTGTGGGACTTATTTGCATACATTGAGATAGTAAAAAAGCAATAGGTAGGACATGGAGCGTCATGTACAACGGTAAGTCTCGTCATATACGACGGAGACATAACACCGTAAGACAACTGTTCTCTAGTGGAATTATCACAATTGACTATGTGAAGTCAAGCGATAATGTGTCTGATCCACTAATGAAAGGCCTAGTGAGAGAGGTAGTTGAAAGATCATCTAAGGGAATGGGTTTACGGCTTAGGACAAGTCAGCATGACTGTAACTCTATCTAAGAGACTGGAAATCCCAAGAGCTAGATTCAAGGAAAAAAACAAAGTTGTGACTGACGGTTCGACATTGTCAATCAACTCAATCCATTCTCTTGATGAAGACAATATTCAGGAACAAGGTTAAGACTTTAAGGCTTGTAAATGAGTTAATGAAACTTAAGGTTTTTAATGATTTGCTAAGTTTGACAGATTTGACCAAATAGTGTATCTACAAGATGACACTGTTAGAAATCACCTATGTGAGTGTGAAATGTAAGTCGCTTCAAAGAGAATTTTATGTCAAAAGCATATTCTCTATACACTCGTGAAACCAGGAGGTGTTCATGTCTGAAACGAACACAACCATAAGAACGATAAACAATAAAGGGTTAATTGTGTAAGATATGGTTATCTTGGTATACACCAAATCTCGACCGTTCAAATATCCAACATATGTTCACTACGAAAAGTCCAAGGGGAAACCTACTTATCCAGATGGAATTAATCCTTGCCTGTAAAGTACACATTTGTCCGTGCATTCCTATGTTATAAGCATTCCCCATTAATGTGGGGGATTGTTGGGTATGTAGCAAGAATTAATGGGAAATAGAGGGAAGATGAAAAGAGAGGAACTTTAAAAGTTGGGAACTTGAAAAGTCCTCTTATGCTTTAATGAAAAGGCATTTGTCCCTCATAGGTGGTGTAAAGAAAAGTAGGAGAGTTTAATATAGAAACACTCTTATTAATTGTTAAAAGGGTTAAAAAGAGAGACCCCCCTTGCGCCATCGTCGTCGCTCGCTCGGCTCGGCTACGACTACGACTTTGGCTTTGGCTTTGGAAAATGATCGATTTAGAGATTATTTTTTGGATAAAGTTTGTTTTAATTATTTAGTTAATTATTTAATTAATTAATTAATTAAATTAAATTAAATGGCCAAAACGTTTTCAATTAATTAGTTGATAACAGAAAGGTTTTCAATTATATAGTTGAGATTAACCTAAATGTTTTAACTTTTTAGTTGATTAACCCGACCCGACTCGGATCTGCGCAATCCGTTTTATCTAAAATCTTTCTCGGTTTTATTTAAATTTCCCACCTTTTGGAAATGATTGTTCGAAAAGGTTGCAACTTTCAGGAACAGTCAGGATCGTTTGAAAGGTTGCAAACTTTCATTAATGGTCGTGTGGATTCTGAAAGGGTTGCAACCTTTCGGAACCTGTTCCTCTTGCCTATAAATACCATTCATTTTTTAGAATTTTAACTTACGAATATTTCTGATTTTCTTCTTCTTCTTCTGCACAAAATTTCTTCGTGTACTTTACTGCTGTTGAGTGGTTCGCTAACACCAGAGTTTTTGGTATCTATACGCTGGTGATTGAGGGGAATAATTTCCTTAAGGGGACACTGTGTATTCAGTGAGCTTGATTTTTTTCTGTTCTAAGTTTCCAGATTCTGGTACGTTTACAGATTTTAATTTTCTGAATTAATTTATGTTCATCTTTCTTACTGGTTCAATAAACTTTGGTTACTTCGTGTTTCTGCAAAGTTTTGTTGAAATCAGTAATTCTGTTTTTTAAACACAGATTGACAACAATTTCGAGGTCTTACACACAATGTCACATCTATGGTGTACTTTGGATCGTGACAACTTCGAAGTCAGAGTCAACTCTCAATCAATTCAAAAGTCAATAGGTGAACAAGACAAAATCCGAACCAATTATATGGATGCCAAATTTTTAATCTATGCTTAAATTGCCATTTGAGCTCATTTAGGTGATTATATAATTTATTTAATGATTTTAGAGTTATGCTAAATTTCTCAATTTCATATCCAATCTGTAGATAAAAACGATATTTGAAGCCTCTCAAACCAAGATCCCTAAGTCTTTCGCTACTCGAACGGACCTTAGCTATATTGATGGCTGAAACCATGTTGGCCACACTGTCGCCAACACTCGATCTAAGCTTGCTGAACTGTTATAGTGTAACAAAAATTCTCAACTTGATTCAGTTATGCCGTGATTCATCTTAATCCCTCATATTCCAACTCAAATTATACGAACAAGTATCAAATCATACCAACAAGTGCATCAAATGATATGAACAAGTTTCAAAATATTTTTAAGCATAAACGTTTAAAAAGAAAAGAAAATAGAAAAAGAATTGAATTGTTACAAAAAGAATGAATCTAAGAAAAATTAACATAAAAAATCACAAAAACAATGGGACCATTGTTAATAGACGTTGGAAAAGGTCAATAACATATATTGTTCAAAATTTATATGAATGACCGGCCTGACGGATATTACTTAATCGTAGTTACCAACCAACCGTTTAACTTTTAGCATATGGCATCAATTACCAATTGGGATGTATGAGCCTTAATTAATATGAACATCGAAAGAAGAAAGTGTTCCTCCAAATCTTACTTGTCAGATTTCATTAAATATATTATTGAAATACCCAGAAAACACTACTTTTTGAGTGCGCATTGAATAAATTTGTGTTGTCAATTGTTCAAGTAGAAAGAGACAAATATAATTTATGAGATTTGTAATTAGTTTATGGTAACCTCTATAAAAGGACTTATTTAACCACATCATGTAGTATACTTATAATAATCAATTATTCTTTGTCTAATTTGGGTGTGTCCGTTGAAACATTTGAGTGGAGATTGATGGAGAAGGCAAATAATAGGAGCCGTGCAAGCTATCGTACGGCAGGGGTACCAGTGTCCTCGCTTTTGACCTTCTTTGCACATTTATTGTTCATAGCAATCACAACCTTAGTCTTGGTTTGGCTACTACACTTCAGAGAGGGACTTTCTTTCACTTCAACCAACAAGGTCAAGCTTTTCAATGTAAGTGTCCGCTCATTTATTATATGGAACTCGAAATTGTTATCTTACATATTCCATGAAATTTTTCCTGAGAAATTAGTGATGGACAAAATTTTGTAGCTAAACAGTAAAATTCTCATTTAGGTACGGATTATAAAAAATTCAATAAGCTAGAAGACTTAATTTTTAGTTATGGATTAGCTGGTAGTACCGAAATATTCGGTAGCTAATTTCATATTTTTGTAGTAAAGAAAAAGTGTTTGCGGATCGGAGGTGCAATTTTCAAAGCTCTCCAAGACAACATAGTCATCAGCTGATTTTGTTGTGCTCAATGAGTATATGTAAATGCAGATTGAATTCATGTTCTCTAGTATCTACCATAAAAAGAAGAACAAGGAAATTAGAGGCACTTGAATTGACAAGGATGAATAAATTAATGAATTGTTATCTAAAGAAGTTTTAGGGCCACCTCTTAATTTTGTGTAGCTAGCAAATTTTTACAAACAAAATTTTAGAGAAAGACGACGTACAATAATACTGAGTGTAGACGTCCCACACATAAATCATACTTAAATATTTGGATATATTTTACTTGAGCTGAATAGTATCAGTATGAGCATTGAGGCCATGCACCTTATGCTTGTCAATATTTGGATGTATAAAGTATTTTCAGACTTGCATTAGTGATGCTAACTTTAATCCCTCTGTATGCATGCATGCGCGCAGCTTCATCCATTCTTTATGGTCATTGGATTTGTCCTAGTTTCCGGAGAAGGTATGCGGTTTTTATTTTGTTATATATACAAAACATAACTTCTTGTTACTCATGGATTATGTTTTCATGCACTCTTATCTTACCCTTAGCTTGTATTGGTTTTAAATAAATAAAAATAAAAATTTCAATAGGTTTAGACTAAATTACTTATGAATGTGCTTTTATTATTTACAGCTATAATGACATTTACCACTATCCCAGCAAGAAGGAGGACAAGAAAATACTTTCACATGTTTCTGCATTTGATTGGTCTTGGTTGTAGCATTGTTGGCCTATTTGCTATTTTCAAATTTCAGCATGATACTGCAAAAGTTGACCTTCTTACCTTGCATTCCTGGATTGGCATTTCCACCGTTAGCTTATATGCCTTGCTGGTAAGAAATAATTCAGATATTAATATAGTGTCTAATAAATTAAATTTGATAACTTGAAATGGATAACTCAGGTGGTTTCTTTGGTGCACATATGAATTGTATATTGTGATTAATTATCAAAGGGGTATGCTATTGACATACCTTAACTAAACTAATTAACCTTCTATTATTTATTGTAATTTTGTACATCTTTTGGGCTTACTGGACATCCAAACATCTCCCACGCGCCTCAACTATGTGGAGTCACGGAGTATACCATGTAGGGGAAAAGGTGTACAAAGTTAAAAAAAAAGAAAAGAAAAAAAAAGTTCAGGATAATAGGACCTTAATTTAATTAAGGTGCATGTGTCTATGAGATTTCGGTCATTACTCAAATCTTAGAGAGACTTAATAAGTAAACATGCATTAATTTATCAAAGATGACTTGATTTATAATGTATAATTAATATTCAATTAGGAAAAAAATAATGTCCTAACAAAAATATTAATTTTTTTCTTACAGTACTTTGTTTCATTCTTGGTATTTTTCTTCCCTGGGGCACAAAATTGGAGAAGGGCAAGGTTGGCTCCATGGCATGTTCTTTATGGAATTACAGTTTTTTTCATGGCAATAGTTAGTACAGAGACTGGTTTGATTGAGAAATTCATGGCTTTAGGACTTCAAAAGGGCCAAGAAGCACTCATAATCAATTTCACTGCCTTATTACTTCTACTATTTGGGATCTCTGTTGGTCTGGTTGTTCTTCTCCCAGTTTCATATTATTAGTTTGATCCTTTTGTTAATATTTTTGTAATTTGAATTTTGAAATAAGGTAGGGATTTTTAGAGAATAGTTTATCAAGTTACTGATATTGTATGAATGAATAATCGTGTTAACAATGCAGAGAGATTTAGAGAGAATTGAAATGAGAGAAGATATTTTCTTTACTTGTAACAGAATACAGCTTTATCTATATACTTAATTAGTCCTTTCATGAATTACATGATCAACAGCTATTTGTAGAAATGATATGCTGTCAGAAAATATGGAAACATGACAACCATGTCATCCATATTACTTCTGCAACTGATGATGTCATAGCCCTGTAATCTTCCTCTGCTGAACTCCTAGGTACTCTGGCTTGTTTCTTTTACTTAATTCTTGATTCTTGAGATGTTAATTACATATTAATCTTTGATTTTTGACTTTCTAATTTAATTCAACATTCATACAGTAAGTTCATGAATTCCTTTATCCAAATTATTATAAATTGTGATCAAACATTCTGCAACTAGAGTTATGAAAACTATGAAGAATTACCCATATAAACCTAATAGTAACTCTTGAATGATATGTAGGCATGCATTATTTTTCTCTTTCGCTTTGATTGATTTTTAATAGAGGTCTATGTTAGAACTCGTCTTATTCCTACTTGCCTTACCAAGGGGGTAAACAGTGGGAAAAAGAATTACACAACAAAGATTTTAGGCTATCAACCGTCATCTAATATCTTGAACTTACATAGGGACAACTAATTTGGGATCAACGGTTTTGTAAAGCATACATCCGTAGAGTGACCAAGTTGTGTGATGAAATTCATCTACTTAGGCAATCATCCACTTAGATAATAAATAACTTACTGATCTTGCATGCTATTTACTAGACAAAGTTATGACTGTAAGGTTTCATTGAGCTAAGGATACATGGGGAACACTAGCACCATAATTTCGTCTTATATTGAGTTAAAATAAGTTAAATTGATACTTTTTTACTTGATATTATTCTCATCAATTACTTTCTACACCCCCCACCTCCACCTTATGAAAATAATACGACTAGGATCATGAATAATAACATTTGAACTAAGTCTAAATCTTAATCTTTGTGGGATCGACTCTAACATTCGTTAAGTTATTTATATGAACAACGACCTAGAAACTGTGGCTTGTTTATTTTACTTAATGTAAAATATGCTATAGCCATGTACCCTGCCTCTACTGAACTCCTATAAATTGTGGCTTGTTTTTTTACTTTAGTTCTTGAATTCTTGGGATTTTAATTACACATTGACCATTGATTTTTGACTTGCAATTTGATTCAAGATTTCTAATTTTCAACACTCATGTTGTTTCTAAAACAAAATTATTATAAATTGTGATCAAACAATTATGAGTAGCTAAATTCACAATTAGGGTTATGTGAATCATGAGGAATTAGCGACGTAAACCTAATAAATAGTAATTCTTGAATGATGTGCATGCATGTATTATTTTTTCTCTTTTCTTTGATTGTTTTTAATGGAGGCCTATGTTACAAATCGTCTTATTCCAACTTGTCTGACCAAGGGGGTAACGAATGAGAAAAAGGATTACACAACGAAGATTTGAAGCTATCAACCTTTATCTAATAGCTTGAACTTACCAGAGATAACTAATTTGGGATCAATGTAAGGGTTAGTAAAACATACACATGTAAAGTGACCAAGTTGCATGGTGAAATTCATCTACTTAGGCAACCATCCACTTAGATGAGAAATAACTTATTGATCTTGCATGCTACACACTAGACAAGGTTATCACTATAAGGTTCTATTGTGCTAAGGATTTTGGGTGTAATGAAAAGAAAGAAGTTATTTTCTATTCATGAATATACAAGCTATTTATATAATTACAGGGAATCCTATAAAAGGAAATCAATCAAAACAAATAAAAGAAATAGTCTATAATAACTTATTATTCTGTAATATTCAAGAATCACTTTGTGATTTGCTATCATATTCTTTAATACTCCCCCTCAAGCTGGAGCATAGATATTGATCATGCCCAGCTTGTCACAAAGATAACTAACTCGAGTTCCATTCAATGTCTTGGTGAACAAATCAGCTAATTGCTCCCCCGTTTTCACGTAGCCTGTGGAAATCAAATTTTCCTGAATCTTCTCACGAATAAAATGACGGTCAACCTCAATGTGTTTAGTCCTTTCATAATACACCGGATTTGAGGCTATACGAAGAACAACCTGATTGTCACACCAGAGTTTTGCTGGTGTATAGTGCTTCACTCCAATTTCAGATAATAGATGATATATCCACATAATCTCACACGTAGACTGTGACATAGCTCTATAATCGGATTCACCACTAGGTTGAGATACAACACTTTGTTTCTTACTTCTCCACGATACTAGGTTCCCTCCAACAAAAACACAATAGCCTGTTGTGGATCTTCTATAAATTTTAGATCCCGCTCAATCAGCATCAGCAAAGCACTCTACATGAGTATGACCATGATTGCCATACAATATGCCACGTCCAGGAGCTCCTTGCAAGTAACAAAGAATTTGTTCTAAAGCTTCCCAATGTTTGACCGTAGGCATTGACATAAATTGGCTAACAATACTTACTGCAAAGGCAATATTCGGACGAGTCACAGTGAGGTAGTTTAACTTCCCAACTAACCTCCTGTATCTCTCAGGATCATCAAAAGGATCGCCATCATCTTTCATAAGATTTGGGGACCATTGGAGTAGTGCAAGGTTTGGTAGCCAGCTTTCTGGTGTCTGCAAGCAAGTCAAGCATATACTTTTTCTGAGATAGAAAAATTCCCTTCTTGCTTCTATTTACTTTTACTCCTAAGAAGTACTTCAACTGACCCAAGTTATTTGTATGAAATCTAGTATACAGGAAAGACTTGAGAGAAGAGATCCCCGCATAATCACTTCCTAGGATGACAATGTCATCAACATATACAACAAGTAGGATACTTCCAGCTACAGAGTGTCGGTGGAATACAGAATGATCACATTTGCTCATTTTTAGTCCAATCTCCTAAACTACCTCACTAAACTTGCCAAACCAAGCTCGGGGACTCTACTTCAAGCCATACAAAGACTTCTTCAAGTAACAAACTTTTCTATACTCCCCCTGAGCAACAAAACCGGGTGGTTGCTCCATATACACTTCCTCTTGAAGATCACCATGAAGAATGCATTCTTGATATCCAACTGATGTAAAAGCCAATTCTCAGAAGCAGCTAAAGAAATGAATAGTCGTATAGAAGTGAGTTTGGCCACCGAAGAGAAGGTGTCAAAATAATCCACCCCATAAGTCTGAGCATAGCCTTTAGCCACAAGTCTGGGCTTAAGTCTGGCCACAGAACCATTTGGATTGACTTTAACTGTGAAGACCCACTTACATCCAACTGATTTCTTTCCCTTCGGTAAATCCACCAAATCCCACGTGTGATTTTCCTCTAAGGAATGTATTTCCTCGAGCATTGTCTCAGACCATTCAGGATGATGCAAAGCTTCCTTGACTGTTTTGGGTACAGAGGTAGAGCCAATCAAAGATCTAGACGCAGAGGATAAGTGGTCATAGGAAACAAAATTAGCAATTGGATATGTGGATTTGCAAGTATGTGTACCTTTGTGAAGAGCAATATGGAGGTCCGGTTTCTGAAGAATCAGATGGCGGAAGATACGATGATAAAGGAACTGACACAAGACATGTTTCATTGGTCTCTCTCCTTATCCAGTAAACTCGAACAATTGAAGGTTTTGCTAGCACAGACGGAGCAGGTTCTGAAGGCACAATAGTCGATTGGTGCTCAACAAAATAACTGGAAGATGGAGGAATATCACTTAATTGTTCTTTCAAAGCGTGGGTAACTTGATAGACTAACCACTCATCTTCCTTCTCCTGACTAGTTGAAACGGGAGGTGCATAGAAAAATGGGGTACTCTGAAAATACCACATAGTTTGACACCAAAGATTTTCCAATTTCAGTTGAATAACACCGATATCCATTCTGAAGTCAAGAATAGCCAAGGAAAACACATTTCAATGCTTTGGGATCCAACTTGGTAACAGATGGTCGAACATCTCGAATATAACATGGACTTCCAAAAACCTTAGGTTCCACCGGAAAGAGAGACTTGTTCGGGAAAACAACACTATAAAGAATGTTACCAACAAGCACACTAGATGACATCCTATTAATAAAAAATCAAGTTGTAGACACTGCATCTGCCCAAAACTGTTTAGGAACCTTCATTTGGAGCAAAAGTGCTCGAGCTATCTCAAGTAAATGCCTATTCTTCCTCTGAGCAACTCAATTTTGAGATGGTGTATCAACAAATGAAGACTGATGGAGAATACTGTGTTGTATCATGAATGACTAAAACAATTACGACATGTATTCTTTGGCATTATCACTCTTTAGCATACTTACCGAAGCACTGAATTGAGTTTTGACTTCAGCATGGAAGGCACAAAAGTGAGTAAACACTTCAGAATGACTCTTCATAAACTAAATTCAAGTCATTCGAGAGAAACATCCACAAACTTAACAATATACTTATGCCCAGTTTTGGAAGCAACAGGACATGGTCCCCAAACATCTTAATGAACTAATTCAATAGCTGACCCAACCCCTTATTGACCCTTGGACATGCCGAGATGCGATGGTGTTTTGCGAATTGGCATGACTCACAATCTAAGGAAGAAATATTTTGAAATTGGGGACAAAGCTTCTTTAACATATGTAATGAAGGATGTCCCAATCGACAATGTGCTTCGAATGGAGACACAACACAGGAGTAGGCACCAAATCGAGGCTCCCATTCATCAAGAATATAGAGATTATCAGATATATGCCCCTTACCAATAACTTGATTTTTCGTAAGATCACAAAACAAATAATGATCAGGAAAGAATGAGATATAACAATTAAGATCTCTCGTAATTTTACCGACAGAGATCAAATTAAAGGCCAACTTTGGTAGACTTAATACATATGATAAGGTGATAGTTGAGGTTGGCTTAACAGTCCCTGATCCCACAATGTTACAAGTTGAACCATCAGCTACCGTCACTGGAGAAAGTGCTTTATGTGATTGAAAGCTAGAAAACATATTAGAATTACATGTCGTGTGATTTGTGGCACCTGAATCAATCACCCATTATTCGATGAGGAGAAGAGACATGTTTTCCTTGACTCCGCAAAAGTAGTAACTGAAATGGGTTCCTTAAGTGATTTTTGAAAATGAGAGAATTTTGTATACTCATCAGCCGAAACAAGAATTGTCATCTTAGTCATTTTTCTGATAAATATATCTAGTGTATTACTTACAGAAAACAAAAGGATTTCAACAAGTGTAACCCACCAGTTCCTCTCAAATAAGTGTACCAGATTGAAGAAACACACTATGTGTTGTAGAATCAGCAAACTAGAAGTATGGGGTAGCAAACCAAATCATATTTAACCACGTCAGAGAGCTAATATGAGCAATAAAAGCAACAAATAATCTATAATCACAATATCAAAATTTAACTAAACAATGTTGTTAACCAATTCTCGAACCTAGTTTTTTATGAAACCTAAATTTCTGAGTCTCAACAGCAACAAAAGACGAATACCGACAGAGACAACGAAGTACAAACTTTGAAATAGAGATTCAACACTAGAAGAATACCAGAATGTGTCGTGATTGACGAGCAGATGCCGGAGCAGTAAGCAAAAACAGATATGCTGGACCAAACACCAGCGAGTGGAAGAAAAGGAATTTGAGCCCTAGGCTCTGATACCATGTAATGAAATGAAAGAAGTTGTTTTCTATTCATGACTATACAAGCTATTTGTACAATTACAGGGAATCATATAAAAGGAAATCAATCAAAACAAATAAAAGAAAATATTCTACAATAACTCTTATTATTTTGTAATATTCTAGAATCACTTTGTGATTTGCTACCATATTCTGTAATAGTGGGGAACACTAACACCCTATTTTCGTCTAATATTAAGCTAAAACAAGTTAAATTGTTACTTTCTACTTGCTATTATTCCCATCAATTACTTTCTACACCCCCTCTTATGGAATAATACACTAAGAGTACGAATAATAACAATTGAATTAAGTCTAAACCTTAATCCTTGTGGGATCGACTCTAACCTTCGGTAGGATCCTTTTTTGAACAATGATCTCTTTATACTTCTTTTGAGAGGTGTAATTTGGACGTATTAAGATTAGGGTACAATCTCAGTCATGGTCTCAAAATATGATCGAGGTCGGGTCTGAGATAAGGGTTGGGGTCAGGTCTCAGGTTAGGGTTATGATTGGGGTTGGGCTCAATTCTAAAGATGCGGTTTCAAGTTAGGTCTCAGGTATGGATCGGGTCTCTACTTAGGATCAGGTCTCGAGTTTGGATCTCAGGTAAGGGTCAGGGTCAGGGTCAAGTCGGGGTCGGGGTCATTTTTTGGGGTCAGGGTAAGGGTTGGGGTCTCGAGTTGAGGTTGTGGTAGGGTCTAAGGTCAAGGTCAAAATCGAGTCTTAGGTCAAGGTGAGGGTTGGATCACGTATTAGGGTTGGGTCTGGTCTCGAGTCTAGGTTAGGGTCGAGGTTGATCCTCGGATCGAGATCGGAGTCGAGTATCGAGTCGGGATTTGGGTTAGGATCAGGTATCGGGTCAGGTCGGATCTAGGGTTGAGGTCGAGTCTTGGGTTGTATTGGGTCTCGGGTCGGATCTCGGGTCTTCTCATAATTACATTTTTTGAATTGTTGTTGTTGACTAATTTTGACCCTCCACAATATAAATTAATCATCGAGTTTCTTCAATTTCAAACGAGTTAAAATAATTAGTTTTATAACAAGAATAGTTTTCAAGTTATTTTAAATAGTTTTGCCACTTTTTATTTAATTTTTAGATCATATATATGTGTTCCATAATTATGTATGTAATTAGTATATTTTATAAATATTTGAAAATCATCACAAAATACTGTACATTTTAGTTAAATAATTATCAATTTACTTTAAGCTATATTTATAATTTGGAGTTAATTAGTTTGTAATTAAATGAATTATTTTATAATTGAATTAATTATTATATTTCGTTAAGATTAAGAAGCTTGTTGATTAATTATATTAATTCGTCTTACTTATTTACTGGTCGAGTTTGCTAAGTAAATTTAATTTGGTTGTGTTCACAAATCAATGGATCAATTGCAATTCACTTGGCCCATTTCTATCACATTCTCAATTATTCCTCTAGTTCATTTCCAGCAAGTAGGACAGAATTCTCCCGACCCACTTTCTCAATTCCAAATCCCACAATACAAAGAGTCTCATCAACCGACCCAATTCAAAAATACCGAAACCCCAGCCCAATCTTCTCTTTAGAAAGACCCATCGTACAATACATACAACAACATCGGTAAACAACTGCATACAACAGTACATATGTGATCCATATACGTCGTCTTCCTCGCGAAGAACAGCGCGCGACCGGTCGCATCAATCCAATAATTTCGGGAAAAAGTCGTGTACGCTCCTCTCTCTCCTTATCCTCTTATACAAGAGTTGTTTGAGATTCGTAAGGTGTCGAAATGTTGTAGCGTCATTGTCCTTGCTGGAAATTGAACGACCCTCTCTTGAATCCGTTGAAAATGGTACAAATTGGTACTGTTGACAGCTTTCAATGTGATCCTTCCTGAGAAATATTTGAATTTCGAATTCAAATTCATCCTTATAGTAGAATTTCAGAATTAGTTTTGTTCTATAAAAATCCCTCCTTTGCCTTCCGTTTAAGTGTGGGAAAAGAGATAGAAAAAGAGAAAGGAAGAGAGTTCCACCATTATGAACGGAATTACAAGTAAAAACAAGAGTAGGATTTTGGGAAATAGTATTTTGTAGCTAGAGAATCTGGTTAGCTGTTCGGTTCTGTCGAAATCCATCGTGTGGTGGTGAAAGCTTTATGGTCAAGCTCGTCGAGTCCCGGAACGCTGCTCCCAAAAGGTAAATGTCCTCTTGATTTTAATTTCTTGTTATTAAATGTTGTGTTTATGCTTGTTAGTTAATGTTGTGTCCAATGGCGGACTCAAGATTTTCGTTCAGAGGGTTCGAAAAATAAAAGTATAAACATGTAAATAAGTCTTTAGAAATGGGACCTCTGAATTGTTTTGCGTTTAAAACCACAATTTTAGCACGTTTTAAAATGAAAAATAAGACTAAAAGGCTTGAAAAACAGAACTGATTTTTTCTTAAACACTAGGGATTCGAACTGGGGGCGTGCAACTTAATATTCAAGGAACTTGCCATTGAGCCATCTAATTCTATTTGTTATTGAGGGGGTTCAGTTTATATATATATATATAAAAATACAGAAAATTTACTTTATATATATAGTGTATATTTTTGTCGAGGGGATTCGAGTGAACCCCGGACCCAATGTGGGTCCACCCCTGGTTGTGTCTATGAATAGAATGGAACTTTCAATCTCCTTTTACGAATTTTCTATTGTTTTTATCCCTTTCAAATGCCTCTGTTTATCTCACCTATTGTTCTTCTTGTTGATGTTGGATGAGAGGTATTCTTGGTTCTAGCTTGTTCTTGTTCAATATGAATCTGTGTTATTGCTTAATATTTGACGCCTTATCCTTTATTCTCTCACCTTGAGTTGAATGAATGAATTATGATGTCATCATTCCGAGTTCATGTGCCGCATTTACTACTCTTTTGGGTACTTGTATTACGCTCGTTTTGATTCCTTTTATTTATAGTTGAATACATAATTATTTATGTGAATTGTTCAAACCCCTCACTAATTCCTTTTTCCTTTATTTTTGATACATTTGACATCAATCCAAGTATTTTTTGGACTCTATCCCTGCATTTTGTTGAGTTGAGATCCTTATTGAGTTGAACTACATCATTGTTCGAGTTTTGAAAGTTGAAACAGACCTTGAAAAGTTAAAGAATAGGTTGTATATATGTTGTATACAACCTTATACAACTAATATACAAGTTGAGGTGCTAAAATATAGATACAAACTGTGGATATACAGGTCGAAGAGAAGAAATGCAGGTGTCGTGAGTTAAAAAGAGAAGAAATTCAGGTTCGGGAATTAAAAATGGAGTTATATACACTAATATACGGACATTATACAATGTGTATACAACAATCAGAAATGGGCCCAAATGCCCCAAAATATTTAGGCAATTTTTGGAAGATAATTGGGCCAAAGCCCATCTGATTTTTGGGCAGCTTAGTTTAGGACAGGGAAATGGGGCCAAGGCGCAAATCTCACTCCCTCACTCTCTCTATTGAATTTATTAAGGGGAAAATCTTCAAAACAACAATATTTAAGTATTTATTAGGACCTTTTAGCCACATTTTCAATATTTATTGAAAATGTCAATATTTTAGTTTGTTATATATATATATATATATGTATGATTGTATTTCTCGTTCGTTTTATTTGAAAGAATACAATTATTTAATAACAAAATAGAGAAAATTAGGGAAGAGAAGATTCCAAAAGAAGGTAAATAACACTGAAATTTCTCAATCAGTTACATTTTTCAAAGAGAAATCGACATGACATTTCTCTCCGTTCTTCTTCAAATTTTCAATATCGATTTTTATCACTTCATTGATAGTACTCAATCTATGTCAAAGTGAATTTGACTAATTTCGTTGAACTTCAAGATAATCGGTGAAATACAAAAACGATCAGCTATTCATTTACACGTTGAATCTTCGAAATGATTCGAAAATGCTATCGAAAGTTTTGACAATAATATATTTTATTTTCGTAGATTTTTTTTTTAATGAAATCAAGTGTAATCTTTATATGGATTTGAAATTTTGTGTGTTTGAATAAAAAATAAGTAGAATACAGTATGTTTGTAGGAAGATATTTTTGTGATTCTTAGTGTGGTTGAAGAAAATTGTAGGTTTGTTTGGCCTATTATTTTTAGTTTTCCTTTTTTGTTGAAATATTGTATATATTCTCAGAATTGGTATGAATACAACTTCATAATACTATTTTGTATCTGGTTGTTTGGAATACAACAATCAACTTTATTTCGGATACAATTATACAAAATGTGAAAAAAATAGAGAATTCCAGAAAAACAGATATATGTAATGTGACAAGAATTCATGACTAAATAAATACGATTCATTTGCGATACTAATTGAACTAAAAACAACAAAGAATATTTGAATGAATACATATATATATATATAAAACAGGATACATAATGGAGCTAATATAATTCATAGGATGGATACAACTAATTTCAGATACATAATGGAGTTAGGAGTATATGATCTTCTTCATCAAGTTCATATTGCAAACCTCTTGGGGCGACTATAATCTACTTTTTGTTAAAATCCTAATGACTTGTAATTAAATTCAAATGCTTCAATTAAGCCCCCTTTTCTAAAAAAAAAAAGTTCTTTGTTTAACTTTTTTCAAGTTAATATTGAAATCATTTTTATGTTTAACTATTTTTTTAGAAAAATAGTCAAATATTTAATCAAGTCACAGGATAACCGCATGTTAGCGGACGCTTCAAATGCCTTAAAAACCATCTAAGTAAGATCCTCTTAACCATTTCTTCTAAATTTATAAAAATTCTATTAAAATCATTTTTAAATTAAGTTTTCTTAATTTTATTTTAAAAAAATTAAGTGACGACTCTTTTTCTAAGTATTTTTCCCAAATTATTTTATACTTAACATTTCAAAAAGTAATTTTTCTAAAGATAGTAAAATTACGGCATAACAATGGTAATGAATACTCTTTATTTGTTTGGTGCAAAATAGTTGTCAGCACACCAAAATTATTAGACGTACTTTGTCTGGTTTCCACATAATTTGTCTTTTTTTTTTTAAGGTAAGAGAAGGGGTATCAAGACTTTCTTTTTATCGATTAGAGTTCGATTAAATTCGAATGCACGAATTGCAAAATTAGATGTGATATTCTGTATTTTTTAATTCCAAGAATCTAATATAAAAAATCAGAATAAAAATGGAAGAATATACCACAACTCACACTACACCAAAATTGATCTTTAGCGGCAATTAATTAGCAATTGCCGCTAAATATATACTTTTAAAGGCAATTAACACTCTTTGTATATGTTCCTAAAGGCTTTAGCGACATTGGATCTAATGATACTTAACTAATGCCGGTAAAGACTAAAACACTCTTTATTTATGTGTCTATTTATTGTCGCTAAAAGTTATTTTTGTTGTAGTGTCAAATTGATCTACTCTCTTTCTTGTTTACTTTGTGACTCTTCAAAAGTGCTGTAAAATTTTCTTTTGGATAGTATCTTAAAATCATTATATCTTAAGATTACTCAGAGTCACAACTCACATATTATCTAATTATAATCATTCTCTTTTTTTACCATTTTAAAGGGGTTGAAACTGTTCTTGTATAGCCTTTTCTCTTGTGTAAATTCAGCATATTGATTTCATTATTGCATTTCATTTTACAACACTCAATTTTGATTTTGAAGTCATAGACAAAGTCGGATCTCCACTTCTGCCGTGTGAAATGATTGATAAGTTGTTTTCATGGGCCATATAATTTGAAGACTCATAGTTAATGTCCCTATCACTTGTCAAGATTACAAAATAAAAAATATATTCTATTATTTTCCTTGTTCATATCGCATTCGTTTCAGCACAATATTTAGTGATTAATGAATATAATTTTTCATAGTCGTACCTAGTGCTGGCAATTTAAGCTCATTTTTCACTAATCCGTCCAAATTGTCTTACAAATATGAGTTGAAAGAGTGATTTTAAATATGGGTAATATTTCGGACTATACCCATATTTTACCCATTAAAATATGGGTATATTATGGGTAAACTACGGGTCAAATATGGGTATTGCAAGTTTTCTTCAAATTTTCAAAAATCCTTCTGTTACCATGTTTTAGAAGCGATTTTCAAAACTTTCATATATGGGTCTCTATTAATATTTTAACTCTCGACCTCCACCCCACGCTTCCCAAAAAAAAATTATTTTTAAAAAATATTTTAGACTTCAAAATTTATTTTTTCACCCCCACTCTCGACAACCCAAAAACCCCCACCCCCCACCCCACAAGCCGTCTCACACCCCACCCAAAAAAAATAAATTAAGTTTATTTTTAAAAAATGTTTTCAACTTCAAATTTTTTTCACCCTACCCTGGACTCCCTCCCCCCCCCCTCCCAAACCCCAAGCCCAAAATTTTTTGAAAAGTTTTTCTTTTTTTACTTTTAAAATAAAATAAAACTACATGAAGCATTTTAACAGATTTCAACTAAAAAAAGAGTAAAATACTTTCTCCATATTGAATTCTTAAGTAAAGAACTATTTATTCATGATTTATGGGTAAAATATGGGTAACTAGTATTTTACCCAACCCATTTTTACCCATATTAAATATGAGCGGGTTGAATGATTACCCATTTTATGTTTACCCATTTTCAACCCGCCCACATTTGACCCAACCCGCCCATTTGCCACCACTAGTCGTACCTTATTCAAATTTACTAGAAAAATGAAATCAAAATAACTCTTTTGTCAAAACATTCATATCTAAGATCTTTAGAAATATTTCAAATTAAACTTTTTTTGTTGATATTAATAAATTTAGGATATATGTAGTAACTATAAATTGTAACTTGAATGAAAATACACATTCTTCGTGTGTCAAAATATGTCTAGAATGACAACGTTAGTATCAATCAAGCTATGCCTTAATTTTAGAAAGATAATAACACTTCACCTTTTTCTATGTCAAGCTATTTTTCTATGTTAATTTCTATTTCATGATATTTTTCTGTCTTTTTGAAAGACAGCAAATGATTTTTGGAAACTTATGTGTACGTTGTAAAATTGCGTGTTTGTGTTGCTCTCGTCTTTTGTTGGTGTAGATAATGATTAAATAGTTACGACGAAGAAGGCAGAAGTTTCCTAAGTTTCAGGAAGATCAGTCATATATATATTTATTTTATTATTTGTAATTATTTTTTAGTTTTTTAAACAAAATGGGACACTTAGTTGGTTAGATAAAGTAGGACACGTTTCATAGTTGGTCAGTCACGTTCTCCATTATCTTTACGCAGTTTGTTGTTCACCTATTTTGTGAGTTGTATATATGCATCTGTACAGTGATGTAAAACACACACAGAAAAGAGAATTTTCTCTCAACTAATTTCTTGCTATTCTTTCATCTTTGCGCATACATTTTTCTGAAAAGAATTAAATATACCTACTTACATCAATAAATTTATCTTTAATTATATATATATATACTATAAAGCCAAATATACCTCTTATGTTACCAAAGTTTATAACAAAAATACCCTTGTTTATAAGAAAATTCATTTCTCTTTCATTTTACAGTATTTTATTTTTAAAAAAATTGCTATTATTTTTCATTTTCAAATTTTAACTGATACGTTAGAAGTACCAAGTTTAGACAATATAATAAAATTTTTAATATGAAGCTTTCTAGACAAGTTTAAACAAAGTTAGTAATATATTAAAACTTGTATATTATAAGATTTGTTTACTACAAAATTATAATATACAAGTTTCAAATACTTTATAATTATACAAAATATTATGAAAAAATTTAAATTATGATTTTCAAAAGCTTTTTTAGAAAATATTGTCGTCGGTACATCTCTTATTTGTAACCAGTACTCTTTGTTTGTTTGGTGCGCGCAAATTGTCAGGTAGCGTTAATTATGGGCTTATGGCATATTCTCAAATAATTATGCCTCTATCTAGTCGCCACATAATTATCTTTTGTTTTCTTCTAAATATTAAATAAATGCCAACAAGAGGCAATGCTCTTTGTTGTCTTCTTGTTTTCTTTATGACTCTATAATACGTGCTAAATTTTTCGTGTTACAATTCATAATTTATAGTTTATGAGTTTTCTATCATCACAAGTTACTCCCTCCGTTTTTACTTATATGTCATCATTTTAGGTTTTACGTCTCTTAAGAAACTAGATAAGTTAATCATTGCATGATTATTTAATGATCACTTACAGTCAAGTTTTCAATAAATGAGCATAAATCAATTTACTTTGATTAACTAATTTGACTAATGAACATAAATCAATTACTTAGTTTTTCTATATAAGGCAAATATATAGTTTCAAGAATAATAACTTTCAAAAGGTAAAATAAGAAAAATAATGTCATTTATGCATTAATTTTGTGAAATGACAAATATTAAGGACCATCTATAGTAAGGACAACATATAAGTAGAAACATAAGGAGTAATATATAGTATTGTCTTTGTCTCAATTAATATGACTTACTTTTCTTTTTAGTCAGTCCAAAATAAATGACATTTTTCTATATTAAGTAGCAATTTAACCATAAAATATTTATTTTACCTTTAATGAAATGATTTATAGCCACACAAATTTCGTAATTCATTTTGGACCACAAGTTTTAAAAGTCTTTATTTCTTTCTTAAACTCTGTGCTGAGTCAAACTATCTCACATAAAATGAATAGAAGGAGTATGTAATAACCAAAATAAAAAGTGAATATTGATGTACGTTCAATAATTAATATTTATTTTAAAAGTAAGAACAAATTAAAATCTGTATCTTTTTAATGACCTAGAAGGTCATGTTTAGATATTTCCATAAAATTATGATTGTACCCCACTCGTAGATTTTTCGAGTCATTTATGATCAGTTTGTGAAGCTTTTTCGGAAAATTTATTGAAAAGCTCTGATTTACGAAAGTTTTTTATTTTTATTTTTGGAAGATCTAAAATGTTTTAACATAGTTTTTGATATTAGTTAGAGCTTGAGTCTTGAACAAGGGTATTTACGAGTTCGTATCTAAGTTTTTCACTTGCCAATAGTTCAAGTGATAGCACCAGCAATCTGGAGGTGTGTCTCAAAGGATACCCATTCCTACTTGGAAGTGGGAGCGCCATGGACTTTGTTGAGAGTTTTCCAACCACCATGGGTGGTTATGATTCTATTTGGGTGATTTTGATAAGTTGACCATGTCATGATTCGAGTCTACATCCTGAATGTGAACGACACTCAAGAATTGATCTCCAAGCGAACCCTCATCCTGGTACTAACTTAAGCATTCAAAAGCCACTTGCACAAAGAGTGAAATAACTCCGAATAAAATAAATTATTCAATTCGCCATTACATAATTATTTCAAGACACTTGCACAAAGAGTGAAATATCATCTTGGTAATATTTTACTATTCTCCTTAGGTAAATTATCAACTAGAGTTCATAAATTGACACATAAAAACTTTGAATGAAAGCAAACCTAGGGTTTCCCTGACGGAACGAATGCAATGCATGAAAGGCTTACGGATGTAGTACTAATTTGTAATGTAAAATTAAAGATTAATTTATGAATTCTATAATTTATCCTTTTGTCTCTCTAGGTTTTCCAGAAAACCTATGTTATGATCATCACTTGCTTTAGCTCCACTTTTTCAATTTCACTTAAATAATTGTGGTGATCCTTTCACTGAAAACCCTGTGGATTTTCATTCAAAAGATTTTGAAGAGGCTATTTTGGATTGGTTTGCCAAATTATGGGAAATTGAGAAGGATGAATATTGGGGTTATGTTACTCATGGTGGCATAGAAGACAATCTTCACGGTATTTTGATAGGGTAAGTATTTACTATCACTGTAATAAAAACGATTTTTAACGGTAATAAATATGCCCATTAACAGAGAGTATTAAAATATTGAAAGAAAAAGTTGTAAGAAGACGATACGGAACGAGGGATCTGAAGAATGTAGTGTAAACAAAGAGGAAAAAGAGCAACAAGTTTTTTTTTAGGAGGAACCACTTGAAAAACAACAACAAGAAGAAGGTATCAACGGTATTTAAGAAATTAACATTTTACAATTGATTTATATTACTCCTTTCAAATTATTTTGACGTGAAGATGGAGATGAATCCTAAATTTTAAATTAAATTTATTCATGGTATGTAACTAATTATTTATGATATGTAAAAAATTTATTTAAACATCTTATAGTTGACTTATATACTATTAATTATTTTTATTTTCGTTGATTATGCGTGAATTTCCAGGTGAGTTTGATCATACCTTAACTGAGGAAAACATTGATATTAGATCAAATCTTTCGACGGAAGAGAATAAAGAAAGAAGAGATGGATTCAAAATTTTATTTTAATGGATACACAGTACTATTCTCACTATCCCATCTGATCCATGAAAAAAGAATGATATTTTTTTTAGTGTAGAAACTTCGTAACTAAATGACATAGAGAAGAGTTGTAGCCTAATGTCATGACCCATCGCTTTGATATATATATATATATATACATATACATATATACATATATATATATATATATATATATATATTGTAGAACCTCTATAAACTAATATAGGTGAGACCATGCAATTTTATTATTTTATAGAGATATTATTTGATGGATAAATTAATATTTATTAATTTAAAGAACGGTTTGAGATTTATGAAGGTTAATTTTGATTATGTTAAAATCATTGTATTTTACTAATTTATGTATCATATTTATTGATTTCACATAAAAAGAATACTATACATAAAATACAACGAATACATCAAAATCATTATATCTTACTGATTTCAACCTTGTGATGTTGGGATAATAAGTTTCAAGATGTATTATCATAACAGATTTCTTCGTAGGATATTAGAAGTCTATGAAGTGGGACAAACTGATCCGACAAAGATTAATGTTTCGAATGTTATCGATTTTGTAATCCTGCTTGGACATCAAATTAATGTTCAGGAAAAACAATAGAAAATTGTTTTCCACTCTGTAAAATTCGTTCGTGGGATGCAATCTCAGAGTATTTGAATAAACTCACTGGTGAAAACGTCATTCATGAACTTGAGGTCATGATTAATGATCTCGCTTACCACAACAAAATGAATATCAATAACATGTTGGATTATCCGGGTGAAAGTGATACATGTTCAGAGGTCCAGAGCTTAGAAAAAATTGTGGATACCATCAGAAAAAGCAATGTTGATGATGAAGTTAAAGATGATACTATACATTTGGAACCAGTTACGTATAAGGAAGCACTTATCGCATCTAGAACTCTTCACAATTTAATGATGTAGTTCAAAAAGGCAAAACTGGAGCTCTTGATGCAATAAGAAAAGATAGAGATGAGTTTCAACTAGATTTAATTTTTAAAAAAAACAGAATACAATAGAATCACATTTCACTAAATTGTTTTAGATATATTTGTACTTTTTAAAGGACTATTAATTTATGATATTTATAAGTCCATATATTTATATAGAGGTCTTCTGGAAATATATTATCTTATTATTTTATCTAAATTGGTGATTTTTTCCATTTGCCCAAGTCGGGACCGGAGAAAAATATTATTTTAGAGAGATTATTAATTTACCAAATATTAATTTATAGAGATTTTACTGTATATATAAAGGAGGACCATAGACAATGTGACGTGACACCTCTCTATGACCTCCATTTGCATTAAGCTTTTCTTTAAAAAAATTAAATTAATTATTATATTATAAAAATAAATTACTTAAATCTATTACACTTATATTATTAATGGAGGAACATTTATAACAAAAACTCTTCATATTCTTTTTTTATTTATTTGTCTCACTTATAATAAAAAGAGAAACATAATTTATCCTTTTTTTTCCTTTTTTTAATTCAAATTAATTATTGTATTGTAAAAATATATTACTTAATTTATTTTATATTGATATTTTATTAATGTAGGAACATTTACAACAAAAAACTCTCTGCATTCTTTTTTCTATTAGTTTATCTCACAACTAATCATGAAATGATAATTGTTATAAAACTTAAGAACAAAAGAACAATAGCAAGATGAAGAGAAGAAGAACATAAGATAATAGAAGAACAATATAAGCTAACTTTCTTTCTTTCAAGTGTCTCAACATTATTCTCAACATAACTCTTTACAGGATTATATTGAGGAATACCAAAGGGTGTCATAAACATTACATTAAACCTTGAGAATTACTACTCATTATGGAGGAAATAAAGTTAGGAGTTATGCTTATCCATTTGACCACATTATCAACAACATTACTACCAATAAATGATGAAATTAACCTAGGAGTTATGGTCATCCATTTGACCACATTATCAACAACATTACTACTCATAAAAAGGGAATTAACCGAGGAGTTATGATCATCCATTTAACCACCAAAATGATTTAAAATACTCCCCCTTGGATGACCATTGATAGATAATATGCCTCGTTAAAAGTTTACTAAAAAAAACCCGTGGAAAAAAAATCTTAGTGAAGGACAAAAGAGTACACATATCTTGTTATACGCTTTATTTGCTGTCTCGTTAAAAACCTTGCCAGAAAAACCCTTGGGATAAAACCTAGGCCAAGGGAAAAAAAGTGCCACGCGTAGTTTACTCCCCCTGTTGCAAACATCATTTAATTTCTTGGAGACGAAGCATTCCAATCTTGGATACAAACTTTTCAAATGTTGAGGTTTGTAGTGCTTTAGTGAATAGGTCCGCCAAATTATCAATTGAGCGAATTTGTTGAAAATTTATTTCATCTTTCTTCTCAAGATCATGAGTGAAAAAGAATTTTGGTGAAATGTGTTTTGCTCTATCTCCTTTAATGTATCCTCCCTTTAGATACATGCAACATTGTCTTCGTACAATGTAGTTGAATATCCTTTTTCATAGGAAAATCACACATTTATTGAATATGTTGATTTATTGATCTCAACCAAACACACTCCCGACTTGATTCATGGATGACTATTATTTCTACATGATTTGAAGAAGTAGCAGCTAATGTTTGCTTCATTGAACACCAAGATATAGTTGTGCCTCCATAGGTAAATAAATAGCATATCTGAGATCGAGCTTTATGTGGATCAGACAAATATCCAGCATCTGCATAACCAATTATTTCTGACATGGATTATTAATAAAATAGTCTCATATCAATGATTCCTTGAAGATATCTGAGTATATGTTTGACTCCATTCCAATGTCTCATTGTATGGGCCAAATTGAATTTTGCCAATAAACTTACAGCAAAACAGAAATCTGGTCGAGTATTATTGACAAGATACATTAGTGCCCCAATAACACTAAGATATGGAGTTTCGTCACCAAAAAGTTTTTCATAATTTTCTTGAGGTCAAAATAGATCTTTATGTATCTCAAGCGATCTCACAACCATCGTGGTACTCAATGTATGTGACTTATCCATGTAGAATCTCTTTAAAATCTTTTCTGTGTATGTTAATTGATGGACAAATATTCTATTTTTCAAATGCTCAATCTGTAGGCCACAACGAAATTTTGTCTTACCAAGATCTTTCATTTCAAATTCTTTCGTTAAACACTCAATAACTTTTGAAAGCTCATTAGGAGTGCCAATGATATTTAAATCATCAACATACACATCTATTATAACAAAATCAGATCTAGACCTTTTTATAAAAACACAAGGACAATTAGGATCATTTTATACCCTTTCTTTAGCAAAATTTATTTAAGACGATTGTACCACATACGTCCTAATTGTTTTAATCCATATAAGAACTTCTGAAGCCTTATCGAACAACTTTCTTGCGAATTTTTATATGATTCAGGCACATTGAATGCTTCAGGAACTTTCATGAAAATATTGTGGTCCAATGAGCCATATAAATAGTATGTGATAACATCCATTAGACACATTTCAAGTTTTTCACGAACTTCCAAATTTATTAAATACCTGAAGATAATTGCATCCACTACAGGAGAATATGTCTCCACATAATCAATGTCATGCCTTTGCAAAAAAACTTGTGTCACAAGTTGTGCTTTATATCTTAAGACTTCACATTTTTCATTTCGTTTTCACACGAAAACTCATTTGTACCCCACTGGCTTGACACCTTCAGGTGTTTGGACTATTGGTCCAAAAACTTTACGTTTTTCAAGTAAAGTCAATTCCGCTTGAATTGCCTCCTTCCATTTGGCCAATCATTTCTCTGTCTGTATTCATTGACAGATTTTGGTTCAAAATCTTCATCTTGTTGCATTATTTCAACAACAACATTATTGTTCACCACAATATTATTTCAATTCCACCTTTTTCTCGTCGAGACATAACTTATTGAGATTTCTTCGTTCTCATTATTTTCAGTTATTTGGACCTTTTCTGTGGTCTTGTCATTTGTTATGTCCCGGAGCTCTTCTTCGAGAAATTTCCTCCATGATAGGATCTTCATGATCATTTGTTACTTTTCTTTTTCGAGGATTTTTATCCTTTGAACCAATTGGCCTACCACATTTTAAACGTGGTTTAGACTCATTTGCTTTAACAATTTTTCCTATTAGGACATCAACTCGAACTGGAGCATTTTCAGCTGGAATATAAGATTTAGTAACCCTTGGAAGGTTAGTAAATGCATCTGGTAGTTGATTTACAATATTTTGCAAGTAAATTATCTTTTTAACCTCTTGCTCACATTGATTTGTTCGAGGATACAAATGAGAAAGAGATAATTAATTCTAATCTATCTCTTATTCCAATAGTTTATGTTCTCCCCCTAATGTTGGGTATACTGATTCATCAAAATGACAATCATCAAACCTTGCCGTAAATATATATCCTGTCATAGGTTCCAAAAATTTAATAATAGAAGGAGATTCATACCCAACATACAGTCCCAACCTTCTTTAGGGACCCATCTTTGTGCGTAGTGATGGGGCAATTGGAACGTATACCTGTAATGATCGGGGAGCACCCCCTAGACATCACCAGCGTACTCGACCTCGAAGAGGTCTCATACAAGCCTCTTAGCATAATAGTCATGGCATAATGTACTCGAAATATTGCAAAAAATTTAAAATATTTATATAATAAGTATACTTAGACTTCTGCATATCATATATGAAGTTTACATAGACTCCTCGCTTATGAAGTTTATATAGACTTCTCGTTTAGTGAATATAAGCAATTGTGATCATAGTCTAATATTGTCTCACAACACCATCTATTTATAAGAGTTCAACAAAAGTCTACAAATAGGGTCTTTAGCCCTTTAGACACAATATTCTTTAGAATAAATGTACATAAGAGAAGATTACTAATTCTATTACATCAAAGAGAAACATAAACTGTCCAATAGTGCATATGTCCTCGAATCTTTGAGGACCTACCACAATATCTTGGAGATAAGAAGTCCAAGCTTTCTTCAACGATGGAGAAACAACCAACTAGCCAGAACCTATACTCATAATATAAAGGGAGAAAAGGGGTTAATACAAAGAATGCACTAATTATGGAGAAATGCATAAAAACCTTTAAAACATGAGAAAAGGACATTTACATATAAACTATGCATATATGAGGTTTTGGAAAGCCATTTTCATCATCAACACATCATATAAGCCAATACTACAATAATATCTTAACTTCAACACAACATGACTTTAACACTTCCTAGGGGTCAACTTGTGCAATGTAGAGTTAGCATCCCATACTACCAACCCTACCAAGCATTCCCATAGAAATCACCTTGGTCACACATGTTACCTTTACATTCATTTTAATAGACATGTTATCATAATAATTTCACAATTACAAGGAACCACCTATAACAACCCTCTAAGTCTACTAGTGCAATGTACAAGTGAAGTCCCATACCTTCACTTCTACTTATTAAACTCATTAGGAGATTATAGACTAGTTCTTACTTCTTCATAACTCCTTTACTTTATTACTCTAGAGAAGAGCAACTATAACCGACATAGACCATGAGAGATTTCCATGAAATCTGGTGTCATAAAGCCCCACACCAAAAAGGGTGTTCCACTTCCCAAGGTGAAACCTATAAACTAGCTACTATGTGGATCCACTAGCTATCTCCTACGGGAGCACGTAGTAAGGGATAGGGAGATTGCTTTTAAGGACCCGAACTATTGCATTAGGGGGAGATTCCCCATCTCATTAGTATCACTAGGATGACCAGGCCTCTTGCATTAATGGGAGGGTCTGTTCCTCGTTGACCATATCCTCTCGGTGCTTAGTATACTTCACAACTTACTACCATTGTTCTTTTAATTATATCTACATGTGTGAAGAGTAATTCATCTTCATTCAATACAATTTAACATAAATCTCTTAGATTCATTAGGTGAGAATGTACTTTAACCCTAGAATTACCATACATATGTGAGTAGTACTTTCATAATCTTAATTATGGTATTTTCATGAGAACTATACTTTCAATCAACACAAGAGACCAATTTCATTATTCATAATTCATACTACACAATATATAAGGTTCAAGAGAATGCAAACCATCCCAATTACCTTCTTTGTATCCTTCCATAAGCCATACACCTTGCAAGCAAATTCAAATTCTATGTACAATATTCTTCATCACATAAACAACCCTAGAATATACCTTCTTTTCAAGGTTAGAAATCAAGAATCATGGTTACACTTATTCAAATCATAATAGGCATGGAATACAAGATTATATAACTCGATAATCATTAATTACAATACATCATGCTCATAATTACTCAATTCATCCCACAACATTAATGAAAGTTGGATTATGGGGGTACATAGGTTCTTGGGAGATTTTCACAATAGAAATCATAAATTAATCCCAATATAATCATAATATAAGACACATAACTTAAAGAAAACGATTTAAGAGTGATCACATGGCTAGATTACAAAACCTTAGTTTTGGTCACAATATAGGTTTCAAAATTAGAAGTTTTGAAGGGCTTCAGGGAGAAACAAGTTGATGAATCAATATCCCCATACCTTGATTGATGATATTCCACGAAATTGAAGTGATAAAGGATGAATCTTGAGTGCCCTATCTTGAGTTCTTCTTTGTTCTTCAATGGTGGTCTAGTGAGAGAATTTGTGAGAGAGGGAAAGTGGGTTTTGATTTTTGATTTGGAAGTTATGAAGAGTTAGTTGTTTTGATGAGTTAAAGTCTTTTAATATACATAAAATTAATAAATTAGACTGACCCCACACTTAATTGGCCAAATGTAGAATTTACCAAACCACCCTTGGCTCGGCTGAATTTTTGCACCAGTGAATAGACCTAGTCGACGACCCTAGTCGGCGGTCCGTCGTTCCATGAATGGGCCATCCTGGCATAGCATCGTTTTGGTCAAAGAGGCCCTTTTTATCCATCTTGCCAAATGTCTAAGTGTTAACCAACTACACAAGACAACAGAGCATCGTTCAAATGACGGCTTGTCGCTTGTGCTCGTGGTTGCACACTACCACAAAACTGTTTTTTGAGGGTCAATGGAAGGGTCCTCTTCAAGGACCCTTAGGGTGGTCCTTGGGGAGTCGTACGTGAACGTTTCGACCCTAAACACACTCTACTATATATTCCACACCTTTCCACAAAGTTTGACTAAATTCCGACTCTTAAAACACCTTGACACATGCCAAGGTACACTAGCTCAATTTTACTAGTCTCCGGACATCATGGTCATTTCTTGACGTTTTGATTCCAACACTTCCTAATTAGGTTAAATACATTATTTTTGGTCTATAAACACTGTTTATAAGGCTTACTTCATCATGTGAGGCTCTAGATTAAGTCATGGACTTCCGAAGTGTTACTTTATCTCCCCTAGGAACATTCGTCCCCGAATGACACTTAAATATTTTTATAGGGAGAGAAAGACTCAATACTAGCAGCCCAACCAACAACATACATATATTCATGAGTCACAGCTCATAGGAGTACTTCACAACTCCATTCAATACATAACATGACATTACTTATAGCAACTCAATTTATCACACAAAAGATCTCAATATTTCATGACACATAATGAGGGATTACCTTCTCAACATCAACAAGAGCTTAAAATGAAATTAAAGAGTTACCATGCAATCCTTATTTTCAATACAACATCAAAACACTAGAATCTCAAGAAGGCATATACACACATTTCATATAAGTGCAAGTAGATCATAAACACATTTTTCATGGAAACTCGTTTTGGCATAAACTTTTACCAAAACATGATCATACTTAGAAAACAAGTCAAATTCACCTTATTCATGGTTTCATTTTAAGAGGAACTACTAACCTTAAAGATGAAAAAGATGAGGATAGCGAGACTTCATGTCGGCCTCGACCTCCCACGTTGCACCCTCAGCTAGATGGTTTCTCCATAGGACTTTTACTAAGGCCATCTCTTTGTTCCTCAATTTTTTGACTTGACAATCTAGGATCTCAACCGGAACCTCTTCATAAGAAAGGTTCTCATTCACCCTTAACCCTTAAAAAAGGAGAATAGACACCGGATCGCCTATACATTTCTTGAGCATGTAAATATGAAATACTAGATGAACCGAAACTAGATCACTAGGTAATTTCAACTCATATGAAACTTTTTGACCCGTTACAATACCTCATAAGGACCCACATACCGGGGACTAATCTTTCTCTTCTTGCCGAATCTCATCACCCCTTTCATGGGTGAAATCTTCAAATAGACCCAATCACGTACTTCAGATTCAAGGTCTCTTCTTCTATTGTCGGCATAAGATTTTTGCCGACTATAGGTTGTTTTCAACCTATCTCTTATCACCTGGACCTTCTCTATAGCCTCATGGATTATCTCGGGACCAAGGAGTGCAGACTCACAAACCTCAAACCACCCAACCAGAGACCTACATCTCCTACCATAGAGTTCTTCAAAATGCGCCATAGAAATACTCGAATGGTAGCTATTATTATAAGAGAACTCAACCAACGGTAGGTGATCGTCCCAATCTCCCTTGAAATAAATTACACAAGCTCTTAACATATCTTCTAGAGTTTGAATGGTACGCTCCGTTTGGCATCTATTTGAGGATGAAAACCGGTGCTAAGTTTCACTTGAGTACCTAACCCCTTTTGAAAAGACCTCAAAAAGTGAGAGGTGAATTGGCACCTCTATCCGAGATGATGGACTAATGGATCCCATGTAGACTCACAATCTCATTAATGTATCTTTTTGCATATTCTTTCGCCGAATAAGTAGACTTGACGGGGATAAAGTGGGTAGATTTCATCAACCTATCCACAATAACCCATATTGAGTCATTTTGCCTATGTGTCTGAGGCAAACCCACTACGAAGTCCATATCAATGTCTTCCCACTTCCAAGTATGAACATCCATTACTTGTGTCAAACCTCCTGTCCTTCGATGTTCGGCCTAACTTGTTGACAATTCGAACATTTAGCCACAAACTCCGCTACATCCCCTTTAAAACCTTCCCACTAATAGACCTCTTGAAGGTCACAGTACATCTTGGTGGCACACGGATGAATAGAATACCGGGAGCCATGAGCTTCTTCTAAAATCTTTCTTCTCTAATTGTTAACATTCAACCTTCCTTGGTACCTAAGTACAACATCCCCCCGTTGGGAAAAGGACTCATTGAGATTTCTAAGAATGGATTCCTTTAACTCCATCAATAGAGGATCAAGATGTTGCTTAGACTTCACCACAACCACTAGAGATGACTCGGAGTTATGATGAACCATAAAAACCCCATTTGGAGAATCTTCCAATCGAACACCCAACCGGGCCAATCTATGAACATCCTTCACTAGAACCTTCTTACCCTCTTAAACATAAGCCACACTACCCATAGTCATTTAACTCAAAGCATCCGTAACAACATTGGCTTTGACGGGGTGGTAGAGGACACTCATGTCATATTCCTTCAAGAGTTCTAACCACCTTCGTTGCCGGAGGTTCAAATCTTTTTGGGTGAACAGATATTGGAGACTTTTGTGGTCGGTGAACACATCCACATGTACCCCATATAGGTAGTGTCTCCATAATTTCAAAGCGAATACTAGCGCCGCTAATTCAAGGTCATGAGTTTGATAACTCTTCTCATGAACCTTGAGTTGGCTAGAAGCATATACTATAACCTTCCCATGTTGCATGAGGACACACCCCAAATCTATTTGAGAAGCATCGCAATATATCATAAACCCTTCTGGAGCGGAGGTAAGCTTGTCTTTCAACAATTGAAATTTTTTATCACATGCCTCCTACCGTTCAAACTTAGCCTTCTTTTGAGTCAAGGCCATTAATGGAGATGCAATTGAGGAGAGTCCTCAACAAACCTTCTATAATACCCGGACAATCCTAAGAAGCTTCGGATGTCGTTAGGACTCAAAGGTCTAGGCCTACCCTTGACCGCTTCCGTCTTTTTTGGATCCACTCTTACCCCTTCACTAGACACAATGTGACCAAGAAAAACAACCTATATCAACCAAAACTCGCACTTACTATATTTGGCATAGAGTTGAGCATCCTTAAGGACTTGTAAAACTATCTTCAAATGGTTCACATGGTCACCTCACTTTTAGAGTATATCAAAATGTCATCAATAAAGACAATCACAAACAAATGAAGATAGTTTCTAAAAACTCGATTCATAAGGTCCATGATAGCCGCCGGGACATTCGTCAGTCCAAAAGACATGACTCAGAATTCAAAATGACCATACCTAGTTCGCAAGCCATTTTAGGTACGTCAACTTCTCTAAATCTTTATTGATGATATACCGACCTCAAATCAATTTTCAAAAAGTAACTCACACCTTAGAGTTGATCAAATAAATCATCGATCCAAGGAAGTGGATACTTGTTCTTTATGGTGACCTTATTTAATTGGCGATAATCGATACACATCCTAAGGGACCCATCTTTCTTCTTCACAAACTATACCGGGGGCACCCCATGGCGATATGCTTGATTGAATAAAGGCCTTATCTAGCAAATCCTTGAGTTGAGCTTTTAACTCGTTCAACTCGTCCGGGACCATACGGTAAGGAAGGATTGAAATAGCTTGTGTATTCGGCAATAAATCTATGCCGAAGTCAATTTTCCATTCAGGAGGAATTCCGGGCAAGTCATCGGGAGAGACTTCCAGAAACTCCCACACTACGGGGATCGACTCAAAAGGAGGGGTCTCAGATTCAAGATCCTTGACCCTCACTATATGATAGAGACAACCCTTCATAATCAACTTACTAGCTTTAAGACATGAAATGATTCGACTCTTTGGAGCTGGGTTCCCCCCCTTACACTCTACTATGGGTTCATTTGGGAATTGACACTTTACTACTCGAGTTCTACAATCAATAGAGGCAAAACAAGAATTTAGCCAATCTATCCCCAAAAGAACATCAAAATCTAACATATCAAGTTCTACCAATTCCACCAATGTGACTCTATTGGGCAAAGACACGGGACAACCTCGATACACTCTTTTAAAAAGTACGGAATCACCCACCGCGGTAGAAACCGAAAAAGGTTCACGAAAAATATCGGGTAGCATATTAAATCTCATAGCTACCAAAGGAGTACCAAAGGACAAGGTAGTACCGAGGTCCAACAATGAATAAACGTATAAATAAGTCTTTAGAAATGGAACCCCTGAATTGTTTTGCGTTTAAAACCACACTTTTAGCACGTTTTAAAATGAAAAAATAAGACTAAAAGGCTTGAAAAACAGAACTGATTTTTTCTTAAACACTAGTGATACGAACTGGGGGCGTGCAACTTAATATTCAAGGGACTTGCTACTGAGCCATCTAATTCTATTTGTTATTGAGGGGGTTATCTATATATATATATATATATATATATATATATATATATATATATATATATATATATATATAAATACAGAAAATTTACTTTATATATATAGTGTATATTTTTGCCGAGGGGATTCGAGTGAACCCCCTGGATCCAATGTGGGTCCGCCCCTGGTTGTGTCTATGAATAGAATGAAATTTTCAATCTCCTTTTACAAATTTTCTATTGATTTTATCCCTTCCAAATGCCTCTGTTTATCTCACCTATTGTTCTTCTTGTTGATGTTGGATGATAGTCATTCTTGGTCCTAGCTTGCTCTTGTTCAATATGAATCTGTGTTATTGCTTAATATTTGACGCCTTATCCTTTATTCTCTCACCTTGAGTTGAATGAATGAATTATGATGTCAACATTCCGAGTTCATGTGCCGCATTTACTACTCTTTTGGGTTCTTGTATTACGCTCGTTTTGATTCCTTTTATTTACAGTTGAATACATAATTTTTTATGTGAATTGATCAAACCCCTCACTAATTCCTTTTCCCTTTATTTTTGATACATTTGACATCAATCCAAGTCCTTTTTGGACTCTATCCCTTCATTTTGTTGAGTTGAAATCCTAATTGAGTTGAAGTTCATCATTGTTCGAGTTTTGGAAGCTGAAACAGACCTTGAAAAGTTAAAGAATAGGTTGTATACATGTTGTATACAACCATATGCAACTAATATACAGTCGAGATGCTGAAATATAGATCCAAACTACGGATACACATGTCGAAGAGAAGAAATGAAGGTGTCGTGAGTTAAAAAGAGAAGAAATTCAGGTTCGGGAGTTAAAAATGTAGTTATATACACTAATATACGGACATTATACAATTTGTATACAAAAATCAGCAATGGGCCCAAAAGCCCCAAAATATTTAGGCAGATTTTTGGAAGATAATTGGGCCAAAGCCCATCTTATTTTTGGGCAGCTTAGTTTAGGACGGGGAAATGGGGCCAAGGCCCAAATCTCACTCCCTCACTCTCTCTATTGAATTTATTAAGGGGGGAAATCTTCAAAATAACAATATTTAGTATTTATTAGGACCCCTAAGCCATATTTTCAATATTTATTGAAAATGTCATTATTTTAGTTTGTTATATATATATATATATATATATTTATATATGTATATATTTATATATGTATATATTTATTTCTCGTTCGTTTTATTTGAAAGAATATAATTATTTAATAACAAAATAGAGAAAATTAGGGAAGAGAAGATTCCAAAAGAAGGTAAATAACACTGAAATTTCTCATCAGTTACATTTTTCTAAGAGAAATCGACATGACATTTCTCTCCGTTCTTCAAATTTTCAATATCGATTTTTATCACTTCATTGATAGTACTCAATCTATGTCAAAGTGAATTGCTTTCTTTGTGCTTTGCTGTCAATCATCTTTCTTTGATCCCCGTGTTCTTGGCACGTCTGTGTCCTCCTTTTGCCTAATACATATATATACTGGGGTTGCACAGATTTTTTTTATATTAATGCTTTCATCAGGCATATTTTAGTTGTTACGGATGTCATCGTACCATAAATTGAATCATTCTAACTTTAGATGTAGGGTGTGTTTGGTATGAAGGAAAATATTTTTCTAGAAAATGTTTTTCTGGAAAAGAAGTAGATTTTGGATCTTATTTTCTCATGTTTGATTGGTGAGTAGAAAATATTTTTCGAAAATATTTTCCAAAAATATTTTTTAGTGTTTGATTTATAAATGAAAATGTGTTTTGAGAAACATCTTTTATTTTTACTAGAGTAGAAAATAATTTATGAAATTGAAAATATTTTTTAGAAATAATTTTTTTTTTTGGGGGTGGAGTGGGGTGGGTGGGAGGGTGGGTGGGTTTGGGAGGGTGTATGTGTATGGGTAGGGGGGGGGGCAGGGGTAGGTGGAAAAATATAAATTTGAAGTTGAAAATATTTTTTAAAAACAAAATTAATTTTTTTGGGGGTTGGGGGGTTGGGGGTGGTGGATGGTAGGGGTGGATAGGTGGTGTGTGGGGGGGGGGGGGGGGGGGCAGGGCCAGGTGAAAAAATAAATATTTGAAATTGAAAATATTTTTTAAAAATAATTTTTTTTTTTTGCGGTGGGGGTGGGGGAGGGAGGTAGGAGTTTTAAAATTATAAAAATTTTAAAACCGAACTCAATTTTTTTTGGGAGGGGTGGAGTGGGGGGCCTGGCCGGTGATGGGTGGGTGGGTGGGGTGGTGGGTTAGGGATCGGGTGAAAAATAAATTTTGAAAATTGAAAATATTTTTTAAAATTTGATGATTTTGCCAAAAAAAATAATGTAATTTGAAGTTGAAGGAGAGTTTTGGAAAATGTTTTCCTTAATTTTTGAAGGGAAGTCATTTTCCTTAATTTTGAGGAAAATGAGTTGATTTGGAAAAACATTTTCCAAGAATTTTGTCCCAACCAAACATGAGAAAATTGGAAAATATTTTCCTTCATACCAAACACACCCGTAGTTTCATTTACATATGATAGAACTCTTGTTCGGGAACAAAATTCATACATAATCGATTAGGATTTGAAAGTGCATTTGACTGATTTCGTTGAACTTCAAGATAATTGGTGAAATACAAAAACGACCAGATATTCATTAACTGTTGAATCTTCGAAATGATTCGAAAATGCTATCGAAAGTTTTGACAATAATATATTTTTATTTTCGTAGATATTTTTTTTAATGAAATCAAGTGTAATCTTTATATGGATTTGAAATTTTGTGTGTTTGAATAAAAAATAAGTAGAATACAGTATGTTTGTAGGAAGATATTTTTGTGATTCTTAGTGTGGTTGAAGAAAATTGTAGGTTTGTTTGGCCTATTATTTTTAGTTTTCCTTTTTTGTTGAAATATTGTATATATTCTCAGAATTGGTATGAATACAACTTCATAATACTATTTTGTATCTGGTTGTTTGGAATACAACAATCAACTTTATTTCGGATACAATTATACAAAATGTGAAAAAAATAGAGAATTCCAGAAAAACAGATATATGTAATGTGACAAGAATTCATGACTAAATAAATACGATTCATTTGCGATACTAATTGAACTAAAAACAACAAAGAATATTTGAATGAATACATATATATATATATAAAACAGGATACATAATGGAGCTAATATAATTCATAGGATGGATACAACTAATTTCAGATACATAATGGAGTTAGGAGTATATGATCTTCTTCATCAAGTTCATATTGCAAACCTCTTGGGGCGACTATAATCTACTTTTTGTTAAAATCCTAATGACTTGTAATTAAATTCAAATGCTTCAATTAAGCCCCCTTTTCTAAAAAAAAAAAAGTTCTTTGTTTAACTTTTTTCAAGTTAATATTGAAATCATTTTTATGTTTAACTATTTTTTTAGAAAAATAGTCAAATATTTAATCAAGTCACAGGATAACCGCATGTTAGCGGACGCTTCAAATGCCTTAAAAACCATCTAAGTAAGACCCTCTTAACCATTTCTTCTAAATTTATAAAAATTCTATTAAAATCTTTTTTAAATTAAGTTTTCTTAATTTTATTTTAAAAAAATTAAGTGACGACTCTTTTTCTAAGTATTTTTCCCAAATTGTTTTATACTTAACATTTCAAAAAGTAATTTTTCTAAAGATAGTAAAATTACGGCATAACAATGGTAATGAATACTCTTTATTTGTTTGGTGAAAGATAGTTGTCAGCACACCAAAATTATTAGACGTACTTTGTCTGGTTTCCACATAATTTGTCTTTTTTTTTTTAAGGTAAGAGAAGGGGTATCAAGACTTTCTTTTTATCGATTAGAGTTCGATTAAATTCGAATGCACGAATTGCAAAATTAGATGTGATATTCTGTATTTTTTAATTCCAAAAATCTAATATAAAAAATCAGATTAAAAATGGAAGAATATACCGCGACTCACACTACACCAAAATTGATCTTTAGCGGCAATTAATTAGCAATTGCCGCTAAATATATACTTTTAGTGGCAATTAGCACTCTTTGTATATGTCCCTAAAGGCTTTAGCGACATTGGATCCAATGATACTTAACTAATGCCGGTAAAGAGTAGAACAATCTTTATTCATGTGTCTATTTATTGCCGCTAAAAGTTATTTTTGTTGTAGTGTCAGATTGATCTACTCTCTTTCTTGTTTACTTTGTGACTCTTCAAAAGTGCTGTAAAATTCTCTCTTGGATAGTATCTTAAAATCATTATATCTTAAGATTACTCAGAGTCACAACTCACATATTATCTAATTATAATCATTCTCTTTTTTAACCATTTTAAAGGGGTTGAAACTGTTCTTGTATAGCCTTTTCTCTTGTGTAAATTCAGCATATTGATTTAATTATTGCATTTCATTTTACAACACTCAATTTTGAAGTCATAGACAAAGTCGGATCTCCACTTCTGCCGTGTGAAATGATTGATAAGTTGTTCTCATGGGCCATATAATTTGAAGACTCATAGTTAATGTCTCTATCACTTGTCAAGATTACAAAATAAAAAATATATTCTATTATTTTTCTTGTTCATATCGCATTCGTCTCAGCACAATATTTAGTGATTAATGAATATAATTTTTCATAGTCGTACCTTATTCAATTTACTAGAAAAATGAAATCAAAATAACTCTTTTGTCAAAACATTCATATCTAAGATTTTTAGAAATATTTCAAATTAAACTTTTTTGTTGATATTAATAAATTTAGGATATATTTAGTAACGATAAATTGTAATTTGAATGAAAATTTTCATTCTTCGTGTGTCAAAATATGTCTAGAATGACAACGTTAGTGTCAATCAAGCTATGCCTTAATTTTAGAAAGATAATAACACTTCACCTTTTTCTATGTCAAGCTATTTTTCTATGTTAATTTCTATTTCATGATATTTTTCTGTTCTTTTTGAAAGACAGCAAATGATTTTTGGAAACTTATGTGTACGTTGTAAAATTGCGTGTTTGTGTTGCTCTCGTCTTTTGTTGGTGTAGATAATGGTTAAACAGTTACGACGAAGAAGGCAGAGGTTTCCTAAGTTTCAGGAAGATCAGTCATATATATATTTATTTTATTATTTATAATTATTTATTAGTTTTTTAAACAAAGTGGGACACTTAGTTGGTTAGATAAAGTAGGACACGTTTCATAGTTGGTCAGTCACGTTCTCCATTATCTTTACGCAGTTTGTTGTTCACCTATTTTGTGAGTTGTATATAAATGCATCTGTACAGTGATGTAAAACACACAAAAAAGAGAATTTTCTCTCAACTAATTTCTTGCTATTCTTTCATCTTTGCGCATACATTTTTCTGAAAAGAATTAAATATACCTACTTACATCAATAAATTTATCTTTAATTATATATATATACTTAAAGCCAAATATACCTCTTATGTTACCAAAGTTTATAACAAAAATACCCTTGTTTATAAGAAATTTCATTTCTCTTTCATTTTACAGTATTTTATTTTTAAAAAAATTATTATTTTTCATTTTCAAATTTTAACTGATACGTTAGAAGTACCAAGTTTAGACAATATAATAAAATTTCTAATATGAAGCTTTCTAGACAAGTTTAAACAAAGTTAGTAATTTATTGAAACTTGTATATTATAAGATTTGTTTACTACAAAATTATAATATACAAGTTTCAAATACTTTATAATTATACAAAATATTATGGAAAAATTTAAATTATGATTTTCAAAAGCTTTTTTAGAAAAAATTGTCTTCGGTACATCTCTTATTTGTAACCAGTACTCTTTGTTTGTTTGGTGCGCGCAAATTGTCAGGTAGCGTTAATTATGGGCTTATGGCATATTCTCAAATAATTATGCCTCTATCTAGTCGCCACATAATTATCTTTTGTTTTCTTCTAAATATTAAATAAATGCCAACAAGAGGCAACGCTCTTTGTTGTCTTCTTGTTTTCTTTATGACTCTATAATACGTGCTAAAGTTTTCGTGTTAGAATTCATAATTTATAGTTTATGAGTTTTCTATCATCACAAGTTACTCCCTCCGTTTTTACTTATATGTCATCATTTTAGGTTTTATATCTCTTAAGAAACTAGATAAGTTAACCATTGCATGATTATTTAATGATCACTTGCAGTCAAGTTTTCAATAAATGAACATAAATCAATTTACTTTGATTAACTAATTTGACTAATGAACATGAATCAATTACTTAGTTTTTCTATATAGGGCAAATATATAGTTTCAAGGATAATAACATTCAAAAGGTAAAATAAGAAAAATAATGTCATTTATGCATTAATTTTGTGAAATGACAAATATTAAGGACCATCTATAGTAAGGACAACATATAAGTAGAAACATAAGGAGTAATATATAGTATTGTCTCTGTCTCAATTAATATGACTTACTTTTCTTTTTAGTCAGTCCAAAATAAATGACATTTTTCTATAAGTAGCAATTTAACCATAAAATATTTATTTTACCCTTAATGAAATGATTTATAGCCACACAAATTTCGTAATTCATTTTGGACCACAAGTTTTAAAAGTCTTCATTTCTTTCTTAAACTATGTGCTGAGTCAAACTACCTCACATAAAATGGATAGAAGGAGTATGTAATAACCAAAATAAAAAAGTGAATATAGATGTACATTCAATAATTAATATTTATTTTAAAAGTAAGAACAAATTAAAATCTGTATCTTTTTAATGACCTAGAAGGTCATGTTTAGATATTTCTATAAAATTATGATTGTACCCCACTCGTAGTTTTTCCAAGTCATTTATGATCAATTTGTGAAGGTTGTTCGGAAAATTTATTGAAAAGCTATGATTTACGGAAGTTTTTTTTTTTTTGGAAGATCTAAAATGTTTTAACATAGTTTTTGAGATTAGTTAGAGCTTGAGTCTCGAACAAGGGTATTTACGAGTTCGTATCTAAGTTTTTCACTTGCCAATAGTTCAAGTGATAGCACCAGCAATCTGGAGGTGTGTCTCAAAGGATATCCATTCCTACTTGGAAGTGGGAGCGCCATGGACTTTGTTGAGAGTTTTCCTACCACCATGGGTGGTTATGATTCTATTTGGGTGATTTTTGATAAGTTGACCATGTCATGATTTGAGTCTACACCCTGAAAGTGGACGACACTCAAGAACTGGTCTCCAAGCGAACCCTCATCCTGGTACTAACTTAAGCATTCAAAAGGCACTTGCACAAAGAGTGAAATAACTCCGAATAAAATAAATTATTTAATTCGCCATTAAATAATTATTTAAAGACACTTGCAAAAAGAGTGAAATATCATCTTGGTTATATTTTACTATTCTCCTTAGGTAAATTATTAACTAGAGTTGATAAATTGACACATAAAAACATTGAATGAAAGCAAACCTAGGGATTCCCTGACGGAACGAATGCAATGCATGAAAGGCTTACGGATGTAGTACTAATTTATATTGTAAAATTAAAGATTAATTTATGAATTCTATAATTTATCCTTTTATCTCTCTAGGTTTTCGAGAGAACCTATGTTATGATCATCACTTGCTTTAGCTCCACTTTTTCAATTTCACTTAAATAATTGTGGTGATCCTTTCACTGAAAACCCTGTGGATTTTCATTCAAAAGATTTTGAAGAGGCTATTTTTGATTGGTTTGCCAAATTATGGGAAATTGAGAAGGATGAATATTGGGGTTATGTTACTCATGGTGGCATAGAAGACAATCTTCATGGTATTTTGATAGGGTAAGTATCTACTATCACGGTAATAAAAATAATTTTTGCGGTAATAAATATGCCCATTAACAAAGAGTATTAAAATATTGAAAGAAAAAGTTGTAAGAAGACGATACAGAACGAGGGATCTGCAGAATGTAGTGAAAACAAAGAGGAAAAAGAGCAACAATTTTTTTTTTTAGGAGGAACCACTTGAAAAACAACAAGAAGAAGAAGGTATCAATGGTATTTAAGAAATTAACATTTTACAATTGATTTATATTACTTCTTTCAGATTATTTTAACGTGAAGATGGAGATGAATCCTAAATTTTAAATTAATTTTATTCATGGTATGTAACTAATTATTTATGATATGTAAATAATTTACTTAAACATCTTATAGTTGACTTATATACTATTAATTATTTTTATTTTCGTTGATTATGCGTGAATTTCCAGGTGAGTTTGATCATACCTTAATTGAGGAAAACATTGATAATAGATCAAATATTTCGACGGAAGAGAATAAAGAAAGAAGAGATGGATTCAAAATTTTATTTTAGTGGATACATAGTACTATTCTTATTATCCCATCTGATCCATGAAAAAAGAATGATATTTTTTTTAGTGTAGAAACTTCGTAACTAAATGACATAGAGAAGAGTTGTAGCCTAATGTCATGACCCATCGCTTTGATATATATATATATATATATATATATTAAAACCTCTATAAATTAATATAGGTGAGACCATAAATTTTATTATTTTATAGAGATATTATTTGATGGATAAATTAATATTTATTAATTTAAAGAACGGTTTGAGATTTATGAAGGTTAATTTTGATTATATTAAAATCATTGTATTTACTAATTTATGTATCATATTTATTGATTTCACATAAAAAGAATACTATACATAAAATACAACGAATCCATCAAAATCATTATATCTTACTGATTTCAACCTTGTGATGTTGGGATAATAAGAACTTTCAAGATGTATTATCATAACAGATTTTTTCATAGAATATTAGAAGTCTATGAAGTGGGACAAACTAATCCGACAAAGATTAATGTTTCGGATGTTATTGGTTTTGTAATCCTGCTTGGACATCAAATTAATGTTCAGGAAGAAACAATAGAAAATTGTTTTCCACTCTGTAAAATTCGTCAGTGGGATGCAATCTTAGAGTATTTGAATGAACACACTGGTGAAAACGTCATTCATAAACTTGAGGTCATGATTAATGATCTCGCTTACCACAACAAAATGGATATTAATAACATGTTGGATTATCCGGGTGAAAGTGATACATGTTCAGAGGTCCAGAGCTTAGAAAAAATTGTGGATACCATCAGAAAAAGCGATGTTGATGATGAAGTTAAAGATGATACTATACATTTGGAACCAGTTACATGTAAGGAAGCACTTATCGCATCTAGAACTCTTCACAATTTTATGATGCAGTTCAAAAAGGCAAAACTGGAGCTCTTGGATGCAATACGAAAAGTTAGAAATGAGTTTCAACTAGATTTTTTTTTTAAAAACAGAATACAATAGAATCACATTTCACTAAATTGTTTTAGATATATTTGTACTCTTAAGGACTATCAATTTATGATATTTATTAGACCATATATTTATATAGAGGTCTTTTGAAATATATTATCTTATTATTTTATCTAAATTGGTGATTTTTTCCATTTGCCCAAGTCGGGATCGGAGAAAAATATTATTTTAGAGAGATTATTAATTTACCAAATATTAATTTATAGAGGTTTTACTGTATATATAAAGGAGGACCATAGACAATGTGACGTGACACCTCTCTATGACCTCCATTTGCATTTAGCTTTTCTTTAAAAAAATTAAATTAATTATTATATTATAAAAATAAATTACTTAAATCTATTACACTTATATTATTAATGTCGGAACATTTATAACAAAAACTCTTCATATTCTTTTTTTATTTATTTGTCTCACTTATAATAAAAAGAGAAACATAATTTATCCTTTTTTTCCCTTTTTTAATTCAAATTAATTATTGTATTGTAAAAATATATTACTTAATTTATTTTAAATTGATATTTTATTAATGTAGGAACATTTCCAACAAAAAACTCTCCGCATTCTTTTTTCTATTAGTTTATCTCACAACTAATCATGAAATGATAATTGTTATAAAACTTAAGAACAAAAGAACAATAGCAAGATGAAGAAAAGAAGAACATAAGATAATAGAAGAACAATATAAGCTAACTTTCTTTCTTTCAAGCGTCTCAACATTATTCTCAACACCACTCTTTATAGGATTATATTGAGGAATATCAAAGGGTGTCATAAACATTACATTAAACCTTGAGAATTACTACTTATTATGGAGGAAATAAAGCTAGGAGTTATGCTCATCCATTTGACCACATTATCAACAACATTACTACCAATAAATGATGAAATTAACCTAGGAGTTATGGTCATCCATTTGACCACATTATCAACAACATTACTACTCATAAAAAAGGGAATTAACCGAGGAGTTATGATCATCCATTTAACCACCAAAATGATTTAAAACACTCTCCCTTGGATGACCATTGATAGATAATCTGCCTCGTTAAAATTTTACTAAAAAAACCCCGTGGGAAAAAAATCTTAGTGAAGGACAAAAGAGTACACATATCTTGTTATACGCTTTATTTGCTGCCTCGTTAAAAACTTTGCCAAAAAAACCCTTCGGATAAAACCTAGGCCAAGGGAAAAAAGTGCAACGCGTAGTTTACTCCCCCTGTTTCAAACATCATTTAATTTCTTGGAGACGAAGCATTCAAATCTTGGATACAAACTTTTCAAATGTTTAGGTTTGTAATGCTTTAGTGAATAGGTCCGCCAAATTATCAGTTGGGCGAATTTGTTGAACATTTATTTCATCTTTCTTCTCAAGATCATGAGTGAATTTTTTTTTTGGTGAAATGTGTTTTGCTCTATTTCCTTTTATGTATCCTCCCTTTAGCTACATGCAACATTATCTTCGTACAATGTAGTTGAATATCCTTTTTCATAGGAAAATCACACATTTCTTGAATATGTTGATTTATTGATCTCAACCAAACACACTCCCGACTTGATTCATGGATGACTATTATTTCTACATGATTTGAAGAAGTAGCAGCTAATGTTTGCTTCGTTGAACACCAAGATATAGTTGTGCCTCCATAGTTAAATAAATAGCATGTCTGAGATCGAGCTTTATGTGGATCAGATAAATATCCAACATCTGCATAACCAATCATTTATGACTTGAATTATTAATAAAATAGTCTCATATCAATGGTTCCTTGAAGATATCTGAGTATATGTTTGACTCCATTCCAATGTCTCTTTGTATGGGCCAAACTGAATTTTGCCAATGAACTTACAGCAAAATAGATATCTGGTCGAGTATTATTGACAAGATACATTAGTGCCCCAATAACACTAAGATATGGAGTTTCGTCACCAAAAAGTTTTTCATAATTTTCTTGAGGTCGAAATAGTTCTTTATGTATCTCAAGCGATCTCACAACCATCGTGGTACTCAATGTATGTGATATATCCATGTAGAATCTCTTTGAAACCTTTTCTGTGTATGTTAATTGATGGACAAATATTTCAATTTTCAAATGCTCAATCTGTAGGCCACGACAAAATTTTATCTTACCAAGATCTTTTATTTCAAATTTTTTCGTTAAACACTCAACAACTTTTGAAAGCTCATTAGGAGTGCCATTGATATTTAAATCATCAACATACACATCTATTATAACAAAATCAGATCCAAACCTTTTTATAAAAACACAAGGACAATTAGGATCATTTTATACCCTTCCTTTAGCAAAAATTAGCTAAGTCGATTGTACCACATACATCCTAATTGTTTTAATCCATATAAGGACTTCTGAAGCCTTATCGAACAACTTTCTTGCGAATTTTTATATGATTCAGGCACATTGAATGCTTCAGGAACTTTCATGAAAATATTGTGGTCCAATGATCAATATAAATAGTATGTGATAACATCCATTAGACACATTTCAAGTTTTTCACGAACTTCCAGATTTATTAAATACCTGAAGGTAATTGCATCCACTACAGGAGAATATGTCTCCACATAATCAATGTCATGCCTTTGCAAAAAACCTTGTGTCACAAGTCGTGCTTTATATCTTAAGACTTCACATTTTTCATTTTGTTTTCACACGAAAACTCATTTGTACCCCACTGGCTTGACACCTTCAGGTGTTTGGACTATTGGTCCAAAAACTTCACGTTTTTCAAGTGAAGTCAATTCTGCTTGAATTGCCTCCTTCCATTTTGGCCAATCATTTCTCTGTCAGTATTCATTGACAGATTTTGGTTCAAAATCTTCATCTTGTTGCATTATTTCAACAATAACATTATAAGCAAAAATATTGTTCACCACAATATTATTTCAATTCCACCTTTTTCTCATCAAGACATAACTTATTGAGATTTCTTCGTTCTCATTATTTTCAGTTATTTGGACCTTCTGTGGTCTTGTCATTTGTTATGTCCCGGAGCTCTTCTTGAGAAATTTCCTCCATGATATGATCTTCATGATCATTTGTTACTTTTCTTTTTCGAGGATTTTTATCCTTTGAACCAATTGGCCTACCACATTTTAAACGTGGTTTAGACTCATTTGCTTTAACAATTTTTCCTATTAGGACATCAACTCGAACTGGAGCATTTTCAGCTAGAATATAAGATTTAGTAACCCTTGGAAGGTTAGTAAATGCATCTGGCAGTTGATTTGCAATATTTTGCAAGTAAATTATCTTTTTAACCTCTTGCTCACATTGATTTGTTCGAGGATACAAATGATATAGAGATAATGAATTCCAATCTATCTCTTTTTCCAACAGTTTATGTTCTCCCCTAATGTTGGGTATACTGATTCATCAAAATGACAATCATCAAACCTTGCCGTAAATATTTCTCCTGTCATAGGTTCCAAAAATTTAATAATAGAAGGAGATTCATACCCAACATACACTCCCAACCTTCTTTGGGGACCCATCTTTGTTCGTAGTGGTGGGGCAATTGGAACGTATACCTGTAATGACCAGGGAGCACCCCCTAGACATCACCAGCGTACTCGACCTCGAACAGGTCTCATACAAGCCTCTTAGCATAATCGTCATGGCATAATGTACTCGAAATAATGCAAAAAATTTAAAATATTTATATAATAAGTATACTTAGACTTCTCACATATCATATATGGAGTTTACATAGACTCCTCGCTTATGAAGTTTATATAGACTTGTCGTTTAGTGAATATAAGCAATTTGTGATCATAGTCTAATATTGTCTCACAACACCATCTATTTATAAGAGTTCAACAAAAGTCTACAAATAGGGTCTTTAGCCCTTTAGACACAATAGTCTTTAGAACAAATGTACATAAGAGAAGATTACTAATTTTATTACATCAATTGTAAACATAAAGTGTCCAATAGTGCATATGTGCTCGAATCTTTGAGCACCTACCACAATGTCTTGGAGATAAGAAGTCCAAGCTTTCTTCAAGGATGGAGAAACAACCAAATAGCCAGAACCTATACTCATAATATAAAGGGAGAAAAGGGGTTAGTACAAAGAATGCACTAATTATGGAGAAATGCATAAAAACCTTTGAAACATGAGAAAAGGACATTTACATATAAACTATGCATATATGAGGTTTTGGAAAGCCATTTTCATCATCAACACATCATATAAGCCAATACTACAATAATATCTTAACTTCAACACAACATGACTTTAACACTTCCAGGGGTCAACTTGTGCAATGTAGAGTTAGCATCCCATATACCAACCCTACCAAGCATTCCCATAGAAATCACCTTGGTCACACATGTTACCTTTACATTCATTTTAATAGACATGTTATCATAATAATTTCACAATTACAAGGAACCACCTATAACAACCCTCTAAGTCTACTAGTGCAATGTACAAGTGAAGTCCCATACCTTCACTTCTACTTAGTAAACTCATTAGGAGATTATAGACTAGTTCTTACTTCTTCATTATTCCTTTACTTTATTACTTTAGAGAAGAGCAACTATAACCGACATAGACCATGAGAGCTTTCCATGAAATCCGGTGTCATAAATCCCCACACCAAAAAGGGTGTTCCACTTGCCGAGGTGAAACCTATAAACTAGCTACTATGTGGATCCACTAGCTATCTCCTACGGGAGTACGTAGTTAAGGGATAGGGAGATTGCTTTTAAGGACCCGAACTATTGCATTAGCGGGAGATTCCTCATCTCATTAGTATCACTAGGATGACCAGGCCTCTTGCATTAATGGGAGGGTCTTTTCCTCATTGACCATATCCTCTCGGTGCTTAGTATACTTCACAAATTACTACCATTGTTCTTTTAATTATATCTACATGTGTGAAGAGTAATTCATCTTCATTCAATACAATTTAACATAAATCTCTTAGATTCATTAGGTGAGAATGTACTTTAACCCTAGAATCACCATACATATGTGAGTAGTACTTTCATAATCTCAATTATGGTATTTTCATGAGAACTTTACATTCAATCAACACAAGAGACCAATTTCATTATTCATAATTCATACTACACAGTAGATAAGGTTAAAGAGAATGCAAACCATCCCAATTACCTTTCTTGTATCCTTCCATAAGCCATACACCTTGCAAGCAAATTCAAATTATATGTACAATATTCTTCATCACATAAACAACCCTAGAATATACCTTCTTTTCAAGGTTAGGAATCAAGAATCATGATTAAACTTATTCAAATCATAATAGGCATGGAAGACAAGATTATATAACTACATAATCATTAATTACAATACATCATGCTCATAATTACTCAATTCATCCCACAACATTCATGAAAGTTGGATTATGGGGGTACATGGGTTCTTGGGAGATTTTCACAATAGAAATCATAAATTAATCCCAATATAATCATAATATAAGACACATAACTTAAAGAAAACAATTTAAGAGTGATCCCCTGGATAGATTACAAAACCCTAGTTTTGGTCACAATATAGATTTCAAAATTAGAAGTTTTGAAGGGCTTCAGGGAGAAACAAGTTGATGAATCAATATCCCCATACCTTGATTGATGATATTCCACGAAATTGAAGTGACAAAGGATGAATCTTGAGTGCCCTATCTTGAGTTCTTCTTTGTTCTTCAATGGTGGTCTAGTGAGAGAATTTGTGAGAGAGGGAAAGTGGGTTTTGATTTTTGATTTGGAAGTTATGAAGAGTTAGTTGTTTTGATGAGTTAAAATCTTTTAATATACATAAATTACTAAATTAGACCGACCCCACACTTAATTGGCCAAATGTGGAATTTACCAAACCACCCTTGGCTCGGCAGAATTTTTGCACCAGTGAATAGACCTAGTCGACGACCCAGTCGGTGGTCCGTCGTTCCATGAATGGGCCATCCTGGCATAGCATCGCTTTGGTCAAAGAGGCTCTTTTTTATCCATCTTGCCAAATGGATAAGTGTCAACCAACTACACAAGACAATAGAGCATCGTTCAAATGACGGCTTATCGCTTGTGCTCGTGGTTGCACACTGCCACAAAACTGTTTTTTGAGAGTCGATGGAAGGGTCCTCTTCAAGGACCCTTAGGGTGGTCCTTGGGGAGTCGTACGCGGACGTTTCGACCCTAAACACACTCTACTATATGTTGCACAACTTTCCACCAAGTTTGACTAAATTCCGACTCTTAAAACCTCTTGAAACATGCCAAGGTACACTAGCTCAATTTTACTAGTCTCCGGACGTCATGGTCGTTTCTTGACGTTTTGATTCCAACACTTCCTAATTAGGTTAAATACATTATTTTTGGTCTATAAACACTGTTTATAAGTCTTACTTCATCATGTGAGGCTCTAGATTAAGTCATGGACTTTCGAAGTGTTACTTTATCCCCCTAGAAATATTCGTCCCCGAATGACACTTAAATATTTTTATAGGGAGAGAAAGACTCAATACTAGCAGCCCAACCAACAACATACATATATGTATATATTCATGAGTCACAACTCATAGGAGTACTTCACAACTCCATTCAATACATAACATGACATTACTTATAGCAACTCAATCTATCACACAAAAGATCTCAACATTTCATGACACATAATGAGGGATTACCTTCTCAATATCAACAAGAGCTTAAAATGAAATTAAAGAGTTACCATGCAATCCTTCTTTTCAATACAACATCAAAACACTAAAATCTCAAGAAGGCATATACACACATTTCATATACGTGCAAGTAGATCAAATTCACCTTATTCATGGTTTCATTTTAAGAGGAACTACTAACCTTAAAGATGAAAAAGATGAGGATAGCGAGACTTCATGTCGGCCTCGGCCTCCAATGTTGCACCCTCAACTAGATGGTTTCTCCATAGGACTTTTACTAAGGCCATCTCTTTGTTCCTCAATTTTTTGACTTGACGATTTAGGATCTCAATCGGAACCTCTTCATAAGAAAGGTTCTCATTCACCCCTAACCATTCAATAGGGAGAATAGACACCGGATCGCCTATACATTTCTTGAGCATGTAAACATGAAATACTAGATGAACCGAAGCTAGCTCACTAGGTAATTTCAACTCATAAGAAATTTTTCTGACCCGTTACAATACCTCATAAAGACCCACATACCGGGGACTAAGCTTTCCCTTCTTACCAAATCTCATCACCCCTTTCAGGGGTGAAATCATCAGATAGACCCAATCACGTACTTCAGATTTAAGGTCTCTTCTTCTATTGTCGGCATAAGATTTTTGCCGACTATAGGTTGTTTTCAACCTATCTCTTATCACCTGGACCTTCTCTATAGCCTCATGGATTATCTCGGGACCAAGGAGTGCAGACTCACAAACCTCAAACCACCCAACCGTAGACCTACATCCTCTACCATAGAGTTCTTCAAAATGCGCCATAGAAATACTCGAATGGCAGCTATTATTATAAGAGAGCTCAACCAACGGTAGGTGATCGTCCCAATCTCCCTTGAAATAAATTACACAAGATCTTAACATATCTTCTAGAGTTTGAATGGTATGCTCCGTCTGGCCATCTGTTTGAGGATGAAAAGCTGTGCTAAGTTTCACTTGAGTACCTAACCCCTTTTGAAAAGACCTCAAAAAGTGAGAGGTGAATTGGCACCTCTATCCGAGATGATGGAAAAATGGATCCCATGTAGACTCACAATCTCATTAATGTATATTTTTGCCTATTCTTCCGCCGAATAAGTAGACTTGACAGGGATAAAGTGGGCAAATTTCATCAACCTATCCACAATAACCCATATTGAGTCATTTGCCTACGTGTCCGAGGCAAACCCACTACGAAGTCCATATTAATGTCTTCCCACTTCCAAGTAGGAACATCCATTACTTGGGTCAAACCTCCCGTCCTTCGATGTTCGGCCTTAACTTGTTGACAATTCGGACACTTAGCCATAAACTCCGCTACATCCCACTTTCTTGAAGGTCACAATACATCTTGGTGGCACACGGATGAATAGAATACCGGGAGCCCTGAGCTTCTTCTAAAATCTTTCTTCTATAATTGTTAACATTCGGTACACATAACCTTCCTTGGTACCTAAGCACACCATCCCCCCATTGGGAAAAAGACTCATTGAGATTTCTAAGAATCGATTCCTTTAACTCCATCAATAGAGGATCAAGATGTTGCTTAGACTTCACCACAACCACTAGAGACGACTCGGAGTTATGATGAACCATAAAAACCCCATTTGGAGAATCTTCCAATCGAACACTCAACCGGGCCAATCTATGAACATCCTTCACTAGTTCCTTTTTACCCTCTTAAACATAAGCCACACTACCCATAGTCATTCAACTCAAAGCATCGGGGTGGTAGAGGACACTCATGTCATATTTTTTTAGAAGTTCTAACCACCTTCGTCACCGGAGGTTCAAATCTTTTTGGGCGAATAGATATTGGAGACTTTTGTGGTCGGTGAACACATCCACATGTACCCCATATAGGTAGTGTCTCCATAATTTCAAAGCGAATACTATCGCCTCTAATTCAAGGTCAAGAGTTTGATAACTCTTCTCATTAACCTTGAGTTGCCTAGAAGCATATGCTATAACCTTCCCATGTTGCATGAGGACACACCCCAAATCTATTTGAGAAGCATCGCAATTTATCACAAACCCTTCCGGAGCGGAGGTAAGCTTGTCTTTCAACAATTGAAAATTTTTCTCACATGCCTCCGACCATTCAAACTTAGCCTTCTTTTGAGTCAAGGCCATTAATGGATATGGAATTGAGGAGAGTCCCTCAACAAACCTTATATAATACTCGGTCAATCCTAAGAAGCTTCGGATATCGGTAGGACTCAAAGGTCTAGGCCAATCCTTGACCGCTCCCGTCTTTTTTGGATCCACTCTTACCCCTTCACTAGACACAATGTGACCAAGAAAAGCAACTTATCTCAACCAAAACTTGCACTTACTATATTTGGCATAGAGTTGAGCATCCTTAAGGACTTGTAAGACTATCTTCAAATGGTTCACATGGTCACCTCACTTTTAGAGTATATCAAAATGTCATCAATAAAGACAATCAGAAACAAATGAAGATAGTTTCTAAAAACTCGATTCATAAGGTCCATGAAATCCGCTGAGGCATTCGTCAGTCCAAAAGACATGACTCAGAATTCAAAATGACCATACCTAGTTCGCAATCCGTTTTAGGTACGTCAACTTCTCTAACTCTTTATTGATGATATACCGACCTCAAATAAATTTTCAAAAAGTAACTCACACCTTAGAATTGATCAAATAAATCATCGATCCAAGGAAGTGGATACTTGTTCTTTATGGTGACCTTATTTAATTGGCGATAATCGATACACATCCTAAGGGACCCATCTTTCTTCTTCACAAACAATACCGGGGGCACCCCATGGCGATATGCTTGGTTGAATAAAGGCCTTATCTAGCAAATCCTTGAGTTGAGCTTTTAACTCCTTCAATTCATCCGGGACCATCCGGTAAGGAGGGATTGAAATAGGTTGTGTATTCGGCAATAAATCTATGCCGAAGTCAATTTTCCAATCAGGAGGAATTCTGGGCAAGTCATCGGGAAAGACTTCCAGAAACTCTCTCACTATGGGGACCGACTCAAAAGGAGGGGTCTCGGATTCAAGATCCTTGACCCTTACTATATGATAGAGACAACCCTTCATAATCAACTTACTAACTTTAAAACATGAAATGATTCGACTCTTTGGAGTTGGGTTCCCCCCTTACACTCTACTACGGGTTCATTTGGGAATTAAAACTTTACTACTCAAAATCTACAATCAATAGAGGCAAACTAAGAATTTAGCCAATCCATCCCCAAAAGAACATCAAAATCTAAAATCAAGTTCTACCAATTCCACCAATGTGACTCTATTGGGCAAAGACACAGGACAACCTCGATACACTCTTTTAAAAAGTACGGAATCACCCACCGGGGTAGAAACCGAAAAAGGTTCATGAAAAATATCGGGTAGCATATTAAATCTCATAGCTACCAAAGGAGTACCAAAGGACAAGGTAGTAACGGGGTCCAACAATGCATAAACATCAATGGAAAATACTTGTAACATATACGTGAAAACATCCGGTGAGCTCTCTTGATCACCTCTGGTTTGGAGGGCATAAAACCAATTCTTTTGGGAAGCATCGGAGTTTCGAGAATTTGTGGTAGCATGGGTACCTTATCTACCCTTGGCTTCCCGCATTGGACAATCCCTCAATTGGTGATCACTTTTTCCACAACCATAGTAGACGCCCATACCGGCAAGACACTTTCCGTCATGCTTTTTACCGCACTTGGCACAAGTAGTTCTTTCCCCGATAGGGCCACTTTTACTTTCTCCTTGGGGCTTAGGGATAGTTCTCCTCCCTTGATTTGGCTTTGGATCATTAGAGGGACTTGGATTAGAAAACCTCTTTTTGAACTTTGGTTTGTCTTGTATCTCAAACCTAGCCTTGGAAGAATTCCCTTCATTGGGCTTTGATCTCTTCAACTCTATACCAACTTGCTTAAGCTTTTTCTCTTCAATTTGTTTGGCATGGACCATAAGACGAGAAATGTCTATGGTAGGAATCAACATACCCGACCTACATTCATTAACCACAATATCAGATATATCCCCATAAAAAACTTATTCATCTTGGCCCTAGAGTCTGCCACCATGGTAGGAGCATATTTGGATAGTTGAGTGAACTTGAGGTTATACTCTTTCACACTCATATTCCCTTGATGAAGATTGATAGATTCTTGAATTTTTATCTCCCTTAGTTCTAAGACAAAGAACCTATAAAGAAAAGTCATTTTGAACATTCCCCAAGTGATCCGGCCTTCTCTAACCGGCCTCTCATCCTTCCATTGTTCAGACCAAACTTGAGCCACGTCTTTTAGTTTATAGGCGGTCAATTCCGCCTTTTCTTGAGGAGTCACAAGCATAACATATACCACCTTGAATACTTCATCTATGAACCCTTGTGGGTCTTCCTCCACCTTAGAGCAAAAGAAAGTAGGGGGATTCATCCTTTTAGAATCCCTTATCATTGAGGCGGTGGTGCTAGCATTGGGATTCATTTGCACCCTAGCATCCCTAGCAACTTGACTATCCAACACTTGAGTCAAATTATGGATGACAACCCTTGTCTCAACATTAGACATAACTCCTTCTTCTATAAGAACTTGAGGGTTTTGAGGAGCTTGAGGGGGAACCGCCTCATTAGCAATCTCCTCTTCGGCCCTCCTCGCATTATTACTCCTTATATTCATCGCCTATAAGCATAAGAAAAGGATTAGAAGGAAATAATTAAATAATATTACAACTCCAAGCACGATCATAGAATAATGAAGAAAGGAAGGTTCCTAATCTTCTCATAGCCTCCTATTCATAAAGGTGGCGTGCTTCACATTTATGAATAAGACTCTACTTGAAGTGGTGTGTGTGTCATCAACCCTGTTATCATCCCAAAACCTTATTCTCTGATAAAAGTTTTTAACGACTATGGAGCACCCCCTAGACGTCATTGGCGTACTCGACCTTAAAGAGGTCTCATACAAGACTCTTAGCATAATCGTCATGTTATAATGTACTCGAAATAATGAGGAAAATTTAAAACTTTTATATAGTGAAGTATACTTAGACTTCTCACATATCATATATGGAGTTTACATAGGCTTCTCGCTTACGAAGTTTACATAGACTTCTCGTTTAGCGAATATAAGCAATTCATGATCATAGTCTAATATTGTCTTACAACACCATCGATTTATAAGAGTTCAACAAAAGTCTACAAATAGGGTCCTTATCCCTTTAAGCACAGTAGTCTTTAGAACAAATGTACATAACAGAAGATTACTAATTCTATTACATCAATTGAGAAACATAAAGTGTTCAATAGTGCATATGTCCTCGAATCTTTGAGGACCTACCACAATGTCTTGGAGATAATAAGTCCAAGCTTTATTCAAGGATAGAGAAGCAACCAACTAGCCGGAACCTATACTCATAATATAAAGGGAGAAAAGGGGTTATTAAAAAGAATGCACTAAATATGGAGAAATGAATAAAAACCTTTAAAACATGAGAAAAGGACATTTACATATAAAGTATGCATATATTAGGTTTTGGAAAGCCATTTGCATCATCAACACATCATATAAGCCAATACTACAACAATATATTAACTTCAACACAACATGACTTTAGCACTTCCTAGGGGTCCACTTGTGCAATGTAGAGTTAGCATCCCATACAACCAACCCTACCAAGCATTCCCATACAAATCACCTTGGTCACACATGTTACCTTTACATTCATTTTAATAGACATGTTATCATCATCATTTTACAATTACAAGGAACCAACTACAACAACCCTCTAAGCCTACTAGTGCAATGTACAAGTGAAGTCTCATACCCTCACTTCTTCTTAGTAAACTCATTAGGAGATTATAGACTAGTTCTTACTTCTTCATTACTCCTTTACTATATTACTTTAGGGAAGAGCAACTATAACCGACATAGACCATGAGAGCTTTCCATTGAATCCGGTGTCATAAAGCCCCAAAGGGTGTTCCACTTGCCAAGGTGAAACCTATAAACTAGCAAGTATGTGGATCAACTAGCTATCTCCTACGGGAGCACGTAGTTAAGGGATATGGAGATTGCTTCTAAGGACCCGGACTATTGCATTAGTGAGAGAGTTTGCATCTCATGAGTATCACTAGGATGACCCGACCTCTTGCATTAACGGGAGGGTCTTTTCCTCATTGACCATATCCTCTCGGTGCTTAGTATACTTCCCAACTTACTACCATTGTTCTTTTAATTGTATCTACATGTGTGAAGTGTAACTCATCTTCATTCAATACAATTTTACATAGAGCTATTAGATTCATTAGGTGAAAATGTACTTTCACCCTAGAATCACCATACATATGTGAGTTGTACTTTCATAATCTCAATTATGGTGTTTTCATGAGAACTATACTTTCAACCAACAAAAGAGATCAATTTAATTATTCATAATTCATACTACACAATATATATGGTTCAAAACAATGCAAACCATCCCAGTTTCCTTTCTTGTATCCTTCCATAAGCATACACTTTGCAAGCAAATTCAAACTCTATGTACAATATTCTTCATCACATAAAAAACCCTAGAATTTACCTTCTTTTCAAGGTTAGGAATCAAGAATCATGATTACACTTAGTCAAATCATAATAGGCATGGAAGACAAGATTATATAACTAGATAATCATTAATTACAATACATCATACTCATAATTACTCAATTCACCCCACAACATTCATAAATGTTGGGTTATAGGGGTATATGGGTTTTTGGGAGATTTTCACAATAGAAGTCATAAATTAATCCCAGTATAATCATAATATAAGGCACATAACATAAATAAAACAATTTAAGAGTGAACCCATGGATAGATTACAAAACCCTAGTTTTGGTCATAATATAGATTTCGAAATTAAAAGTTTTGAAGGGCTTCATGGAGAAACTAGTCCATGAATCAATATCCCCATACCTTGATTGATGATATTCCATGAAATTTAAGTGACAAAGAATGAATCTTGAGTGCCCTAGCTTGAGTTCTTCTTTGTTCTTCAATGGTGGTCTAGTGAGAGAATATGTGACAGAGGGAAAGTAGGTTTTGATTTTTGATTTGGAAGTTATGAAGAGTTATTTGTTTTAATGAGTTAAAGTCTTTTAATATACTTAAAATTACTAAATTGTACCGACCCCACACTTAATTAGCCATGTGTGGAATTTACCAAACTACCCTTGGCTCACAAAATTTTTGCACCAGTGAACAGACCCAATTGACGACCCTAGTCGATGGTCCGTCGTTCCATGAATGGACCGTCCTGGCATGCCATTGTTTTGGTAAGGGAGGTCCTTTTTGAGCCATCTTGCCAAATGGCTAAGTGTCAAGACACAAGACGACTGAGCGTCGTTCAAACGACGGATCGTCGCTTGTGGTCATGGTTGCACACTGTCACAAAACTATTTTTGAGGGTCAATGGAAGGTTCCTCCTCAAGGAACCTTAGGGTGATCTTTGGGGAGTCGTACCCGGACGTTTTGACCTTAAACACACTCTACTATATGTTCCACACCCTTCCACCAAGTTTGACTAAATTCCGACTCTTAAAACCCCTTGAAACATGCCAAGGCACACTAGCTCAATTTTACTAATCTCCGAACGTCATGGTCGTTTCTTGACGTTTTGATTCCAGCACTTCCTAATTAGGTTAAATACATTATTTTTTTTCTATAAACACTGTTTTTAAGGCTAAGTTCATCATGAGAGGCTCTAGACTAAGTCATGGACTCATGGGCGGAGCTACAACCATGTAAGGGTGATCAGGCGAACACCCTTCGTCGAAAATTATATATATAGGTAAAATATTGTCTAATATTGGATATATAATAAATTGAAGACCCTTTGACACAACAAAGGATGGTAGTCGGGTGGTAAGTGTGCTCATTTATGTCTTCGAGGTCTGTGGTTCAATCCACACTGTTTGTATTTTTTAACACAATTTCTTTTTACCAAAAAAACACAGAAATACCCCCCCCACACACACCATTTTCAACCTTAAATTTTGATTAACCTAATAATTAAGATTTTCTATTTTCTTTATATTTTTCGATCTATATTAAGTGCATTATTAGGTATAACACACTCTTAAAAAGATAATTAAAGATAAAATTAAATATTATTATCCACTATTATATTTTTTTTTATTTCTACACTATTCTTTTAGAAATGTAAAAATAGTTGAGAATCTTATTAAAAGAAAAGGTAAATATGAAAAATATGATTCAACAATTCTCTTGAACTTTGAAACATTCAGTTATTTTAAATCATGAAAAAACTTTCAACAATTCACTTAATATGAACCAGAGGGAGTATATTCAACTAGAAGCTTGATTTTTTACTATTATTTTTTATTTATACCATTGATAGTTTTATAATTGTAAGTTATTGTTTAGTTATTAAGTGATATGTAATTTAATTTTAAACTTTGGGTGCACCCACTCATCAACAAAATTTTTGTGCACCCACTCCGTTAAAATAAGTTATCGACTCTTTTAAAGTTTGAACACCCTTGGAGAAATTCCTGGGTCAGCCACTGCATGGACTTTCAGAGTGTTACAATACCACGCACCCAAAAATCTAAGATGGGAAATATTTGGCTCATGACCAAAAACCAATTGTAATAGAGGGAATTCAAGATAACTAGTTGTACTTATGCGCACCAATGTTGTTGCATGCAAAATAGCATGCCCCCATATTGAAACATACAAATTTGTCCTGATTAACAATGGTCTAGCGATCAATTGGAGACGCTTAATCAAAGATTCCACTAGACCATTTTGAGTATGAACATGAGTAACTGGATGTTCAATTGTTATTCCCGTGGACAAAAAATAATAATTAAAGGCCTGTGATGTAAACTCACCAGCATTATCAAGATGAAGTGTCTTTATTGCATAATCTGGAAATTGTGCTCTTAATATTATTATTTGAGCTAACAACCTCGCAAAAGTCATATTGCGAGTTGATAATAAGCACACATGTGACCATCTTGTTGATGCATCTATCAAGACCATATAATATTTAAATGACCCACATGGAGGGTGAATTGACCCACATATATCACCTTGTATACGTTCTAGAAATGCAGGAGATTCAATCCCAATCTTAGCTATTGATGGTTTAATAACCACCTTTCCTTGAGAATAAGCAACACAAGAGAATTTCTTTGATTGAAGAATTTTTTGATTCTTTAATGTATGCTTGATACGCTCAAATTTACTTCTCGAAAAGAAGTCTAAGCGGTCGTATCAAGTAAAGCACCCAACTATGAGGTTGGGGTCGATCCCACGAGGAAAATGATTTAGACTTAACTTTAACCTGTGATTACTTCTATTTAGTCAAGTCCTTTCCGAAAACAAGTAACAAAAAGGGGGGTTTTAAGTAACAACTGTAATTAACTATTTCAAAGTAAACAAGTGGCAAGTTCAAAGATTTGATTATTATCAAGTAATAAGAGTAACTAGGGCATAAGTGTTCCCCACAGGTTCATAACGCGGTAATTCTAGCTAATAACAATCCTTTCCTAGTATTTTGCATGCAAAGTGGTAAGTTATATATCCCTAATTCCTTGGTCCGGCAACTAGGAAATTTCACTCCGCACCTTGGTCCAGCTACGTGTGTATGCTTTACTAAACCTTACCTATACCTCATATTAAGCATCATAATCGATGTTTGGCTTAGTTGTTACTTCGCACCAATCGACACTAGCCTATTAGATAGTGTATACTAAATCTACGTTGATAATTCTTTTCTTATTATCTACCTCCTTGGTCCGACAAGTAGCAAAAAGACGAGTTCTAACACGTGCACTCGTTAAAAAGACTTCTAAACGAAATAATTATCAATACATGCAAGACACTATTCTAGAATTGTTATTTTAGCTAGTTTTTACCTTGTTATTTACCCATGGTTCCCACAATCCTAGTTATGGATTTAGTTACACATGTTAATAATCACACAACTCATGTTAATTAGATAAGAATTCATGTACTTACTTTGATGAGATTGAAGAAAAACCAGAAAATTACTTGATTTAATCAAAAGTCTTGCAACAAACGATTCCGGAAAATAGAATAATTTCCAAAATCACAAGTTCAACAACTAGAACAATAAACTGAAAAATACCTAAGAGTCTAACCCCAAAAACCAGGTTTTTACAAGTATTTATAATAAAGAAGTCCTAACATAAAAGGGAAATCTATTTAAGGAAAACCTGCCCAAAAACGCGTCTGAGTTGACGACCGAGACGACGGACCGTCGAGGCCACGACGGACCGTCGAGGCCACGACGAACCGTCGAAGCCCCCCGTCGTTCCACACTTAGCTTCTTTTTCAGCTGCTTTCTTCTCCAACTCACTGTTACCATCGACGGACAAGGATGACGATCCGTTGAGTTTACGCCGGTCCGTCGATGTCTTCCGTTTCTAACACTTAGAATCTTTTCAAGATGGGTATTGGGGCTACTTTCTCTTAACGATGACGGATGTGCAGGAAGGACCGTCGTGGAGATGATGGTCCGTCGAGAGTCTCCGACACTTAGTCAGAATTCCCCGATCTTCCTTCAGCAGCATTTCCTTCATACGACGGTTGCCACCTACGGACCGTCGAGGGGTCCGTAGGTCGTCACTTCTGCAATTTCAGCACAATTCTTCCGCGTTTTCATTCTGGACAGATTTCCTGCAAACAAAGAGAAAAATACATTAAAACTAATACAGAAAGGCCTTAGACACACCCTAAATTTAAGGAGAAGGCATTGAAAGTACCGTGAAACCACGGTACATTAACACCCTCAACTTAAATTCGTTGTTTGTCCTCAAGCGACGCACTATGACTCACCACAAAATCTTTGTACAAGAGTATCCTTATTTTAGCTTTCGCAATCATCTGGCTATCAATCCCGATTATTTTCATTATGTTTATGCATGCTATCACTATTAGGCTTGCTCATGTGAATCAGACCATGATACAGACTCACCACACACCGACACCTATCCTCTTTGATCTCTCACCAAGGTACCAATTTTCCGGTATTGCAACTAGTGTCCTCGCTTCAAAACATCCTTATTTTTCACACAATGATTTCAGTTTGAGTATAAGGATTATTCTTCAACACTCGCTCTCAGAACAACTTCACACCTTATTTATACTTATTTCCATAGGCTTGCTCTTATTTTCATTGCTTTAAGTTCACCATAATAGACTCTTAGGATCACGATAGGACTTTCTTAGCTTGTAACTTAGGCTCGGGGTCAGGTAGGATACATTTAGATGTATTTTAGTGACTTATTGCCCTCCTTGTCATAACGGCTAAGAGTCCTACCTTTTCATCATTTTATTCCGCCCTATTTCTTAATTTTCTTATATTATTTTGCCTTGCTATTCTCCCTTCTTTCTCTTTTTGTGTAAGTGACTCCTCTCTTTTCTTACTTGTATTTTCAAATTTTCAAATTTTTCACTTTGCTTTCAACATTTCTTGAGTCACTTTTCTTTTGTTCTCTCTCTCTCTTTATTCTTTCAACCCCACTTTCCGGAGCATTTCTCATAATAGCCACCCTCAACTCATGGCTTTGCTATGAGTCAAGGTACACAATACCCAAGGTTGGGTCCGGGCCACGACAAGTTTGTTTTTCTGCATTAGCCACCCTCAACTTATGCTTTTGGCATAAGCTGAAGTACACATGTCCAAGGAGGGACCAGGGCCAACACATTGTTCCCAGAAAAGATCAGTTGGGGTGAAAAAGAAAGGTCTATTTTAGGCTCAAATCATTTGGATCAAGAAGGGATTAATTTTATTCGGGTTTTTTCTGTTATATAGGCTAAAGATTGGCTATCTTGAACAAGGTCCTATGATCCTTTCCTAATTGTCTATCATGGCTTACTTTTAGCAGGACTAACCAGGCAAGTTCTAGCTCAGTACCAATGGTGAAATATTCAAATTTTCCTCACACTCACTTGACATCTCATTACTCTACCAAATTATTGGAAATCTAGTTCGAGTTTTAGATTTAGGGTCATGCAGTGGTGTATGTCTATGTCATGCTTAGAGCCACACATTTATCAGTTACTGTGCCTAGTCATGCAGCATTTTCTTTAAATCAAGATATTATTTTGTTTAGCCATCATGCTTCAGAGTCCATTTCTATACTATGTACAAAAGATACCAACACGCCGGTTCAACAATAAAATAACCAGTCTCTTGGGGAAAAAGAACACAGGCAAGAAAACCCCAAGAGAGGATCGTGAGTTGGTCTACTCCGACTTCACCCTAGCACTCACTTTCCATTTACCCCACCCCCAACAAAAAGACATGCAATTGTCCCCAATGCATAAAAGTATATAAAATAGGGTGGTAGGTGAAGCAAACCTGAGGCGCAAAGCACCGGCGATCAAAAAGCTGGCGGGTCCGGTTTACTGGAACCCGCTTCCTCTGTAGTAGGGACACCCTCAGTGGTGTCCTCAGCAATAACAGCACTATCAATAGTGCTCCTTTCCGCCTCAACAACTCTGGAGCTAGACGCCCCAGCAGCCACCTCTAGCACCCTCAACTGGCGAGCCTCCTCATCAATCAGAGAGGCTCTCCTCGAGGCCTCCCACTCGTGGCGCTCTTTCTTGCGTGCCCGAGACTCATCCTCATCTCTAGCTCGGTGCCTCTTGGTACGATTTCGTGGGGAGGTGGTGGCACATCAGTGGTGGAGAACAGGGCAGCCATCACAGTGTCCTCAGCAAGCTCTGCAGAAGGGGGCTCAGACTCAGGCACCCGAGCCTCCAGTATGGTATCCAAGTCTGCTCTCAGACTCTCCACAACAGCCTGGAGAGCCGTCACATCCACTGTATTGGCTGGCCGAGCGAGAACCCGCAACTCAAATGCATCCAAGCGCTGGTGGACCTCTATGATCTTTCGCTCAGTATGCTGGGCTATCTTCCTCTGTAAACGCTCTTCTGCCTCAGCAATGGACCTCTGCATCCAAGGCTGGATGTGATACAGAAGTGTGGCCTTTTGGGCCTCTAGTTTCTGGACCCTAGAAAGCGGGACCAGTGTAGCAGATGGAGTCGAGCGGGACGATCTCGGAGTGGTGCTACCACCCGGGATAGACTCGACCGGAGTGGTGTCGGTAGGCTCAGATATAGCCGGATTAGCCGCTTGGGCTTGCTCTTCCGTAGCCGCCAGGTTCTCACCAAGCGGCTGCACCTCTGGATGGGGCCCTCTGTGGGGAGCCAACTCATTGGCCTCATCCCGAATGAGGCCAATATCCACTATGCCCGGCGGGGTCTTAATCACATCAATGTGCCACACGGGCACTCTTGCAGACCTGCACAATGCAAAGACCATGCACGGGAAGGGGTAAGTTGTAGTGGCCTTAAAGGCCCTCTCATGCATCACCGCCTGCAACAGCCACGCGAAGTCCACCTCGAACCCCGCAACCATGGCAGCCATCAGCACTGCATGATCCCAAGTGACAATGTTATCAACAGCAGTGGGGGAAAGGCAGTGTCGGACCAATAGCCATAAAAACTTGGCTGGGAAGGTGAGGTTGGCTTTCTTGTTACTCCCCTTGGGCTCGACCACCCAATCGGCAGCCTCACCATCCACGGAGAGGTTCTGTGTAATCCACCGCTTGGTGGTCTCTCTCACATCTTGCTCATGCTGGAACCGGCCATCTTTGATCAACTTCCACCGATAGTCAAACTCGGAGGTGAGGGGGGTTCGGGTGGCATCAACATCCGCGCCATAGAGAAACCTGCGAATGGCTGGCAAGGAAATATCAACCCGCTTGCCGTGGACTCGGACGTACTCCAAAGGTGCATGTTTGGCGGGGGCTGCCCGCCTGTCCAGCTGAGATCAGAGAGTCGCCACATAGGAGGCATAAAACTCTCAGACCATTTCCTCGCTATAGCGGCCTACATCTTGAGCCGTCCACTCCAGCCGATGTCTGGTGAATAACTCATGAATGGCCGGCATGGTGGGAAGACTCATCGTGAGAAGCCGTCGCTCGAGTGTCAGGGTCTGGGTCATGACCCCCTTGTCATTTGGCAGCTTGGCATCAGTGTAAACTTGATATTGGCCCTCGACACACCACCGGTTGGGCTGATCAGCAACCGTAGCGGGGACGCCAGTCTGGGGTGCTGTAGTGGAGTCAGCACTATTAGCCTCATCAGACGAGGCAGGCTCCTCCTCAGACCTGGAAGCCTCCACAGAGCCGGACGCTTCCTTAGAACCGTAAGCCTCCTCGGAGCCAGATGCTCCCTCAGAATGTGCAGCCAACCTAGAAGGTGTGCCGGTCAGTATGCACTCCTCATTGGACTGGGAGGCAGTGACTCCGCCGGGCGCAACCTTCGTGGGTGTGGCTCTGGTGATGCGGGCAGCACGGGCAGGAGTAAGGATGCCTGGTGGAACGTACTCCGGGTCACGCTCATCGTCTGAGCCTATGATCATCCGGCTTGACAGGGCGACAGACTTAGAACGCCCTCTCGAGTAGACACGGTCCTGCTTGGGTGCCATATGTACCTGTAAAGAGAAGTTTATTAGTACCACTACAAGCCTATAACACATTCAAAAGCATCAAACAAAAGAGTAAAACACTGAATGGAATGGCAGTGCAGAAGTGCAGCACTGCATGACGGACCCATCGACGGTCCGTCGAAGAGACGACGGTCCGTCATGGAGGTCCGTCGAGGGACACTTAGAAATTTTTTTTGAAAACATCCGAAGCAAAGGTTCTGACAATGTCGACGGTTGAACAGGACGGACCGTCGAAGGGACGACGGTCCGTCACAAGGATCCGTCGAGGGACACTTAGATTTTTTTTTAAAACATCAGAAACAAAGGTTCTGACAGTTCGACGGTTGTGCAGGACGGACCGTCGAAGGGCCGACGGTCCGTCATAGGGGTCCGTCGATGGACACTTAGAATAATATTTTAAAACATCAGAAACAAAGGTTCTAAAAGTGTCGACGGTTGTGCGGGACGACGGTCCTTCATAGGGGTCCATCGACGGACACTTAGATTATTTTTATAGACAATCAGAAGCAAAGGTTCTGAATGCATCGACGGTTGTGCAGGACGGACCGTCGAAGGGACGACGGTCCGTCAAAGGGGTCCGTCGATGGACACTTAGATTAAGCAAGGGAAGTTGGGGTTGACGGACCCCAATAACGGTCTGTCGAGGGACCGACGGTCCCTTGACGAGGTCTCGTACTGTCCTTCAGGGACAGAATTTTGCAGCAAATTTGGTTCCCCCATCTTACTAATTCGGAGTATCCTTAGAAGCCTAAGTTTCCCAAACATTTACCCAGCATCCCGCCATTCGTAGGGCATGAATTTTACTAGTTTTTACATTCATTTTCGACAGCCTATCAAACCCTAGGTCAGGAACACAATCATGCAAACACACGCTATTTTTAGCAAGACACCACCATCCCTTTCAATTTCAGTGTTCTAAGGGACTTATGAATTTTGGGTGTAAGTTTTAGCATGCAAAATGGGTCCAAAATTTAGTACCCACACAGTTAGACATCAAGGTAATCAGGAAAATTAACAATAGTTAATCGAGCAGATCAGAAAAACATACCTGAAAACTGTAGTATAGGAAAAGGAGTATGAACACTAGTAGTTGAACAGCAGCAACAACCACCATGAACAACGACTGGCAAAGGGACTGAAAAAAATGGGAGATTTGGGAGACAAAGGAACTTTTGGATTTGGGGGAAGTGTGAGAATCTGATGAGGAATTTGGAGTTAATGGGTGAGGAAGTGGGGGAAAATAAGAGGAAATAGGGAGGGAAAACGGTTATGGTGGTATGTGAAGAGGTGGGTAACTGAAAAGTTTTTAAAAAAACTTTTGATATATAGCCGGACGGGTCGGGTCGGGTCGGTGGGTGAGGGATCGACGATTCCCCGTCGATGGACCGTAAATGGGTCGACAGTCCGTCGACCCCTCCGTCGTCAGTGCCCTAACTTAGAAAAATTGAAAGAACATACCTGGGCACGACGGATCCTACCGACGGTCCGTCAAAAGGACGACGGTCCGTCGATGGGTGCACCAGACCAGTTTTCTGCAGATTTCAGGTGATAAGGTCCCTGCACATTTAACACCCATTATGTAATATTTTTGTATTTTCTGGACACTTTTTGGACACGGATCCTAAACTACGCTCTATCCAACACTTCTAAAGAAAAATAAAAGAAAATTCAAACTGGACATTAAGTAATAAAAGCAAAAATAATGCAACTATTCCTAGAAAATCACGAAAGACCTATAGTTGGCTAGAGGATACATATTGGGTTACCTCCCAATTAGCACTTGATTTAACGTCGCGGCACGACGGAGGACTCTTGATTACTCAGACTTCATCAAGATGGTATGCCTCGATCACTTCATTCGTCGTTTCAGCATGCCCCAGATAGATTTTGATTCGCTGTCCGTTCACCTTGAACGTTACACCCTTCTTGTTTTCCAACTTAACTGCACCATGAGGGAATAGTTGGGTGATCAAGTAGGGACCAGTCCATTTGGACTTGAGTTTCCCCGGAAACAAGCGCAACCTATAATTGAATAAAAGCACCAAATCCCCAACCACAAAATCACGCTTCTCAATCTTTTGGTCATGGTACTTCTTCATCTTTTCAATGTAGAGGGCCGAACTTTCATATACTTTTAGATGAAATTCATCAAGCTCATTCAACCCGTTTAACGTCTGTTTCGCAGCCTCATTCCAATCCATTTTCAATTTCTTTATTGCCCACATGGCTTTATGCTCTAATTCAACCGATAAGTGACAAGCCTTCCCATATACAAGTTGGTATGGGGACATACCTATGGGATTCTTATATGTTGTCCGGTAGGCCCAAAGAGCATCATCAAGCATCCTTGACCAATCCGTTCTACTAGCATTCACCGTTTTTGCCAAAATCTGCTTAATCTCCCTGTTTGACACCTCAACTTGCCCACTAGTTTGAGGATGGTACGGAGTGGCCACATTATGGCGAACCCCATATTTTTTCAATAATCCCTTAAATAGCTTGTTGCAAAAGTGGGATCCCCCATCACTTATAATAGCCCTTGGGGTGCCAAATCTGGAAAATATGTTCTTTTTCAAGAACGCGGTGACACTCTTCCCTTCATTATTCGCAAGTGCGATAGCCTCCACCCATTTAGACACATAATCGACTGCCACCAGAATGTACTTCATCCCATGAGAACTCATAAAAGGGCCCATAAAGTCAATATCCCACACATCAAACAATTCAATCACAAGAATGGGATTTAAAGGGAGCTCTTGCTTTCTCGAAATGCCACCATCTCTTTGGCATCTATCACATGCCTTGGCGAACTCATGAGCATCTTGGTGGATGGTTGGCCAATAGTAGCCACATTGCAAGATCTTGTGAGCAGTCCGGATGCCACTATGATGCCCACCTACAGGCGAAGAATGGCATGCCTCCAAAACACTCAACATCTCAACTTCCGGCACACAACGCCGAATAAGCCCATCGGCACAACTCCTATATAAGTATGGCTCATCCCAAAAAAACTTTTTCACATCATGCATGAACTTTTTCCTTTGATGAAAGGATAAATCCGGTGGGACGATATCACTAGCCAGATAATTCGCAAAATCTGCGAACCATGGAATCAAGTCTTGGGAGACAGCCAATACATGGTCATCAGGGAAAGTATCATCAATTTCAGTCTTTTCACCTAACTCCCTCATTGCTTTATCTTCTAATCGGACAGGTGATCAGCAACTTGATTTCGGTCCCTTTTCTATCTTTCACCTCAAAGTCAAATTCTTGCAATAGTAATACCCAACGAATCAACCTCGGTTTTGCATCCTTCTTTGCCATCAAATATCTCAAAGCAAAATGATCAGTATGTACTATAACTCTAGTGCCAAGCAAATAGGAGCAAAATTTCTCGAAAGCAAAGACTACTGCAAGGAGCTCTTGCTCAGTCACAGTGTAGTTCTTTTGGGCTTCATTGAGGGCTTTACTAGCATAGTAAATGGGGTGAAGGATTTTATCCCTTCGTTGTCCCAAAACCACACCAAGAAAAAACCCCGCTCGCATCACACATAACCTCAAATGGCTTACTCCAATCCGGAGAAATGATAATAGGTGCAGACACCAACTTTTCCTTTAGCTCACCAAATGCCTTAAGACAGGATTCATCAAAATAAAACTTACACTCTTTCTCAAGCAACTTGCACAAGGGATGTGCAATCTTTGAAAAATCCTTGATGAACCTCCGATAAAAGCCCGCATGCCCAAGAAAGCTTCTCACACCTTTTACAGAGATGGGTGGGGGAAGTCTCTCTATCACCTGAACTTTAGCTCGATCAACCTCTATACCCTTCTCTGAAATGCGATGACCCAATACAATACCTTCTTTCACCATAAAGTGACATTTTTCCCAATTTAGCACAAGGTTGCAGTCTTCACACCTCTTAAGAACCTCAGACAAATGACTCAAACACCGCTCAAAGGAGTCACCAACCACTGAGAAATCATCCATAAACACCTCAATAGTGTCCTCCACCATATCGGAGAATATTGACATCATACATCTCTGAAATATGGCCGGTGCATTACATAACCCAAACGGCATTCTCTTGAACGCGAAGGTCCCATAAGGACAAGTAAAGGTGGTTTTCTTTTGATCTTATGGTGCAATAGAAATCTGATTATAGCCCAAATAACCATCAAGAAAACAGTACCACCCCTTTTCGGCGAGTCTATCCAATATCTGATCCATGAAGGGCATAGGAAAATGGTCCTTCTCGGTCCATGCATTTAATTTCCGGTAATCCATACACACTCTCCATCCAGTCATCGGCCTCATCGCAACAAGCTCATTTTTCTCATTGGGGACCACAGTCATTCCCTCTTTCTTAGGTACACACTGAACAGGGCATACCCAACTACTATCGGCGATTGGATATATCACTCCATCATCCAACCACTTAATGATTTCCTTCTTTACCACCTCTTGCATAGGTGGATTTAAACGTCTTTGGTGTTCGATACTTGGCTTATGATCGGGCATGAGTTGGATTTTATGCGAACAAATATCGGGAGGGCTCCCAATAATATCCGCAATAGTCCACCCAATAGATCTTTTGAACCTTTTTAATACTTTTACCAAACTCTCAACTTGATGCACATTCAGATCTGATGCAATAATTACCGGCAAAGTGTCACCTTTTCCCAAGAAAACATATCTCAGATGAGGTGGTAGAGCCTTAAGTTCTAATTTTGGAGCCTCCTCTATAGATGGTTTTGCGGGTGGAGACTCGCGATGCTTCATATCTAACTCAAACTTCTTTGGTTTAAACCGAGCATCACCTCGATCAAGTGCCGCGACCAGTGACCCATACTCTTCAATGCAGTCATTATCAAAATTCATGATCACTGCCGCTAGTGCTTCTACACCCAGATGCTCTTCTATTTGTACCTCAGATGACTTTTCAACCCTGTAAGATATGGCAGATACCGATTGGAGCGCACCACTCTGCCTCATGGACCTACAAATGTTGAAAGTCACTTCTTCATTGTTCAACCAAAATTTCATTTGCCCTTTTTCCATATCAACTAAGGCTCTACCCGTAGCAAGGAATGGCCTCCCAAGAATAATAGGCACCTCAAAATCGACCTTACAATCAAGAATCACAAAATTGGCCAGAAATATGAATGACTCCACCTTTACTAGCACATCGTGGAGTATCCCAATAGGCCTCTTTACCGTTCGATCGGCCATCAATAGCCGCATCGCAGTGGGCTTTGGGTCACCCAAACCCAACTTCTTGTAAATAGAGAGAGGCATGAGATTTATGCTTGCCCCAAGATCACATAATGCTTTCGCAAAGTGTAATAACCCGATTGTACATGGAATAGTGAAGGCACCCGGATCTTCTTTCTTTTACACTAGAGACCTTGTAGCAATAGCACTACAATGCTGCATTCTATCATCATCCTCAAAACTGACTGATCTTTTCTTAGTGACCATATCTTTCATGAACTTGGCATAACCGGGCATTTTTTCAAGAGCTTCTATCAAAGGGACATTGATGGAAAGCTGTTTGAGCATAGTGATAAAACGCCGCTATTTACCATCCTTGGTCTTTTTCACTAACCTCTGTGGGAATGGAGGTGGTGGTCTAGGCATGGGAATCACCTTTTGGGATACCTCAGCTTCTTTCCCTGTTTTGTCTCCTAACTCACCACTAACCTCCACTACCTCATCATCATCTCTTATCACATTTTTTACACCAGACGGCATCAGTGGGTCGATGGTTTGCTTACCACCTCGAGTTGTGACTGCCATACGATATCCATCATTTTTTGGATTTTGGACAGTATTGCTAGGAAGAGTGCCCGGTTGGCGTGGGTTCACAGTCGAAGACAATTGGGCCATTTGCATCTCAAGATACTTGATGGAGACTGCATGTGCATCAACTTTTTGCCCAATACTCGCTAAGTCACTCCTCAACTCTTTAGTGTGCTCATCACTAGCATCGAACCTCCTCATCATTTTCTGCAACATATCCTCAACTCGCGCCATACTACCTCCACCATCCCTAGGAGTAACTTCACGATTTTGAGGTGGAACATAGGGCCCACTCCTATCATTTTTGTTACCATAGTTACCCCGGTTGAAGTTGTTGTGGTGGTTGTAATTCCCATCCCGGACATAATGACCCTCTCAGTTGTAATTACCATAGTTCCGACCTTGATTTCCTTGACCTTGGCGTCAATCCTCCTGATTGGAGCCTTGGGCGTTTGGTTGGAAACCCTCTGTCTGCTCATTTACCGCATAAGAGTCATCTTTATAGTAATACTCATCAGTCGGCGGCAGTGGTTTAGACAAGTAGTTCACCACATTTACCTTTTTTGCACCCCTAGTGACCTGTTTCAATACCAACCGAAGCTCAGTTCTCATTTGAGCCATTTCCTCACGAATCTCATCTGTGGTTGGGTTGTGTGCGGATTGCACTGCAAAAGTGTTTCTCCCAGTATTTGACTTCCTAGTGCTCCAAGCTTTATTATTTCGGGAGATTTTCTCTAACTTCTTAGCAATCTCAGCGTAAGGACACTCCCCATAAGAACCACCCGCTATCGTATCCAATACTTCTTATTATTATAATCTTGTCCCCGATAGAAGTACTCTTTCAGTGACTCATCATTGATGCGGTGATTGGGGACACTTCTAAAAAACGAAGTGAATCTGTCCCAAGAACTACTGACTGATTCTCCGGTAGTGCCACAAAGTTTTTCACCCTATCTTTGTGGTTTAGCTTCTTAGATACCGGGTAGTAACTGATGTACCGTTGTTTCACGGTACTTTTAATGCTTTTTCCTTAAGTTTAGTGTGTGTCTAAAGCCTTTTTGTATTGATTTTTTATGTAAGTTTCTCTTTATTTGCAGGAAATATGTCCAAAGATGAACGCAGGAGTTTTGAGCAAGAAATGCAGAAGAGAGCACCTACGGAGCTTATGACGGTCCGTCGAGGCTGTTACGGTCCGTAGGTGGCATCGTAGTGAGAAGAGAAGCTGCTGAAGGAAGATGGGGAAGTCTGACCAAGTGTGGGACTACGGAAGTTCATGACGGACCGTCATATCCACGACGGTCTGTCCTGCTGGTTCGTCGTAATGATCAGAGAGTAGTCCGAGTACCCAAATTTCAATGGAGCCCCTCGACGGACCATCGTACTTAAAACGGTCCGTCATACCTGTCCGTCGCGGGTAATGAAGAAAGCAGAAGAAGAAGTTGTGAAGTATGGGACGACGGAGGACATGACGGTCCGTCGTGCCCACGACGGTCTGTCACGAGGTCCGTCGACTCAGATGCGTTTGGACAGATTTTCATTAATTAGAAACCTTCTTTTAGTAGGTTTTGTTTTTATTATAAATAGTTCGAAAAACCTCGTTTTTGGGGTTAGACTTTTGGATAATTTTTAGTTCTCTTGTTCAAGTATTGAAGAATTAATTTCAATAATTGATATACTTTTTGTGGAATTTATTGTTGGTGTTTTTGTTGATTAATCAAGTAAATTTCTGGATTTTATTCTTTCTCATTAAAGTAAGTGCATAAATTCTTATATTAAAAAAATGAATAGTGTGATTATGACCATGGGTAACTAAATTCCATAACTAGGGTTGTGGGAACCATGGGTAAATAACAAGGTAAAATCTAGCTAAAATAACAAGTCTTGAATAGTGTCTTGCATGTATTGATAATTCTTTCGTTTAGAAGTCTTTTTTACGGATGGCCAACGTTAGAACTAGCCTTAATGCTACTTGCCGGACCAAGGAGGTAGATAATAGGAAAAGAATAATCAACGTAGATTTAGTTTTTCTATCTAATAGGCTAGTGTTGGTTGGTACGTAGTAAAAACTAGCATCGAACCTCCTCATCATTTTCTGCAACATATCCTCAACTCGCGCCATACTACCTCCACCATCCCTAGGAGCAACTTCACGATTTTGAGGTGGAACATAGGGCCTACTCCTATAATTTCTGTTACCATAGTTACCCCGGTTGAAATTGTTGTCGCGGTTGTAATTCCTATCTCGGACATAATGACCCTCTCGGTTGTAATTACCATAGTTTCGACCTTGGTTTCCTAGACCTTGGTGACAATTCTCCTGATTCGAGCCTTGGGCATTTTGTCGGAAACCCCCCGTCTGCTCATTTACCGCATAAGAGTCCTCCTCATAGCAATACTCATCAGTTGGCGGTGGTGGTTTAGACAAGTAGTTCACCGCATTTACCTTCTTTGCACCCCCAGTGACGTGTTTCAACACCAACCCAAGCTCAGTACTCATTTGAGCCATTTCTTCACGAATCTCATCTGTGGCTGGGTTGTGTGCGGATTGCACTGCAAAAGTGTTTCTCCCAGTATCCGACTTCCTAGTGCTCCAAGATTTATTATTTCGGGAGATTTTCTCTAACTTCTCAGCGATCTCAGCGTACGGACACTCTCCATAAGAACCACCCGCTATCATATCCAATACTGCTTTATTATTATCATCTTGTCCCCGATAGAAGTACTCTTTCAGTGACTCATCACCGATGCGGTGATTGGGGACACTTCTCAAGAACGAGGTGAACCTGTCCCAAGAACTACTGATTGATTCTCCCGGTAGTGCCACAAAGTTGTTCACCCTATCTTTGTGGTTTAGCTTCTTAGACACCGGGTAGTAACGTGTTAAGAGCACATCCCTCAATTGATTCCAAGTGTAGATTAAGTTATAGGGGAGTTCAGTAAACCATATAGCAGCCTCTCCCATCAGTGAGAGAGGAAACACTCTTAACCCAATTACGTCCATGTTCAAATCAGGCCTCCCTACATAACTCTTACACACCAACCTCACTTTGGCGACGTGAGCATGTGGATCCTCAGAAGGTAGCCCCGAAAACAAACCTCTAGCGGTGAGCATTTGCATCAGACTACTAGTTACTATGAAAGTATGGCCATGTGGTATGGGAGGCAAGACAAGTGGCCCGTCAGAGTCAGTAATATTATCATATCCCCTATAGTACTCTTGAGGGCGTGGAGCGGGAGGTTGCCTCCTTATTTCACCTTTCCCACGATTTTCAGCTAGCAATTGATCATGAGCTCCAACCGGTGGTGGAACTTCCCGATTGAGATCATCATCGAGAATACCCAGATTTCGGTTCATTCTACGCACTGTGCGCTCAAGTTCGGGGTCGGGTGAGATTATGGGTACTCCTCTACTCCGTGTACTTGGCATGCACTCAAGTTAGATCTGCAAGAGACAAAAACAAAAGAGAAAAAGTAAAATTGGGAAATTGTTGACTAAACTTCAGTAATGTGCTTAAAGTTAATCTAAAAGCCACTTTCCCCGGCAGCGGCGCCAAAATTTGATACGCTCAAATTTACTTCTCGAAAAGAAGTATATATCAAGTAAAGAACCCAACTATGAGGTTGGGGTCGATCCCACAAGGAAAATGATTTAGACTTAAATTTAACCTATGATTACTTCTATTTAGTCAAGTCATTTTCGAAAACAAGTAATAAAAAGGGGGGGTTTAAGTAACAAATGTAATTAACTATTTCAAAGTAAACAAGTGGCAAGTTCAAAGATTGATAATTATCAAGTAATGAGAGTAACTAGGGCATAAGTGTTCCCCACAGGTTCATAACGCGGAATTCTAGCTAATAACAATCCTTTCCTAATATCTTGCATGCAAAGTGGTAAGTTATATATCCCTAATTCCTTGGTCCGGCAACTAGGAAATTTCACTCCGCACCTTGGTCCAGCTACGTGTGTATGCTTTACTAAACCTTACCTTTACCTCATATTAAGCATCATAATCGATGTTTGGCTTAGTTGTTACTTCGCACCAATCGACACTAGCCTATTAGATAGTGTATACTAAATCTACGTTGATAATTCTTTTCTTATTATCTACCTCCTTGGTCCGGCAAGTAGCAACAAGGCGAGTTCTAACGCGTGCACTCGTTAAAAAGACTTCTAAACGAAATAATTATCAATACATGCAAGACACTATTCTAGAATTGTTATTTTAGCTAGTTTTTACCTTGTTATTTACCCATGGTTCCCACAACCCTAGTTATGGATTTAGTTACCCATGTTAATAATCACACAATTCATGTTAATTAGATAAGAATTCATGTACTTACTTTGATGAGATTGAAGAAAATCCAGAAAATTACTTGATTTAATCAAAAGTCTTGCAACAAACGATTCCAGAAAATAGAATAATTTCCAAAATCACAAGTTCAACAACTAGAACAATAAAACTGAAAAATACCTAAGAGTCTAACCCCAAAAATGAGGTTTTTACAAGTATTTATAATAAAGAAGTCCTAACATAAAAGGGAAATCTATTTAAGAAAAATCTGCCCACAAAAGCGTCTGAGTTGACGACCAGGACGACGGACCGTCGAGGCCACGACGGGCCGTCGAAGTCCCCTGTCGTTCCACGCTTAGCTTCTTTTTCAGTTGCTTTCTTCTTCAACTCACTGTTACCATCGACGGACAAGGATGACGGTCCGTTGAGTGCACGACGGTCCGTCGATGGCTTCCGTTTCTCCACACTTAGAATCTTTTCAAGATGGGTACTGGGGCTACTTTCTTATAATGATGACGGATGTGCAGGACGGACCGTCGTGGAGATAACGGTCCATCGAGAGTCTCCGTAGCCCCACACTTAGTAAGAATTCTCCGATCTTCCTTCAGTAGCATTTCCTTCATACAACGGTTGCCACCTACAGACCGTCGAGGGGTCGACGGACCGTCGATGGCTCCGTATGTCGTCACTTCTGCAATTTCAGCACAATTCTTCCGCGTTTTCATTCTGGACAGATTTCCTGCAAACAAAGAGAAAAATACATTAAAACTAATACAAAAAGGCCTTAGACACACCCTAAACTTAAGGAAAAAGCATTGAAAGTACCGTGAAACCACGGTACATCAATGCTCATGTGATTTCTCAATAATTTTGCGCATCATATTATAATCGGGATGTCCCAACCAGTCATGCCAAATGATAAAATCATTAGAATTAGTAAACCCTTTGTTTACTATGACATGTGATTCAACCATACTAATACTTGTATGGTACAATCTATAAGAAAATGCGAGTAATTTTGCATGCACATATTTTTACCCCAATTTTACTTTAATAGTATAAAGGTATTCAACCTTTCCTTCATTGGCAGTGTCAACATGATATCCATTTTGGCGAATAACCTTGAAACTTAATAAGTTTCTTTGAGACTTATTATAATACAATGCACTTTCAATATGTAATATCGTTCCCTCAGATAGTAGTAAGGCTGCTCTTCCAGAATCCTCAATTAATTTTGCACTACCAGATATTGTGTGAGTTGTAGCACTATCAAGAAGACACATTTCTCCATTACTCATCTTGAACCAATTGAAGATTGGAGAATTTTATTTATCTCACAAGAAATGTTGTTCAACCTTGAGACTTCGTGATGATAGCGCGTTATAAAACTTAATAACAAAGGAACAATGGCAAGATGAAGAGAAGAAGAATATAAGACAATAGATGAACAATATAATCTTTCTTTCAAGTGTCTCAACATTATTCTCAACACCACTATTTATAAGATTACATTGAGGAATATCAAAGGGTGTCATAAACATTACATTAAACCTTGAGAATTACTACCCATTATGGACGAAATAAAGCTAGGAGTTATGCTCATTGTTTACATCGTTGTTTTATTCAAATAAGGAGAAACGTTGTGATGACTCGAAAATAATAAATTATGTCAATTTTAAAAGAATTTAAGAAATAAATGAATGTTAAAGGAGTCGCCACCTAATTTTAGGAAAAACTAGGAAACCACTTAAGGTGATCTACGAAACCATTAGATATTAGGTAAGGGGTTTAACTAATTTCGAAGGGAAGGTGTTAAACATCCTTCGAAATTCACGACTATGGGTCCCGACTCAATTCATTTTTTCAAATTTGAGGAGGAGACAAAGTAGTATACAAGTATAACAAACATGCATTATACACAAGTAATAAATTAAAATAATAATATAGTAAACGGCCTACATTTGCCTAACGTCAATATATATATATATATATATATATATATATATATATATATATATATATATATATATATATATATATATATATATATATATATATATATATATATATATATATATATATATATATATATATACTGGGTACCTGAAAACACACTTAGTAAAATTGTTAGTGATACATTAATACGAATAAAAATAAATGAATCAAACAGTATCTTAAAAATAAAATCCCGTCTTATTAACATGGAAGGCCTTGGAAATCGACGATAATTTTTCCATCGGCCAATATTAACATGAAAAATATATAAACTTAAACTATATTTCCGTCTTTTAATATCGGGGAGGCATCCAAAACTGGAAAAAAAAAAGTTTTTTCATTGGACAATTTTTTACATTTAATATATATAATCAAGTGGGCAACACGAAATAATAACAAAAATAAATAGTATAAACTATCAACAATAGCTAAAAAATACAAAGAAATAGCAAAATTACTTTTCCAATCATAACACTTCTTCCGTGATAAGATAAATATACCCCAAAGTCATAAAAAATGAAAGTACTAATAATCATAAACTAGACTAAATATCGAAATAATAAAACCACTATCAACCGATCATACGAACTTTCAATTAAAAGCTAAAATTGAACAAAATAATGAACAACCAATAATTCCAAAATAATGTATAACTAGTTCTAAGAGTAAAAAATAATATGGAACTATAGCAATAAGAATAATAAAAATAAAAGTAAAAAAAAGCTAAACAAAAAAAAACTAATAATAACAGTAGCTTATTAAAACCAATCAAAACAATTACTAGAAATGGTTAAAAAAACAACATTTAAAACTATGCACAAGAACAAACAGTTCACAATAATAATAAAATCATGTATAAAACAAAATATTAAATACAAGACCGATTGGTCAAATCAAACAGTAGCATCAAGAATATTCATCAACAATAATATCAAAGAACTAAAAATACATGACAAAATACCATAGGAAAAGAAATTATCGAGGGAAGCTTTTTCTTGCAAGATTCAGCATATTTCGGTGCAACAGTGGTGGTTGCTCATTGAACTGGCCGGCTACTAGTTGTGAGAGTTATAGCGTGGTTCACCGGAGTTATACACTTTTCGACCAGATCGGAGCTAGAGAAGAGTAGATCGGCAATGATTTGGAGTTGCTAGTCCATTAGTATTCTGGAAGCTATGATTTGGATATTTGAGGGAAGTGGGACTCCAGTTCGTTTGGGACTGTTGGGGATCGCCAGAAATGACTGCTTGGTTGATGTTGGAGAAAAGAGAAGGAAAATTAGTGTTAGCGGAAACGTGAAATTAAAGAACAAGGAAGAACAACAATATTTAACATGGTTCGGATCAAAATGATCCTACGTCCACCAAAGAACAACTGCACCAATATTTATTTCACTCTACAAAGAATACAAGTGAAATACTACAAGAGAGAGAACACAAATGCCTTAGAAGGTGAGAAGGCAAGTGAGAGGATGATTTGAAAATGAATTAAGAGCTACCTATTTATAGGAATAAATTCATCCTATTGATGTCATCCATGACATCACTATGTGTCAAAATTGTCAAGGTTAAGATAGCAAACCATTTTATGGTTTGCCTAACTTTCACCTACCAAGATACAATCTTTGACTTGTATTTTGTACTAATTATCTTCCTACCAAATATTCATATTAATTCATCTTCCATTTAGTTTGATTCCACAAGAACCAAAACCAACTCTTTCAATTAGGGAGGTAGATCTGGTTTCGCCAGAGCTCGGAGCTTTAGTTGCTGGTCTTTGTGGCTGTTTGGATGGTTGTTTCAGGCGAAGTTAGGAGATGGGGTGGTTGGGTTTGATGGTTGTTTGGAGAAGAGAATATGCAGAAAGGAGAGAAAATGGGTGGGTTGACCAGTGGGGTCTCATTTTGTTGGTGGCTGGTCAGAGCTCCGACAAAAGTTCGCCGGAGAAACATAATAAACTACAAGAAAATTAAATATCTAAAAATTGAACCCCAAATTCTATAATTTATTCATCATCATCTTAACCCAGTGATCCTATTACTCTATATATAGAAAATTGTTAAAAATGGACCTAAGTTATGGGCTCGAGACTGTGACCCAAAAATTGTTGGTTAATATATAAAATATTTGTATATGCAAATTGTATTCGTATTTGAATGACTTTTTAAACTGTGTAAAATATCAAAATTAATATTAATCGATGTAACAAATAAAATGAATATAAAAAAATATAATTAATCTAACTAGTGACATGTAAAAATGTAATTTTAAAATTAACTAATAAAAATTCTAAATTTTGATAAATAAGGATAGTTATCGATAAACTTAATTAAAATTATAAAAAAAAATATATTTTGAACTATTAAATAAATAAAACTTAAAAGTTATGAATTTTAAAAATGTTCGGTCAAAATTGAGTGTCAACAATTGTCCCTTTAGTTGGATATGATTGATGAAAAAAATCGTGGACAATGAAACTTGACAAACCCGATTTTGGCCAAATACATGACCTTTATATAAAAGTGTGGTTGAAATATGGTGGAAGTCGACCCCGGACTTGCATTCAAAAGGTTCACGGTGTGTTGCATCCTTGTTGAAGTAGTCCGCACATGTGGCTCCACTGAGAATGCATCCTCTTGGATGTTCTCGAAAAAACAAAGGTAAAACTCATTAGTATAGACAAAACTAAGAGAAAAAAGGTAGCATCTCTTACGATACTGTGAATGCAGATGATCCATCGGTAGGATATAAATACATGTCCATTGGTAAGACGAATGAAGATGATCCATCGAAAGGATTTGAATGTATGTCCATCGATAGAACGAATAAGGATGACCCATTGGTAGGATATAAATGCATGTCCATCGGTAGCACGAATAAAAATGATTCATTGGTAGGATACGAATGTATGTCCATCGGTCGGACGAATAAGGATGATCCATTGGTAGGGTTTTGAATGTGCGTCCATCGGTAGGACGAATGAAAAAAGATGATCCATCGGTAGGATTTTAAATGTATGTCTATCGGTAGGACAAATGAAAAAAAAGAATGATCCATCGGTAGGATTTTAAATGTATGTCCATTGGTAGGATGAATAAAAAAAAGATCCATCGACAGGATTTTGAATGTATGTCCATCGGTAGGACGAACGAAAAAGATGATCCATCAGTAGAATTTTGAATGTTTATCCATCGGTAAGACGAATAGAAATTCTTTTGACGCAAGTCTGCTCCGACTTGAACGTGGAATAGATAGGGTGCACATCCTTCACCTCCGAATAGATGCGACTTAAATGCAAATTCAACGTAAGTTTCCACCAACTTGAACGTTGAATAGATATGGTGCACATCCTTCACCTCTTAATAGATGCGACTTAAATGCAAATATCTTTCAACGCATGTTTCCTTCGACTTGAACGTTGAATAGATAGGGTGCACATCCTTCACCTTCGTATAGATGAGACTTAAATGCAAATATCTTTCAACGTAAGTTTTCATTGACTTGAACGTTAAATAGATAGGGTGCATATCCTTCACCTCCGAATAGGTGCGACTTAAATGCAAATATCTTTCAACGCAAGTTTCCTTCGACTTGAACGTTGAATGGATAGGGTGTACATCCTTCACCTTCGAATAGATGCGACTTAAATGCAAATATCTTTCAAAGCAAGTTTCCTTCGACTTGAACGTTGAATAGATAGGGTGTACATCCTTCATCTTCGAATAGATGCGACTTAAATGCAAATATCTTTCAACTCAAGTTTCCACCAACTTGAACGTTGAATAAATAGGGTGCACATCCTTCACCTCCGAATAGATGAGACTAAATGCAATGGTCTTCTTGGCGAATGAAAAATGCAATTATCCTTTCGAAAAATGAAAAATGCAGTGACCTTTTCGGTCAGTAAAAAATGCAATGGCCCTTTTGGAAAACAAAAATGCAGTGACCTTCTCGGTAAATAAAAAATACAATGGCCCTCTTGGCAAATAAAAATGCAATGGCCCTTCTTGAAAAATAAAAAAATAATTATTCTTTGTGAAAATAAAAAATGCAATGACCTTTTCGGTAAATAAAAAATGCAACGGCCCTCTTGGAGAATAAAGATGCAATGGCCTTTTTGGTAAATAAAAAAATGCAATAGCCCTCTTGGCCAATGAAAAATGCAATTACCCTTTCGAAAAATGAAAAATTCAATGGCCTTCTCGGCACATAAAAAATGCAAATGATGGATGACCCAATAATTTTGCACTGTAACGAGATGAAATTAAAGAACAAGGAAGAACAATAATATTAATGTGGTTCGGATCAAAATGATCCTACGTCCACCAAAGAACAACTGCACCAATATTTATTTCACTCTACAAAAAATACAAGTGAAATACTACAAGAGAGAGAACACAAATGCCTTAGAAGGTGAGAAGGCAAGTGAGAGGATGATTTGAAAATGAATTAAGAGCTACCTATTTATAGGAATAAATTCATCCTATTGATGTCATCCATGACATCACTAGGTGTCAAAATTGTCAAAGGTTAAGATAGCAAACTATTTTATGCTTTGCCTAACTTTTACCTACCAAGATACAATCTTTGACTTGTATTTTGTACTAATTATCTTCCTACCAAATATTCATATTAATTTATCTTCCATTTAGTTTGATTTCACAAGAACCAAAACCAACTCTTTCAATCTCCACCTTGGTTTGTGTTCCAAGCATGCGTATAAACAACTCCGGTCAAAACTTCTAAGCTTACTGGGCAATCCCATTGTAAGAAACAAGAAGAATCAAACCTTTGTTGAACATACCAGCTCCACCTAGCAGTTGTTCTCTTAGAGTTGCATCAATTGATGCATACTCCCGCCAAGTCCTTGCAGTGTGCAAACTTGGCAAGCGGGACTATTTTGGTCAACATGTCTGCAGCGTTACCGTCTGTGATAACCTTCTCAACCTTGATAGCTCCCTTTTCTACGACATCTCGAATAAAATGAAATCTGACATCAATGTGTTTGGTGCGCTCATGAAATCTTTGATTTTTAATCAAATGAATAGCACTTTGACTATCACATTTTAGAATTGATTCTAGCTGAATCGAACTCAATTCTGCCACCAAACCTTTCAACCAGATAGCTTCTTTCACTGCCTCCGTTGCTGCCATATATTCTGCCTCTGTTGTAGACAAAGCGACAATCGACTGTAAAGTCGATTTCTAACTAACGGCACTGCCAACGAGAGTAAAGATGTATCCAGTTGTGGACCTCCTTCGATCAAGATCCCCTGCATAGTCAGAATCTACATAACCGAGAATTGAAATACCTTCACTTTTCCGGAAGGTTAGGCCAACATCAGGAGCTCCTTTGAAATATCTCAATATCCACTTGACAGCTTCCCAGTGCCTTTTTTCTGGATTTGCCATGTACTTGCTTATCACACTTACAGATTGGGCAATATCTGGACGTGTGCATACCATAGCATACATAATGCTACCAACTGCACTCGCATAAGGAACCTTTGACATATGCTCCACCTCATCCATAGATTGAGGCATTTGTAACTCTGAAAGCTTGAAATGAGAAGCTAACGGTGTACTTACAGGCTTGCTCATATGCATATTGAATCTTTCAAGAACTTTTCCGATGTACCTCTTCTGAGAAAGATGTACAACACCATTTTCTCTTGAAATTTCTATTCCAAGGATTTTCTTTGCAACTCCTAGATCCTTCATGTCAAATTCCTTGCTCAACAGTTTCTTCAAAATCTTTATCTCTGTGATGTTGTTAGCAGCAATAAGCATATCATCAACATACAACAATAGATAAATCATAGAGTTACCAGACATCTTCTTGTGATACACACAACTATCAAATGCACTCCTCGAAAATCCATGTGTAGTCATGAATGCATCAAACCTCTTGTACCACTGTCTAGGGGATTGCTTCAAACCATACAAAGACTTCTTCAGTTGGCATACATGGTCTTCTTTTCCTTCAGCTAGGAAACCTTCAGGCTGATCCATATAGATTGTCTTTTCTAGATCACCATGTAAGAAAGCAGTTTTGACATCAAGCTGTTGAAGCTCTAAATCAAATTGTGCAACCAATGCTAGTAGCACGCGAATTGAGCTATGTTTCACAACTGGAGAAAAGATCTCATTGTAGTCAATTCCCTCCTTCTGACTGAAACCCTTTGCAACCAATCTCGCCTTGAACCTAGCAGCTTCCACTTCTGGAATACCTTCTTTCTTTCTGTAGACCCATTTGCATCCAACTGTCCTCATCCCCTTTGGCCTTTTAACTAATACCCATGTCTCATTTTTGTGAAGAGACTCCATCTCTCCCATCATGACTAACTGCCATTGTGCAGCATCTTTGCAAGAAGTTGCTTCAACATACGAAGAGGGCTCGAGATCCTTAATCTCTTCTTCTGCAGCTACGAACGCATGTGCAATCAGATTTTCTTGCTCTATAAGACGTTCCGATTTCCGTATATGCCTTTTGTCCCTTCCCTTCGCAATTGTGTATGGTTCATTGGAAGCAAGTTCTTCAAGATCTGCATCTTTTGACTCATCAATTTGAGTCTCTTGATCCCGTTCCTTGGTAAGCTCCACCGGTAGCTCCACCTGCTCGTTGTTCTCGTTTCTAGATAACTCCACAGAAACTTTACGAGGATCAAGTATAGAGGATTCATCAAAGGTAACATCTCTACTAACTACAAATTTGAGTAAAGACAAACACCATAGTTTGTACCCTTTTACTCCATCTACATACCCTACGAATATGGCCTTTTTAGCCCTTGGTTCAAGCTTACCTTCATTAACATGATAATAAGCTGGACACCCAAATATTCGCAAGTATGAATAGTTAGAGGGTTCACCTGACCAGACCTCATTCGGAGTCTTAAAGTCAATCGCTGATGCTGGAGACCGATTGACAATATGAGAAGCAGTATGAACTGCTTCAGCCCAAAATACTTTGGACATCTTAGCTTGTAAGAGCATACAACGAGCCTTCTCAAGAAGAGTTCTGTTCATTCTCTCGGCAACTCCATTCTGCTGTGGTGTGTGCCTGACCGTCTTATGCCTTGCGATCCCATGAACCTTGCAGAAATTATTAAACTCTTCACTGCAAAACTCCAAGCCATTGTCCGTGCGAAGATACTTGATTTTCCTCTCCATTTGATTTTCAACCAAAATCTTCCACTCTTTAAATGCTTCAAAAGCATCACCTTTTGTCTTCAGGAAGCGCACCCAAACCTTTCGTGAAAAATCATCAATGAATGTGAGAAGATACCTCTTTCCTCCCTTTGATGGAAGCTTAGAGGGACCCCATAAATCTGAATGGATGTAGTCTAGGACCCCTCCTGTCTTGTGCTTGCCAGTGCTGAAGCTGACCTTTTTCTGCTTCCCTAAGACGCAGTGCTCACAAAATTCAAGTGTGTTGATCTTCTCACCATTCAAAAGGTTGCGGTTGCTCAACATCTCCAATCCTCGTGCGCTCATATGGCCTAGTCTCATGTGCCATAATTTTGCCTTATCATCATTAGATAACTGCACTGTAGATGCATTTACAGAGCCAATAATGGTGCTTCCCGCAAGTGTGTAGAGGCCATCCTCTAGCTTGGCCTTCAACATGACTAAAGACCCTTTAGTCACTTTCATAGTTCCTCCTTCACTCATGTACTTATAGCCTTGTTTATCTAAAGTACCCAGGGAGATCAAATTCTTCTTTAGATCAGGAACATGACGGACTTCTGTAATAGTCCTCACGATTCCATCATGGCAGCGAACATGAACTGAACCAATGCCAACTATTTTACAAGTTGCATTATTGCCCATTAATACCGTTCCTCTGCTTGTTTCATAGCTGCTGAACCAATCTTTTCGGAATGTCATATGCAGAGTACAAGCAGAGTCTAAGACCCATTTGTTGTCATAGACTCCACTATTGCATGATGTTGTTAGTACATAATCATCATCATTATCATGTACTTGCTCAACAATGGATGTGCTCGCCTTTTCTTTGGACTTCGACATAGGGCAATCTCGTTCAAAGTGCCCCTTCTTGTGACAGCCCCAACATTCCGCATTCTTTTTGTTCACACGAGACTTTGATCTGTACTTCGATTTGCTCCTTCCCTGTTGGCTAGTACGACCTCTTACAAAGAGTCCACTAGCTTCGTCACTTTTGTCTCCTTCAAAATGCATCCGCACATCACAAGAGTTTAGTGCTTGCCGCACTTGCTCAAGTTTAATAGGTTGTTTGCTATACATCATTGAATTCTCAATATCACGATATTTTGAAGTCAATGAAAATAGCAAAGAACATGCAAGCGTCTCCTCGTCCTTTTTAATTCCAGCAGTTTGTAGGTCCATCACAAGTTTATTGAACGCATCTAGATGGTCTTGCAACAAAGTACCTGAATCCATCTTAAATGTATGAAGACGTCGTTGTAACAACATCCTTGTTGTCACTGACTGGTCCTGGTAAAGCCCTTCCAGCTTTTCCCATAACTCTTTGGACGTCTCTTCGGTACTTGTACTCACTTCACAAAGTACGTTAGGTGCAAGGGACAGTTGGATTGCACTCAATGCATCTCCTTCAATCTTTTCCTTGTCGGAATCCGATATCTTATCGGGGTACTTTCCGTCAATAGCATGGATTGAACCTTCCCTCCGCAGTAACGCTATCATCTGGATTTTCCAGATATTGAAGTTGTTGCGCCCACTAAATCTATCAATTTCAAACTTCATGGAACTCATTCTTTTACTTGTTCTTCCTTTTCTACTACAATGTATTTGGAACTACAGAAAACCAAAGTAATCCTTTTCTGATGTGGAAGTTCAGACTGTGCTGCAACCACAGAGCATACTCAGACAGAACCTTGGCTCTGATACCAATTGTTAGCGGAAACTTGAAATTAAAGAACAAGGAAGAACAACAATATTTAACATGGTTTGGATCAAAATGATCCTACGTCCACCAAAGAACAACTGCACCAATATTTATTTCACTCTACAAAGAATACAAGTGAAATACTACAAGAGAGAGAACACAAATGCCTTAGAAGGTGAGAAGGCAAGTGAGAGGATGATTTGAAAATGAATTAAGAGCTACCTATTTATAGGAATAAATTCATCCTATTGATGTCATCCATGACATCACTATGTGTCAAAATTGTCAAGGTTAAGATAGCAAACCATTTTATGGTTTGCCTAACTTTCACCTACCAAGATACAATCTTTGACTTGTATTTTGTACTAATTATCTTCCTACCAAATATTCATATTAATTCATCTTCCATTTAGTTTGATTCCACAAGAACCAAAACCAACTCTTTCAATTAGGGAGGTAGATCTGGTTTCGCCAGAGCTCGGAGCTTTAGTTGCTGGTCTTTGTGGCTGTTTGGATGGTTGTTTCAGGCGAAGTTAGGAGATGGGGTGGTTGGGTTTGATGGTTGTTTGGAGAAGAGAATATGCAGAAAGGAGAGAAAATGGGTGGGTTGACCAGTGGGGTCTCATTTTGTTGGTGGCTGGTCAGAGCTCCGACAAAAGTTCGCCGGAGAAACATAATAAACTACAAGAAAATTAAATATCTAAAAATTGAACCCCAAATTCTATAATTTATTCATCATCATCTTAACCCAGTGATCCTATTACTCTATATATAGAAAATTGTTAAAAATGGACCTAAGTTATGGGCTCGAGACTGTGACCCAAAAATTGTTGGTTAATATATAAAATATTTGTATATGCAAATTGTATTCGTATTTGAATGACTTTTTAAACTGTGTAAAATATCAAAATTAATATTAATCGATGTAACAAATAAAATGAATATAAAAAAATATAATTAATCTAACTAGTGACATGTAAAAATGTAATTTTAAAATTAACTAATAAAAATTCTAAATTTTGATAAATAAGGATAGTTATCGATAAACTTAATTAAAATTATAAAAAAAATATATTTTGAACTATTAAATAAATAAAACTTAAAAGTTATGAATTTTAAAAATGTTCGGTCAAAATTGAGTGTCAACAATTGTCCCTTTAGTTGGATATGATTGATGAAAAAAATCGTGGACAATGAAACTTGACAAACCCGATTTTGGCCAAATACATGACCTTTATATAAAAGTGTGGTTGAAATATGGTGGAAGTCGACCCCGGACTTGCATTCAAAAGGTTCACGGTGTGTTGCATCCTTGTTGAAGTAGTCCGCACATGTGGCTCCACTGAGAATGCATCCTCTTGGATGTTCTCGAAAAAACAAAGGTAAAACTCATTAGTATAGACAAAACTAAGAGAAAAAAGGTAGCATCTCTTACGATACTGTGAATGCAGATGATCCATCGGTAGGATATAAATACATGTCCATTGGTAAGACGAATGAAGATGATCCATCGAAAGGATTTGAATGTATGTCCATCGATAGAACGAATAAGGATGACCCATTGGTAGGATATAAATGCATGTCCATCGGTAGCACGAATAAAAATGATTCATTGGTAGGATACGAATGTATGTCCATCGGTCGGACGAATAAGGATGATCCATTGGTAGGGTTTTGAATGTGCGTCCATCGGTAGGACGAATGAAAAAAGATGATCCATCGGTAGGATTTTAAATGTATGTCCATCGGTAGGACAAATGAAAAAAAAGAATGATCCATCGGTAGGATTTTAAATGTATGTCCATTGGTAGGATGAATAAAAAAAAGATCCATCGACAGGATTTTGAATGTATGTCCATCGGTAGGACGAACGAAAAAGATGATCCATCAGTAGAATTTTGAATGTTTATCCATCGGTAAGACGAATAGAAATTCTTTTGACGCAAGTCTGCTCCGACTTGAACGTGGAATAGATAGGGTGCACATCCTTCACCTCCGAATAGATGCGACTTAAATGCAAATTCAACGTAAGTTTCCACCAACTTGAACGTTGAATAGATATGGTGCACATCCTTCACCTCTTAATAGATGCGACTTAAATGCAAATATCTTTCAACGCATGTTTCCTTCGACTTGAACGTTGAATAGATAGGGTGCACATCCTTCACCTTCGTATAGATGAGACTTAAATGCAAATATCTTTCAACGTAAGTTTTCATTGACTTGAACGTTAAATAGATAGGGTGCATATCCTTCACCTCCGAATAGGTGCGACTTAAATGCAAATATCTTTCAACGCAAGTTTCCTTCGACTTGAACGTTGAATGGATAGGGTGTACATCCTTCACCTTCGAATAGATGCGACTTAAATGCAAATATCTTTCAAAGCAAGTTTCCTTCGACTTGAACGTTGAATAGATAGGGTGTACATCCTTCATCTTCGAATAGATGCGACTTAAATGCAAATATATTTCAACTCAAGTTTCCACCAACTTGAACGTTGAATAAATAGGGTGCACATCCTTAACCTCCGAATAGATGAGACTAAATGCAATGGTCTTCTTGGCGAATGAAAAATGCAATTATCCTTTCGAAAAATGAAAAATGCAGTGACCTTTTCGGTCAGTAAAAGATGCAATGGCCCTTTTGGAAAACAAAAATGCAGTGACCTTCTCGGTAAATAAAAAATACAATGGCCCTCTTGGCAAATAAAAATGCAATGGCCCTTCTTGAAAAATGAAAAAAATAATTATTCTTTGTGAAATAAAAAATGCAATGACCTTTTCGGTAAATAAAAAATGCAACGGCCCTCTTGGAGAATAAAGATGCAATGGCCTTTTTGGTAAATAAAAAAATGCAATAGCCCTCTTGGCCAATGAAAAATGCAATTACCCTTTCGAAAAATGAAAAATTCAATGGCCTTCTCGGCACATAAAAAATGCAAATGATGGATGACCCAATAATTTTGCACTGTAACGAGATGGATAACTCGGTGATTGTCCAACTGCAGCAAAGTGAATGGCTCGATGGTTTTCTACTGTAACGAGGTGGATGACTTGATGATTGTTCAACTGTAACGAGGTGGATGACTCGATGATTGTCCACTGCAATGAGGTGGATGACTCATTGATTGTACACTGTAACGAGGTGGATGGCTCGACGGTCTTGAAAATATCATCATCTCGATGTTTTCATATGTCCGTGTATTCGAAAAGGAACAGTTAGAAGAAACAATGTCGCTTTAGCTAGCAACATGATTAAGAAACTTTAAAGAAAGATTCACAAGAGAATATGTACAAAGTGTCGTTCACTTTGACACAAGTGAGCAATCATCATTTTGCTCTTGAACCCTTTATGTTCTTTGAAACTCATGTTTTATTGGGGATTTGTACGAGGAGCTGCTGGCTCGCCATGAAAATGCTTGAGATTTACAAGTTGACTTTGAACTTCAAGAGATGATGGATCATTTGAAATTGACTATCAAGCTTCTCACAGTACTTGTTGAAATTTTTGAGGTCTTCCTCAAAAATTCTGTCCCAGTTAGAATTTTTGACAAATCTCAAAATGACCTACAATCTTGACTTGATGGAGGTAGAACATTTATTGTGAACTTTTGAGATGCTCTCAAAAATTCTGTCCCATTTTCTATTGCAAAAAGAAATGAAAACCACACTGGTATATGACCGAACCGTAGTAGCGCCTACATATCTTGTTGAACCAGGAATCAGGTCAAATGTAGTTTCAATCCTATAAATGATGAATGATGCAAAGAATCTAAGACAAGATCATATGTACATGATGAGATAGAAAATGATATTCCTTGTCATATTCAAACCTTAAAGACAAAATACATGTCACACTTTTGGGACTGATAACCCAATGAAATAAAGTGGGAGTCTCACGCTTATGAGGTTAGCCTAATGCTATGTATTACAACGGACAAACCAAAAAGAAAAATGCAATTTCGTTATTTTTTGGGAAAGAACCTAAAAATATGTTTTGAAAAATATTAAAGAGTGGGTGCTTGCTCACTTTTTTTTTTTTAAAAAAAATAAAGAATGATATGAGACAACCAAATCTTGACTACAATTGATACCAACAGTTAGGATTGCAGGTAAATCTCGCATTCTCTTTTTTTTTATAATTAAAATTTGAATTCTAGGTAATTCCTACATGTTCAAGTGGTACCTCATATATACTTAAGGATCAACAAGATTCGTTTATCTTACTTTAAACAAAGGTTTTGAATTGTACCAATCCTTAGGTTTCAAGTGCCTTTACAACAAAGACAAGTCCTATTTCACACATATTCGAAGCGTTTGCTTTGAGGACATTTTAAGAGTGCACTCACACTCACACTCACAAGAATGTTCAATACATGCAACTATGACACCATATGTCTGGTCCTTATGTAAATCTCCACTAATGTGAGAACATTTGGAATGAGATCATGTAGGGCTTGTCATGGGATTGTAACGTAGGCTTAGGGATGAGCAGAATATATATTTGAGACAAGAGTGACTTAAATTCTTCTTGAGTGTCACACTGAATTTATGTTTTAGATGATTGATACACATTTGACGTCTGATCCTCTTCATTGTCTTCCCTTTTAGACTTCTTTTGAATTCTCATTTATCGGAGTTTTTTTTTTCATCCATTTCTTTCGACTTCTTTTGAGTCCTTATTTCTAGGAGCTTTTCTTTCATTTCACCCCTTTCTTTTGAATTTTTCTCCTCTTTTGTTGGAGTTTTTTTCTTGTCTTTCACTAACCTTGTAGGGGTATTTTTATCTTTCTTTATTTCTTTCAACTTTTTTTTTCTTTCTTTCTTTCTTTTCCTTTCTCTAGAAGTCGTTTTTGCTTCCTTGACTTTGGGAGACTCAATATATTTGCCTTTGAAAATTTCAAATAAGGATCTTCTCTTATAATTTGCACATTCTTGGTGCTCTTAAGAAGGTTGGGCCTAGAGAGGGATAGTGCATTTAAGCACTTAAAAGAGATATGACTAAGATGGGGTTGTCGAAGTAAAAGTCTTCATGCTCAAAGTGGGAAAGTAGGGATCAAAACTGAGTCTGGGCTCGAGACTGTGGCCCAAAAATTGTTGGTTAATATATAAAATATCAGTATATTCAAATTGTATTCGTATTTGAATGAATTTTTAAATTATGCAAAATATCAAATTAATATTAACCGATTTAACAAATAAAATGGATATAAAAAATATAATTAACGTAACTAATGACATGTAAAAATTTTAATTTTAAAATTAACTAATAAAAATTCTAAATTTTGATAAATAAGGATAGTTATCGATAAACTTATTAAAATTATAAAAAAAAAATTGAACTATTAAATAAATAAAACTTAAAATTACAAATTTTGAAAATGTTAGGCCAAAATTGGATGTCAACACTCATCCATTTGACCACATTATCAACAACATTACTACCAATAAAAGATGAAATTAACCTAGGAGTTATGATAATCCATTTGACCACATTATCAATAATATTACTACTCATAAAGAAGGGAATTAACCAAGGAGTTATGGTCATCCATTTAACCACCAAAATGATTTACAACAATGATAAAAAAAATTACATTTTAAGTATTTTTATCTTTATTTTTTAATTTATTCACAAAGAGTTATTATCCATGACTTGCCCCTCCTTAATATTTACTTTTAATAATATTCGTAACTCTCATAATTTTTATATTCATAACCTCCAAATTTAAATTTGTAAGTTTATGATATCTTATGGCATTCCGTTATTTTGCCTATAAATTCATATTAGTTTCATGAAGATTCATATTCACAATTATCTTTTCTCTTTTCATCATATTGGTTGGTTTGTAACAAAAAAGAAGTAAATGAAGGTAAGAAATATTTCATTTCAAATTTTTATTTTTTAGTTCCTCTATCTATATAAATTCGTAGTTGGTTTGTGAATGAAACTAACATGTAACAAAAAAAAAAATATTCATTATCAAGTCCTTATTTTTTCATTTCTTCTATTTTGTCTATATAAATTCATATGTATTTTCATGAAGATTCACATACAAAGTTATAATTTCTCTTCTTCATCATAGTTGTTTCTGAATTAACTAACATGTAAAAAAAAAGTGTATGTAGGTAAGATATATTTCATTCTCAATTTTTCTTTTTCTTTTTTATGTATTTAGACATGTTTTCTTAATATTTTATTATGTTTCTATTATCATTCATCAAGCAAGTATGATTTAGAAAAATCTCTCTGTATGCAATTGCTCTTTCTAATAGTTAGTTTTTCGGATATAACATAGTTTGATTATAATATTTGTTATATTTTAAGAAATAATTATTATTTAGTATTGTCCGTACTATTGAAAAGATAATATATAAATATATTACATATAGTTTAAATCTTGTTCTTTCTTTTGACATAACTATTTTTAATTGGTTTATGATATTTTTTTTATTCAGTTGGTGATGGCGGATCTACTTGAAAAGGAAGATGGTAGAAGGAAAAACAATGAAGCATAATTAGAGATTATTTTTTCACTCTGAATTGTATTAGCAACTTAGTTACTTTTGCTAGAATGTTTAAATTTTGATTTTTATAAATATGTAACGACCCGTTTGATCGTTTTAAGTACTAGAATAATTTTGACTCTCTCTGAAAATTTAAATTGAAAATTTGGTTTATTTGTTTAATTATGGTTATATAATTAATGGTTCGTAGGCTAATTCATAATTTACTTAACACACTAATTTTCTTGACCTATTTATTAAAATAAAGTAGAATGAGGTTTTATATTTTTTTTAACCACCACAAAATAATTGCGGCGTATTACAATGAAGATGGAGTACTCAACGATAGGAAAAAAAATGCTTCAGGCAAGAATTTTTTCTTTTTTACCAATTTCATCTTTGAAGGAAATTATCAAATGTAAATTAATTGATGTGAATTATTTGGTGCAATGGAATTGAGGATAAGTATACATGAATTCTACGGAGGATTTAATTGGGTTTAGAAATTTTCACTTATTTAATCAATTGAATACTAAAGACTAAATCAGTGCACCTATCGATTATTGATATACTTGACGTATACTTTAACATTCATTGGTTGAACCAATATAAGCAAGATGGGCAGTGAAATAAATTAAGATAAATAATTGTTAGTAATCTTTTCAGCAATTTAAATTTCAAGAACAAGAGTTGTATATTTTAGTTGTAGGGACATATGATGAATTGTGATGAAAGGAATTAAGTGGCAGCTTGTTGCAGTTGGGTTATCAAGAAGAAACGTACTAGTTCAGTGGCTCATCATGGTATAGTGATAGGAAAAATTAATAAGGTCTAATGATAAGAAAAGTATAGGCTAATGAGTGGAAGGAGTATAATTTAATGTCAATACATTGGTGTAGTCATGACATTTACTCATTGGTCGGTGAGTTTGTAGCTTTAGGACATGAGAAAAGTCGTTATAAAAAAATTTAGTCCCTAGGAATCATCTAGGTAATATTATTTTCTTATCCAGAGTAGAAGTATCACAACATGGATATTTATGGAATCGTTTATTTATGATGATACATATTTTATAGATTGAGAACACTTGAAGCTTGTGAAAGAAAAAGATAAGATCTTGAAGATTCGTGACATGTGTTTAACATTCGAGGTATGTTAAGACTTTTCAGACTTCGTTGAGGGATGATTTCTAATTAAGATTTAAAATGGAAGAGATAACGCGTAAGGGCGAAAGATGGGAGTCTCGTACCAATGGTATGACGGGCATTGGTACGAGTACTGGTATTTTTAAAGGGTAAGTTTATTACTATAATATGATATATTATTATTCGAGAATGCCAAAGTATGTGGGCATTAGCTGATGTAATTAGTGACGGGTACATAAGTATTAGGTCAACCAGTGCACACAATTATTCTGTTACTATCTCCTAACTTGATTTTTGTGTGTGGTTGTATTTCTTTATTGAACCTATATATTTGTGATAATTGAGGTGATTATATATCATAACGACATTTGAATTATTGGATTTCATCATCCTCTTATATTGATATCATATTTTTCACATACATTGACATGAGATTGAGTATGAGTAAAAGTGTAACACGTGGGGATCGTCCGTGTTGAGATCAAGTTATGATAATAATTTGGGCACGTGGAGATCGTTCGTGCGAGAGAATGGTTTTGATTATATGTTGGGCACGTGGAGATTATTCGTGCTGGGGACTATTTAATTTAGTAATAGTGCGTTGAGATCATCCGCACAGACACGTGGAGATCATCCGTGTCGGTATCCTCACGAGTTTCTCGTTGGTCATGAACTCTAGATGTATTTTCGAGAAGTATCATGTATATACGGTTGAGAGAATACTGAGAATTTCAGACATATAATTTCATAGTGTCGCATTGTATTGCGTCTCATTACATCCTTCAATCTGTCTTGATTATGTGTTCTATTGGTGTTTGGAAAATACGAAACATTTGATTATCCCTATTGATGAAATCATGGTTGATAAATATGATATGAACTTGAAAAATTAAGGGACTCCTGTGACTACTTCTTCGTTGTCGATCTATGAGATATACTGGGTACACGTGGTTTCATACTCATACTACACTTGCTGCATTCTTTTGTAGTGCCAATTGGATTTCAAATTCGGGCACTTCTTGGTGCTTGAATATGAGTTTTGTTTATCTTGGAGTTGTAGTGCGCTGCTTGGGATATTCTGCAGCCCACGCCTTCATCTACCTCTATATTTATTAGGTTATTTTGGTATTCTGATAGGATATTTCTTATTTTTAGATTTTCATATTAGTTTGGACTTGTATCATATTGTAGAAACTCTTGTACTTATGACACTAAATCTTGGGGTAGTAATTTAGGTTTTTGCATTTCATACTTGTATATGACTTAGTGATTGGATATTATGTTTTCTCTTATCTTTCTACTTTAAATATTGAATTGAATTGGTAAAAGTATTAGGTTGGCTTACCTATCGGTTGAGAACATAGGTGCCTACAAAAGGAATCTCAATTATCAACAAAAAAATTCGTTAGTAAATTGATCAAATCGGTTAGCAAATCCAGTTACCAACCAAAGTCAACTTATATTAATTCGTTGCTAAAAAGCTTGTCACTAAATATTACCAACATATTTTAATTTGTTGGTAAACTTACAAACCAAAAATCAGTTGGTAAACACCCAAAATATTGTTACAAATTTTTGAAACATGGACCTGAAATTTTCGTTGGTAAATTCACCAACTAATTTTTAGTTAGTATATCTTTAGTACCTTTACTAACGAATTGAAAAGAAGTTAGTAAATTTATTTCTTCATTATTCGATTTCGTTTGTTGGCAATTTAGTAATAAAAAGTTTATGTTGGTAGTTTACCAATAAATTTTAAATACTTTTTTTTAGTTTTTCATTCGGTGTCCGACACCCACATTGGAGCCCGACTATATCTGGATTCACACCGGATTGTTCATTGGGAGTAAATCAAAGTACTTCCTAACAAACGCAACTTCGTACCCAGGGAAAATTAAACCCGAGACCTCTTGATTAAGGATGAAGAGTACTTACCACTCCACCACAACCCTTTGTTGGTAATAATTTTCAAATACGTTAGTATGATTATTTATTTTTCTAATAAATTTACTAATTGATTATTAGTTTGTTGATAATATATCATTTAAGTTCAATGTTAGGTTAGTAATTGATTGACAATATGTTTAAAATATTATTAACTAAATGATTATTCAATAATAAAATATTTATTAATTTATTGCATTTAAAAATCTATGAGCACAAATATAAATCCAAAAATATTAATATCAATTTTAGAAATCATATTTGAATGAAACAATGCAAAATCTATGATAACAAGTTAAGTTAATCTCAATATGACACATATCATTATATGCAAAATTTAATTTGAGCACGTTTATAAAAAATATTGACCAAATCTAATTGTTGGTCAAAACTTAAAAGTTAAAACGCCTAACAACACAAACTGAAAATGGAAGCCTCAAAACCTGAACCAACCATTCTATTAGATATAGAAATGACCTTCCGAAAGCTTATCGCGCAGGCAAAATTCTCATCAGAGCACGTTCACAAAAACTGTTAAGCAAAGTTAAATTTTGGCCAAAAGTTAAAATTTAAAATGCCTACGGTATAAACTTAATATGAAAACCTCAAAATCCAAATCAACCATCCTATAAGACGAAAAAATGACCTTCCAGAGCTAACCGCTCTGACGAAATTCAAATTTGAGCATGTTTCTCAATAAAATTGACTTGATTAAAAATTTGGCCAAAAGTTAAAAGTTAAAACGCTTATGATACAAACTGAAAATAAAAGTCTCAAAACCCGAACCAACCATCATATGAGCCAAAACTGAACTTATATGGCTAACCGCGGTGACAAAATTTAAATTCGAGCATGATTATAAAAAATATTGACTAAAGTAAAATTTTGGCCAAAACTTAAAAGTGAAAATGTCTAACGGCACAAACTAAAAACGGAAGCTTTAAAACCCGAACTCTCTATCTAGTAACATAGAAATGACCTTTCGAATCTAACTGCACTGACAAATTTTTTATCTGAGCACGTTTATCAAATATATTGACTGAAATTAAATTTTGGCAAAATTTTAAGTTAAAACACCTAACGGCATACACTAAAAATGAAAGCCTCAATATCCGAACCAACCATCCTATTAGATAAAAAATGACCTGTAGAGTTAATTACGCTGATGAAATTCTAATCTGAGTAGTTCACAAAAATATTGACCAAAGTCAAATTTTCGTCAAAACATAAGATTTAAAACACCTAACGGCACAAACAAAAAACGGAAGCCTCAAAACTTGAATTAACCTTCCTGTTAGATAAAAATTGACCTTTCGAAACTAATGACACTGACATAGTCCTAATCTGAACATGTTTACAAAAAATATTGACCAAAGTCAAGTTTTGACTAAAATTTAAATGTTAAAACGTCTAACGACACAAATTTAATATGAAAGTCTCAACACTAGACACTGATTTACCAAAAAACTTAAGATTAATTGATAAATTTATCAACTATTAAAATATAAGTTAGTAATTAATAATTTACCAATAAATTTTATCATATTTGATAATAGTTACTATTCAACTAAACATTCATATGTAATATTACCAACTAATAATTAATATGTTGGTAAATTTTATCAATGAATTAATGATCAGATGGTATATTACCAACTATTTTAATAATGTTAGTAATTTACTAACTACAATCTTTATTCTTCGGCAAAACTTTTAACTAATTGGATATTGGTTGGCATGTTTACCAACAAATTACATTTCGTTACTAATTTACCAACATATTTATATTTGGTTCGCAAATTTAGCAACACAATCCAGTCGTTGGTAAATATTTGATTAGTAATTCATTGGTAATATGTTAATAAATTATATACAAAATTTTTTGGTCATATTTACCAATCAATATATATTTCGTTTGTAATATTATCAACAAAATGTGTGCGTTAGTAATATTTCAGTTGGTAATCCATTGATAGAATGTTGTTAAATTTTGCGCCATTTTTTACCGCAGTATTTTCCAACAAAAATACTTAGTTAGTAAGATTTTGATTAGTAATCTTTTAGAATTTCATTGTTAAGTTTTAAAGTATAAGTCAGTTAAAAATATGTTGGTAATTTGTTAGTAGAATACTAACCAACTTAAGTTGTTAGTAAAATCTGTTGACAATTTGGGATTTTTTTGTAGCACGACTTGTAATTTTGGACCGTGACAAAATAGTTTAGCTAAATGTATTATATTGAAAATGCTAATCATTTTATTCTTTATTATTCTACTTTTTCTTTGTTATGAAGCATATATCTCATTTTAACAACAATAACAAAAATTATGATGATTAGGAGCTTCATTTTTATTATAATTATAAAATAGTAATTGAAAAAAAATATTATTTTTATGATGCCATTTTTATGTATCTAACAATCTGTTTTCATCACCGTTTTTTTTGCTTTGAAATGTATTTATAATTTTTATGTAGTCATCAATTATTATATTTTCTCTATTCATTTTTTGTATTTTCACCCCTTGTGTTTATTAATTTATTTTACAAATAAAATCAATGCATGATTAGTAATACATCTAATGTCTAATAAAATTATACATTTGAATTATTTATAACTTATGTCTCTTCATCTTACTTGTAACTTTTAATATTAAATAGTTGTCACGACCCAAAATTACAAGTCGTGATGGCACCTATGTTCCCAACCGATAGGTAAACCAACCCAATAAGTTTACTAATTCAACTTAAATGTGAAAAGGTAAGCAACAAACTAATATCTAACATACTAAGTCTTCAAAATAAATGCGGAAAAATAGAAATATCACCCCAAGATTTAGTGTCATAAGTACAAGAGCTTCTACAATATGATACAAGTCCAAACTAATATGAAAATCTAAACATAAAAAATATCCTATCAGATATCAAAATAACCTAATAAACAGAGATAAATGAAGTTATGAGCCGCAGAATATTCAAGCAGCTCACCACAACTTCAAGAAATATGCTCGTACTCAATATACAATCTGCACCACAAAAGAGTGCAGCAAGTTTAGTAGGAGTACGAAATCATATGTACCCAATATATCTCATCGACCGACAACAAAGAAGTATTGACAGGAGTATATAAAAAAATAAGTTTTTAATTTTACAAGTCCACATTATACTTATCAACTAAGTTATCATCAATAGGGATAACCAAATTTCACGTTATGTACAATCACCAAAAAAGCACGAAATCAACAAGAATAAATGATGCAATGAGATGCAATGCAATGTGACACTATGAGTTGATATGCCTCAGATGCCAAGTGCTCTCTGAACCGTATATCCATGATACTACTCGAAAATCCATCGAGAGTTCATGACTCATAGGGAACTCGCAAGGTTCATATACCGACATAGACGATCTCCACGTGTCTGTGTGGACAATCTCAAAGCACTATCATAAAATCAACTAATTTCCACACAGGTAATCTCCATGTTCCCACATTATAATCTTAACATCTCACCATCTAGCACGGACGATCTTCATGTGCTCAATTTATATTCAATCTCATGTCAATGCATGTGCACAATATATTTGAAATAAGGGGATGATGGTGCATCTCAATCAATCAAATATAATCATAATACATAACCACCTCAACTGTCACAATTATATAAGTTCAATAATGAAACACAATCACACAACAAATTCAATCAATAATACATCAGTTAATGCTCATATGCTTTGACATTCTCGAATTACAATCCGCATTCTACAGTAATAAACTTTCCCTTTATATAATTGGTACTCGTACCAATGCCTGTTACACCATTAGTACGAGACTCCCATCTTTCGCCCTTACGCGTTGTCTGTTTCAATTTTAAATCTTTAATTAGGAAAACATCCTTCAACAAAGTCTAAAAGTCTTAACATACCTCGAAAGCCGAATACGTGTCACGAATTCATTTTTCCTTTCTCTTTTGTTAAGCTTCATAATGTTCCAATCTATTAAATATATAATATTCGTAAGCAAAAGAATATGTAGGTGCTCGTATTACTATATAACTACTAAAAAACTATAAATTACCCGCAAATTTTACTTGAGAATTATTTCTGCAAAAACTTCCTACGAACTTTCATGCGAAGATATGAAATTCCTAAATTATAGACTTCTTTATCAGCGAAAATAGTTTTCCAGGAAAATTGGTGGGTAAATTTGACGTCGTTTTTGCAAAATTATTACCTAGGGAATTATCTACGACAAATAATTTATAAGTATTATTTTCGTAGGTAAATTCGCAAGTAATATAAAAAGGATATTTTTTTAATCTTTTAGCAAGAAAAATTCCTAGATAAATTTATTTGCAAATAATTACTTGAAAATTCATCTTGAAATACTTTTTATGTGGTAATGCATGGGTATTCATGTTCTATGAATTTTGTTGGAGATTTACTTAGAAATTTTCTTACTTTGAAGAATTACTTTGGGATTCTATTGTTGTGAATTTGATTTGAGATTTTTGAGGGATTTACTTGGAAATATGCAAACTTGAATATTTTTAATATAATTTAATTGGAATAATTTTTTATTGAAATCTAATGATTTTTGAAAATTAGGAGTCCTCGGGGAATATTTTCTTAAAAATATATTTACAAAAATTAAAAAATATAATAATATGAAAAGGACAAATGATGACTAGAATGAAATTTATTGTTAAATAATTATTCTATTTTTAGGTTTGATAATTGATTATGCAATAATATCAATATAATAAGGTGTTGGAACATTATTATAAAATTTAGGATGAATATTTTTTGACTCATATATAATTAATATTTGATCTCACTAAAAATCAATGTTATTATTTTTTTAATTTTTTATTTGAAAGAAACAAAGAACTAAAATTAGGTGGCTAGTTATTTATCCAATAGAAAAATAATTATTATAAATATTTATCAATACAGTGTTGAAACATTACCATAAATTAGGATAGATATTTTTATATAATTAATATTTTATCTCACTAAAAATCAATGATACCATTTTTTATTTTGTTTTTTTTTATTTGAAAGATACAAATAATTAAAATTATATGGGTAGTTATCCAATAGAAAAGTAACTACCATAAGTATTTGTCAAATTAATACGGTGTTGGAACATTACCATAAATTTTGGGATACTTATATATAATTAATATTTCATCTCACTAAAAATCAATGATACCATTTTTATTTTATTTTTTCATTTGAAAGATAGAAAAAATTAAAATTATATAAATAGTTATTTATCCAATCGAAAAATAACTATCAAAAAAGTTTAATTACCCCTTGTTGATAGAATTATATGAAGAGAAAAATAAAAAATATTTACTTCTATATCCAATTGGTATATTATATTTTTACTAGTATTAAAAATAAAAATTAAAATTCTATAGTAAGTTATTAAATGATATTATATCCAAGTATAAAATTGAGTATATTAAAATGTAATTATTAAAAGATAAATTAAAATTATAAATACCAAATTTCCTAATAAGATATACTATCAATTATTGATTTATAACTTCCTTGCACATTAAATGTAACTTCCTTGCACATTAAATTTATAAATATATTTATATTTTCAATTATTTATTTATAAGAACTTTGTATACATAAGGTAAATTTTGTCTACATGTAATATGCTTCGTTATAGATATTATTTTATAGAGAGTGTAAACATAAAATTTTTATGATATGTTTGGTGGCAGTGATTTATTTTAATATATAAATAGTCGTCATGCTTTATTTTTGAAAAACTAAATCACATGAACTTTACTCAACATTTTAAGATATATTTTTATCTCATATTAATATGAGATGACTTTATACTACTTTTGTGTAATGAATATCTTATTTGTGTTTTTAATACTCAATTAATTAAGTTTAGCTTTAAAATTAATCAAATTGAAGAAAAATAACAATTTTTAGTGTAATGCTAGTGTTACTTTTTACCACATCAGGTAAAGACACATGATCTTTTAACATTTGTAGAAAAGAGTAATTGCATATAGGTTGGGCATTGGGTAGTGGATTAGGATTAAGTTAGTGCAATTAAATAGGAGTCCGAAGCCTAAAGGGTACAAAATATTAACAAAAATTCCAAAACGGTATATAAAATTTTATATTAACCAAAACGGCAAAATCGCTGCATCAACAGCGATTTAGTCCACCGGAAAAAGCAAAATCGCTGCCTATGCAACGATTTTGCAAAATGTCTTTTTTTTAAAAAAATCGCTGCCTAGGCAGCGATTTATATAAAAAAAAATTTTAATTTTTTTTTTTTTTACAAAATCGCTGCCAAGGCAGCGATTTAAAAAAAAAAAATTCGTAAATCGCTGCCTAGGCAGCGATTTACCCAAAAAAATTTTTTTTTTTTTTTAAATTTTTATTTAAATTTTGTTTAAATTATTATTATTTTTAAATTTTATTTTTTATTGTTTGCTTCTTTTTTTTTAAACAAAAAATTTAAATAAAAAAATAATTATTTTTTAAAATCAAATCTTTGCCAAGGCAGCGATTTTTAATTAAATTTTTTATTTATTTTTAAAATTAAATCGAAAAAAAAAATTAATTTTAAATCGTTACCTTGGCAGCGATTTGATTTTTTTTAAAAAAATTTAATTAATTAAAGGCAGCTATTTTATTTAAAAAAGAAAAAAAATTGTTTTAAACTTTTTTTAAAAAAAAAAGAAGCAAAAAAAAAAACAAATTTAAACAAGTCGCTGCCTCAGCAGCGACATTTAAAAAAAATTATAAAAAAAGTTTTTTTAAATGTCGCTGCTGAGGCAGCGACTTGTTTAATGTTTTTTTTTTTTTTCTTCTTTTTTTTTAAAAAAAGTTTAAAACAACAATTTTTTTTTTAAAAATAAAATAGCTGCCTTTAATTAATTTATTTATTTTTAAAAAAATCAAATTGCTGCCAAGGCAACGATTTAAAATCAATTTTTTTTTCCGATTTGATTTTAAAAAATAAATAAAAAATTTAATTAAAAATCGCTGCCTTGGCAAAGATTTGATTTTAAAAAATAATTATTTTTTTATTTAAATTTTTTGTTTAAAAAAAAAGAAGCAAAAAATAAAAAATAAAATTTAAAAATAATAATAATTTAAAAAAAATTTTTTTTGGGTAAATCGCTGCCAAAGGCAGCGATTTTAAAAAAAATAAATTATTTTTTAATTTGTTTTTTTTTTAAATCGCTGCCTAGGCAGCGATTTACGAAAAAAAAAATTTTTTTTTTTAAATCACTGCCTTGGCAGCGATTTACCAAAAAAAAAAAAATTTAAATTTTTTTTATATAAATCGCTGCCTAGGCAGCGATTTTAAAAAAAAAAGACATTTTGCAAAATCGCTGCACAGGCAGCGATTTTGCCGTTTTGGTTAATATAAAATTTTATATACCGTTTTGGAATTTTTGTTAATATTTTGTACCCTTTAGGCTCCGGTCTCAATTAAATAGAGTGGACTAGGATTAAGTTAGAGCAATTAAGTAGGTGCCTATGTCCGTGGGGTGTCCTATGAGTATGGAGTTCAAGAAAAAATAATTAATTAGGAGATACTAATTATTAATTAATATTGTCTAGAAAAATTATTTTTTGTTAATTTTTACAAAAAAAATTTGGTATAATTTTTTGTAAGAAAATTCTCAAGTAATTTACCTGCGAAATATAAATCCATTGGTAAATTACTTGGAGATTTTAAAATTCGCAGAAAATAATTACTTAGAAAGATTTTACCATCGGATTTTTGTGGTAGAAAAATTCGTAGGAAACTTAATTTCTTGCGAATTTTCATATGTAATTCCTAATAAAATCCCCATATAATCCACATCTTTCTTGTAGATATATCTAATAACAACCCGAGTGTTTAACATTATTCCCTATACCGTATTGAAAGCTTACAAGCTTAAATTTGAATTTTTATTATAATATTACGTGAATTCAAGGAAATCTTTTAAAATTTGAATTCGATAACATATTTTTAGTTTCCTCCTGACTTACATACATATGAATCTTTCGCTAATCATGATAATATGTGTTTGTTTAATTATTTTTATAAACCTTTTTTCTTGCTAAATTTTGTATACACTCATGACTAGTACAACTAATATAATAGATAACATATCTGTACATATCTTATTCTTCTAAAAATGGTTCACCGTCCATAACACCTTTCTACTACATTACTTCAATTTTTTTTCTTATGAATCTATATATATATATAAAGTTGAATATAAATAATTTTATGTGGCACTTCTCAATGACCAACATTTTCATTTTCTTTTCTCCATTTTTTTGAAGTTTTAAATTTATTTTCTATTTTTTATTTGTATTTTTTTAAAAAAAACTGAAAGCATTTAAATGAATTACTAATTAATCATGTTTTTTAAAAACTTCCCTCACATTAATATATGTTTAAGTAAATAGAACATGAAAAGACCAAAAACTTTTCATTTTTCATAACTGCTTATTTTATTTAGACTATAAAATAAACAAATTTGAGTATTTCTGACAAACAATAATGAACTCCTCATTTTTTTCTCATTTCTTCTTTTCTTATGATAATAAAGAAGAATATACAGATATCACAAACAACAATAAACTCCTCTTTTCTTTGACAAAATAGAAGAAAAAAAGTATATCATGATGATTCCAAAGATATTGGTAGAAGAAATGTTGTATTGACAGAAAAAAATTGATTTGATATATCAAATTTCTAGGCTTTCGAATTTTTTCAAAAAAAGAGAAAAGAAGAAGTACATCATGATCCTTTCAAAGATATTGATGGGAGAAGTGTTATAATGAGAGAAAAAAAATTGATTGGAAGAATGATTTCTTCATTTTATCTTTTCTTACGATAATAAAGAAGAATATACGGATATCACAAACAACAATGAACTCCTCTTCTTTTCTTTGACAAAAGAGAAGAAAAAGGTATACATGATGATTCTGAAGATATTGGTAGGAGAAATGTTGTATTGACAGAAAAAAATTAATTAAATGTATCAAATTTCTAGGCTTTCGAATTTCATCAACAAAAGGAAAAGAAGAAGTACATCATGATCCTTTAAAAGATATTGATAGGAGAAATGTTATATTGAGAAAAAAATTGATTGGAAGAATGATTAGTGTAACAAGGGGTAAACTAATTATTTGGAGAAAGAATCCATCTATTTATGTATTTCATATCAAATTAGTAGAAGAATAAGTAGATAATATGTTTCGTGATTTGAAAGGAAAGAAATTAATGTTGATATTATCTCTTTTAATTTAATTATTCTATTGACTCATTTCTTCTTTTATTTTGTCTCGATTTTTTCCTGTGTCTTTAATCAAAGTTTATTATATATATATACATATACATATATACATATACATATACATATATATATATATATTTACTATGATTGGTATCCTAATTATTTTTTATAGTGTTTTTTTTTTCATTTTTAGTAATTCAAAAAAAAAAAAAGATAATCATATTTGAATATTAATAATTTGGATGATGAGGAGAAGCAATCGGAACATCCGCAAAAATAAATTTCACCTTCGAAAGATGCTGAGTTCGATTGGTTTAAAGCTTGAAAGGGAAATATGTTTTTGTGAAGTTTGATCAGTATTTTGGGAAATCAGTATTCTAATATATGCTCAGATTTAATATGACAGAGAAATTAGGTGTGCTCTCTTTAATTAATTAATAGAGAGAGAAACATGTGCTGCCTTTAATTGATTAATAGAGAGAGAAACATGAAAAAAGGCGTGCAAAATTAATATGGTAGAAAGAGAAGAGTGTAAATAGGGGAGAGGTTGAGTATATTGGGGAAAGATAAAAGAGTATTGGTTGATATGGGGGTGGGTAGTTATTGGGTAATTAAATATTAATTAATTATTTAAAATAAAATCCCTAATTTCTAGATTTTATTTTTTAAAAAGTAACTATATAATATGAAGTTTAATTAATATTTAATAAATAATAATTTAGAAATTATATTATAAACATTAAAAGGTAATTGATTAATATTTAATAATTTATTATTTATATTAAAAAATTTAAAAGGTAATTGATTAATATTCAATAATTTATTATTTATATTAAAAAGTTTAATAGGTAATTGATTAATAAATAATAATTTGTTGATAAAAGGTAAGTGAATAAATGAAACTAATTATTTAAACATAATAATTATTAGTTAAATAATAAAATATTTTTTTTAATTAATATATTATTAGTTAATATGCTATAACTTGATAATAATATGCTATAACTAGTTTACATTTAATAATATATTTTTAATTAATATATTATTAATTGATGTGCTATAAGATGATAATATTATGCTATAAGTAGTTTATTTTTAAAAAGTATGATTACAACTTGATATTTATCCTCTTAAATGTGTGTGAGATGTTAATTTTACTTGAAAGAAATCTTAAAGTAATAGACAAATTTTAGAATGAAGAATAATTGTAATGCTAATCATTTGTCTACCTTTAATTTAACTCAATAAAAAAGTAGTCCCTTCAAATTCTCAGGCGTGCATATTAAATTACTGCGCATTAATTATAACTGAAAATTAGTTGTCAGAATTAATTACTCATTAGCACTTCATTTATGTTGTCAGAATTAATTACTCATTAGAATTAATTACTCATTAGCACTTTATCCACTTATTTTTTAATTAATTTTTAATAATAAATATTTTTAATAAATTATAATTAACAATATAATTACTAATTAAATGTTATAGAGTGAGATATTAAATGCTACAAAATAAAATTGAAACTCTAATGCCATAACTTGATAATAATACTACATATTATGCTATATTCAAAATTTACACTTCTTTCAACATATAAGTCATTTTTCCCCCCAAGAATTGAAGATTATTTTCATAATTACATATTTCACTTCTGATGGATAACTCTGTGTCAATTTTAATTAAATTTTAAATTTTGTATATAGCATTTTATACAGTAATATTATCAAGTTATGTCACTAGAGTTTCAATTTCATTGTGTAGCATTTAATATCTCACTCTATAGCATTTTATTAATAATTATATTGTTAATTATAATTTATTAAAAGGAGTTGTTATTAACAATTAATTAAAAATTAAGGGGATAAAGTAATAATGGATAATTAATGTTAATAATTAACACATTGATAACACAAATTATGAAACTTTTGTTTCTTTATTAATTGATACATTTAATGCAGGTAACACGTTTTTTAATATGAATAGTTGCACTTTTTAGGGAGTTTAATTAAAGTTAAATATATGATTAGCACGTTTTTAGGGATATTAAATATTTTCAAATTATCATCATTGCCTTAAATATCTCTAGTTAGTTAAAATAATATTATTTTTTGAATTAATTCCTTAAAAAACTCAACCAGATAATAAAAATATTTTCGGATTTTCAGAATACTTTCAGATTGTCATTTTCAAACATATTTGGATCAACGTTACAAGTACTCTTCTTTCCAAAATTTCACGATTATTTTCAGATTGCTTTCAACGTATAAGTCATTTTTTCTAAAAATTCAAGAATATTTTCATAGCTGCATATTTCACTTTTTTTTTAGTAACCTGATAAATTTTGGCATACAATATATGTTTCTATTTAAATTATAATATATGTTTTCATATTAATTTTGTATTGAAAATGTATTGTGTTTGTTTAATTGTAAGTATTGTATAGGATAGTGAATGATATATTAACTGTGTATGAAGTATGTATGAATTATATGAACTGATTATAAATTTGTGTAACGTTGAAGTCTGATTTTTTTTTAATAGTGTATGAAGATTATACGAAACGTGTATCATTTTGTGTATGAAAGTCCATTTTTTTTTCAAAATTACAGTATATGTTTCTAATGAAATTAGAATATATGTTTTGCATTAATTTTGTATAGCGGGTAGACCAAAACTTGAAAGATGGAAGGGGTTTGCTGACGTGAAATTCAAACGTACAAAAATGACTTGCAGTAGATGCCGTCAAGTTGGACACAATAGAAAGACATGTTCAAATTATCCTGTGCAAAAACAATGATTTCGTAATGTTACATTTGTTATTGTGTTGTTTTGAATGTTAGAAACACGTTTTGTTTTATTGAGTGCAGTTGTTATCATTGACATTTATAAAGTTTGATTTCGTAAAAAATTGTCATATATATATCATTTGTTTCTGATACATATGTCAAAGTTCAATATGACATTCATAATTCATACAATGTTTATACATTATAAATATACATTGAACTATACTGCCATTCATAAAATGTTCATACAGTATTCATACAATGTTCATATATGTACCATTTGTTTCTGTTACATATATCCAATTTCAATATGGGATTCATAATTCATTCAGTGTTTATACATTATATATATATATACATTGAACTTTACTGCCATTCATAAAATGTTCATATAGTATTCATACAATGTTCATATATATACCATTTGTTTCTGTTACATATATCAAAGTTCAATATGACATTCATAATTTATACATTATTTATACATTTTTCATACAATGTTCATATATTTTTGCATATTGCAATCGAAATTTATACAAAAATCATACACATTTAATAAAGTGCAAATATTCATTTAAGCATACTACCATTAAATACAATAGTTAATATATTATGACATATATAGTTAAATATATTTCATACAACATGCAGAGATGAGTGTTACAAGATCTCTACAAGATCTTTAAGCATAAAAATGATTGTCCCTCTTATAACTTCACTCTTTTTCATTTTTTTTTGCCATAAATAAAAATAACAATCTTAAAATTCAGCACAAATAAAAAGAATCTAAAGTGTCCCACGGATTCATAGTAAAAAATGTAAAAAAAAAAAAGTTCATCAAATCATTTGACTTATTTCAAAAAGTAACAAAAAAGAAGTTTTGGAAGTTTCCCGTTGGTTCACTTTCATTTTAGCAAAAATGAATTTCACCTTCTAGAAAAAGAATCTCATTAGTCCATGGTTTATTACTACAATATTATTCATCATTTATTCACCTTCTTCTTTCTATCTCTAGAATGCCTCAAGTTGATTTGGAAACTCTAGTTACGGCCTGTGCCGGTGGCGAAAGTGACCGGAAAGTTGCATGTGATACTTTGGCTGACAGTGACGGAGACGGCGAAAAACGTGTGAAAGACGATTTGGATGATGAGGAGAAGCAATCGGAACATCCGCAAAAATAAATTTCACCTTCGAAAGATGCTGAGTTCGATTGGTTTAAAGCTTGAAAGGGAAATATGTTTTTGTGAAGTTTGATCAGTATTTTGGGAAATCAGTATTCTAATATATGCTCAGATTTAATATGACAGAGAAATTAGGTGTGCTCTCTTTAATTAATTAATAGAGAGAGAAACATGTGCTGCCTTTAATTGATTAATAGAGAGAGAAACATGAAAAAAGGCGTGCAAAATTAATATGGTAGAAAGAGAAGAGTGTAAATAGGGGAGAGGTTGAGTATATTGGGGAAAGATAAAAGAGTATTGGTTGATATGGGGGTGGGTAGTTATTGGGTAATTAAATATTAATCAATTATTTAAAATAAAATCCCTAGTTTCTAGATTTTATATTTTAAAAAGTAACTATATAATATAAAGTTTAATTAATATTTAATAAATAATAATTTAGAAATTATATTATAAACATTAAAAGGTAATTGATTAATATTTAATAATTTATTATTTATATTAAAAAATTTAAAAGGTAATTGATTAATATTTAATAATTTATTATTTATATTAAAAAGTTTAATAGGTAATTGATTAATAAATAATAATTTGTTGATAAAAGGTAAGTGAATAAATGAAACTAATTATTTAAACATAATAATTATTAGTTAAATAATAAAATAATTTTTTTTAATTAATATATTATTAGTTAATATGCTATAACTTGATAATAATATGCTATAACTAGTTTACATTTAATAATATATTTTTAATTAATATATTATTAATTGATGTGCTATAAGATGATAATATTATGCTATAAGTAGTTTATTTTTAAAAAGTATGATTACAACTTGATATTTATCCTCTTAAATGTGTGTGAGATGTTAATTTTACTTAATTATTTATTCCAAGAAGTAAGTTATTATTATAACTTAACAAGAATAGCAAAGCAAAATTTACATAATTATTTATTTATATCAATTATTTTGAAATTTATAATAATATTATATATGTATATTAATGTGATGACATCATCCTTAGTCTAGCATTTTATATTTATTTATATCAATTATTTTGACATTTTATATACATTTTTATTAAAATAATTGCACAAAAAAAGTTTCATTATTTTTTAATGACATTTTTCCTAATTTTAAAAGATTGAATAACTAAAAAAAAAAGATTGATTCATATATACATAGTTTGGTAGTGAAAGATATATATTAGTTTTCATCTCCCATTTTTTAACATATTGTTATTTACTCTACATTAATAAAATTAATTAAGAATTGTAAAAATTGAAGGGGGGGGGGGGGGTGAATACATGCATATACATTAAAATCTATAATAGAGGAAGACAATTATATTGGGAAGTTAAAAGTTGATTGAGTTGAATAAATATTTTTTTCTATTTTTAAAAAATAAAATAAGTAAATAAATTTTTCTCCCATATTTTAAGACATGCAAAATTAAATAATGATACTTATAAATATGAAAGATTAGATAATTATGAGTATTTATTTAATATAATTAAAAGATTGTCATTTATAAATGTAGTGGTGTGAGTTATAAAAATGTTTTATTTTAAAAAAATTAATTATGAAAAAAATTATAAAAAAAAAAAGAGAAAAAAGAGATAAATATAACTTCTTATTTTATTTATTTTGTATATATAATAACAATTACATTTATATTAGTTTAAGAGTTTTTAAAATAATTGATTATGAAAAATTAGAAAAAATCGAAACAAAAAAAGGAGAAAAAAGAGATAAATTTAACTTGGCATGTATTCAATTTATGCATATATAAATAACAGTTATGTTTGTTATAGTTTAATTACAATTATATTTATAAATGTTTTTAAAATTAATAAAGAAGTTAAAAGAAATAATCTTGGAAAGATATAATTAGTATAATATTAATGAGGAAAGAGAAACTATAAGTGTATAGCTATTTTGTGAAAATTTGAATTTGGTAAGAAAAAAACCTAAAATGAGGGAATTAAAAGCACAATTATTTTGGTAAGAGAAAAAATAATGGAAAATAAAGAAGGAAAGGAAGGGATCTTAGGAAGATATAAATAGTGTAGTAATAATGAAGAAAGAGAAAATTTAAATTTGTATATTTTTTTATTTTTTTTAAAGGACAAATTACGGGGAAAAGGAGACAAAATAAATAAATGACAATTTTGGCCAAAGGGAGGTGTCATATCTGACTTTTAGTGTTATAGCCTTTTTGTCCCAATTATGACCCTTTATTTTATATTTATTTGAAGAAATAAAAAATTATTGATAAATATTATAGTTGCAAAATTGTTTATTCTATGTTTTTAGATCTTCATTTTTTTTATGAATATCCCAAAAATTTATGAGATATTCGAGATATCTTTAAGAAAGACAATATTGATATTTTTAAGATTTCTCTGTAAATATTCAAAAGTTATAGGATATTAGAGATTTTAATCTTTATAAATATCTAATAATTTATGAGATATTTGAGATCATTCAAAAACAATATTTAATTTTTATGATCTCTTCAGGAATATCTAAAAACTTATGGAATATTCAAAATATCAGAATTACTTCAAAAGTATCTTTTTGATATCCTTTGGGATATGAAAAACACAAAATTTTCATATTAAAGACATAAAAAAATTAATCTTTCGTAAAAATAAAATACATTAAAAATAGAAATAATAAATACACAAGAGAACTCAAATATCAATTTTGTATAGAAACTGAATAAATTATGTAATTCAAACACTATATAAAGATGAAGAAGTTAAAAGCGAATATCAATGATTTCATTTGTCAATATGTGCATGAGTTTTGATTTTCAATAAAGAATATGAAAATTCGAACAAAATCAAGACAAAGAAAAGAGGTCTTCTTTATTTTTCTTGAGATTCTTGGCTCTTCTTGAGCCCTTCCTTTACTTTAGATAAAGAGATAAAGGAAATTGATGATAAAAGTTGTACATATCTATATAATATAGAAAGAAGAAAAGAGAGAAAGAAAGATTCTTTCCTTTATCTTAATGTGCTATCTCATGTATTAATTATCTTTTTCAATTGGGAGAGATGACTGAGTGGACTAAAGCGGCGGATTGCTAATTCGTTGTACGAGTTAATCGTACCGAGGGTTCGAATCCCTCTCTTTCCGTTGATGACTTGATTTTTTTTTCAAATTTCGAAATTCTTTGTTCTTATTCTTAGTTAAATGTGTGGAATAGACCAAATCCTAAGAAAATTTGAAAATCAAGCAAGGAAAAACCTTTTTTATTTTATTCTTCACGTCCAGGATTACGTCCGGGATCATTAGATAGGAATCCAAAGATGAAGAGAGAAACAAAAAATATCACTACTGTGTAAACGAAGAGTTTGAGAGTAAGCATTACACAATCTCCAAGATGATTGTTTCGGATTGAGTTTCAACTATTGGTAAGGCAGTCATAGTTCCTTCACCTAAACTCGAACTTAATTTAGCGGCTCTTTCGAAAAGGCGTGAATGCAAATAAAAAACATCTCCTAGATAAGCTTCACGACCGGGCGGTCTTCGTAATAGAAGAGACATTTGGCGATAAGCTTACGCTATTTGGACAATAAATGATAATAATTTTGACCATTAGTTCTATTAACTCCTTTTACTTTCTTCCCTTTATCTCATTATTAATGTCATTTATATTATTGCCTTAAATTACTTTATTTTCTTTTCTATTTTTTGTTATTAATTTATACGAATTTGTGTTTGTATGTGTAGTAATATCTAAAATAAAAATTGGAATAACATCCTTCTTAGTCTAGCATTGATATTTATTTTTTTATTTGTTTTCTTTTAATTACATTTTTCTAATTTTTAAATACTGAAAATTTTCCATTAAATTTTATAAAATAGCAAAAATAACTATATATAATTCGTATAATCATTAGTGCTATTAAGTTCTTTTACTTCCTTCCCTTAATCTCATTATTAATATTATTTATATTATTTCTTAAATCATTTATTTTCCTTTCTTTCTTTTATTTTATTCCCTTTCCTTATGTTTTTTTTTTCTTAGAAATATATTATTATAACTTAATAAGAATTGCAAAAAGTAATTTTACAAAATTTGCTTTATTTTTTTAATTATTTTTCAATAATATTATACACTATCATTATTATATAATATATAGTAATAATAATAATAAAGCTAAAATAAAATTATGCATGCATCAATATTTAATTTACTTTAGTTACATTTTTCCTAATTTTTAAAGTCTATAAGCTACTTAAAACAATTCAATACAAACACCCCCTTATATTTAAAAGCCCAAAACCTGTGTGAAAAAAAAACATTTGAAAATTTATTGAAATTCTATAATTTTTAATGGTTATTACGGTGTCAATTATTTGCTAATATTTCCTTTTTCCTTTTGAGTTTTTCATTAGGTCATTACTCATTTTGATTATTTTTTAATATCGATTTTGAATAACATGTAATGGTATTTTTTATGGGTACATAGTGTTAAAATAAGATTTAATGAGCAATTGACGTGATAGCAAAAAAGGGGAAGAAAGAACGTAACGAATAAAGTAGATTCGAAATATTATTTTTACAATTTTTTTCACTTGAGATGCGATTTTAAATATGCACAGTCCATTTAAAATTCAACATCTTCGTATCTTTTAAGTAGGTGTTCGGACATAGATTTTAAAAAATAAATAATGTTATTTGTTTTTTTTACGAGGGAAACCTAATTCAAAAAAATAATTATCTTTTCTTTTGATTATTTTTATGGCGTTTCACCTTATTTTAATGATTTATTTTATTTTATGGTATCATTTGTTGATATGTAAAAGAAAAATTATGGGTTTAAGTAAAATATTATTGTTTCAATTTAATTTTGAAATACTAATACCGCGCGAACTGCGATTCAATTGACTAGTTAAGTAAATAGTGGAGTAACTTACATATTAAATTAAATATTTCACCGCCTTCTAATTGTGATCCAAAAGTCGCTCAAAAATTATAGGACATGTAGAAAATACATGTAGAAATCTCACGTAGAGAAATCAAGGATTGTATTGATGTATTGATAGTATTGATAGGTTGATCAATATTGGTAGTATTGATATGTTGATCAATATTGTTGTATTGATATGTTGATCAATATTGTTGTATTGATCATATTGATCAATAATGATTTTATTGATGAATAATAATGTTAAGTACATATTCCTTATATAGGAGAGAATTGTAGATTTCTAAGTTAACTATACTTAGAGTCCTACTACAATACTTATTACTAATATAATAAAAATAATAATAATAATAATAATTAAATTCTAATTGTACTATAATTCTAATAGTAATCTAGTCCTAGTCGTACTATAATCTTAATCATAATATAATTCTTAAACGAAATATAATCATAATTAACATAGGTAGTCTAATCCTAGTGCGGCTCTAATTCTTTAGCAGTGTTGCAACTCGCCAGTCAGCTTCGTTGGACCTGTTCCTTTGACATGTTTCAATTCTCAGCTTTCTTCTTCATCAACACTGCTGTAGACAAGTCAGTCAACTCCGTTGGATCTGTTCCTTTGACATGTTACAGTCGCCAGTTTCCTTCTTCTTCAACAGGGCATGAATCTATTCTCAAGTTCCTAAGTTTCAAGAATTATAGAACATGTATCTATCATCAAGTCCCTAAATTTCAAGCCTATAATTAAGTTTTAGTTCTTTCACATAACTTAACTCTAGTTGTGTTAATATATTATAATATACCTAACATTTATTGCATGTACTAATATGTTAACTTAAATCATGATAATTATAAATAAAATTCTGAAATCAAACCTAATTATGAATCCAGTTCTTAAATATGAGCTACTCCTATTTACTCAAGAAATACTTTTAGGCGGAAACTTATTAGTGCATCTATATATATAATTAATAAAATGATATCCCCCAAATGATTGGATTATTATGCCCTATTGGTAGTCATAATTATCTTTTAATTCAACCCTTGTTCTTGTCGACAGTAAGGCACCAACAATACTTAACCCTTCAAATTGGAAAAAAATAAGACAATTTTCTCTCAAATAAAGAAAGAAACACTTTGTTACCACCTACATATCAACATTATAATACTTATTTGTGCTAATAGCTCAAAACGACTTATCGAATCGTTATAATATTATTCATAACTTTTGTATATTTCATTTTTCATAAATCTTATAAATATTTAACTAATGTTTTAAAATTATAAGAAGCAAATATAATAATAAGGACATAATAAAACAATCAATTTTGTTTTGACGAAATTAGAGTTTGAATAGAAAATTAATACTCCTACAAAAGATAGAGAAAATTAAAACATATAAAATATTTTCAACGTAGTACAATATATTGTTATTTCAACATATTATCTCTTATTCCATTTACTTCACCACGGTGAATATTTTTTTCTACTATATACATGTACAAAATATTATATTTTATATGTTTTAAAAAATGAAAAAACCTATGATATCGCAGATGAAGAGAAGTATTAATATTATCTACATATTCAATACTGACCTAAGTATTACATATTTCATATTATTATCTTATAAATATTTCATATAGCCGCGTGAAGCGCAGAATAAATGAGCTAGACTTTATGTATGAATCTAGAGTGTTGGAGAGGTTTAGAGAAGACTCTAGAATACCCGAGAAGAATTCTTGAAAGTCCTTACAAATCTCTAGACTTGAAAAGAATTCTAGAAGAGTGGCCCACTTGTACATATATAGGGACTTGTGTAGATTCTTATTTAAACTTTATCCCCAAAGTGTGTAGTATAAATACATGTGAAACATGAAGAAAGCAAGAGCAAGCAATACAAAAACCTCCTTTAAAAACTCTTTTGTGTATTTCTTCATTTCGTCAATGATCTAAGTTTTCCCCCAAATCATGACTTGCATGATGATGCTTTGCACTAAAATGATGAGCAACATAGTGGCATCTCTTCCAAGTGAGAATATTGTCAATGGAAACATCAAGAAATTAGTAAAGGTGACACCACCAGGGCCAAGAAAGAAATTACAACTAGCCGTGATAGAGCCTGGGTTGGGAAGTGGTGTTTCTTCACCTGACTATATATTGGATAATTATTTAAAAACACTTGCACAAAGAGTCAAATATCATCTTGGTAATATTTTACTATTCTTCTTCATTTGATCTTCTGTCTTTCATGTAAATTATTAACTAGAGTTCATAACTTTGACACATAAACACATTGACTGAAAGGGGATTTCCGAATGTAATACATAGAAGGCTTACGGATGTAGTACTAATTTGTAATGTGAAAATTAAAGATTAATTTATGAATTATATAATTGATCCTTTTTCTCTGTAGGTTTTCCAGAGAACATATTCTATGATCACCACGTTGCTTTAGCTCCACTTCTGCAATTTCACTTAAATAATTGTGGTGATCCTTTCACGGAAAACCCTGTGGATTTTCATTCAAAAGATTTTGAAGTGGCCGTTTTGGATTGGTTTGCCAAATTATGGGAAATTGAGAAGGATGAATATTGGGGTTATGTAACTCATGGTGGCACAGAAGGCAATCTTCATGGAACTTGGATAGGGTAAGTTTCTACTATCACAGTGATAAAAATGGTTTTTATTGGCATATGTACATTAGCAAATATTATTAAAGTCTTTATCTTTACTAGTTAATATATTGTCATTGCAGTATCTACCATTGTTAGCATTTCAAAATTCCACAATGGACCTACATTAATGTATAAAAGAGGTTAATAGATACATCTTTGCACAAAAACTACACTATATATGTAACCACATGGATAAATATTGTGCCCAAAGCCTCATCTAACTATCTACTTGAGTCTTGTGTGCTTTGATTAATTTCCCAACATATTATCAAGATGTGTCAATTGCTAAATTAGTGGTCCCAACATGTCTTGTGAGGCATTCATATATAAGTTTGTGCTAACACATTTATAATAAATTGCAAAAAGAAGATCACCAATTTAGTTAAAAATAATAATTCCGTACTTTATAGCTATTTTCGAATATCAAAATTTGTAGTGAATGGTGACAAATCGGTAATATTAAGAGTTGATATGACAGAAAGTAAAATATAATAATAATGTTCTTTTTTATTTTTTTTTTTATAAAAAAATTAACTCAATAATATTTTCTTTGTAGGCGAGAGTTACTTCCTAATGGAATCTTATACACATCAAAAGATTCTCATTATTCAGTCTTCAAAGCTGCACGATTGTACAGAATAGATTTGGAAATGATCAACACATCAACAAATGGAGAGATGGATTATTCTGATTTGAAAGCAAAATTGCTTCATAACAAGGATAAACCAGCAATTATAAATATTAATATTGGTAAATATTCATATTTCATTCTTTAATGATTTCATTCTCTTAGAGCTCTACCCTGGCCTTTTTCTTAATGGTAGGAACTACATTCAAAGGGGCTGTGGATGACATTGATGTTATTCTTCAAACACTTGAAGATTGTGGTTATTCCCATGATAAGTTTTATATCCATTGTGATGCAGCCCTCAATGGACTTATTGTCCCTTTCATTAAAAATGTGAGTTTTCTAACATATATCCAACAAACACTGTCGTTTGGTTGGGAATAAGTTATCTCAGTTATCCAGGGTCTGGGGTTAGCTATCCTGAGATAACTTATCCCACCATGTATATGAGATAACTTATCCCATTATTATGATATAATTAAACAGTGAGTGAGTTATCCAAACATGACAATCAAACAAGATACAAAATTTTTATTCCATCACTATTTATTTTTATCCCTCACACCAAACGACCCCTAAGAATATATACTACAATAAAGTAAAATTTTGATTGTTTGTGATTCAATTAATTGACAACAGGTGATTAGCTTTAAGAAGCCAATTGGGAGTGTCACAATTTCAGGTCACAAGTTCTTAGGATGTCCAATTCCTTGTGGAGTTCAAATAACAAGAAAAAGTCACATCGCTTATCTCTCGAGAAATGTGGAATACATTGCTTCTATGGATGCCACAATTTCTGGAAGTCGAAATGGTTTAACTCCAATTTTGTTGTGGTACAGTTTAAGTTCTAAAGGTCAAATTGGGATACAACAAGATGTTAAGAGATGCCTCAACAACGCTAGATATTTAAGAGACCGTCTTCAGCAAGCAAATATTAGTGTCATGCTTAATGAGTTTAGTACTATAGTTGTGCTTGAGAGGCCTCATGATCATGAATTTACTCGTCATTGGCAACTCTCTTGCATGAAGGATATTGCACATGTAATTGTTATGCCAAGTATCACAAGAGAAACATTGGACGATTTCTTCATTGATTTGGTGCAAAAAAGAAAAATGTGGTACCAAGATGGAAGCGTTAAGCCTCCTTGTGTTGCAGATGATATTGGTGCTCAAAATTGTTCGTGCTCTCTTCATAATGGTCAGTATATATTCCTTTAAGGAAACAAACTCCCTATCATCTAGATGATGAAATCTCAGCTTCAATTTGCTACAATTGGATGGAATTATAGGTTCTTTTCATGTTCTTGTTGAATCTTTTTTGGTCTATGCTACTTAATTTGTGATTTGAAACTAGTTAAGTTGGTTGTATGACGTCCATATGTAGATTGTCTAATTAATCAATAAATAAATTAAGGACTTCATGTTAAGTTGTGTTGATTTTCGGTAATACTCCCTATGTTGGTCTGGTTTAACTTCACATGAAATTTAAGAAAATAAAGAAAGACAAATGGAAATGCATCCTGTCTATGGAGGATTTTGAAAGCAAACACAACTATGGTGATATTGTTGCCTTCAATCAGATGTTTAATAAGGAGCAATACAATCAATTAATTAACAAAAAATGACCTAAAATACCTTAAAGTATTAGAAATGGTATAAAACTATCCTCCATCCACATATTGACTCCAAAATACCCTTATTCACCTATTGGCTCAAAATACCCTTGTCAGCCACCTTTGAGTTCAAAATTGACCACTTATTTAACATTTTTAAATTTAAACTATTTGAATATTTTTTTAAATACATGGCGCTCAACTATTTGTTATAATTTAACTTATTAAAATAATTTATAAACCAATCCCACTACCCACCCATTACTAATTAAACCCACCCAATTAATAAACCCGCCCCATTATTAATGCAATAACTACTGCCAATGAGTGTTTCTTAAAATTTGAGGCGAAAATGTCTACAGAAGTACATTATCATATTCAAGTCCTCAATCAAAACATATTGTAATTCAAGTGTCTAAATAAAAATTACCGATAAACTTATAAGTCTGACTATGTTTATCTTAATTATTCTTTTGTCTCAATAATGTGATGGTACTTAATAGATAACTTTTTTTTAAAATAATATATTTAAGTTTAATATTTTAAAAAAATCATAAATATTTTAAAAATATATTAAAAAATTGCATGAATTAATTTGGGATGTACTACTTCTTTACCTTTAATCATAATTCTCTAATTCAAGCTTGAAAGAGAATCCTATTGAAGTGTCCTCCTAAATAAGCGGTTCAACTTAAATTTAATTGGGGCTTCAATTCAGACTCGAATAATTTTGGATGTCATTTTCAGGATTCTGTAATTTCGTCGTGCTTTACTAGTGTTTTGGGTGATTTTGATATTAGAATTGGTTTATTAATTTTTGGGTAGTGGTTGGTTTATAAATGATACTAATAAATTAAATTATTACTAATAGTTGAGCGCCAAATATTCTTAAAAACTATTTAAATAGTTTAAATTAAAAATCATTGAATAAGTGGTCAATTTTGAACCCAGAGATGGATGACAAGGATATTTTAGAGCCAATAGGTGGATGAAAATGACATTTTGGAGCCAATAGATGAATGAAGAGTAATTTTGTACCATTTCCAATACTTTGAGGGTATTTTAAGTCCTTTTTCGATTAATTAACGTAAATGCAATAATTGGTACAATCTTAAAACATATTTGGTCATGCTTAAGTGCTACCACTTAACAATAGATTCAACTTTCAAGTGCATTCTATTCTAACGTATGTGTAACAATTTAAGCTCTGTCACTTCAAATGGAGGACATATTTGCTTTTTCTGTTTTAAATCCTACTACCTAAACAATAAATTTATATTAAAAAAGTGTTAAATATAACCGTAAACCTCACATGGCTAACAATATTCATCATAATTGTCTTGTTTGTAGCGCTAAAGACAAACTCCACAAAATCTAACATCATTCTCTCTATTTTCTCTATTAAAATTTATTATTTTCTCTTGCTTAAAATATAAATAGGTAATAGGTCAATGGAATAATATTTTAGGAAAGAGATTACAGAATAATTTGTTAGAGAGTAAAAAAAATGATGTTAGATTTTATGGAGTTCTTTCTTTGGAGCTAACAAAAAAGATAACAACAGTGAATTTTGTTAGTCACGTAAGGTCAATATTTACATTTAACTTTTCTTTTATAAAAAGAGAAAATAAAGTACACCCTAAATACTCTTTTTCTAAAGAGACACTTAAACTTTGTGGGTGTCCTAACACCCCCTAAACAATTTCAAAGTAATAACATTGCCTCAGTTTTTGATTAAATCCATTTGTGAGAAAATGTGTGATGTTCATGCCTAATCTCTAATTTCCACGTGTTAAATGTCATAAACTATAAAAATAAATATGAAAAAAGAATTTTCGTTATTATAAATAGAGGGAAAAATACCCCCCCCCCCTCCCCCCTCTCCCTTCCTATTACTTCTCCCCTTTTCATAAGCTTCTTTATCAAATAAAAATAAAAGACAATTAACTTCAATTAAAAATGGTAAACAAAAATCAATCTATTATTTTTATGATATTATCATTGTAATTTTAGGAAAACAATCATCATTTTATTCTATTCCTCTTCTTGAAATTATACATTTACTTCTATTAGCATCAAGAGGCCTTTCGCCTCAGATGGTTGAAGCAACCATGACTAACCACCATTAATCTGTTATTTTCGTCGGAAAATACTTTTTTGTTAGATAAAACGGTGACTAACAATGTCTTTTTTTCTCTTCATTTTTCTTTTCACTTTTGTTATCTTTTCGTCATCTCCGTCAAAAATATCAATTGTCGACGATGATAAATTGTACTATCGCAATGACGAAGAAGATATGATAAGCAAATGACGAGTCCAAAATTTAGGATGCATTAACGGAGTACTCGTCTTGTGACACTGAATCGAACTTCGAGAAATACTACCGTGCTAACTCGGCCATAGATACTCCAACAAGCTTCCATAGTTGTTATTTGTTAATGGTGTTTGAATTGATTTGGGGAAAATGAATCTTTATTTTTAAAAAAGAATTCAAACAAGTGAAATATATAAAGGATCGTAATAAACGCCTTTGTTATACAATAAGGATCATCTCAATCAACTAAAATATATTAAGGACAAAAATAGAGCATTACCCATACATTAAGGACCATTTTGATCATTTTCTCTTCTCTTAGATATCAATATTATAATAACAAAATGTAAACTTGGATTGTTGAAACTGAACACATGTATCTTTCAAGGGGTAGTACTGGGGATACCTATATATATATATTAGAATGCGGTTCAATCGATTTTCTAATTTGTTGAGAAGTGATAATATTGTGACGTCCAAGCTTAAGATAAAAAGTCAAATATAAGAAAAACATAGGAGATGTTGAATATATATATATATATATATATAAAAGCAAGCCTTACAAACTAGTGACATGTTTTACAATCATGCAGGAGTAGGCCAAGAGCGGACAATATACCAATAGAAGACTGGTCTTACAAATGGTATTAGAGTCACTCTTGTGTAATCCTTGTCAATGTGGACCAAATTTCAACTTAGTTGTGGTAAATCCTGATAATACAGGGCAAACCTCAGTACTAAGTCTAAGCAAATCCCATGAGGTAGGAAAATCTTAGCGAAGACGTTGAGTCCATAGAGGGGGTCTTCTCCATCTTTAAATTAGAATGTTGGGTATAACAAGAGTTAATGGAAAATGGAGGGAAGATGAAAAGAGGAATTGAAAAAGATTCTGTTATGCTTTAAGACAAGACATTTCTCCCACATTGGTGGTGGAAAGAAAAATTGAAGTGTTTAAATAAAGAAACACTTCTACTAGTTGTTAAAAGGGAAAAAGGAAACCCCCTCGTGTAAGTTCCATTGGAATAAACAAAATGAAGAAGCAACTACTCAAAATGCTAAGAATCATGAGTTTTGGGAGAAACTGTTTGAAGAAGATTCAAAGTTGAAAAATAAAGGAGTAGAGGAGGAACTGAATCGTTCGAGAGCTATGATAGAGATTGAGGAGATAGTGGAAAACAAGATTGCTATGGAAGGAGACACTTGATTGCAAAGGCAATGATGAGACGGAGGCTTATCTTCAACTTTGGACCTAGTATATTTTTTCATCAAATACAAGAATATGAATTATAGTACACGTTTAAATTATCATCTTCTTATCATATCGAAATCGATAAAAAATGAATTGAAATCTGAAAAGAAAATGCACTTGAGAAACAACTACTTAAGTTGCAACGCCTACTTCTTCTGAGAAGGAGAAAATAACTCTCAAAACTGAACTGAAAATAAAGACTATAGAAAGGAATTTGAGCACTCAAGCAACATAAACTTCCAGCAAGCAGCAGTTGCAAAGCATAAAAAAAAAATTTAAACCAGGTAAACAACTACAATGTCTAGCTACTCTGATAGACACTCAAATCTTCGTGTTGGAGGTTCAGTTGTGTTCCAATCAAAATAAAAATAAAAAAGCTGAAGCTAGAACAATAATAAAGGGGAAACCTTGCAACTTATTCCAATCAAAATCAATACCAACAATAACAATAAAGCCAAAAAAGAGAAATGTTTTCTAGATCGAGATGGAGCATTTTATCTCGATTTGTATAGAATAAACACAACAACAATATAAAATTAAGAAATCGACTTCACAAGAAATATCCATTCCCTTTTGAGATGATGTCACCAAAAGGGGTAAAAACCTTCAGATTTTTCAACCACTTAGCAAATCATGTATTCTTCATGTCAATTATCATAAGGGAATGAAGAAAAACAAGTCATACAATGTCAACCATTCTCCTAAGCTATTTGACAAGTAAGAAGAGATATTGGCATTACTAGGATCAACAACTCATGTGTCATCAAAAGTAAGAAAAGATATAACGAGCAGTGGACCAAGACTTAAAAGAACACAACAATTTAAAGTAATACACCAGCCACAAATGAGGAGATAGTTACAACTCTAAAGGTGATCAGTGATCAGAAAGCACCTGGGGATCAACAATAAGAATATTAAACTTACATGCATGATTTAAGCTTGTTCCCCAACAAAATATTTTCCGTCATGAACATGTGTATGTACGTGCAAATGTATCTCACTTGGTGTTGGATCTCAATAATTTATAATAGACTATGCAAATAAAAAGAATAAAATTACATGCAAATATAAAAGCACGGTATAGTGTAATTCGAGACCATATGTGTGTGAGAGTGAAACACATGTAAAACTTGAAGACGTATTAGCAAAAACTATTCTGTGCTATGGTGTCCCTCAATTACCATAAATTCTAATCATGGAGTAATTTATCTTTCATTTAAAATTTAGGAAAAATGCATAAGTACCCTGCCAACCTAAGCCTGAAATTCCAGAGACACACTAATACTATACTAAGGTCCTATTACCCCCTGAACTTATTTTATAAATAATTTTCTACCCCTTTTCGGCCTATGTGGCACTAGCTTGAAAAAAATTGTCAACACACGCTGAGCCCACAAGATAGTGCCACATAGGTCGAAAAGGGATAGAAAATTATTTATAAAATAAATTAGTATAGTATAAGTGTGTCTCTGAGATTTCAGGTATAGATTGGGGGGGTTTACTTGTGCATTTTTCCTAAATTTATCCAAAGTACAAGAAAATATTGTCATCCTTGTGTAGCTGGTTGCATATAAGGTTAGCTAGGAGACACATTCACATGTATTTGTTAGTTCATAACAAAGTAAGGTTAGTTAGGTGACACATCGACATCAGCACTACATCGACATTAACAAATATTTTTTCCTGTTCACAAAACGCTAGAACATCCTTAATCACTGGACACAAGTAAATGAAGGGTGCATGAAAATATACTTACAAGTCTCTTACGATGCTCTCCAATGGTAATAGAGAATCCAATGTGAGTTCCTTTGGCAACTGCATTCTCATTGCAACAACAATTTCTTGAATTTATTTTTGAATTTTCAATAACTTCAAGATTTTTCCAAAATACTCATCAAGCTTAACCATGTTTCTTCTTGAATATATTTTGACCACTTTCCTTTTTTTTTTTAAGCCTGAAATGAAATCGTTGTACCTTCGCGCTACCTTCGTACACCATTGTATCTTCACTTCACTATCAATGGAAGGATCCCAATAGAATTCCTTCTGAAATAATTTTATAATAACAAAATCAATATCCAAAATCTAAAACTGGTGAAACTTCTTAACAGAAATGGTGAAATATTATACCATGAACTACCCTAGATAAAAATCTTTTGTTTCTTGTGGGACACTTTTCCAGTGAGTTCCCTTAAGTTCAAGCTCATTGTTGAAAACTCACATATTCGGCTACAGAAAGTACTTGAAGGTTCCAACCTGAAAAAGTTTGAAGATATTATATGAACTCTATGACAAAGAAATTTACAGTATGATGGTGGTGGTGGTGCAAGCACAAACTAACCCGAAAACAGAAAGAAAAACAAGCGTCCGCTGTCCAGGGTACTATTGCTTTCACTGTCACCTATTGTGTTATTCTGACTAGATGTAGAGTCACCTATTATGTTTCTCTGATCAGTAGATGCACCCTCACCTATTGCTTGCTCGTATTAGGTATTACAAGGTCTGGTTCAAGATGATGTGATGGCGTACTACCATGATCTGATGTTTGAACAAGAGGCGAACTAGTAGGAAATGATGTCTGAAATTGAATGATATGATCTGGTCCACTAGAAGAACTGGTACCACCTTGTTGAGAACTAGTTATGGGAATGGATTGTGTTGTGGCGTTTGTGCTAACCTCTGTAAAATAATTCATTTTATGGCAGTTTTAATGTGGAGGTTACAAAAGACCTCCTTTATAAATTCAATTTATTGTGTTTGTGTCAACCTCCACAAAATAATTCTTTTTATGGCGGTTTAAGTGTGGGGGTTGTAAAAGACCTCCATTATATATTCAATTTGTAGCATGTGTTTCAACCTCCACAAAATTATTCTTGTTGTGGCGATATTCTTATGGGGGATTTTGCACTACAAATGAACAGAACGATCCTGACGATTTATTTCACATATAACGACGGTTTATAATTAACAATCAAATTTTTTTTGCTATTGATAATGACTTATATAATTTGTATTACAACGATTTAAAATCGACATAAAATATTTATTTTATATAATATTATCATTCATCAAGCAAGTATGATTTAAAAAAATGACTTTGAAATTCTTAACAATGTATTGTAAGTATGAAATTATTCTTTCTAATAGTCAGTTTTCCGAATATAATATAGTTTGATAATAATATTTGTTAGGTTTCAAAAAATGATTATTATTTAGTATTGTTAGTACTAATGAAAAAATAATATACAAATATATTACATATAATTTTTTTTGTTTCTTTTGATATAATTATATTAAATAAGTATATGATATTTTATTTATTTATTTTTTATTCAATTGATTGCATATTATGAAGAATTTGACACATATAGAGCAAAATAAGGAGCGGATCTAATTGCAAATAATAAAGATGATAGAAGAGGGAAAAATGAAGCATAATTAGAGATTATTTTTGCTAGTTTATTTCGTTTTTTTTACTTTGATTAGTAACTTATCTACTTTGCTAGATATTTTTAAGTTTTGGTTTGTATAAATAAATGTAAGTATATGTATTGTCAATGCTAATCATTTGATCCTTTACTATTATACTTTTCTTCTTTATGAAGCACAATTAATATAATTATCCTATTTCGACAACAAAAAGAAATTATGATGATTAGGAGTTTCATTTTTACTATACTTGCAAAAAAGTAACTGAAAAATAAAATGTTAGTTTCATGATGCAATTTTTTTAGCGTACGTAACAATCTATTTTCGTCACCGCTCTTTTTGTTTGAAATTTATTTATAATTTTTATGCAGTCACCAATTATTATTATTATTATTATTGTTGTTATTATTATTATTATTATTATTATTATTATTATTATTATTATTACTATTATTATTATTATTATTATCATCATCATCATCATCATCATTATTTTTTATATTTTTACCCTTATTTTTATTTATTTATTTTATAAATATAATCAATGCATAAGTTTTAATAAACTTAATGTGTAATAAAATTATACATTTGAAATATTTATAATGCATGTCACTTCATCTTACAGGTAACTTCTAATATTAAATATTATTCATAATTTTTATATGTTTTATTTTTTATAATTCTTATAAATATTTAATTAATGTTTAAAAAGTTATAATAAGAAAATGTAATAATAAAGACGTAATAAAAAATTGATTTTTTATACTTAGAGTTTGTATAGAAAATTAGTACTCCTACAAAAGATAGAGGAAATTAAAAAACATATAAAATATTTTCAACGTCATACAATATATTGTTAATTTCAACATATCACCTCTTATTTCATTCAGTCCACCACGATGAATATTTTGTTCTACTATATGATTATGAATAGTTTGCACTTGAAAGAATGTAAAAACATAAAATTTATATATATATATATATATATATATATATATATATATATATATATATATATATATATATATTAAAAAATGTATGATATCCCATGAAAAGAGATATCGTATTATCTTATATATTCTATACTAACCTAAATATAAGTATTACATATAAATAATTCATATAGTCACGCAAAGCACAGATAATTTCATTAGTAAAATTATAATTTAAATAAAAGAATAGTTAAGTGTTGCATTAATAAAATATTAGGAAAAAAATCATATTTTGATAAACATTAAGATATGTGAAGTATAAATAATTTTTTTCAACTTTGATAAAAATAAAATGGAACTATATGACTATTTTTAAATGTGCTCCTATTTAAATAATAGTGAAGATAAAAATTAAAGAGAGGAAAAAGTTTAAACAGAATTTACATAGGATTTTTTGTTTCCCTCCCTAACCTAGTAACTCATTTATTCCCTCCATATTTCCATCATCTGAAGCTTTCCCTCCATCTTCCCACCTTCCCCTCCATCTTCCCACTTTCCCCTGTTCTCCACTTTTCTTGGTGAGAAAACTTCCCTTCAGAGAGCTATAAATATCGCTATAATCCATTTGGAGAGATAGAATCAGATGAGCATAAGGTCAGTTTTATTTTACTTCAATGAAATTTCTTCTAAGTTTACATTTTGTTTTCATCAATATGATTGTAGGGTACACGTTTTTTTGCTTTATGTTGGGATCTGTTTTTACTGCCAAGCTTTATTAATACTGTGACATCGCGTATGTTTTTGATTTTCTGAGTATTCAAGTGATATTAAGCAAATTCCCTTTCTCAATTACATGATATTACTTGCTGCGTATTTTCAGAACTTGTTCTTGCTGCGTATTCTCAGAACTTCTTCATATTTGATTCACCTCTCTGTTCTTCATGAATATGCAGTCATGCCAAAGATTAAACGTTTTAAGAATCCACTAAAGTCAGCTAATGGACATGCTTCATCATCAACTACTCCAGTGGAACAAGACTTCCCGGTTGCTTCAACAAATCCCTCACAAGCTGATGAAGTCCCACAACAAGAACAAACTCCAATTCTCCATCAGCAAGAACAAGCTCCAATTGCCCTGCAGCAAGAACAAGCTCCAATTCTACCTTCTAATTCAAGTGCACATCTCTGCACCCGCGCCCACCTGCACGTTACTGGAGAGTAGAGGCTAAAGGTATATATTTCTTATGTCATTTTTAGTTCAACTTATGAGTATCTTTTGTTTCTTTTTTGGTTAAGTAACTGATTTTCTTGTTAAAGATTCAGAAAACGCTATCAAGCAGATTAATGTCAAGGTTAATGAGGTTAATAATCTAACTGTTGGAGAGCGCATCATTGTGGACTTTGACGCATACAAATCAGCATATGGTGATGCACAGGGACTGCTCGCTGGATATTGTGGATCATTGGCAATTGATTGTAATTTGTTTCCGATTAGTTTTGAGAGGTGGTCAGGGCAATCAGGCATGCCTAAGAAGTACATGGAAGACTGCTTTGAAACAATATTGAAGGTACAAGTGTTCTTACACATATATCTATATATACTTTTCGAAAGATTTTAGAATACATGAGAAAACTAACTTTTATTTTTTATTTAAAGCCTCGATTTCTTTTTCGGGTATGTGAGCCCATTGCATACAGATACTGCAATAGTAGTATTTCAAAAAAGTGGGCTACACATAGGCAGAGATTGTGGAATGAATATTTTGACCCTGCAAGAAGCAAAAATGAGATCATTAGTAATGTGCCATCTGGTATAAATAAAGATCAATGGGCTAGTTTTGTTGCGTACCGTCTGAAACCATCAACAATGGTAAGATTTTGATTATATTAATAAGTTTTGTTTCATCATAATTATATAAAGATGAATATTTTGAGTTGTCGCTGTTTGTGTTGATAGGAGCTTTGTAGAAGAAATAAGGAAATCCAGAGGAAGCAAAAAATGCCACACACTGGTGGTTCAAAAGCTAACTCGAGAAGACGTTATGAGATGGTATGCGCATTTAACTTAATAATTCTGATTTGTCTTTAACTAAACTGTTTTTTGGATAACATCTATAATACATTTCTTTCTTAGTTTCTGGAAACTGGTAAAACTCCTAGTCGTGGAAAAATGTTTATTGAAACTCATAAGAGAAAGAATGGATCATTTGTGAATGCTGAGGCTCAAACTATAGGGGTAAGTATGGCATTGATGCAACATTTGAATATCAATTTCACTGTTATTGTATAATATTCTGCATCTATTACTATTTTATACTTACTATTGATATTGATATGATCGTAGGAACAAATTGAGTAACACATGACTCATTGTAACACTAATGAGTCTGAAGTTTCCCCAGAAGATATTGTTGGTAAGATATTAGGGGCAGAACACTCTGGGAGGGTAAGATGTATGGGTATGGGAGCAGCTCCATCAAACACATTCTGGAATACAAAGCGACGACTTAGTGAGCTGAGCATTTCTTCATCTAGCTATGGTGAATCATCTGCAACCTCTACATATTTGCATCAAAAGGTTGCGTGTTTGGAGTCCAAACTTGAAGAAACCTTGAGTGTATTGAAGAATTACATGATATCTAAGAAAGGAGGGACTCCTGAACCACCGGTAAGAAGTAAATGTTTTTTGTACTTCTTCTAATACAATCAGTTCTGATCAGTTTAGTAATATTGTACTTCTATGTGATTTCTGCCTGAGTTGACTTAACGTCAATAAAAGTCTATGCCCGAATTTTGATTGATCAGATCAAAGTATGAACTTAGTTCTTGATTGTACTGAGGTGGCTATAGTTGTTTAGTCTCCTGATAGCTCAGATCCTCTCTGTTTCTCTTGATTGACTGTGGAATAGCCGGTTCAAACATGTGAATGTTTTTTGATTTAACTTCTGCACAAAGCCATACTTTATATAACATAGTTTCTAACATGAGAGTGGTACAAGAACATGATTGAAAGCCTAAGTAAAGATTTTCAGTACTAGAACTACATGATGGCTGGAATATGTGGCATGATACAATAATGATTCGTCGTGTCTCTTTCTTAGTAAGGTCAGTAGTCTTGTTATTTGTACAAAATAGTTTTCTGCTTTGGTAGTTACGTACTCACCAATCAACCTTGTAAAATTGTGCATTTCTAAAGGCTCAGGATAGGATCTTTGTAGAAACTCAACTAGAGTGAGTTGTATTGAATACCATTTTTTTTCCAGCATGTTGATGCAGAGGAGACTGAAATTGTTTCACCTATGGATGTAAGAGGCTCATCAGCTGAAAACAATGCAAATCACCAATCAAATGCTTAATGTTTTCTTTGTGTACTACTTTTAGTGCTTTTCATGTCTTTAAATTTGTAATGGTTGTCTAGAGTTGTGTTTACTATGCTTTAGTTTGACGTTCAGTACTTAAATTTGTGACTTTTTCTATTATGGATATTCTAATGGTTAACCTTTTATGCTTTACATGGAGATTGTTCAGTGGATTATTCATGCATATGATTTAAATTTAAACTTAAGTTGATATACTCTAATATCCTAAGGTCCAGTTACAGATAGGTCCAAAAAGTTTGTTTCTGATATGGCAAGATTCTTACATAGAACAACTAAATTATTATTTCTCTGTTCTTACTAGAAAATACCAAAACGCAGCTCATGAACTATATCTGAATAGAAGTAGGAGCAGGCTAGAAATATGACAACAACATATGCGCTTGATCTTTCAGCTCGCAATGCCATCCTACAGCATAAATAACTACTTGCCAACATTATGAGGAGCTGACTAGCCAATAACTGTAACTATCCTTGCATTAAACCTGATCCATAGTTATAGTAAATATCTTTGATTAAAATTCTACAGATGAAGTAGATGTTACTGCTAACTTCATCGTACTCGCACAACTACTTTGTCATGTTTATGTGGATCCTTTTGAAGATTCTCTAAATTTCTTTGAAATGCAATAGTCAGCAGCCTTAAGAACATTATCTCATAATCGCCTGTTGTTGATTTTATATCACTGATTATTCTCTTTGCTAAATTCAGCATTAGGTAGTTGATGCTCTTCAAGTCTTCCTGTTTTTGTGGTGAGGAAGAACTTTCTACCTGACAAGTGAAAACATTGTTGATACTGTTCTTTTAGTTATAGAGATCGGGATTATCTATAACTCACAACTCTGCTGAGTACAGGCACTGCTATTTTGTTGGATTTCAGTGTAGCTATTATGAGAAAGCTTGTTCTACCATGCTCAATATATATTTTTTTCAAATTTTTAATGCTTACAGAGTTATATGTATAAGGTTTATTTAGTAGTAGTAGAACTTATTCAAAGTCGATATCTTGTGCCCGTTGCCCAACTTGCTTGGGATCAAGGAGTGAGATTTAGGTGTGAGAGTAGTGTGGGCGAAGCATGAGCTAATTCCAACATTATGCTTAATACAGATAGTGGTTGCGATTCAGTCTCAGGCTTATCTACCTTAGGAGGTATTTTTAGAAATAGTATCGGAGATTGGATTTTTGGATTCACAGGAACTTGTCCTACTTCAAAGCCTCTTGAGACGGAAATGCAGGCTCTGTTGATAGGACTGACCTTAGCTCTGCAATATGAGATGATACATCTGGAAATTAACATTGACTCACTACAGTTGTTGCACCTACTTAACTCATCACTGTTTCATGACTATCCTTTGTTAATTCATTCCAGGTACCTCTCCGCAGGATGGGTGGTCCACGGGTTAGTCATGTTTACAGGGAGCAAAACAAACTAGTAGATGCTTTAGCTGCTGTCTCCAGCATCCTTGACGGATATTTTGCTGGCTGACAAGAATAGGGAGTTGTATTGTAGAAGAGTGCAGGCTGCGTCCCACTCCCGTAGCTTAATGTTTAATACTAGTTCGGCTAGGCTGGTTGTACATACATCTATCTACTAGTTCAATTGTTTCTGCAGATGATACTATTGATCTATATAAAATAACTGGTTTCTTTTCCTTTTTCTCAGTTTCATAAAAACATAAAATACTTTCTCTAATGTGCTGTTAAAGGCATAATATGTTGCTACTCTACAGTTGCTTCGCTTCTTCAAACTTGAATAATGCTCATTTTTCGAGAAGTCTGGTTTAGTCAATTACATAAATTACTATCTTTTGGTTATTGAAGGCAAAAATAGAGAAACAATTAGTGCCTATGCTGGACTACATTTTGGTTATTGAAGACAAAAATAGAAAAAAAAATATAGTTCCTAAGTTGGACTCGAACCACTGTCGTGGTGAGTAATAGTAGCAGTACCAACCAACTGAACTAAGTCATGTTTTGGTTAATGAAGTGCACACATTTATATATAATCCTTACTTAAGGTATCTACGAATGTATATAATTTGTTTCGAAAGTTACCAGTTGCACCCTCACGGATTAATGTAGGTCTGCCTCTGCAAGTAGGGGTGTGCAAAAACCAAACCGACCGGTAAACTGAACCGAAAAAAGTGTTATTGGTTTATTACTACTGGGTTATTGGGAATGATTTCTTAATGGTGATATTAAAAAAGTTATCGGGTTAACGGTTCGGGATTGGTTTTCAATATTGGGTTATTGGGTAAATCGATAACCAATTTGAAGTTGATTATAGTAATTTACTACTTTAAAATACATACATATTCGTAAATATTAATCTCAATATCATAATAATTTGTCTTTGTTATTTAGCCATCAATTCATACTTGGTTGTGAATTTGAGTTCACAACTTTACATTATACAAATAGTCAAAACCAAAAGTAAGAACCATATTTCTTAATTTATCTTTGGATTACACATGTATAGTTTTTTTCATGTTTGTTATTTCTCTTGTTCTTTCTATTTTATGAGCTTATGTAAAGTTACATGATTTTCTTGTCGTGTCAAATTTATTAGAGAAGTCATAAATTTGTTTTATAAATATTTTCTTATTGGTTAGACGGAAAAACGAGCCGTTAAGGAACAAAACCGATAAATCGAAAACCAATAAAGAATACCTTTTGGTTCGTTATTGATTTAGCGTATTTGAAAATCGAAAACCGATAAAAAAAATACCTTAGTATTTATGATATTATCGTTGACTTAGTGACTGTAACAATATTTTCATAAGAAATCATTTTTTTTTTATATTGCAACAATTAACATTGCAGACATTAAGCCAATTATTTGTAAGGACATTTTTTACAGGTCCTTTTTTTTTGTAGAAAAACATCCATTATGATATATATATTTTTTTTGAATATATAGTAACACCATCGTATAATTCTCACTAATTAAGTTTATCCTTTGAATTTCTTTTTGATGAGTTTTTTTTAATCTTTTTTATTTGTAGAGTTCATATTCATAGCATAAAAACAAATTATATTGCTATGTTAACTTTTTTAAATAATAAATCTAGTTGAGTAATTTTATTCATATAAATTAAAAGTCTAAGTTGAGTGATTTTAGTGATACAAAATAAAATTTAATGACTTTACTAGATAATTTTTCAAAGTTGAGTGATCTTTTGAGATATTAACTCGAGGATTTTTATATGACGATATTCTTCTTTGGCCACTCAAGCTAAACAATATCAAAATAATCATTTTGAAGAACTTAATAATATTTTCTTTTAATTTTTATCTTATAATTAACTCAAATGTATAACTCAATATTATGATTTGATTTTTAGTTATATATATATATATATATATATATATTTTTTTTTTTTTATATAAATATAGTGAAAAAGCCTGTAGTCTAAATTAGTAAGGCGTAAGTTTTTTCAAAGATAAATTAACATATAGATAAAAAAGTTATTTACTACCCAAAGAATAGTTTTTTTATTCCTAAACCTTATTTTTCAATTTCAAAACTGTAAATAAAAAAGAATCCTAGTCCATTTAGGTTTACTGCATCCACAATTGAGCAAATTTAGGCATGAAGAAAAACCTTCTTCATAGCACAACCGTAGAACTATCCAAATATTTTCTTGGTTTGAAGTTTCCCCTCCTTTCTCTACTACTTTTTCCATTCTTAACTATATATGTATACAAGAAGTCCTTTGTGGGATTCCTAGCAGATTTTTTCTATCCTCTGTCAATTTCTGGAATTAATTTGGTTTGAACGAGTAATTTGGGATTCTTGGAGTAGATTGCAAGTACAACAAAATTTAAAGGTATTCCTACATTAGGGGGATTCTTTTGGAGGTATACTCTAACTTATCCCTTTAAATTTCTTTGTGTTACTTATCAATGGATAAATCATGGATTGGAAAGCCACAGACCTCAAATGAATACTTGCTTGGTTTGGATAAATTTCTTGATTTTGCATTTAAAAATGCGGCAGTGGATGATACAATCAGATGCCCATGTCCCATGTGTTGTTTTGGCAAGTGGAAAACTAGAGCCGAAGTGCAGGATCATTTGGTTTGCAAGCCATTCCCTTAAAATTATGTAATTCGGAATATTCATGGTGAGATAAAGCTATTAGAGTCTTCTGGAGATAGAGTTGTTATGCAAGAGACGCTTTGTTCAGAAAATCCAATAGAAACAATGATCAGTGACGCATTTGGGCAGTATAGGCAGCAATCGGATGATGTAGGATCATCTCAACCATTTGGTTCAACTGAAACATCAAATGAGGGGCATAGGGAGGATACTGGTGACTTTCACGACTTTCTCAAAGATGCAAGTGAAACACTGTATGAAGGGAGCAAGTATACAAATCTAGAGTTTTTAATAAAATTGTATCATATAAAGGTCTATTGTCAATTAAGTGACAAGGCAATGACCATGATATTAGATTTATTGAGAGATGCATTTGAAGATGCAAAGTTACCTCCTTCTTTTTATGAGGCCAAAAAAACAATTAGCAAACTTGGCCTTGACTACACCAATATACCAGCATGTCCAAATAATTGTATGTTATTCTGGGAAGGTGATTCTGAATTGGAAGTATGTAAGCATTGTGGTACATCTAAATGGAATCCGAACAAGAAAAATAAGCAAGCTGCAAAGGTTTTGCGTTACTTTCCATCGAAGCCAAGGTTGAAAAGGTTATTTATGTGTCGCAAGACTGCTGAGCATATGAGATGGCATGCTTTGGACAGTAACTCAGATGGGTTGATGAGGCATCCAAGGGATGGTGAGGCATGGAAGACATTTGATCGAACTCACTCTGGATTTGCTTCCGATCCTCGAAATGTTCGGTTGGGCCTCGCTAGCGATGGTTTTAATCCTTTTGGAACAATGAGTACTACCAACAGTATTTGGCCAGTTTTCTTGATTCCGTACAATCTTCCTCCTTGGATGTGTATGAAGCACACCTCTTTCATCTTATCAATGATCATTCCAGGCAAGAAAATGCCTGGAAACAATATAGATGTGTACTTACAACCTCTTGTGAAGGAATTGTGTGAGTTATGGAATGATGGGGTTGAAACGTTTGACTCATCATTGAATGAAACTTTTAGAATGCATGCAGCTCTTATGTGGACAATTAGTGACTTTCCTGGATTAGGTATCCTCTCTGGCTGGAATACACATACTGGTTTTGCTTGCCCAACTTGTAACTTTGACACAGAACCTTGTCATCTTACTCATAGTAAAAAGTGGTGTTTCATGGGTCATCGTCGTTTCCTGAGAAGAAATCATAGGTTCAGATTCAACCGAGTGTGCTTCAATGGACGCACAGAGGAGCGGAATCCACCAATAAAACTATCAGGATTTGATATTTTGAGACAAATTGCGGAAGGTAAAGGAGCAAAGTTGGATGGTACAAGGAAAAGATCTAGACGAGCAACTAAACAATGGAATAAGAGAAGTATATTTTTTGAACTTCCTTATTGGCAGTCTAACTTGTTGCGTCATAATCTAGATTTTATGCATATTGAAAAGAATATATGTGACAATATCATATATACGTTGCTCCATGATAAATCAAAATCAAAAGATAATGAAAATGCCCGAAAGGATCTAAGAAAAATGGGCATAAGGCGTGATCTTTGGATGAAGGATAATGGATCATATAACCTTGCTGTGTTTTCACTAATGACTGATAGCAAAAAGAAGGTGGATACCAAAAAGTTGTTTCTTACAACTTTAAAGAATATTAAAGTACCTGATGGCTACTCCAGTAACATCTCTAGATGTATAGATTTGGTACAAAAAAAGATTTTTGGGTTGAAAAGTCATGATAGTCATATTATTTTAGAGCAATTTCTACCGCTGGCAATTGGTAATGTATTACCTGACCATGTCGTTACTGTTCTGGTGGAATTCTGCTAATTTTTCAGAGCCATCTCCAGTAAAACCTTGAATATTTCAGAGCTAGATATTCTTCAAGAGCACATTATAATCACACTTTGTCACTTAGAGATTTTATTTCCTCCATCATTTTTTACAGTAATGGTTCATTTATCTGTTCATTTAGTAGAGGAAGCAAAACTCGGAGGTCCAGTGCATTACCGAAACATGTATCCTATGGAGAGGTAAAATATTAACCTTTCTAATATAAATATGTTTGTTTTCTGGAAACAGTAACATTTCTAAAGTAAAGATATTTATGTTATGATCACTTGAAATATATAGTTTGTACTCTTACTGTCTCTTTTTTTCTAGGGAATTAGGTCATTTTAAGCCCTTTGTACGGAATAAATCACAATCCGAAGGTTGTATAGCTAAGGGTCACATAGCTAAAGACACTCTTACCTTTTGTTCTTACCATTTGGAGGATATTGAAACAAGGTTCAATAGACCTAGGCATGTCCGTGATGATCCAAACTACATTCAGTCTTCTGGAATGTCGACTATCTTCCTCAGTTAGGTAAACCTGCAACAGCTGCAGAAAATTACCATTTAGCTCCTATGCAGAAACTACAAGCTCATCGATATGTGCTTTTGAATTGTTCAATAGTCACACCATTTGTGGAGTGAGTAACTTTAACAAACTTTATGTTTTTTTTTCATTGTAATGTTTGCAGTAGGATAGTCATTCTATTTAACATTAATTTTGTTATTTCATTTAGAGAATTTAGACAACACATAAGGAGGAGTTCAGGAGGAAGAAGACCTTCACCTACAGAGATAGAGAGGAAAGTTAATAAAGAATTTGTAGATTGGTTCCAAAGACGGGTGAGTAAACAATCTTTTGCTACTATTTATATTTGGTCTGAATGAGAAAATTTGACGAAGTCGTGTTTTAAAATTTAGATTATGAATCCAGACTCATTAGATACAATGTCTACTGATCTAAAGTTTTTAGCACGAGGTCCATCTGTAAATGCAAGAAGAAATACTGCATATAATATCAATGGGTCTAAATTTTGAACTTTGGCTCGAGAAGAAGGTCTAAAAACACAGAATAGTGGAGTTTTCTTAACCTCTAAAACATCATGTGTTGCAAGTAGCTCTGATGGAAATTTAAGGCAAGCGGAGATACCATATTATGGAAAGTTAGAAGATATAATTGAGATCAATTATAATGGACGATTCAAGGTTGTTCTTTTCAAATGTAAATGGGCTGATACTACTCGAGATAGAGGGTATCAAAAGGATCGTTGGAATCTTAATTGTGTTAATTTTGATAAACTGATTCACACTGGTGAACGTGAAGAACATGAGCCTTACATCGAAGCATCTCAAGCATAACTGGTGTTCTATGTGGATGATATTGTCAATGAAGGTTGGAGTGTTGCTGTGCATCTAAAGCCAAGAGATATGTACGATATGGGAGAAGTAACAGAAGAAGTATATGAGAATGAACCATACCAAGAGCAAGAACTTGAACAGTTTTTTGTTGATGGTGATGACTATGTACAACTAGCTACAGATCATATAGCTGATGATATAGTAGATGCAAATGTTGCTACTGACCTAGCAACAAATGCAATGTCTGAATGAGTTTTATGATTACCATTAATACTACCAGTTCTTTTTGAAGTATGTTTGGTGCTTAAGTGTGATTTTCTTTAATCTGATTTGGAATGAATTTTGTCATCATTTATCATTCAATCGGTCTTTGATTAGACTAATTCAATCAAAGTAGAAATTATCTTTGTTATCCCTGTCATATCCTGATGCCTTTTTAAGTGTATAAATAGTGAACAAAATGATGTCTCACTTTCTGGTGTTAATATATGTGTTATTGGGCCAACATAACATTTTCTGTGATGAGCCTACCTTTGATGAAGTCACTTTGATTCTTAGAGATTAGTTTCTCAAGTAGAGGATTCAATCTAATAGAAAGGATTTTAGAAATAATCTTGCAGGATAAAATAGTTAAACTAATCAGTCTAAGATCAGAGAAGCCGGCTGAAGGATATATTTTAGGATTAAGGACCAGGTGGGTGTGAGTGAAAAATTTGGTAAGTTTTTTGCCATTGAAAGAAATTTGACAAAATCTTTAACATAATTGAAAATTATGTTCTCACTTTTGTGATAAAAGGTACCACTATAGCCGTTAGGTCCTGCATAATTCGTAGAACTCATGCTAAAAACAACATTCTTAATCTCCTCCATATTAGGCATAGTAATAAGATAGGCATTATCCTCCTCAGTGATGATACTAGGAATGCAATCAGTGATTCTGATATCTGTAAAACTATGGGGAGATTAAAAAGATGTTCAAAATGGTATGTGGCAGCATGAGATATACCTTTATCACCTTGGATCCACATATCTCGATAACCTATAATATTGTGAATATTAAGCTTCCTCCTTCTTTCCCTTATAACACTGAAAATATTTAGAGTTTTTATCCCCGTCTTTAAACCGATCTATTTGAGCTTTTTGTTTCAATAAGTTCTCTTGCATGATCATCCACTACCGGCGCAGCCTTAGCATCAGAAGTCTGCAGCAGCAGTGCACAGAGTTCGGCAGCAGTAGAGACAAAAGGGCGTCGCAGCTCTCAGTCGCACAAGCTCGTCGTCGCACAACTCTCAGCGCATAAGTCGATTTATAAGGTAAGTTTATTTTTTTTCATGGTGTTTTTATTCATTTATTGAAAAATCCTTGCCTATGTAATCATAAAGCTTTGATTTCTTTTTAGAAACAACTTAAAATGATATGGTTCTGGATTAGATAATACTCCTTTAAACACTATTTGAGAAGATAAAATACACATTATGTAGCTCATAAACAAGAAAATCTGGTAAAATCGATTACTTCTCTAACAAGAGATCGTCAAACACAAATGAGTTGCATTTTAATTTTCAAGTGATGCTTTCAAAAGTCGGAAATCTTGAATAGATGAAGGAATTAGGTGTTTACTAATTGTCGACTTTTAATAATGACTGAAATCTCTCTATAATGACCACTAAAGAAATTTTAAATTGTTTCTTTCGTGCTAGGCAACTGAGGAAGCTCAACATCTAAAAAAGCTGATACAAGACTATACTACTTCTTTCATCAATGTAGGAGATAAGGTTTGGTTCTTCTAAATTTCTAAAGCTGAAGTACAATTGTTTTCTATAATGTGTTTGTATTCATCTAGTATTGATACTTGGCTTTAATTTTATGATAATTTGTTTGTGTCCATCGAGTGTTTGTTTAGCATAAGTATCAACACTAGTTGATCCTATTGATGACAAAATTGATTTTCTTGCAAGATCAATTTGTGTCCATCTAGTGTTGACACCTAGCTTTAATTTAAAAATAATATATTTGTTATAAGCATAAGTACCAACACTAGTTGATCCTATTGATGACAAAATTGATTTTCTTGCAAAATCGATTTGTGTCCATCTAGTGTTAATACTAAGCTTTATGAATAATGTGTTTCTTAAGCATAAGTACAAACACTAGTTGATCCTATTGATGACAAAATTGATTTTCTTGCAAGATTGATTTGTGTCCATCTAGTGTTGATATTAAGCTTTAATTTAGGAATAATGTGTTTGTTAAACATAAGTACCAACACTAGTTGATCCTATTGATGACAAAATTAATTTTCTTGTAAGATCGATTTGTGTCTATCTAGTGTTGACATTTATCTTTAAATTTAAAAATAATATATTTGTTAAACATAAGTACCAACACTAGCTGATCATATTGATGACAAAATTGATATTGTTGCATGAACAATTTGTGCCCATCTAGTGGGGATATTAAACTTTAATTTAGGAATAATGTGTTTGTTAAGCATAAGTACCAACACTAGTTGGTCCTATTGATGACAAAATTAATTTTCTTGCAAGATAAATTTGTGTCCATTTAGTGTTGACAATTGGCTTAAAATTTAGTTTTGACTGGTTTAGTTGGTAGATTTTGTTGTTGGGAATTAAGTTAAAATTAATCTGGTTAAAGTTAAAAGTTGTTATGTTGTTTAAATAAGTTAAAATAAATAATGTGTTTTAGTTGGTGGATTTAGTTGGTGGAATTAAGTCAAAACTAGTTAGACTTAAAAAGTTGTTTAAATAAGTTCAAATAAATAATGTGGTTTAGTTTGTTGGAACTAAGTCAAAATTAAACTAGTTAAAAAGTTGTAAGTTGTTTAAATTAGTAAAAATAAATAATGTGGTTTAGATGGTGGATGTAGTTGTTGGAATTAAGTCATAATAGTTAGATTAAAAAAGTTTTTAAGTTGTATAATAAGTTCAAATAAATAATGTGGTTTGGTTGGTGGATTTAAGTCAAAATTAAACTAGTTAAAGTTAAAAAGTTGTTAAGTTGGTTAAATAAATTCAAATAAATAATGTGATGTAGTTGATGGAATTAGTTGTTGAAATTAAGTCAAAACTAGTTAGACATAAAAAGTTGTTAAGTTGTTTAAATAAGTTCAAATAAATAATGTGGTTTAGTTGGTGGATTTAGTTGTTGGAAATAAGTCAAAATTAAACAAGCTAAAATTAAAAAACTGTTAAATTGCTTAAATAAATTCAAATAAATAATGTGGTTTATTTGGTGAATTTAATTGTTGTAATTAAGTCAAAATTAGTTGGACTTAAAAAGTTGTTAGGTTGTTAAAATAAATTCAAATAAATAATGTGGTTTAGTTTGTGGAATTAGTGTTTAGAATTAAGTTAACATTAAACTAGTTAAAGTTAAAAAGTTATTAAGTTATTTTAATAAGTTAGGTTTAATTGGTGGATTTAGTTGTTGAAATTAAGTCAAAACTAGTTTGAATTAAAAAGTCGTTAGTTATTTAAATAAGTTCAAATAAATAATGTGGTTTAGTTGGTGAATTTAGTTGTTGAAATTAAGTCAAAATTAGTTAGACTGATCAAAATTAGTTATAAAAGTGATCTCCGGAAGTCGATATTCACTGTTTTTTTAGTAGTCATCCATCTAATTTACTCAGCTTTTGCTTTATGAAGCTCTTCCCAACAGACCTCTCTATCATGTAAGAGGTCTTGTTCTTCTAAGTAGTGAAGCTTTTCTTCCCAAATCTTAGTCTGATCAATTGCATTTCCAACAACTTCTCTAGACCACGTACTAAGATTTTTGCTAAGCATTTTGAGTTTAGATTGAAGCCTACATAGGGTTACCAATGACATTGGTGTTCCAGGACTGTTCAACTAGCCACACAAAAATCTATAAAACTTGAAATATTTTGATATTTACTTGCTGGTCATTTGTGACATTTGATAATAAGAGGCATGTGATCGAAATCTGTTCCTCCGAGGTGATTAACTTGATTGTTGTGGAAAATTCAAGCCCAACAACCCAAATTTCTCCACGGGATCCAGAATGAAATTAAAGTAACCCCCAATGCACCTAGGACTTTGAATCATATTCAGGACATTATTAAGATCTACCAAGAGGTCATGTCTTTCACCTGAGGTGCATTTTCCATAGATATCTCTAACATACAAGTCACAATTGGAGGGCCGGTAAAATATTTTCATGGTAATTTGCTAGACGGTGTTAGCAACAATCATTGTCTTGGTGATTCCCATTCCAAATTAGAGAGCCAAATTTGGCCATTTGTATTGGAGATGCATGTAGTATTGATATCCCAAGAATTTCATGTAATTGTTGATCTTTATCATGTTTACAAAGGATTCCATGATAACATTAAGATCAACCTTACTGATTTGAATACGTGTTTTAAGCCTTCGAGTGGCTTTTTGGGACTTAACACCCTTAATATATATTCCAAAAAAAAGGAACTAATCATTGATAACAAGGAGATAGATCAGTTTGTATTTCCCTTCATTGTAGGGAGAGTAGATTTTTCATTGTTTTTTTTGTTGTCGTTCCCCTGTTTATATTTATTTTTCTTGGCATGGGAGAAACCATCATTGTTTCCATTATGAAAGGCCTCATATTGAAGTTTAATCTTTAGTAATAGTAATAGTTAATCTGTTTAGAGGTAACATCAATATGTTGATGCACAATCTTTTGTTAGTGATTCTGTGCTGATGATTCTGTCTTGTTGTTTCCTTCCCCTGTATTCTTGCGAACATTTATGGGCTTCACGGTGGTGTTCGAATCACTTACAAGGATCTTATTATGTCGATAATTAAATTGATATCAGGGAGATCTTTGATATCTGGGAATATGATGATTGATTCGTCTTCATGGTTCTGGTAATTTGTATGTTTTGCTTCTTGAAGCCCCTTTTCATGAGTGCTATGTTCCTATAGTGCATTAAAATTATTGGATTCTTGTACTACTTTCTTGGGGTTGACATGATCGTCTTCGATTTGAATGTGATGACACTTGTAGTAGATAATTGGATAGTTGCATTTTTATTCTTTTTCCTTTTATCTTTCAATAACAGTTCAATTAAAGAAAAGGGTATTAATCTTAGTGTTTTTCCCTTTAATTTATTGATATAAAGATTCACTTCTTGTTGAAAAGTCTGATTGTGTATTATATGGTTATCAATTGAATTTATTTTTTTTATCTCATTATTCCAAAAAATAACCATAGTTTAGCAAAAACAAACATAGTTCAGCTGCAGATAGGAAGTGCTAGGAGAATGACAAATGTGTGGATTTAATGAATCTTTTATCAACACATAAGAAACTTATTGCAAACAAGCAAAGTAGTCAAAGGGAAGGTTAAATGAAAAGAAAAAGGGATAAATATTTGGTACTCTGTCTGTTTTCATTTAATTTATAAATTTATTGAACAAGTTATTCTTTTCAGTGTATTAATGTTTCTTGTTCTAAGCTTTGACATCTATGCAAAAGACAAGATAAAAGGCATATGTGAAGCCTGCAATTATTTTGCACTCTATGGAGAATTTATTGACAGGAGTTGCAACAAAGGGAGGTAATCAATTTTTTCTTTTGGTTCGGTTCATATTACTGTTACAAATTTATTGATAAGTTTTCTACCACACCTTTGTTCTTGGCTTGCTTTGGATGGATGCAAAACTTTGTCAACTCACTATTGAAATGCATATTACAGAATCTTGTAATCTATGTCTTCTACCTTTTGGACATCAATGGAGACACAACTCAGGCCGATCACTACTTTCTGTGTTACTTATTCATTCTTTGGAAATTGAAATTTAAAAATCAAAGGAGAAACAAGTTTCTCTATTTCACTACTTGGCATAACATATTCCATCAACTTTTACCAGATATAACTTTATTCATGTTGGGCTTTGGATATTCTAACTAGTATATACATATGAAGTGTTGAGCAAAGCATGATGTAAACCAGACACGATGCAAAAGTTCTTTTGGATGTGACAAAAGAAATGATTGCTCAAAGCAACCCAAGAGTTTCTTTGCTTATAATATAAATTGAGTGATTTGTGATTTCTTATCGTACTACTTTTTTATCAGCATAACTTACAATATCTATTCTGATAAACCTTGGACCAAAACTCAATGGAGTAAAAATAAAAGGAAGGAATGTCAATTAGTATATTGATCTAAATCTCCATTTCCCCTACTCTTTGGAGGTTCTTTTGCTTATGTTATTATCTTATTTTTAAAGAATCTAGACTATGATTCTCCTCCTTTCTTATGTATTTATTGTTGATGTAGTTAGACTTGAAGAAGTGATGTTTGGGAGGCAGCTGACATGATGCACTTCATTTGTTATTTGTAATGTTTGTCACTCTAGTTATTTTTTATGAAATTTGATTCATGTTATTATTTTATTAATTCTATAATTTGATTTTAAATAGAATTTTTTTTCCAGCAAAAACATTCTGATATTTGGTGGATATAAGCTGCCACTAATTGCTTTTTAAATTTATTTGTTTCTATGATTAAATTGCTAATAAAAAAAAATCAGCAACAAAAATATTGTGGCGGAATTAAACTGCCGCTACTATTTTCTAAAAAAAATATATTCAATTCATATTGCAGCGGTTGTAAATCTCCACACTCAAGAATTTTGGATTTGTATTGTGGGGTACTATAAACCCCAACAATATATTATTTTGGAGCATTATGATTATATTGCGGGGGTTTATAAACTCCCGCAATATATTTTTTTGGAAACATTGATATCATATTGTGGAGGTTTATAAACTCCCACGGATGTATTTTTTGAAATATTAATATCAATTTGTAGAGGTCATAAACCGCCACTCATTATCTTTAAAAAAAACCCGCAAATGCACAATTCATTTTGTGGCGATCGTCGTGGAGGTTTCATAAAAACGCCACAATTATGCTCGTGGCAACAGCAACTGCGGCATTTTCAAAAACTGCCGCAATTTTTTTTGTCGCGGCTAGAAACCGCCACAAATTGTCAAAAAATATGCTACAATTTGCCAGTTTTTTTGTAGTGTAGGGATTTTTGCTTCTCTGGCTGAGCCGCTACAACGGCGTGAGGGCCGCTGTGGCAGGCTCGACGCGCCTTAAGGTCGTTAATAAACTCCCAAAATGATCTTATCATGCACTTTTCAATTTTTTTAGCTAAAGAACGAATCCCAAGCGACTTCTACTCATTTTCACCATTCTTGAGGCTAAAGGTAAGCTTTTCATACCCCAAATCAATTTGTCGATTCATAGTATGTAATAGAATGGGTAACTATTAATGGGGGAAGCTTTTGATATATATTTTGTGGTGGAAACAATCCTAAATTTGATATTTGGGATCATGGGTATGATCTAGGGTTGATGGAATTATTATAGTTTCGGGTAATTAATGATTGTCTATTAATTTCCGTATTTTTATGATTGTTTGTAGACCAAGAACAAGCATAACGAATCTGAAAAGGGAAGGATCAAGATTTTTTAGGGTTTTAGTATTGTTTCGAAGTTGGTGATGGTTGTGATTCTATGATTGTGTGATGCATTCTTGTTATTGCTTCATTATGATGCATGTATGTATGCGAATGTTGTATTGTTGATTCACACTTGTTGAAAATGAGATAGATGAATAATTATATACCATGAATCACTTCTTAATTGTATGATTATTCAGAATATACTTGTGAAAGTGATTGTGGTGTGCTGATGGATCATCTTTCCACGTTCCAACATAACTAATTGTGATTGGTTTCCATGTTTGGTGTAAAACTGGGATCGGATTGCCACGTTCCAACATAACTATGTGATTGGGTACCACATTCCGGTGCGCTAATAGTTTGGGTTTGGGTTCCATGAGAGGACCAACTACCTGTGCTACATGTGTATTGTTGAATCATGTGATATTCAATGTTGTATATGTTCGGTATATTGCATGGTTATATTGTTTTGATGACTGTTTATGTTACACTTAGTGGGATAGCTGCGTGATCCTAACCGTACATGGTGGTTGTGTACTGATTCTACACTTGCTCTTATTTATGTTGAGTACAGGGCATCTTCTGATAGTTATTGACAGGCATCAATTTGAAGATCAGTGATCGTCTCTTTGAATACAAGAGTGAGCCAATTCTTCCGGGCTGCCATGAAATTCTCTTCATCTATGCCTACCATTTTTGGGCATATACATTTATTTTAGTTAGTTGATTAGTTCATTAGATTGGGGTTACATCCCTTCTTGTTTAGAATTAATGAAGTTTAGATGTTTTGGTACATCGACTTTCATGTCCTAGGATAACTCTTCCGCTTTTGTTTTAGTTAATAGACTTCTGGTTGAGTTTATGGGAACTCTATTTATTTTCTTAGTATTTAACTTACTTCTCTGACTCAAATGCCTTAGTTTTTGGTTTATTTGCTCGATTTGGGTTGTAGTAGTGGTTCTCCCACCGAAGAGTTAGTGTGGGTGTCTATCACGAAAGAGTGGTATGTGTAGCTGCCATGTTGCGGAGAAGAGGAAATTGTCTCAGAATAAAATAAGAGAGAGTCTCCGCGACGCGCCCCTGAATCCCAGTTTTGGCCGCTTTCACTTTAGTATAAATAGGTCATTATTTAATTTTATTAAAATATTCTTTTTCTGGGTTTTGAAGAAGGATGACTTGGGAGAACGTTTTCACCATTTTTAGGGTTCTTTTCTAAACTCTTTTACTTTCATCTCTTTATGTTTATTAAACATTGTTTGATCGAATATTTGATTATGAGTAGCTAAATGCCCTAGTTCTAGGGCTGTGGCTACAAAATGATTGTAATTTATTAAGTTTTTATTGGGTTAATGTCAGTTATGACATGAATCTTTCTTATGTTCTTACTAATAAATATTTGTCCAAATTGAACTTAGGAGAAGAATAAGAGGATAGAATGTGGGGGCATAAGGAGCATAGTTAATTCTTAATAACTAGGGTTAGTTTGTATCTAGGATAGGAATATACCTAGAAACCATGCTTGGGTCACTATGTAGGAAGAAATCGTAATACTTGGTACTTAATCCATCGTATCCCCGCTCAACGATGTAATAAGGGTGTTATTTATCGTACGCGATTAGAGGTTGGGAGACCATCATCATACATTAAACCCTGTGATTCATTGATTCTATATTTTATATATGCCCATTTAAATGATAGTAATTGCATGAATCCTGATAAAAGTTGTAGCCTTGGACTTCACCTAATCATTGTTTTCAACCCTAGAAATTGAATCACGTTTGTTACATTTTGTTACAATCTTAGAATTAGAAAATAAATCAGTTATGAAATCTTGATAACTCTTGTTCTTAGCTTAAAGTTAGAGAAATTTAGTGATTCCAAGCGTAAGTCCCCATGGTTACTATACTCAACACTTTATATGAGCCACTTTAATACTTGAACGTCCACGTGCTCTTGCGTGTGCGATTTGGACGCAATAACGATGGTATGTGGTGTGACAAAGTTGGTATTAGAGAAAAAGAGTTTAGTAGAGTCTTGCGGAATGGTAAGGGGACACCATTACTTTTCGCCAAGAGGCTATAGGACTTTAGGAAATCTCTCTGTATTCTCTTGTAAACTTCGTGGTATAACTTGGTCCCAATTGGTATTTGTCAATTCGAATTAGTATCTAACCTGCTTCACTATTATATTAGTATATGGTTAATGCTAGATACAATGGTGTCAGGCCCATAACTCCCGTCAATGCTCCAGTTGAGGAACCTACAACAAAAGGTCACGGTTGAGGCTGTGGCAGAGGAAGAGCTAGGGGTAGAGGTCATGACAGAGTTGTGATGTTGAGGACCCTTTGATAATGCTCCTATTAATGAGGACCCTCCTATGCATAATGAGGAGATAAAAGAGGATATTGAGGCTTGTGATGTTGAGGAAGTTGGACAAGAGAAAGAGGTACCAACGGAAACTATAGTTATTCCTTCAATCAATCCGGTGTTAGCTCAACATATTATGTTGTTGTTGAAAGGTTTGGTTGGTCATGGAGTTCTTCCTTCTGTTCAAGCAAACCAAGCTCCCGCCAATCCTCCTATTGTTGTCACTACTCCCAAGGCGGGTGGAAACATAAATAACGATGCTTTCTTCCGTCCCTTGATGGATTCTGTCATGACTGGTAACGAGCATGACATGATGACTAAGTTTTTGAAGCTTAAACCTCTGGTATAGAGTGAGGATGCATATGGTTAATCTTGGATTATTATGAGAGGCTTCATTAATTGGGTCTTGTTCATCAGCTTAGGGTTGGGTTTGTGTCTTTCCAACTTCATGAAGAGGACAAGCAATGGTGGAGAGCTTACAGGAATGCAAATCTTTAGCTTACTCCACTTACTTGGTCCAGTTTCATGCTCCTTTCGTGGATAAATATATGCCTCGAACTCTAGGATATCGTAAGAAAGATGAACTTATGGATTTGGAATAAGGTGGTATAATCCTAGCTGATTATGAGGCCAAGTTCCATGCATTGTGCAGATATGCTACACAGTTGGTGAATACTGAAGAGGATAGGATCCAGTTATTTATCTGAGGATTAATTTATGAGTTTCAAGTATTATCTTCTCATATGACTTCTACAGGGAAGAGTTTAATAAGGTAACAAATTATGTTAAGCAAGCGGAGGGGGTGAGGCGGGACGGTTAGGCTAAGGCATTGGCAAAAAGGGCCAAGACTTCGGGAAACTTTCAAGGTTCTTAATCCAGGGTTCAGGGATGCCAATGCTTGAAGCCAAAGAAATTCACTCCTCTATGCCTGCCTCTATAGGTAACTATTCGGGAACTCCATCTCATAATATTCAGGATAGCCAGGGAGTCGCGCCTTCGGCGAGAAGCAAACTATCTTTTGATAGTACTTGCTACAATTGTTGATAACTTGGACATATGAGGAGGGATTTCCCCCCTCCGGCGTGTTTGATTCTGCACAACAGTCATCTAGAGGAGTGGTATGTGCGGAGAATCATAATAAATGGTAGAGAGTACACAAGGTGGGCGAGGAAATAATCAACGAGGCTGTGTAGGTAGAGAAAATGGTAACGGAGGTAGTGGTAACAGACAACAGGCAGGGAAGTAGTTCGTCAATATGAGAGGGCTCAATGTTATGATTTTCCGGGCAAGAATGAGGCACATTGTCACAACCCGGGAGCAGCCCCTAGAAGTAACATGGAGTACTTGACCTCTCGAAGGTCTTATACAAGCCCATAGTTATCATTCATCGCATTGTCATAGTAAATTTAGCGGAAAATTTAAAGTTTTTCATAGCACATCATATGCTAGAAACATCACTTCATATATATATACAATATAAGTCATAATACATATTTAGACCTTAAGCCTCTTTGACATCCTAAACTCAACATCATTAGAGTACAATAGGGACACGACCCTTACAACATAATACATAAGTACAATAATACTACACTTTACAGTAAACCATAATTTAGGGAATCCTTGGACTTAAGGATTTCTTTCTTTGAGCTTGGGAATCACATATCAAGCTCTTCACCATTTAAATACATCCTTAAGCATCCATAACCTACACTTTATGTAAAAAGGTAGAGAAGAATGGAGTTAGTACAAGAATGCACTAAGTATGACAACCATGCAAAAACATGCATTTAAAAGGGACATTTTTCTTGAAAATCATACTTCATGCCTTTTTGTGAAAATCTTCATAAAACTTTGATACAATAAGCATTATACCATTTACATCCTTAATATAGTCATATTCAATGATCGTACATCATATAAAATCACATATTGCATTTAAGGCATTTTGGAACCATATTACAGTAAGCTATTTTCTTCTTTACAATGAGCTATCTCATTTTACAGTGAATCATTTCCTTCCTAATTCCTTATTCCACCAAGTAACCCTCTAGTGGTAGTTGGTGCAATGCATCACCTTAAGGACACAAGGAAGTCATACATATACAATCTACATAAGCCAACACATACCATCATAGAAATATAGCACACCACAAGACACCTTCAAGTCAAGACCATAAAGATTTTACAGTGAACTCTATTCACTTTGCACATATACTAATATCACTTCACATAGAACCTTATGAGACCTTACTCACAATCCCAATCTAAGTCTACTAGTGCAATGTACATGTGAATCCCCATAACCTCACATATAATTAGTAAACCTATCATGAGACCACAAACCTTAACATCCAATTCATACATCAATATAGTAAGTGAAGACAACTTCATTCATGTCAATAAAACCTTCATCGTGTAGTCATTAAGACCAATATTATGCATATACAACAAGACCACTCCATATAGGCTCATACTATGAATTTCATCACAGCTAGTATACAAATACTACAAAGTCATGCATAAAGAACATATACATAGACACATGATTTAGAAAACTTTCCTAGGACTTCCCTCAAGAGCCACTTGTGCAATCCATAGGTGAAGTCCCATACCCCACCTACACTAAGCAACTACCCTTAGGTTATCCTAGTTAGGGTCTCTAATTTACTTCCATTGTCCATTTTACTTTAGGGAAACTATAGCCTTAACCGACACTAAGACCATGGGTGCTACGTGGAATTTGGTGTTGTAGAGCCTTACACCAAGGGAAGGTGTTCTTACCAAGCCAAGGTAGAACATTAACACATGCTAGTATACTAGTGAAATCACTTGCTAGATCCTATGTGGCAAGCATAGTTTATGGAACTTGGAGGTACATGTGAAAACCCTCTTTATGCCAAATGGGGCATTATAGTTATTCATTTATGGAAACCCTCTTTATGCATTTTGAGGCGTTGTAGTTATCCACCTCATGAGGATTATCGTGAACTACCTTCCTACAATAGGAAGGGACACCCCTCATCTTCAAGTTCACTCGGTGCTAAGCTAAGTTCCCTTTATTGTAAAGCCTTTATTAACATTACTTTATAAAATTAGGCTTAGGAGAGTTAACTCCTCATATGCTTAGCTCATAGGTTATAGATGAGAGTTCATCAACCTAAATCATGTAAGAAACCCTTTTACATGGACATAGCATATGTAAGCACCTATGTAGTTTAGGGTACACTTGAGCACACCTTTCAAGGCCCCTCTATTGACTAGATCATCCTTCATGTGTGTGTGTATACTTATATGTGAGCAATCCTTTCACATAACACATTAAGTCCGCACACATATTCATACTTCATTTCATTCATGCATAAGTATACAAGTGTAACTATATGAGCAATCCTTTCATATAAATACATTTAGACACTAGGTATAATCATACTTCATCATACCATATACTTCACATTATAGCATATAAGACATGTTCATAACGTACTCATGCATTCATATTCATGTACTTAGAAGACCAACCTAGGAACTATCCTATCAAGGTACACACGTGCAATGCATGGACAAGGTCTCATACCCTTGCCCATACTAGTACACCTATCAAGTCACCCTAGTTAATGATACATCACATAACATCATAGAATGGATAGCATAGCATAAGACTCATTTATTCAAGACTTACAATATTCTTACAGTAAGCTCTAGTCTTTATGCACATATATTAACTTTACATACCATAGGACATTATAGGACCTCATCATAGGAAGCACATATACAAAAGTTAACATAACCATTACATGCTCATAACATTAGCCATACAACATAGATCATTGAATAAGAAAACTAGGCAAAAGCTTCACATAGGGTGATCATCACCAACACACGTTCATAGTATAATTTCCTTCAAGGCCATGATTGCATCACATATATATTGGAAATAAAGTAAACACTGCCACCATAAGTGGACCATACAACACAATTCTATACAAGGCTTCATCAACTATCAATACTATAAGAAAGTAGAAGGGAAGAGCCATTCTTACTAATTCATCAACCTTTAATCATCATTGATAAATACACCTTTTTCATCAACAATTCATGTATAGGGAAGTAGCTAAATGTACTTCAATCATAAAAGAAACAATGCATAAGCCACTACAAGATCATGCTACAACCTAGTACAATACATCACCAATATACTAGAAAGTAGAAGGACATAGATCATTAACCAATTTCACTTGAATTGAACATCAATCATATTTCATCAAGAATATCAATCTAGGGCAGTATCTAAAGACATAACAGTCAAGTCTATCTCATTTTTCATCTATCCTAGAATTGAGATGACATCATGTATATAGCATTATCAATCTATAGGCTAGAGAACCTAGATCAATCCTTACCAAGACTCCTTTACTTTGATCATGAATAACTCACACCCACAATTCATCAATACTATCAACCTAAGGCAGTAGCTACCATTAACATTACATAAACGAATCCTATATACATGTACTATAGAATTGATGTTACGGTGAAGTCCATACATTAACAATCAATAGAAAGTAGAGATCAAGTATTCAAGCATCAATGTACATGGATCCAATATCACATAATTCATCATCACATTAATATTTAGGCAGTAGGTATAAAGAATTCAACATGATAGAATCATAATTCGATCAACATCAATTCAAGATCACAAAGCCCATAATTAGGCTAAAATGCTAGTTTGAAGGGAGCATGGGTTCATCATGCAATTGTATTAAAATCCATGTTAAAATCAATACATTATCGTCAATTCATCATGAGAAAGTCATTGAAAACGTTTTGAGAAAGAACCCATGGCTAGATTGAAGAAGAAGAGATTTGATCATGAACTTGCATTGAAAACTTTGAAAGGAACTCCTTAGATGGAAGATTAACTAGAGATGAAGGATCACCATACCTTAATGTAGAATAAAACCTCTAAAACGTGGTGAAGAACCCATAGGAATCCTCCAAGTTGTTCTTGAGCTTCACCTTCAATGGAGGTTCTAGAGAGAATTTGGTTTTGGAGGGAAATCTAATTTATGAAGAATGGATTGGGAATGGGGTGTTCACATTTTTGATCATCTATATACAACAACGTGCATGTCAATTTACACAGCCTGCATCGACGGACACAAACGACGCCCAGTATGTCCATTGACGGACCGTACTGCAGGCCGTCGTTTGGGTATGAGGCTGGAGAACATCCTTGAGACTTCACCAAGATAAGTGTCCATCGATGCTTCACCATCAACGGAGCGTTGGTGGACTGACGGACCGTCCTTTGGCTCCGTCGATTGACACTGCCAAGGTAGTGTCTCGACAGCCTTTGGGTCCTCCTTGAGGGCTTCTTGTGTGGCCCTTGGGGAGTCGTACCCGGAAGTTTCCAAAGTAAATATGAACCTCAATAAGTGAAGGACCTTCCACACTAGTTTCACTCAAAACAAATACTCGTAATACGTCCAAACATGCTAGGCACACTCAAGACACATACATGCACGTCTCAACGGCTAACTTTCGAACATCTTGGACGTTTGACCTCTAAACTTAATGAAACTTACCATACTGCCTATAAACATCATTATAACTCATATAAGGACTTCATAAGTCAATGACACACATATAAGCATATAAAAACACATAAGGCCCCTTTGGTGACTAATCGTCGAACGTCTTGGTCGTCCCTTGACGTTTGACTTCCAAATGACCTCAAATCACCCATGCATACTTTAAAGCACTTAATTAACATGTTAACGAGCTTATAGGCACAAGTGAGGCTCTAGACACCCTAACTCATTTTGGAGGTCTTACACACATGCATCCAACACGGTGATCCGAGGTACTATTCTTGTCTATGACCGAATGACTAATGTGTTATTTGATCCGGGTTCTAATTATTCTTATGTATCCGTGAGATTCATCTAAAAATTTGATATGATTTGTGATATTCTTGATGCCCCTATTCATGTTTCTACCCCAGTTGGAGAATTGGTCATATTTACTCATGTTCATCGTACTTGTCCTATTCTGTTTATGGCATTTTAGACTTGGGCTGATTTTGTAATTTCGGATATGAATGAATTTGACATAATCTTAGGCATGAATTGGTTGTCCCCCTATTATGTTATGTTAGATTGTAATACTAAGTGTGTAACTTTAGAAAATTCGAAAGGGAAAAATTAGAGTGGGAAGGGGGGTACAAGCCTAAGCAAGCTAATATTATATCCTCCATTTGGGATAGTAAATTAGTAAGTAGGGTTTTTTGGCTTATTTGAATCATATTAGGGATGTTGATATTGAGGTTCCATCCATAGGGTCTATTCCTCAGTGTCTGAATTTAATGAAGTATTTCCTAATGAATTTCCCGGTATGCCTTCGGATAGAGATGTAGATTTATGCATTGATTTAGAGTCTGGTACTTGTCTAATTTCCATCCCTCCATATTGCATGGCCCGAAAAAAATTAAAAAGCTTAAGGCTCAAGTACAAAAGCTTCTTCATATGGAATTTTATTTTCCCTAGTGCTTCCCCATGGAGTGCTCCAGTTTTGTTTGATAAGAAGAAGGATGGTAGCATGAGAATATGTATAGATTACCAATAATTGAATAGGGTCACTATTCGAAATAAGTATGCTTTGCCTCAAATAGATGATATTTTTGGCTAATTGCAAGGTGCAACAATTTTCTCTAAAGATTGATCTAAGATCCGATTACCATCAATTGAAAATTAGGCTTGAGGATGTGCCCAAGACGTCATTTAGAACTCGCTATGGGCACTATGAGTTTTTGGATATGTATTTTGGTTTGGGCAATGCACCTACAACTTTCATGAGTTCAATGAATGGGGTGTTAAAGCCATTTATTGATTCTTTCGTCATAATCTTTATTGATGATATCTTGGTTTATTCGAAAAGTGAGGAAGAGCATGCCGACCATCTTTGTATTGTTTTGGTTATTCTTGGGAAAAATAGTTGTATGCTAAACTTTCCATTTATGATTTTTTGTTGAAATCCGTTGCACTTTTGGGGCATGTAGTTTCAAAAGAAGGGGTAATGGTCGATCCTCAAAATATTGAGGCGGTTAAGAATTGGGTTCGACCTAGCTCTGTGACAGAAGTTAGGAGTTTTGTGACACTCACTAGCTATTATTGTCGATTTGTGAAAAACTTTGCTTCTATTGCTACGCACTTGACTAACTCGACCAAAAATGAATACCATTTGAATGGACTGAATAATGTGAGGAGAGCTTCCAAAATCTCAAGACTCTTGTGACCACCGCTCCTATCCTAGCATTACAGGTTGAAGGTAAGGATATTATTATTTATTGTAATGATTCACATTCTGGTTTGGGTGTTGTGTTGATGTAGGATAAGAGTTTTATGACTTATGCATCATGTCAATTGAAGGTGCATGAGAGGAATTATCCAACACATGATTTGGAGTTGGGAGTGGTAGTGTTTTCTCTTAAAATTGAGTGATATTACCTCTATGACGTTAAGTGTAAAGTGCTTACCGATCATCGTAGTTTACAACATGTGTTCACTCAAAAGAATCTGAATTTAAGACAGCGAAGATGAATTTAGTTGCTTAAATATTATGATGTGATCATTCAATATCATCGGGGCAGGGAAACTTAAATATTATGATGTGACCATTGAATAACATTCAGGAAAGGCTAATGTGGTGGCACACTCTTTGAGTTGAAAAATGGTAAGTATGGTAGTTTAGCTTGATTGAGTGTATCTAAGCGACCTTTTGCTAAAAAAATTCATACCTTAGAGTCTAAGTTCATGTAGTTGAGCATCTCATAAAGAGGTGGGGTATTAGCTAGTATTCAAGTAAGGGCCACATTCATGGAGGAGATCAAGGACAAAAAATTTGACGATGAGAATATAGAGGAACTTAGAAAGAATAGTGAGTTTGGTATGGCACAAGAGAACACTCCTGATGTGTATGGTGTGCTCAATTTTAAAGGGAGAATATGTGTTCCTACAGTGGATGACTTAAAATTATTTGCAGAGTCTCATGGTTCGTGATATTCTATTCATCCGGGTGTGACCAAGATGTATAGAGATCTAAAATGAATTTATCAATGGCCGGGAATAAAGAAAGACATACTAGAGTTTATGTCGAATTGTCAAAATTGTCAACAAGTGAAGTATGAACAACAAAGGCCTGCGGGTTTGCTTCAAAGAATGCCTATTCCTGAATGGAAGTGGGAAATTAGACATGGACTTTGTGGTTGGACTTCCCAAGACTTTGGGGAAATTTGATTCTATTTGGGTAGTGGTTGATAGATTGACTAAGTTAGCCCATTTTATTATGGTAGAATAGATTATAATGTTGAACAATTGGCTAAGTTGTATGTGAAAAAGATAGTGAGGTTGCATGGGTGCCCCTCTATATCATCTCATATTGTGGTACCCAATTAACTTCCAATTGTTGGAGGAAATTTCAAGATGAATTTGGCACAAAAAATCATTTTTAGTACAACCTTCCATCACGAACAGACGGGCAGTCAGATAGGACTATTCAAGTGCTAGAAGACTTGTTGAGGGCATGTGTGATTGATTTTTGGGGCATTGGGATAAATTCTTACCTTTGTGCGAATTCTCTTAATTATAGTTATCACTCAAGCATAAATATGACACCATTTGAGGTACTCTATGGGAGGGGATGTAGATCAACCATAGCATGGTTCGAGGCTGGAGATGTGAAACCTTTGGGGGTTGATTTGGTGAAGGATGCTCAAGATAAGGTAAGGAGTATTCAAACTAGGCTTCTAGCAGCCCAGAGTAGACATAAGATAAGAGACATGACATTTCAAACCGGTGAAAATGTTCTTCTTAAGGTATCACCCATGAAAGGGATGATGAGATTCAATAAGAAAGGAAAGCTAAGTCCACGATACATTGTTCCCTTTGAGGTTCTTGAATGTGTAGGGCTGGTGGCTTATAGGTGTCTTACGCACATCACGATGATTACATCATTAAGTGAGACTCAATTGTGTTAGACAAAGACCTTCAATATGAGATGAAACCTATTGTAATTCTTGATCATGATGTGCATAAGTTGAGGACAAAGAAGATTAAGTCTGTGAAAATTCAATGGAAGTATCGTCCACTTGAGGAAGTTACATGGGAAACCTAGAGGGACACGTGAGAAAAGTAACCCCAATTGTTCGTCGATTAAGGTACTAATTCATTCCTTTCTTAGATTATTTTTCCTAAGTGTAACTCGGGGAACAAAGACGGGTAAATTTGTATCTATTGTAACGACCGGGTTCATCGTTATTGAAAAGCCAACAAGGAAATATTTTGCGTCGAAAAACTTTTTTGTAGTATTTGAATTTTTCCTAACCTATTCCAGATTTGGACGAAATCAGAGTCCTTAAGGTGTAGGAAAATTTGGTATCAATCGAGTGAGTTATTTATAATTTTGATTACATGAGGGAATACATAACCTGTTAAGGAATCCGCATCACTCTACGAAATTGAATTTGGGCAAGTAGAACTCCCAAAATCGATCTTAGCGTAAAGGGTATTTTCTGAGCATGGTGGGTTAGGGGTGTGTTGTGAAATGAGAATTTGGAATTCTTTAATTAGCTCACTGCATTGCGTAATCCACCATGGCAGGGATTTTTGCTTCTCTAGCGGAGCCGGTACAGCGGGTTGAGGGTCGCTGTGGTGGGCTCGACGCGACTTAAAGTCCTTAATAAACCCCTAAATGACCTTATTATGAACTTTTCGACTTTTAGAGCTAAGGAACGAACCCAAGGCGAATCCTAATCATTTTTCAACTCCTGAGGCTAAAGGTAAGTTTTTCATACCCTGAATCCATTTTTCGATCTGTAGAATGTAATAGAATGGGTAAATAATAATGTGGGAATATTTTGATATAGATTCTGTGTTGTAAACAACCCTAAATTGGATACTTGAGGATCATGGGTATGATCTAGGGTTCATGGAATTTTTTTAGTTTTGGGTAATTAGCGATCATATGTTGATTTCTATTTTATTATGATAGTTTGTGGACCAAGAACAAGCATAACGAATTCGGAAACGGAAGAATCAAAGTTTTTAGGGTTTCAATTTGATTGTTGACATTCTATGATGTATGATTTATTCTTTTTATTGCTTCATTTTGATGCATGTATGTATGCGATTGTTGCATTGTCCATTCACATTTGTTGTAAAAGAGATAGATGAATAATTATACGCCATGAATCACTTCTTGATTGTATGATTATTGAGAATATACTTGTGAATGTGATTGTGGTGTGTTGATGGATCAGCTTTCCACATTCCGTTATAACTTACTGGGATTAATTGCCATGTTCAGACATAAAAACTAGGATCGGTTTCCACGTTCTTGCATAAATATGGGATCAGGTACCACATTCCGGTGCACTAAAAGTTTGAGTTTGGGTTCCATGAGAGGACCAACTACTTCTGACCAATATGTATTTTTGAAGCATGTAATATTCAATATTGTATATGTTCGGTATATTGCATGGTTATATTTTTGCGATGATTGTTTATATTAAACTTAGTGGGATAATCCCGCGTATCTATCGATACACGATGGTTGTGTACTGATTCTCCACTTGCTCTTATTTTTGTTCAGTATAGAGCATCTTCCGGCGGCTATTGAGAGACCTTGCTTAGAATATCAATGATCGTCGCTTCAAATTCAAGGGTGAGCCAATTCTTCAGGGATGCCATGAAGTTCTCTTTAGTTTATGTCCACCATTTCCTGGCTTAGACATTTGTTTTAGTTAGTTGATTAGTTCATTAGATTGGGGTTACATCCCTTCTTGTTTAGACTTGTTGGACTTTAGATGTTTTGGTACATTGACTTTCAGGTTCTAGGTTAATTCTTTCGCATTTGTTTTAGTTGATAGACTTTTGTTAGAGTTTATGGGAACTCTTTTTATTTTCTTAGTATCTAACTTGCTTCCGTAACTTAAGTTCCTTACTTTTTGGTTTAATTGCTCGGTTTGGGTTGTAGTAGTGGTTCTCCCACCGGAGAGTTAGTGTGTCAGCCAATCAAAATGGTCTGGGTCATGAAAGAAAGGCAACGACAATCAAATTAAGAAGAGGAACACAAAATCATCTATGACATTTTGGTTGAGTTCAAATACAATACATATAAATGATTGTCAAAAGAAACACATACGAATAGAAAAGAAATATGAATAGAAATGCATATAGAATAGATACAATGAAATTTAGAATAAAACAGAGAAGGGTCTAAAATGCCCCTCAAGTATTTGAATTGGTACAAGATAACCCTATATCCACCTATCATCCCTTAAATACTCCGACGTCCACCTTTCAGCCAAAAAATACCCTTGATGTTAATCCTTTGACTTATATTTGCCCTTATTTTCCGCTCCCGAAAATTTAAATTATTAAATAATTAGTTATTATATTTCTTAATGTGATCGGTCCAAATTTAAATTATTTTCAAATAGATAATAAAACTGTTTTAAAAAAAATTCTAATTTTCTATAAAAGCTACTTATGATTTATATTTTGACCCGATACACTTGAAATAAATATTGAAAAAATAATTAATTTTATGATATCTTCCTATTGACCTATTTTAAATCAACCCCAATTTATGATAACGTAACCAAACTCATAACTGGAAATCCAACTAAAATCCATACTTACCCCGACTTATTTTCCATCTTCAAAAAAATATTATTTTCCTCGATAAAAAAATTTCTCTCAATTATCAACATGTATTGTTCATTTTCTCTTTTATTCCTTTTTGCAATCTCTTATTCTTAACTAGGATATTGGTGAATCAAACTTGATATGAACACACATATTTATATTATTTTAGTTAGTCTTATTGTCATGATGGAATGAGGGTGGGGATAAGAGAAATGATTATTTTTATTATTTTATTTTAAATTTTGGATACACAAAAAATAAAAAATGTAATATTTGCTTAATTTAGTCATCTTTTATTGAAATAATTATTTCTCTATGAATGCATCGTTATTTTCCTTCTTTTTTCTCTCTCTTGTTTGTCATAATTTTTAAAAAAGTTAAAATGGTGAACAAGATCCAAATAAAAAAAATGAAAAGATAGAAAGTGAAGGGTCGGGGAGTAGTAGTAGACACCTAACCTTTTTATAATTTTAAATTTACTATGAAATTCAAAATCAAGTCAATCACGTGACCTTATTTATTAAGTAATTTCAAATTATTTTAATGAAAAAGGGCCTAAAATTCCCTTAAACTATGAGATTTGGTACAATATTACCCTCCAACCACCTAATGAGTATGATCTGTTAGACATAAGGGTATTTTTGAGCCGAAAGGTGGACGTCAGGGGTATTTTAAAGCCGATAGGTGAATGGAGGGTAATTGTGTAATAATTCATATACTCAAGGGGCATTTTAAGCCCTTATCCATAAAATAAAATGGATTTACTTGAGTTAAGAAACTTTACCTAAACAATCTTCAGAGTCTTTACCTTAAATTTCTTTAAGATTCATCCAAATCTATAAATAAGCTATAAAATATGTGAAGAAATGTAAGACCAGGTTCCTTCGTTATAGAAATGCCAACGAGGGAAAATCGGGGCTGATTTTTTCCCGTAGTGTTAGGATTTTTCCAACCTTGTCTAGATTTGGAGGAAATTAGATTCATCAAGGAGTAGGGAAATCTGATAGCAATTGGGTGGAGTGAATATGAATTCGATTACATAATCAGTTAGATAACTCGACAAGGAATCCGTACGTCTTTACATAACTGAATTTGGATAAGTAGATCTCTGGGAATCGATCTTGGCGTTAAGGGAATTTTGTGAGTGAATGGGGTTAACGGTGTGTTGTATAAATGGGAATTAAAATTCCCCTAGGAATCTCACTGTCCCAAAATCTCCCGTTAAAGCGGCATGATGCCGCTGCAGTGGGATACGTTCCACTGTAGCGAACGAGACGGGAACTAAAATCATAAAATTTTGGGATTTTTCAACGAGGCGCACTGGTCCAAAAGGTGCCGTTGCAGCGGGATTAGTGCCTCTACAGTGACGCTGCTAGAGCGGGATAGGTGCCGATGTAGCCGAGTAGTCATGAATAAAGTCGTAAATAAAACCCCTAAACGACCTTATTTGACACTTTTCAACTTTTAGAGCTAAAGATCAGCCCCTGGGATATTCCAACTTGTTTTTTCTCCATTCTTTAAGCTAAATGTCAACTTTTCACTCTCCGAATTCACTTTTTAATCCGTAGAACATAATAGAATGGGTCAATAATTATGAGAAAAGGTTCTTTGATAGATTCTATAGTGTAATTAACCCTAATTTGGATAGTTGGGATCATGGGTTTGATCTAGGGTTCATAGAATTGTTAGTAATCCAGGTAATTGGTGATTGTTTGTTGATTCCCATATTATTGTGATTGTTTGTAGACCAAGAACAAGCAGAACAAATCCGCAAAGGGAAGAATCAAGTTTCTTAGGGTTTCAAGCTTGTTTCGAGGTAGGTAATGGTTGTGATTTCATGATTGTGTGATGTATGCATGTTCTTGCTTCATTAAGATACTTGTATGTATATGAATGTCACAATATTTACCGTGTTGTTGTAAATGACATAGATGAATAATATTGCCATTATATCATGATGTAAATGTGTGATTTTGATGATGTACTTGTGATTTATGGTATCTGAATATGGATCGGTTGCCACGTTTCGACATAAATATTGGATCGCATTACCACATTCCAGGACAACTATGGGATCATATTTCCACGTTCCGGCAAGCTAACTAGGATAGGGTACCGCACTGGTGCACTAACAATTTGAGTTTGGGTTCCGTGAGAGGACCAATGATGTGTTAAGCATGTGAAATGTGTCGTCGAATTATCATGTTAAAAATGTTGTTTATGTTGATATATATGCGTGTGATTATAATGTTTGTTTGACTTGTTTATATTACACTGGCGAAATAGCCGCGTGATCCTACCAGTACACACTGGTTGTGTATTGGTTCTGCTCTTGCTCTTATTTTTGTTGAGTACATGACATCTTCAAGAGGCTATTGACAGACCCCACTTAGAAGATTAAAGATTATCACATCAACTTGAAAGGTGAGCTACAACTTCTGGGCTACCCTGGAATTTTCTTTCGTCCATGTCCACCATTTCCGTACTTGGACCTTTATGTTTAGTTAGTTTAATAGTTTATTAGCAATTCCTTGTTTAGACTTGGTTATTGTTAGTAGTTTTGGTACATTGACTTTCAGATCATGGGTTTATCTTCCATAAATTTTAGTTGTTAGATCTTTTTTTAGTACTGAATTTTACTTTTAGTCATTTAACTTGTTTTCGTAACTTAAATGCCTTATTTTTAGAAAAATTTCTTTTGTTTGGATGGTAGTAGTGGTTCTCCCATCAGATTGTGAGTGTGGGTGCCAATCACGACGGTCTAGGTCATGACAAAGTTGGTATCAAATACTAGGGTCGTTGATCTTGATGTACCAGAACGAGTTTAATAGAGTCTAGCGGAACGGTAAAGGGACGCCTTTAGCTTTCTTCGATAGGCTATAAGACTTTAGTAAATCTCCATTTTTCTCCTGTCTCCTTCGTGCTATGACTTGAATCAAATTGGTCTCTGTCGATTCAAATCGGTATCTAACTTTGTTCACTCTTTTGTATGCAGATGGTTAATATGAGGTATAATAGTTTTAGGCCCGTAGCTCCCGTAAATGCTCCAGTTGAGGAAACCGCAGCGAGAGGTCATGGTCAAGGCAGAGGTAGATGAAGAGATAGGGGAAGAGGATGTGGGAGAGCGGCGCCTGGTTTAATTAATTAATTTTTGTTCTTATAACAACCCTAAAAAATGAACTAAGTTGACCTAGAGCTTCACTTGTGTTTTAAGGGATACTAACTAGCTAATTTAATGTGTAATTGAGTTTATAGGTCAGTCCGGTGGAGTTTGAGGTCAAACGTCAAGGGAAGACCAAGACGTTCACAGACTAGTCATCTATGTGCTTGTGTCTGCCTTAGTGTATTGTTGGAAGTTTAGTGTGTTGTTTGATGTCTAAATTAGGAGTGAGGACCCTAGGACTTAGATGAGCATGTTTCGGGGTTTAACGTCTGGGTGCGACTCAACCAAGGACCCATGAGAAGCCCTTGACGAGGACCCCATCTCCTAGCCAAGAAGCTTCCAGGCATCCTCTTTGACAGCACTAAACGACGATCCAAACGACGGCCAATCAATCAATGACGGCTAGTCAGTCTGGGAGTCGACCAGGCCTGCAAGTCCTGTACATTTTTTAGTCTCTGTCCCAAATGACCGACCCCCATTGAAGGGGTGTCGATCAAACGACGACCAGTAGGTAGTGGGCGTCGTTTGAGCATGCAAATCCCTGCTGCAACTCGGCCAAGTTAGGAGTGATATGGTAAATTCAGAACAAGTATTTTAAAATGCATGGACGGTTGTTTTGGGTGTATTTAGGTATTTTAAGAGTATTAAAGTGATTAAACCTCTTCTGAGACCCTAACACCTAAATTAAAACCCTTCCTTCCCAAGTTCTCTCCAAACCCCCCCATGGAAGCTTAAGGTCAAGATAGAGCTAGGTTGGCGAATTCTAATGGATTTCTTCTTTAGTTCTCTTGGAGTTCTTCTAATAAGTTATGAGAGTTCTTTATCTAAGGCTTTCTATCACCTTAGATCCAATTTCAAAGTGATTTCAAAGATTTCAAAGTTTCTGAAAAAATCCAATTTTCACTCTAAGTCATGGGTTCTTGCATGAAATATTTTCAAATGATTAAATATGATATTATTGATTTTAAAATGATGTCTTCAATGAAAATCTCCATGAACCCTTGATATTCTCAAATCTCTAAATTTGGCTTATGAATAGGTTAATTGCTCATGATCTAATGATGATAGAATTGAGTTTAGATTATGTTATAATGTTGATTTCTATGGTTACTCATGCTATTATATTGTGAATTTTTGGAGATGTTAAGTAATGGAGATCTTGGCTATTGGAATAAGGTAAGTTGACCTAACTCCCTTTGTTAATGTAGAATTGATATATAATTGCTATTGATTGGTATGGTCCACTTATGGTGGCCGTGCTTATTAGTTGTATATGATTATGATCATGGCCTTGTAGGCATTATTATGTGAATTGTAGTAGTATCATGTTAGGGTTTATGTGAAGGTATAATGTGAAGATTGGTTATATGAAGTAATGTGACTATATGCAAGGTGTTATGGCTTAGATGAATGTATAAAGTGAAGGACTATGTGATATATGTGTGATCTTGTATAATGGGGATGTAATGTGATGAAAGTATATTCTGTCTAACGTGTATGTGTAATGATAATGGATTTTGAAGAGTCTTATATGATGATTTTATGTCTTGATTGGTAGACTTAGGTCCCTCTTCTTGATACATGAAAGCTTATAGATTATGAATTGTTGGATTTGGTAGACTTAGGTGCCTTCTCCTTGATGTATGGAAGTTATGTGAATGTTTGATTTCTTGACTTGTAGGCTTAGGCACCCTTGTTATCTATGTATGAATGAATGTCTAGGATCAGTAGACCTAAAGTTGGTGCCCTTACTTGACTGATTAGATAAGGTATTTTAGAGTGCGTCTTAAAACGGTAGACCTAAGCATGGTGCCCTTTCTTGATGAGTCTAGAACCCTAAGTGAATGTGAAAACCTTGAACATGAAAAGAAGGTTAAGAATGTAAAACCTTGAATATGAAAGGAAGGTTAATAAAGAAGCCATGATTGATAGACCTAGATGGTGCTCTTCTTGAGTGGAATGATAGACTTAGAGATAGGTTGGTAGGAACGACATGCAACCATCTCTAAGAAAGTCATAAGAGCTATCCTAATGAACCTTGATCGGTAGCCCTTGTGGACCCTTTCTTTGTAGTGGTATTTTGAGTTGGTAGGACTAACAGATGGGACCTTCTCAAATACTAGTATATGAATGAACTTACAATATGAAAACCAAGGAAAAGCACCGAGAGGATATGCTTGTGGTATTATCTCTACTTGAGTATGAGACTAGAGTACAAAGAAGCCCTTGATATCCCTTAGACATGTGCTAACATGGGATGTGCCCTAGTTCAACCTCTGGCAAGTAGAATGCCTTCCACGGTGTGGGGTCCTTATGACACCAGATTCTATACCTAGAGTAACGCCCCAAGCTATCCCTGAGACGCGTACACGGGACCTAGGACCACAAGTGATCCCAAGCTAACCCTGCTAGCATGATCACGAGCATACTAAAGAAAATAAACTAATGCGGAAGCTAAATCATAATAAAGATGAAAAGATGGGGAATATCCATATGCTAAAACTGAGATATATTAAAGCTGATGAGTTTAATACAAAGAAGCTATTAACACAATACTAAGCTGAAACTAACTATATTTGAGAATAGCCTATAACTGACTAATTATGCTGGGACATGCCACAGTTAAGTCTAGAAAAAACTGAAACTAAAAGTCTAAAATACTCGAAATAACTCATGACAATTGTCCTCGGAGAATGAGGACTCACCACTGATTCTGCTGAACTGGAGATCGGGAGTCGATCTAAGCGTGATCTAGGTGCTGAAAACATGAACCTACATCACGAGAAGATGTAGCACATGTATGCGTCAGTACTTGAAAGGTACTGAGCATGTAGGATGGATTGAAACTGAAATAATACATAACTGAACAAGCATAAAAGCAAGCATAATATTCTGAACATGATATACTGATTTCTGAGCTAACTGGATGCAATGACCAAATTTATAACATGCTAAGACTGAATACTAACTGAACTGTAAATATGTTCAATACAATAGAGTCTGACTAAATTGTGGGAGTTACTAATGACCAATAATAAAACCACATGAGTTAAATGTGGAGTCCGATGTGTACGCCCCATCGAGAGGACCCAATATACCGTGCGAGAGGTATAAAGGCATATTGGTGTGATCACTGAAATGATGCCCGCAGAGGGGACTTACAACCTACTTGGCTAGTAGTTTTGGGACTATGTGGGTACACTGAACCCTAGTCCAACTCGGTATTATGTTACACCCAATGAATTAAGTGATTAAGACATTATGACTAAATTTTTTGTAAATATTGGATTGATCAAAACTGAACATGCAAACTGAGAATGCAATCATTAATCTGATAATTATGCATTAATACTGAAGCATGTATGTCTGAAGTAACTGAAATATCTGACCTAGTATGTGCAATTCAAGAACTAAAGAAATACATAGGTAGGGTTATGAAATTCATGCATAGACTGAATAATAACTTTATAATCTGATTAAGAAAATATATCTAACTAATTCGTGATGATCTGCTGTAATTCTAGAAACCCTAGGTCTATCCATGATAAGAGAATAAAAAACTGACTGAAAATTAGGGACCTAATAGGTTAAAGGAATCCACTGGTGAAATCCCTCATACCTGGTGATGAGATCCACGGAGAAATCTTTAGATTTCGTTGCTGGAACTGGTGGAACCTTGCTGCGTTATTGAACTAGGGTTCTTGACCTTTTTCTCCTCTCTTGCTTCTAATTTTCTAAGTTTTGATTTATGATTTTGACTTATCTAAGTTCTTGTTATGTTTCTAGGCTTAAACAGACTAAAATCTGATTATTTAGGGTTTAAACAAAATATCTTAGGGGTTAAACAAACTAGGAAAATACCAAAAGATCTGGAACTAATTGCTGTTGGACCAATCGACAACCCAGGCTGACGTGCCATCGTTCAATCGACGGTCAGTCGTTTGGGTCTGCTCGATAGGCCTTCACTAAAATGGGCATAACGTTTTACTCGGAGGTTGGTGTTTGGCAAACTTGTTGACTATGGAAAGATAATTCAATTATCTATCATTTCATAGGTCATGGAGTACCTAATTCATTTTGTGCTAAAAGTTATGACTATTTGAAGTTGATCCTATTAGTAACTGCCCTACCTAACTGTTAAACATCATCTACAGTCAGACCTATGGACCGTAGATTGAATGACGGTCTGCGTTGGTCATCCGTGATTCATGTCAGAGGCCGGGTAACTTGAGTCTCAATCCACGGACATAGACCACGGGCCGTAGTCTGACCTACGGACCATAGGTCTTTCCATAGATCAACACTTAGTCAATTTTCTAGGTTGTGTTTTTGGGGGAGCTTCAGTGGAAAACGACAGATGCACAACATAAGCCGTACATCACACTACGGTCTGTCGATGGTAACCGTCAATTGTACGTGCAAATTTCTGAAAAGCTGATTTCTAGTTTGTTTTGGATACACGTGTTACATTATCTCCCCCTTGAGAACATTCGTCCTCGAATGAAGACTAAACTAGATGAAATAGAGGGAGAGAGTTGCAATACCTACTACTAAACACTGAGGACTGAGTTTCCGACTGAATTGAGTTCCAAGAACATGCAAATACACTGAAAATGCAGTACAAACAGAGGGAACATGATTCTAAAGCTAAATTCACGCATGAATGACTGAAAAACTGAAGCGAAACTAATATAATACCTCAAGCTGGAGTGGAATCGGAAGGAAAGAGGTGAGGATACTTGGCTTTCATGGCTGCTTCTGCTTCCCAAGTAGCTCTCTCTACGAATTGACTCCTCCACAGAACCTTGACTGAAGCAATTTCTTTGTTTCTCAACCTTCTAACCTGAAGGTCAAGAATCTCAACTGGTACATCCTCTTAAGAAAGACTATCATTCACCGCCACACTCTCTAATGGCACTACAAAGGCGGGGTCACCTACACACTTCTTCAAGAGCGAGATGTGGAAGACTGAATGCACTGCTGGTAGTTCTGCTGGCAACTCTAACTCATATGCCACCATGCCAACCCTTTTTAAGATCTTGTATGGGCCTATATATCTAGGACCGAGCTTCCCTTTCTTGCAAAATCTCATCATCCTTTTCATATATGACACTTTCAGGAAGACCCAATCATCAACTTGGGACTCTAGTTCCCTTGTCCTTACATGTGCATAAGATTTTTGATCACTCTAGGTTGTCTTAAGTCTATCTATAATGAGTTGCACTTTCTCCATAGTATAAAGGACTGAATCTGGCCCTACCAAAGCTGATTCACCTACTTCAAACCAACCAACATGAGATCTACATCTACGCCCATACAGTGCCTCATAAGGGGCCATCTGAATACTGGAATGGTAGCTGTTGTTGTAGGCAAACTCAATAAAAGGAAGGTGATCATCCCAACTATCCCTGAAATCGATCACACAAGCTCTAAACATATCCTTTAGGGTCTGAATGGTACGCTCTTCTTGTCCATTCGTTTGCAGAGGAAATGCTGTGCTAAGGTTAACCTGAGTACCAAGACCCTTCTGAAATGACTTACAGAAATGAGAGATAAACTGAGGATCTCTATCTGAGATGATAGACAAAGGAACCTCATGCAACCTCAAAATTTCATTAATGTAAAGCTTGGTATAGTCCTCTGTTGAATCTTTATTTATCATGTTAACTATCAACCAAATGGAGTCATGTTGCCTACGAGTTCAAGGTAACCCTGTGATGAAATCCATATTGATCACTTCCCACTTCCAAGTAGGAATGTTGATCTCTTGAGTCATACCCCCTGGTTTCTGATGTTCTACCTTGAATTACTGACAATTGGGGCACTTACTCACAAAATCTATTATATCCCTCTTCATGCCATTCCACCAATAGACTTCCCACAGATCGCGGTACATCTTAGTGGCACCTGGGTGAATAGAATATCTGGAGTTATGGGATTCTACAAGAATATATTATCTCAATTCACCAACATCAGGAACACACAATCTACCGTGGTAGCGAAGTACACCATCTCCCTGATTGTGGACTGCACTCTTAAGTTCAAGCAATATTGGATCACTGTCTTGATTTTCCCTAACCTCCACTACCAAAGAAAATTCTTCCCCATTCTGAATTGTTACACCAATGTCTGATATGCTCATAAGGCGAACTCCCAAATGAGCATGCCTGTGAACATCCTTTACTAGATCTTTCCTTTCTTCCTAAACATGGGCTACACTACCCATAGATAATATGCTACTACATTCGCCTTACCAGGATGGTAATGCACACTTATATCATAATCCTTAAGGAACTCAAGCCATCTCTTCTGGAGAAGATTCAACTCTTTCTGGATGAACACATAATGAAGCTCTTATGGTCAGTGAACACATCTACGTGAATACCATACAAGTAGTGTCTCCATATCTTGAGTGCAAACACCATTGCTGCAGGGTCGAGGTTATGTGTTAGATAGTTCTTCTCATGAACCTTAAGTTGTTTAAAAGCATAAACTATAACCTTATCTCGCTGCTTTAGCACACAACCAATGCCAACTCTAGATGCATCGCAATAGATCACATAACCATCTGAACCCTCTGGTAGAGTCAATACAGGAGTTGTAGTCAATCTAGTTTTTAATTCTGCAACGTTTTTCTCACAATCATCTGACCATTGAAACTTGACCATCTTCTGAGTCAACCTAGTCAATGGTGAGGCTATGGATGAAAAGCCTTCCACGAACCTTCTATAATAACCTGCTAAACCTAAGAAAGTTCTGACATCTATAGCAGAGGTAGGTCTGGGCCATTGTTTCATTGCTTCTATCTTCTGTGAATCTACTTGGATCCCCTCTCTAGATACAATGTGACCAAGGAAAGCAACGGATTGCAACCAGAACTCACATTTGCGATACTTAGCGAATAACTGGCGATCTTTGAGAGTCTGTAGAAGAACTCTCAAATGACTCGCATGTTCTTCCTTATTCCTAGAGTAATTGAGGATATCATCAATAAAGACGATAACGAACAAGTCCAAGTACTGTTTGAACACTCTGTTAATCAAATCCATGAAAGATGCACGAGCATTGGTTAGTCCAAATTACATAACTACAAATTCATAATGACCATACCTAGTCCTTAAGGTTGTTTTTGGAATGTCTCTATCTCTGACTCTAAGCTGATGATAACCTGATCTGAGGTCTATCTTCGAGAAATGGCTAGCACCCAGAAGTTGGTCAAATAAGTCTTCATCCTGGGCATGGTATACTTACTCTTGTTTGTGACCTTGTTCAACTTTTATAGTCAATACACATTTTGAGAGAACCATCTTTCTTCTTTACGAACAACACCGGTGCACCCCATGGTGAAATACTAGGTATGATAGAGCCAAAGGTCTTTCAACTGATCTTACAATTCCTTAAGCTCAACTGGAGCCATTTTGTAAGAAGGAATAGAAATAGGCTGGGCATCTGGAAGGAGATTAATTCCAAAGTCGATTTCACTTTGGAGAGGGACTCCGAGAAGATCTTCGGGAAACACTTCTGGAAACTCACCGACTACTGGAACTGACTCAAGCATTGGGGTTTCAGAGCTAGAATCCTTAACCCAAACTAAATAATAGATATAATCGTTAGAGATCATATTTCTGGCCTTAAGGTAAGAAATGAATCATCCCATAGGAGCTAAGCTACTACCCTTCAATTCTAAGGTTGGTTCGTTTGGAAAATGAAAGAGAACAATCCTAGTTCTAAAATCAACTGAGGCATAACAGGAATGTAACCAATCCATGCCTAGAATGACATCGAAGTCTACCATTTCTAACTCTACAAGGTCTGCTGAGGTGACTTTCTGAGAGACTGTGATAGGGCAATATTTGTATACCTGTCTAGCTATAACTGGGTTATCGACTTGAGTATAGACTAAGAAAGGTTCTAAGAGAGTTTCTGGACTGACACTGAATTGGACTGCTATGTAAAGAGTTACAAAATAAAGAGTAGCCCCTAGATCTAACAATGCATAAACATCAAGGTCAAAGACTCGTAACGTACCAGTGACTACATCAGGAGAACCTTCTTGATCCTGGAGAGCCAGAAGAGCGTACAACCTGTTCTGGCGCTGACAAAAAACTGTACTAGATGAGTTACCCTACTGAGTCAGGCGACTTGCTGGTACTGCTAAATTTGTAGACTCAGCTCTAACATTACCACCTCCTTGACCTTGTCTAGAAGGACAATCCTTAACCCTGTGACCAGACTGACCACACCCAAAACATCCTTCCTTTCCTGAAAGGCACTCGCCTAGATGGGTCTTACTACACTTAGGGCAAATGGGGTAAGTCTTGGTGCCTGAAACACTTCCCTGAGACTAAGAGTCTGGTGCCCTAACCTTTTGATTATACTTGTTCTTGGAGGATGGAACACTAGCTGATGAAGGGGTTGGGGTTGAAAATTTTGTCTGACTCTGCGAGCGATTTCCACCACTCGATTTCTACTGAGAGTAGTCATAGTTCCTAGTCCTAGACTTCTTATTCTACTTGGCTTGTTACTTAAGCTTATCACTCTCAACTTGCTGAGCATGAGTCATAAGCCTTGAGATGTTCATATCTCCTAGTAACATAACATTTCTGCACTCAGTTTTCACCAAATCTGATACTTCACACAAGAACTTATTGATCTGAGCCCTGGAGTTAACAACCATGTGAGTAGCATACCGGGAGAGTTAGTTAAACTTGAGTCCATACTATTGGACCGTCATGTTACCCTGCTTTAATTTCATGAATTCTGAGCCTTTGCTTCTCTCAACTCTATTGGGAAAAACCTACCAAGAAAGGTCTTACAAAAGCAATTCCAAGTAATAGGAGCTGCATCTGTACCACTATTTTCCTTTCACTGAGTGGACCAGATATGAGCAACATCTTTCAACTAGTGTGATGCCAACTCAACCCGATCATTTCTAGTGACCTGAATCACCTCAAAGATCTTCTACATCTCTTCTAAAAAATTCAGGGATCCTCAACAGTCTGCGATTCTAAGAACGTAGGCGGATTCATCCTAACAAAGTCACGAACACTAGCTGCTTTTGATCTACTATTTGCATTCACATGAGCTTGAACCCGCTGATTGTTTTGGTTGGCCAAACTCTGAGCCAACATCTGAATAACATTCTTGAACTCATGATTGGAGATCTTTATCTGGGACGGGAGGAGCTGCATTTGCATTTCTGGCATTCACATTCCTAGCGTTAGCTCTTCGAGGAGGCATGATCTGAAACGTAGAATATTGAGTTATAATGGAATTAGATCATACCTTACGCATGATAAGAGTAACAAGAAAGTGAAGTTTTCCTTAAATACTTCGTAGCCTCCCTCTAATTAGATGTGGTGCACTTCACACCCATGAAAAGGACTCTACTTAGTGTATCTTTTCAGATATCCTAGGACACTTAAACCTATTGCTCTGATACCAAGCTTGTCATGCCCCGATCTACCCCCGATACGTAGACACAGAACCTAAGACCACAAGTGATCACAAGCTAACCCTGCTGACATGATCATGAGCATACTAAAGAAAATAAACTGATGCGGAAGTTAAATCATAATAAAGATTAAATGGGGAATACCTATATGATAAAACCGAGATATATGAAAGCTGATGAATTAAATACAAAGAAATTATTAATCCAATACTAAGCTGAAACTAACTATGTAAGAGAATAGCCTCTAACTGACTAGAAATGATGGGATAGGCCCCAACCAAGTCTAGCAAAAGCTGAAATAAAAGGACTAAAATACTAGAAATAACTCATGACAATTGTCTTGGGAGAATGAGGACTCAACACTGATTCAGCTGAACTGGAGATCGGGAGTCGATCTAAGCATGATCTGGATGTTGAGAACCTGAACCTACATCACGAGAAGATGTAGAGCACGTATGGGTCAGTACTTGAAAGGTCTGAGCATGTAGGATAGAGTAATGCTGAAATAATACATAACTGAACAAGCACAAAAGCAAGTATAATATTATGAACATGATATACTGAATTCTGCGCTAACTGGATGCAATGACCAAATTTATAACATGCTGAGACTGAATACTAATTGAACTGTAAATATGGTCAATGCAATAGAGTTTGACTAAATTGTGGGTGCTACTAATAACCGATAATAAAACCAGATGAGCTAAATGTGGAGTCCGATGTATACGCCCCATCGAGAGGACCCAATATACCCTCCGAGAGGTATAAAAGCATGCTGGCGTGATCACTAAATTGATGCCCGCAGAGGGGACTTACAACCTACTTGGCTAGTAGTTCTAAGACTATTTGGGTACGCTGAACCCTAATCTAATAGGGTATTATGCTACTCCTAATGAATTAATTGATTAAGACATTATGACTATTTCTGGAAATATTGGATAGCTCAAAACGGAATATGCAAACTCTGAATGCACAATTAATCTAATAATTATGCATTAATAACTGAAGCATATATATCTGAAGAACCTGAAATATCTGACCTATCATGTGTAATTCAACAACTAAAGAAATACATAGCTAGGGTTATGAAATTCATGCGATAAACTGAATAATGACTTTACAATCTGATTAGGAACATATATCTAACTAATTCATGATGATCTGTTATAATTCTAGAAGCGCTAGGTCTATCCATGATAAGAGAATCAAGAACTGACTGAAAACTAGGGACCTAAAGGGTGAAAGGAACCCATTAGTGAAATCATACATACATGGTGAAGAAATCCACGGAGAAATCTTTAGATTTTGGGGCTGGAACTGGTGGAACCTTGCTGCGTTCTTAAACTAGGGTTCTTAACCTTTTTCTCCTCTCTTGCTTCTAATTTTCTAAGTTTTGATTTATGATTTTGACTTAGGCAAGTTCTTCTTATGTTTCTAGGCTTAAACTGACTAAAATCTGATGATTTAGGGCTAAAACGACATATCTTACGGGTTAAACAAACTAGGAAAAGACTAAAAAACCCCTGAACTAATTGCTATTGGACCAATTGATGACCTAGGCTGACGGGCCATTGTGCAATCGACGGTCCATCATTTGGGTCCGCTTGACATCCTTCACTAAAACGGGCATAACGTTTTACTCAGAGGTCGGTATTAGCAAACTCGGTGGCTATAGAAAGATAATTCAATTATCTATCATTTCATAAGTTATGGAGCACCTAATTCATTTTGTGATAAATGTTATGACAATTTGAAGTTGACCCTATCAGTAATTCCCCCTAACTAACTGCTAAACATCATCTACGGTCAAACCTACGGACTGTAGATGGAATGACGGTCGTGCTGGTCATCCATAGTTCATGTCAGAGGTTGGGTAACTTGAGTCTCAATCCACCGACACAGACCACTGACTGTAGTCTGACTTATGGACCGTAGGTCTGTCCATGGATCGACACTTAGTCGATTTTTTAGGCTGCATTTTGGGGGAGCTTCAGTGGCAAACGACGAATGCACAATATAAGTCGTAGATCACACTACGGTCCGTTGATGGTAAGCATCGATTGCACCTGCATATTTCTAAAAAGCTGATTTATGGTTTGTTTTGGATACAGGGTGTTACACCTAGCTAGTATGGTCTATGTCGGTTAATGCCTATTCTCAACACGTGGGATGTACACTCTAGTTATTGGATAGGTTCTACAATGTGTGGGTAGTAGAATGGGACGCTATCTACACATGACATGAGTAGGATTTTAAGATGCTAGAATGAGTTCCCTAGGTATTCCAAGACCATTATGTGAAGTCTCTAATTGGTTAATATGTCTCTTAAAAGGCTTTAATGAATAATATTGACTTAGTTAAAGTATGTTAAATAGAATGGTTCTTATCTACGGTAGCTTTGAGGATTACTTAGGCGTGCTTCAAGAGGCTGTATGGGCGGTCGCTTCATGTCTTACTTAGGTGAGTCTTTAAGTAACCTTAGGTGAAGGGTCGAAATGATGAAAAGGCTTATGTGATGAAGATGGAACTAGGTGTTATGTGATGCAAAGGAATATCCTTACCTTAGGTAGTCTTGAGGATAATCTAGGTGTGTGTGAAGGGGTTGCATGGGAGGCCGCTTTATATCTTACTTAGGTGGGTCTTAGGATAATCTTTGGTAGGGGGTCTAAACGCTTAAACAGGGTTCTAAGTGATTGTGATCATATATTGTGGATTATATGGGTATTGTCTTGTATGTGATTGTTGAGTTGTATTATATTTCTTAAACTCTTATAATGAAGGATTTTATCAAAAGGTCATGGTAGCATTTTTCTATACTAAATATCTTTTTTGCATGGATTTGCTTGACTTGCATATTTAGTGCATTAAATGTGGCAAGTCCTTATTTTCCCTTTTTTTACTAAAGTGTAGGGATTGGAAATCTTGATATGCCATGGATGATGGATAGGTTTCTAAGGGTTGAAGATGAAGTTTTGGTGAGTCCTCATAAATTCGAGTACAAGACCCACATGTTCCTTTTATGTTTTTTAGTATTGTATGTGCTTAGTCCCAAATGTTTTATTCTAAAGTATAGATGGTTTAATGAGACATTGTAAGGTTATATGTTTTTAAAAGTCTTCCTCCTGCTTATTGATGAAAGTATTCTTTGTGTGTGAATAAAATATTAAATTCTTACTTATTTTGAGTATCATATGCAATGAATGATCCAAGGGGCTTGTATGAGACTTCTTAGAGTTGATTACACCTTGTAAGTTCTAGGAGGTGCTCCCCGATCGTTACAAACTTGGTATTAGAGCATAATGTTTGGGAGTGTCTTAGATTATCTCAAAAACCACATTAGTAGAGTCTTGTTCAGAATGTGAAACGCGCCACATTATGAATATAAGGATATTGGGTGTTGAGAAAGTTTCACTTCTTCATTCTTCTAATCGTGCCTAAGATCTTTGCTATATGATGTCTTTCCATTGTTTCTTATGTGATGGTCCTTAGAGTGTGGCCTTTGAGATGTTTTTTTGTAGAGGTTGAGAGAGAGCGAAAGAGGATGTGTGACTTGTTAGATGGAATATGAAAGGTTGTAATGACGACCTTAGGTTGGATGAGTTACCTTATGATGGTAAGTATTGGTGCTAGAAAGGTATAGGTGTGATGAGTAAGTAGGCTTGATGTTGTTTTGATCTGACCTTAAAAAGGGAGGAGGTGATGCTGCAACTAGATGAGATCTTTGAGAGTCTTGGTATTAATGAGATAGGCTTGATTGGAAGGTGGTGAGAATGGTGTTGGTAAGGTTGATGATTTCTTGATTGAGATCCTTATAGTATGTTCATGTTGACCTTAGATGGGTTTCTCCCAAGTGGGGGAGCATGGTGAATAGTAAGGGTGTTGGGAGTGAGATATCCTTATCTTTTCCTTATGTGCCTACTCAAGCCTAAAACTAAGAGTTCCTAGTATCTTGGCTTATGTTGAAGTCTTTTGTGAAGAATGAGTTTCCAAATGTTCTCCTCATGATATGCATGTTTTGGTTGAATTCTTGTTAAATGAGAAAATGAGTTTTCATGCATTGTATTCCCTCATGTTCATGTGTATTTAGTGTAGATTGTCTATTTTCTTCATGAGGAGAAATAGTGAGCATGCCTAAATATTACATGACTTAACTTGTTGAGCATTCCTAATGTGTTATTGAGAAGTGCATGTTGAGCCTTTACGAGGAAATTGTTTTAAATTTGCCTTAATGAAATGTTGCATGCTTGCGCTTTGATGAGAAATTGCATGATGTGCTAAGTGATGTTTAAATGATCATGATGTAACTCGGAGAAGGAAGTTCCTCCAATATCATGAGAAATTATCAAGAATAATCCATAAGGAGTTGGCAGATGTCGTTCTACTTTCTTGAATTTCATGAAGTTTTTTGAACCTTTTTGTTGTGGAGTGATGTTCCTACTAACTATGTGTGTGGCTATGATATTGTATGCATGAGTGTGAGCTGGTTGCTTTGGTTATTATTCCTTTAAGTGCGAAGTGTCATTCAAGGATGAATGTTCCCAAGTGGGGGAGACTATAACAATCCTAAAAAAATGAACTAGGTTGAACTAGAGCTTCACTTGTGTTTTAAAGGCTGTAACTAGCTAATTTAATGTGTAATTGAGTTTATAGGTCAGTTCTGTGGAGTTTGAGGTTAAACGTCAAGGGACGACCAAGACGTTCAGAGACTAGTCATCCATGTGCTTGTGTGTGCCTTAGTGTTTTATTGGAAGTTTAGTATGTTGTTTGAGGTCTAAATTAGGAGAGAGGACCATAGGACTTAGATAAGCATGTTTCGGGGTTTAACGTCCGGGTACGACTCCACAAGAGACCCACGAGGGGTGCTTGAGGAGGACCCATCTCCTAGCCAAGAAGCTGCCATGCAGCCTCTTTTACAGCACTAAACGACGACCCAAACGATGCCCAGTCAATCAATTGACGGCTAGTCAGTCTGGGCGTCAACCAGTCCTAAAAGTCCTACAAATTTTTGAGTCTCTGTCCCAAATGACGGACCCCCATTGAAGGGGTGTTGATCAAACGACGACTAGTAGGTGGTGGGCGTCGTTTGGGCCTGCAAATCCATGCTGCAACTTGGCCAGGTTAGGGGTGATATGGTAAATTCACCCCAAGTCTTTTAAATTTTTGTGGACTGTTGTTTTAGGTGAATTTAGGTATTTTAATAGTACTAAAGTGATTAAACCCTCTCTTAGACCCAAACACCTAAATCAAAACCCTTCCTTCCCAAGTTCTCTCAAAAAACCCACATGGAAGCTCAAGGTGAAGATGGAGCTAGGATGGTGGATTCTAATGGCTTTATTATTAAATTATATTTGGAGTTCATCTTATAAGGTATGAGTTTTATTTATCTAAGGCTTTGTATCACCTTAGAGCCAATTGCAAAGTGATTTCAAAGATTTCAAAGTTTATGAAAAAGCCCATTTTCACTCTATGTCATGGGTTCTTGCATGAAAAGTTTTCAAATGATTAGATATGATATTATTGATGCTAAATTGATCTTTTTCAATGAAAATCTCTAGTAACCCTTGATCTTTTTAAATCTCTAAATTTCGCTTATGAATGGGTTAATTGCTTATGATCTAGTGATGATAGAATTGAGTTTAGATTATGTTGTAATGTTGATTTCTATGGTTAATTATGCTATTATATGGTGAATTCTTGGAGATGTTAAGGAATGGTGATCTTTGATATTGGAATAAAGTAACTTGACCAAATTTCCTTAGTTAATGTAGAATTTATATAAAATTGCTATTGATTGGTATGGTCCACTTATGGTGGCGGTGCTTATGTGCTGTATATGATTATTATCATGACCTTTTCAGCATTATTATATGAATTGTAGTAGTATCATGTTAGGGTTTATGTGAAGGTATAATGTGAATCTTGGTTATATGAAGTAATGTGACTATATGCAAGGTGTTATAACATAGATGAATGTATAAAGTGAAGGACGTTGTGATATATGTGTGATCTTGTATAATGGGGATGTAATGTGATGAAAGTATATTCTCTCTAATGTTGACGTGTAATGATAATGGATTGTGAAGAGTCTTATATGATGATGTTGTGTCTTGATTGGTAGAATTAGGTCCCTCTTCTTGATACGTGAAAGCTTATAGATTATGAATTCTTGGATTTGGTAGACTTAGGTGCTTCTCCTTGATGTATGAAAGTTATGTCAATATGTGATTTCTTGACTTGGTAGTCTTAGACACCTTTGTCATGAATGTATGAATTAAAGAATGAATGAAAGTCTAGGATCGGTAGATCTAAAGTTGGTGCCCTTCCTTGAATGATTAGATAAGTTATTCTAGAGTACGTCTTGAACCAGTAGACCTAAGCATGGTGCCCCTTCTTGATGATCTAGCACCCTAAGTGAATGTGAAAACCTTAAATATGAAAAGAAGGTTAAGAATGTAAAACCGTGAATATGAAAGGAAGGTTAATAAAGAAGCCTTGATCGGTAGACCTAGATGGTGTCCTTCTTGAGTGGAATGATAGACTTAGATATATGTTGGCCAGAACAACATCCAACTATCTCTAAGAAATTTATAAGAGATATCCTAGTGAACCTTGATCGGGAACCCTTGTGGACCCCTTCTTAGTAGTGGTATTATGAGTTGGTAGGACTAATATGAGTTGGTAGGACTAAGAAATGGTACCTTCTCAAATACTAGTATGTGAATGAACTTACTTAATGAGAACCAAGGAAAAGCACTGAGTGGATATGCTTGTGGTTGTATCTCTACTAAAGTATGAGACTAGAGTACAAAGAAGCCTTTGATATCCCTTAACCATGTGCCGACATGGTATGTGTCCTAGTTCTTTCTTTGGCAAGTAGAACACCTTCCACGGTGTGGGGTCCTTATGACACCGGATTCCATACCTATCTAGTATGGCTATGTCAGTTAACACCTATTCTCATCATGTGGGATGCGCACTATAGTTATTGGATAAGTATTACAACATGTGGGTAGTGGAATGTGACGCTATCTACACATAACATGAGTAGGCTTTGAAGATACTAGAATAAGGTCTCTAGGTCTTTCTAGACCACTATATGAAGTCATCTAATTGATTAATGTGTCTCTCAAAAGGCTTTAATGAATGATGTTGACTTAGTTAAAGTATGTTGAATAGAAAGGTTCTTATCCAGGACAACTTTGAGTATTACTTATGTGTGCTTGAAGATGGTGTATGAGTGGTCTCTTCATGTCTTACTTAGGTGAGTCTTTGAGTAACCATAAGTAAAGGGTCTAAATGATGAAAAGGCTTATGTGATTAACATGGAACTAGGTGTTCTATGCTGGAAATGAATATCCTTACATTAGGTAGTTGTGAGGATCATGTAGGTGTGTGTGAAAGGGTTGTATGGGAGACTTCTTCATATCTTACTTAAGTGGGTCTTAGGATAACCGTTGGCAGGGGGTCTAAATGTTTAAATGGATTCTAAGTGATTATGGTCATATCGTGTGGATTATATGGGTATTGTCTTATATGTGATTATTGATTCTTATTATATTTCTTAAACTCTTATAATGAAGGTTTTTATCAAAATGTCATGAAAACATGATTCTATACTAAATGTCCTTTTTGCATGGTTTTTGCATGGCTTCCATACTTAGTGCACTAAATGTGCTAACCCCTTCTTTTCCCTTTTTATCTAAAGTGTAGGGATTGGAAGTCTTGATATGCCATGGATGATGGATAGGTTTCTAAGAGTTGAAGCTAAAGTTTTGGTGAGTCCTCATAGATTCTAGGACAAGACCCACATGTTCCTTTTATGTCTTTTAGTCTTTAATGGTCTTAGTCCCGAATGTTGTATTCTAAAGTATAGATGGTTTAATGAGATATTGTAAAGTTAGATGTTTTTAAAAGTCTTCCGCTTGCTTCTTAATGAAAGTATTCTTCGTGTGTGAAGAAAATTTTAAATTCTTACTTATTTTGAGTATCATATGCAATGAATGATCTAGGGGTCTTGTATGAGACTTCTCGGAGTCGATTACTACACGCCTTCTAGAGGGTGCTCCCCGATCGTTACAATGCTTCATCGTCTGATTTAAACTTTGGTAACATAGTGTTTCTGCAAAGTTTATTTTATCACAAATATTGTTTAGAATACAAATTGTTTACATAGAAGTCCTACATAAAATAAACACAAATAAATATTGGGTATATAAATAAGGAAGTCTTACCAGCTAGTGATGGGTATTAAAGTCATATGGGCCAAGGCCCAAAGAGGACAATATCACTAGCGGGATAGTCCTTTACAAATTTCACTCTCCGACCCTATATCCTGGCGGGACCAGTACTCTAGAACCATTACTATCCCTAAGAGAACCTTCATCCTTGTTTACTTACACATCGGAAGACTCTTAGCATTATTACAATCATAAAATGCACTTAACTCGATTATTTAACAAAATAACTTAGAATGTTTAGAAGTCAGCATTCAACTTGGCCAAAATGGCAACTCAAGTCTTAACATAGGATAAATAATGTAAAGACAACATACCAACTAACTATCTATGAAGCCTCTAAAACAAAGAGGAATGTCTACATAAGACCCCCGATCATCCTAACAATGAAACACATAAAACAAACTAAAAGGATTCCTCCGAATGCAATGAGGCTCACCAACAGACTTTGAGTATTCTACTGGATCAGAGAGGCGCGACGTGCTAATCATTGTTACATACGTCTGTATCATAAGATGATGCAAGCCAACTGACATCAGTACATTGAATATACGTGTATGGGAGTTGGAATGCTAGACACAACATTGACTTGAAATGAATTAGAAGAACTTACCTGGCTCAATTCACTCAATATATTTGAACTCATTTCATTATAAGGCAGTTTAAAACAAGTGCAATATAAAGCAAAAATATTTAAAACATGATATCAACTCTGTGTGTATGCAAAGATACATTATAACTCAGAAATGTATGTAAAAATACAATAAACCATTTATATAAAAATACAATTACTTTTATGGGAATTTCTCTAACCGAAAACCATCACAGAAGAGGTATTGTGATGATACAATGTTTTTACTCACGCTGCCAGTACTGTCCTATACCTTGCTGAGGGTGTAGAACCTAAAATACTAAGTAGATCCATTAGTCTATGCTAAAAAGTACTAAATGAATCAAATCAAAAGTATGGCCCTTTTCTACCTATGATGGATATATGGTTTATGGGGGCTGTGAGTTGTCTTAACTCTCCCTTATATCGGTGGTCAATACTACTCCAAAAATATGATACTAGATCTTATGCTCAAAGACATAATTTTTTCTATTATTTGCATTAATTACTCAAAAATATAGCTCAAAGGCTATCTTGGAAATCACAGTTTCCTCTCTTGCTTCATTTAGAAAGCGATAACTCTTTTCATAAAACTAGCTCAATGGCTCTTCAGCTATCAAGGTTTTCTTTCTTGTTAATATGTTAAAACATTTTACTCTTTGGGAATACATAGTCCCCCATATACTTCTTTGAAGAAATGAATTTCAACTTTACTCTTTACTTCACTTGAAATTTAAATCTTTAAAAAAAAGTTAAAACGTTTGTGAAAGAATTTTGAAAACTTTAAATACTTTTCTTGACTTACTTCTTAACATCTAGACTTGACTCTTAACTTTCCTTGATTTGAAGTATGGATTCAAGGTTCATGATCTCATTTTTATGGATGATTTGATAATATTTAGATGTACCTAAGAGTGTTGGAATCAACTAGAAAACATATGTACATTGCTAAGGAACTAGTACAAAAATATGGGGAAGAAATGGGAAGAACTGGCGTCAATGGCGCTCTGAGAGGCGTGTGGCGTCAACCTTGAAGATCAGAGGCAGACCTGGGGTGCGTTGGCTGGCACTGCGCCCCAAGGGTAAAACTTCAGTAACTCTTTTGGGGGGTGTTGTCTGGTGTGATGCCCCACCTTTATCTCTAGGTGTTTGATGACTTTTCTTGCTCATTTTTCATCTCTGAACCCTCTAAACTTCAAGGGTTCTTTCCCCAAACACTTAGAATCATCTATAAAAACCTTAATATATGATAGATTCAACCCAAAATTACACTCAAAAACATGAATCTAATCTCAAGAAACCTAAACAACACAACCTACAAGAATTCAAACGAATTTCATCCAGAACTCAAAGTATTTACTTTCAAATCAAACATATTTCGTTGAATTGAATAATCATTGGCATGGGGGTAAATAACCCAACGCTATGTAATCTCACATACCTCGTAGGGATCAATCCTTGACGAAATACACAAGCTAAACTTGAGCGTTCTTGACGACTCTTGAACTTTCTTCTCTTTTCACCTTTTTCTCTTTTCTCCAAGACCTAGTGTGAATTTCAACTTTTCTAAACTGACTAAAATCTGAATTTACCCCATTTAAACTCTTAAAAACGAATTAAAACAATTGGTGAGGAAAACACTAAAATACCTTTCCAAAAATCTGAATTAGACTTTACCTATTCGAACAGGGCAACTTCAAAAGAGCATATCTCACTCATACGAACTCAGAATCGCGTAACCTCAGCGGCATTGGATAGATCATTCCAAGAGATTACCTACTATATCTGGAAGTAAGCCTAATTATCCTGAGATAGGAGTTATATCCGGTTGAAGTTGACCAAAACTCAACTTATTCTAACTTAACAAAATTTTAGATTTTCATTCTTTCCAATAACGACTAGTTTCAATTATTAACTCCTTCATAATTATTTCAATTTGGGAGATATTACAATATATCAACCTTACGAACATTCGTCCTCGAATGAGATTACTCTTATTAGGCTAAGGGTGTAGCATCAACCATTCGGTTCAAACACACAACAAACAAATGCAAGAATGACATGCTAACTTATAAATAACATGCCACGAAAAAGATTAGTACCTTTCTTTGGAACATCTTCAGATTCGAAGAGACGTGGATATCTCCTTTTCATATCCTCCTCATCTTCCCAAGTAGCTTCCTCAATAATTGGTCACTTCAAAGGACTTATATTGATGTTACCTCTTTTATCTTCAACTTGTGGACTTGGCGATCTAAAATCTGAAGTGGAATCTCTTCATAAGATAAGCTATCCTTGATCCCAATACATTCAGTTGGTATGATCAATGAAGGACCGCCCATGCACTTCTTCAACATGGAGATGTGAAATACCGGATGAACCACTTCTAACTCTTGTGGTAGCTCTAACTCAAAAGTTACTTTACCAACCCTCTTAGATATTCTGTAAGAGCCAATATACCGAGGACTAAGCTTTCCCTTCTTGTCAAATCTCATAACACACTTCATGGGTGAAACTTTTAAATACACCCAATCATCTACTTAAAACTCTAACTCCAATCTGGTAACACCAGTGTAGGATTTCTGACAACTCTGTACCATTTTCAACCTCTCTTGAATCACTTTCACCTTCTCAATAACACGATGAACTAAATCTAGCCCTATTATCCCTGCTTCACCAACTTCAAACCATCTAACAAGAGATCAACATCTTCTCCATAAAGAGTTTCATAAGGAACCATTTAGATGCAAGAGTGGTAACTATTGTTGTAAGAAAACTCGATGGGAGGTGGGTGATCATCCCAATTACCTTTGAAATCAATCACACAATCCCTTAAAATTATCCTCTAACATTTAAATAGTGCGCTCTGCCTGTCCATCTGTCCAAGGATGAAAAGCAGTACCTAAGATCACCTTTGAACCCAAACCTTTTTGGAATGACTTCAAAAACTTTGAAGTAAATTGCACACCTCTTTCTAAAATAATGGAGACTGGAACCCCATAAAGTCTAACCACCTCTTGAATATACAACATATCATAATCTTCTGCTGAATGGTAGTCTTTACTAGTTAAAAGTGGGTTGATTTTGTCATTTTATCGACAATCACCCAATTAGAATTATGCTCATTGCGAGACCTTGGTAAACCTGAGATAAAATCCATATTAATCATTTCCCACTTCCATTCCAAAAAATCTACATTATGAACCATACCATCGGGCCTTTAGTGGTCTAGTTTAACTTGTTGGCTGTTCGGACACTTAGCAAAAAATTCAACAATGCACTTCTTCAAACTACTCCACCAATAGGCTTCCCTCAAATCACGATGCATCTTTGTGGAACCCGAATGAATGGAATATCTGGATCTATGAGCTTCCTCCATGATCCTCTCGTAGAGTCCATCCACTGTTGGTATACACAATCCTCCTTGATATCTCAAAAATCCATCTCGCCCTCATTCAAAAGCCATTACTTTTTGCTTATGAACATTTGCTTTTAAATCAAGCAAAATGGGATCTTGGTCTTTCTTCTCTTTTACTTCTGAAACTGATGACGATTCAGCGCCATTCATCACCACTACTCTTCCTTCTTTGGAATTCATTAGTCGGACTCCCAAGCGTGCAAGTCTATGCACATCTTTCTCTAACTCTATCTTTTCTTTCTCAACATGGGGTACTACCCATTGACAACATCCTGAAAGCATCAACAACAACATTAGCGTAACCTGGGTGGTAAAGAATACTTATTTCATAATCCTTGAGTAATTCTAACCATCTCTTTTTTCTGATATTAAGTTTTTTCTGAGTAATTACATACTTCAAAGCTCTTGTGATTAGTGAATACATCAACATGAACAACATACAAATAATGAAGCCATATATTCAAAGCAAATACCACCGTATTCAACTCTAAGTCTTGGATTGGGTAATTCTTCTCATAAACTTTCACCTGTCTGGAGGAATACGCTATAACCTTACAATTCTCCGTTAACAAGCAACCCAAACCAACTCCAGATTCATCATGATACACCACAAAACCTTGGGCACCTTCTGGTAAGGTCAATGTTGGAGCAATAGTCAACCTCTTTTTAAATTCCTGAAAAACTTTTCTCACAAGCTTCAGACCATTGAAACTTCACTATTTTCTGAGTCAACTTGGTAAAAGGAGACGAAATGAATGAGAAACTCTCTACATAGCTTCTATAATATCCAGCCAAATCCAAGAAACTCCAAATATCAATTGGAGATGTGGGTCTAGGCCCATTATGCACTTCTTCAATTTTCTAAGTATCAACTTTCATTCCAACTTGGGCTCTGATACAAATTTTTCATGCTGCGAGCCTACACTCTTGGCAGGACAGGCACTTGAGAACCATTGATGACCCAAAAGTAACCCCTGCCCTGTCTTACTTACTCAGCAAAAGACTAAGGATTATTACATTGATAAAATGCACTTAACTCGACTATTTAATAAAGTAACTTAGAATTTTTAAAAGTCAACATTCAATTTGGCCAAAATGGCAACTCAAGTCTTAAGATAGGAAAAATAAAATAAAGACAACTGAACTACTAACTGTCTATGAAGTTTCTAAACAAAGAGGGATGTATATATAAGACCCTCGATCATCCTAACAATGAAATATTGAAAGCAAAATGAACGGGGTCCTCTGGAATGCAAGGAGGCTCACCAATTAACTCTGAATGCTCTACAGTATCAACGAGGCATTGCGTGCTGATCCTGGTTACTTGCGTCTGCATCATAAGATGATGCAGGCCAACTGACATCTATATATTAAATGTATGAGTATGCAAATTTGAATTCATAACACAACATAGGCTTGAAATAAGTTTGAAGAACTTACCAGGCTCAACTGACTCAACATAACTAAAATCATTTCATTATAAGGCAGTTTAAAAGAAGTGCAATACAAAGAAAACCGTTTAAAACATCATGTCAACATTATGTGTATGCAAAGATAAACTATAACTCTGAAATATATGTAAAAATACAATAAAATCTGTAGATAAGAATACCATTACTTTTGTGGAGTGTCTCTAACCAACAACCACCAAGTAAGAGCTCTTGTGATGATACATAATTTTGCCTCATGCTGCAAGGACCGTCCTATAACTTACCGATGGTGCAGAACCTAAACTACTAAGTGGATCGACTAGTCTATGCTAAAAAGCACTAGAAGAATTATCTAAAAAGTATAACCCTTTTCTACCCATGATGGCTACATTATTTATGGGAGCTTTGAGTTGTTTGAACTCTCCCCCATAGCGGTGCTCAATACTACTCCTAAAATATGTTACTAGCTCTTGTGTTTAAGTATTACTTCTGTTGTCTGATTTGAGATAATTTCTCAAAAACTTAACTCAAAGTCTATCTTAGAAATCATAGTTTTCTCTCTTGCTTCATTTAGAAAGTGATTACGCTTTTCTGAAAACTAGCTCAAAGGCTCTTTGGATATCAAGGCTTTCTTTCTTGTTTATATGTGAAAATATTTTACTCTTTGGGAAGACATAGTCCTCGTATACTCATTTGAAGAAATGAACTTCAATTTTTCTCTTTACTTAACTTGAACTTCAAGTCTTTAAAACAACGTTAAAGCGTTTGTGAAAGACTTTTGAAAACTTTAAATACTTCTGTTGACTTGCTTATGCACTTCTAAACTTGATTCTTAACTTTCCTTAAATTAAAGTATGGATTCAAGGTTCATGATCTCATATATATGGATGATTTCATGATGTTTAGATGTACCCAATAGTGTTGGAAGCAACTAAACATAGGTACATTGCTAAAGAACTAGTACGAAAAGATGGGGAAGAAATAGGAAGAACTAGCGTCCCTGGCGCTCTGAGAGGCACGAGACGCCAGCCCTTAAAGATCACAGGCAGACCTAGGGAGCACTGGCTTGCGCAGCACCCCAAGGGTAAAACTTCAGCGACTCTCTTGGGGCACGCTGGCTGGCGTTACGCCCCAGCCCTATCCGCAGGTGTTTGACCACTTTTCTTGCTGGTTTTTCATCTCTATACCATTTAAACTTCAAGGGTTCTTTCCCACAAAACCTAGAATCATCTATACCCATAATATATAATATATTCAACCCGAAATTACACCAGTAAACATGAATCAAATCTCAAAAAACCTCAACAACACAACCCAAAAGAATTCCAAAAAATTTCATTAATAATTAAAAGGATTTACTTTCAAATCAAACATATTTCACTGAATAGAATCATGATTGGTGCGTGAGTGAACTAACCCAACACTCTGTGATCTCACATACCTCGTAGGGATCACCCCTTGACGAAATCTACAAGCTAAACTCAAGCGTTCTTGATGATTATTGAACTTTCTTCTTTTTACTGTTTTTCAAAGCCCTAGCGTAAATGTCAACTTTTCTAAACTAACTTAAATATGAATTTACCCAATTGAACTCTTAAAGACGAATTAAAACAATTGGTAAGGAAAATACAAAATTATTCTTCCAAGAATTCGGATTAGACTTCATTTTTCAAATATCCCAACTTCCAAAGTGCGTATCTCCCTCACACGAACTTGGAATCGCGCAAACTTGTCAGTGTTGGAAAATCATTCCAAGTAATTTCCTATAATATTTTGAAGTAAATCTTAGTCCTTATAATCAAGGAGTTATGACTGTTTGTAGTTGACCAAAACTCAACTTATTCTAACTCAACAAAATTTCCAGATTTTAATTCTTTTCAAAAGCGACTATTTCCAATTATTAACTCCTTCCTAGTTATTTCAATTGTGAGATGTTACAACAAATGATATCACCGCCACTCATGTGTTAGGCTTGTCGATGTGGGGGCACATTTCAATTAAGTATAAAAAAATCCAGTAAGGCGGAAAAAATCTCAATGTTGAGTCTAGTTAAATATCATTCGTTGGAGAAAACCTCAGCGAGGACACTGAGTCAATAAAGGGTGTGTATGTGATGCCTCTACTTAAGATAAGAAATCTCCCATCACAAAAATATAATAGAGGGGTACATAAGTTAGTAGGCCTTATAGTGACGTATTTTAAAGTCATGCGGGCCTAGGGCTAGAGCAAACAATATCACAAGCGGGATGGACTGTTATAAATATATATGAGATAATTCTTTTTTTATACTTTGTTGAATATTCCTAAAAAGTGGTAAATATTAGATTCTTTTTTATTCCTTTTCCTAGAATATCTAACTTGGTACTTGGTCAGTGGCCTCTGAAACCGTCCATCTTTCACGACTGCTTTCACGCCTCGTAAGGCTTACCACAAGGCATCAAAAAGGCTTGTGGGAAGGGAGCCCTCCTGGAAACGTTCATGGGCACCATTAGGGGGCGTGAAGCTCACCACGGTCCTTCCACTACCTTCGTGGAAGGGAGACTTGCAAGGCAGGTCTGGGGAACCTTCACAAGCCCTCCAATGGACCGTAGTACTCTTCATGGTCTGTATGGACTCTGTGAGGAGTTTCATGGTCTACCTTTGGGCTTGTGAGTTACCCACTTGACCCTCCCTAGTTGGTTTCTTAAATGAAATGTGTTACAATGCCGATGAAGCGGTACAACCTCTGGAAGATGTTGTATCCACTGAGAACATGGATGAGTGATTCAGGGAAGTAGCCTCACCCTATTTTTTTGTTTTTACTTGTGATTGATGCACCGGGGATAACACCTAAATTGTAAGTGTGGGGTGGGGTGGGGTATGGGACTTGTGAGAACATTTTGAGTTTCTTTGGTGTTAATTTTGATGTGATTTTCTGATTGAGTTACTGGAGTTTGGTTTCTATTTTTTTACCAAGGATAGTACCCTTGAACTGTACAAAATGGATTCTCTTTATAAGATTGAGTTAGTAGTTATAATTGTGTGACATTTCCCTATGAATGATGGATTGCAAACATCTTAAGGGTAATTTTTCAAGGTATTGGTTGTGTCAAAGTATTTGTGCCAAGTCTACATGACTAGATAGTTGCTAGGTTCTGAAAGAATAACGTGAACTATGCTAAGTGGTTGTTAGGCTCTTTTGTTGACTCAAAATCGACTTAAGCTTAAGAAAGAATTCTTGCATGTGCTTTATTTACTTACAAAAATCTATTGTGATCCTGCGTGATTTGAACATGTGCCAATGTGTGGTAAGGTTTTTATATTTTATGTTACAACATGATTTCTAGAAATTACATGGTGTGTGTGAAGAGAAATACAAAGTATTGCTCTGCTTTTGAAGATAATAATACACCTTGATTTTTATTGTACAATTTTGCTTTTTAGATAGTATATCACTAGTTAGGACCTTTGATCCTGTAACCTTTGGATGATAGTCATGTTTTTATCCTTAATCTTTTGGTGGAATAACTAGTTTTGCACCTTGCTTCGATAAGACTTACAATAACTATTAAATTTGAAGAAAAGGTGTGTGTGTGGGGGGGGGGGTTGAGCATGAAAATTAATGTATGGAAGCAACAAGGTGATGGAAAACCCCTCTTAAAAGAATGAGATATGAAAAAAATAGAAGAATGAAGTGAACAGTAAAACTTTCTTGATAATAACGAGTACCTAGTGAAGAAATGATTGTTGAGGAGAGAGGTGAAAATAAAGAGAACAAAATAATGAGTAATAAAGTCCCAAACTGTTGGAAAAATGATTGTAGTATCTCAAAAATAAGTGTTCATATTATTTCTACATTCATAATATTAAATGTGTGTTAATATCCAATCAATTTTCTTTATTATCATTATTAATTTTGGTCGAAATATGGAAATTGGCCAACGTCTCTTTCCTTCTAATTGCCCTTCCATCTTTTTCCTTTGATCCTCATAAGACAACCTTTGTAATTCTTGGCCTTCCGTCTTTTTCCTTTAATCCTCATAAGACAACCTTTGTAATTCTTAGTTCTTTTGACCGTTAGTTGATGACTGTTTATATATATATATATATATATATATATATATATATATATATATTGCTCTTATGAAGAAGATAGATAAAAGAGAGATCACAATATTTATCTATATTCTGTTGGTGCGCTGGGTTTTGTTCTTTGAATCTTTGTTAGTTTCTGGGTCTTAGTTTTATACTAGAAGAGTTTGTTTGAATGTTGGGGATACACCCATACCGGGTGTAATATCCTTAAGGACACTCTCTTTCGACACACCTCAAGGTATGAGAATTTCCTACAAAGTTCATGGTGAAATATAAGTGTTAGTGAAGTCCATATAAAGTGTTCATGACGAAGGAATTTTCCGTAAGATTTACAACAATATTAAGGATATTACGAACTTTATTCTTGTAGAAAATTAATTACTACAATAATAGAGTTTTTCCATGGTTAAAAAGAAAGAGTAGATATGAAAAGGTTTGATGGGGTCAAGCTAGTAGACAAAGCTAGGGAATAAACTGAAGTTTGGTAATATATGGCTAAAATTTTAATTGTATATAGGGAAAACTATTGTGGCAGCGTGGTTGGAATAATTACCGTTATTATTAGCAGAAAAATCATCATTCTATTAGAGGTAATTGTGTATCATTGGTGTTTCATTTCAACGTATTCATAGTAATAAGGTATGTGATGATATTATGTCTATACCATAGTGAATGTGTATTATATCTTAGTGAATTTTTATCAAATTAAGCTAACATATCCCTCAATGTAGTAGAAAATTTGGAGAAGTGATTATCCCTCTATATAAAGTTAAACTTGATTAATCAGATGATACAAATTGTTATGGTCATTTCTCAAGTGATCTTGTAACTAATATGTGAAAGTGAGAAAGTGAGTATTAGAGTTTGTGTTGTTGAGTACATTTGTGCTCCTACACCCAAATTGCACAAGAATTTTTTTATGTGTTGATGATTGTAGAATAGCTTTAAGTTCTAAGCATAAGATATTCTTATTAAATATTCACACCTATATATTGGTATTTTCGGAGGTAGTACATGATTGTAGTAGTCGTCAAGTCAATCTGATTTTATGTGATTATTAGAAAATGAATGAATGTTCATATGAGTTTGATAAAATGGCAATTGTGGACTATGGTGGTATCATGTGCTTTTAATGTTTAATTTGCTATTATATTTCTTTGAGAAAAGACATCAAATCCCCCATGAACTTGGCGTCAAAACTTACTTTAATACTTTAACTATACGGGCATTTAAATACCCCCTAAATATCTTTGAAGTGAGTAAAATACAACCGTATGAGTAGAATACCACTCTCACCTGTCATATTATAGCTATGTAAGCGCCACGTCACTGCAATGTAAGCATCGCGTCAGTAATTTTTAGTCTTTTTTTTTGCTTATTCACCCTTTTTCTTGAACACTTTTTAAAAATACATTACATTAATCAATAATTTAAAATGGATTTTAAGATAAAAAATTGTGTCAGCTTCTTCCACCCATTCTCTTTCACTCTCTGCGCCCCCCGCCCCCCTCCTTCTTTCTTCGTTTTTGATTGTCACCATTTTCAGCCTTCATTGGGTTCTTCTATTTCCCAACCACTTTCAGCCTTCAATAGTTATTTTCTTCTTCAACATTCATCACTTTTTTCTTAAAATAGAGCATTTGTACTTTTTCGTCTTCATACCCTCTCCTACAAATCCATCATTGGAGAATGATATTTTCTTAAAGTACTTTTTTCTTAACAACTCAACTGAAAATTGAAGGTTGTATAAGAAAGTTGATAGACCCACTTTTTTTGCATATATTATTAAAAATGGGTCACTTAAAATTCAAAAATTTACATTCAATTAGGTGTTTAAATTTTGTGGATTGATGAATGGTTAGTGATGTGAGAGATGAATTTTAAGGAAAAATGACTTATATGGAAGAAGAAAGGTATAAGAATTGTTTTTTTTATTTTTTTTATTTTTATAACAAACTGTGATAGCATTTCATATAGTTGATCACTACAAATTGGTACAAACAAAATCATTTCTTGCTCTTTTTATGTTTCCCATTACGAAACAGAGACCCAAATCCAAATAAATTTTGTGATGCAACATTAAGAACTGGACTAATTCTAATGCCATTACCATAATTAGTCCCTGCTGCTCCATAATTCTTCCTTAGTGGAGGTTTTTGAGATGATGGAAATGTGTAAAAACTTGCTGGTGTTGATGAATTCTTGATTTGCTTTAATTGCAGAGTCCCCTGTTTCTTGGAATTTGGTACTGAACCAGTTGAATTGCTTCGAGATAATAAAGGTAATGACCAAAATGAACTACTTTTCTTGTGTGTATTAACACAATGAACACTACTGCTTCTTTTAATTCCCCCAAAAGAATGACTCTTTTGTTGCTCTGTTTTAATTTCTTGTTTTGGGTTTTGATCATTTTGGTGAAGGGGTGGAAGAGATTGAGTTTTTTTTGATAAAATAGTTTGTTTTGAAGAGTTAACAAACTTTTCTTGAAGTTGAATTGGGCGAATTAAGCCATCTGAAAAGAGTTCATCTGCTGATGAAGTTTCTGTATTGCTGATACAGAAATCAAATTCAGAATTTGAAGGAACAGGTTCTTGGATTTGTGTTTTGTGTAGAATATTAGTAAGATTTGAAGGTGAAAGATTGTGGGAAAAAGAGATTCTTGGACTTAGAATTCTTTAAATTGGGAAGAAAACATTTGGGGAAGACAACAAAATAATAAGAAAACAAAAGATTATCTATTTTCTTAAAAAAAAAATTGAAAGATAAATTTCATTTACTTTTAAACAAGAAATTTCACATTTTTTTTTATAAATTTAACTTATAAAAAAATTAAAAGCTATTAGTTTTATATTGGCCAATAAAAAAATGACATGTGTATGATAACCATTCAGTTTTTTTTTTAAAATTATTTTACGTGCCTTTAGGAGAGTGAGTACACTCACTTTGCCGTCATTTAATCACTTTAAAAGTGTTAAGGGGGTATTTAAAAGCCCGTATAGTTAAAGTAGTAAAGTAAGTTTTGACGCCAAGTTTGGGGGGATTAGATTTATTTTCTCTATTTGTTTTTGATAATTATAATTTTAAGGAAAATAAATGCCTAGAATTATATTTTGTTTCATGTTTGCAACTGGCACATTGCCTAACGTTACTGAATTATATTTTTTTATATGTTTGTGCATATTAATGTCACGAGTTTTATGATTTGAAATGGTAAAATAATTTATTTATAATTACGATTTGAAATTGCTTTCAATGCATCAAATTATAATAATTGATTGAGTGGCTAAATGATCATATATGAATTTCTTGTGATGCATAAATTTATGTTGTAATTGAGATTACTAAGAAAATATATGTTGGTGTTTTTGAGGGATTAAATTGTTAAAATTAATTCTATCGAATTCCTTGAGACTTGTATAATTAATGACTACATGTGATAAATATTTTAATGTATAGAACTTTATGGATGTTGAATGTTGTTCCTCTATTATGAAATATTTGAAAGGGTAGCGGTTTCTTGCTTAGGTTATGAATGTTATTCCTCTATCACGAAAAAATTTAAAATTGTAGGGGTATGTTGCTAATGTTGTGCTACTTGATCTAATTTTTTTTAATTGTATGTTAATAAATGTTGCATATACATATTTGTGGTAATACATCGTGATTTGATTGAATGCAATGTTAGAGTGGGGAAAACTAAAATAAAGTATTGTTGAGTTTTTAGAAGTGAAAATACTTTCAATGTTCTTGTTGTTGAAAATGATATTGATTCTTGATACATTACCTTGAAAAGTGTCTTTGGTAATACATGAGAGGTACTATAAGTACACCACTAAATAAATTGAATAGTTTGTTGTACAAAAAGGGTACAATATATTATGAAAAAGGTAAAAGTTGTTGATACATTTTTGTGAATGCCATAATATAAAATTAACTAAGTAGAGAGTTGTTGCGGAGTTGATTAGTGATGAGACTATGTGATTAAGACACTCTTAGTCTGTATTTTAATTGGAACAAAACCAATTTTTATGTGACTAAATTAAATACATGTGTTTGAGACACAACGTGACAAAAATAAGATCAAATCATGCTAAAAAAGGACATTTCATTAAAATATATTATTTTACCCTTTGAAAGTCTTATGCATAATCAAGCAAACCATACCAATCATCAAGGCATATTCATTAAGTCAAAGCAAGTAACATGATTGTCAACATACTTGAACCCATAATCTAACACAACTCTATCATCAAGTAATAACATCACAAGCATAAATAAGAGTTCATCATATCATAATAAAGCAAGACAACTACTCATGGATCCTCATAAAGTCAACAAGTGCAATGACCAAGAAAATCACCATAACCCTACTTAATCAAGTAACCCAACAAGAACCATGACTAATATCCAACTTCACATAACATAACCTTTAAGGATACATAACATCATACTTTAGCAATATAGACCAAATACATGTTCATAATAATATCAATCACCATATAATATCATTTACATGTAAAGTCATCATATTATCATCATTTGTATTCATTATCATATACATACATAATATCAACCTTCTAAGGCTTTCTTCAAGGAAAACTAGTGCAAGGCATAGGTAGAGTCCCATAACCCTACCTAGGCTAAGTCAAACCTCTCAAGTCACCCTAGTTTATTTATACTTCATTGCTTCATTTTAGTTTAGGGAACACTTGCCTTAACTGACATAGACCACAAGAGCTAAGTGTGGAATCCTGTGTTGTAAAACCTTACACTGATGGAAGGTGGTCTATCGGCCAAAGTAAAACCAAACATAAACGTAGCTTTCTAGGTGATCTACTAGCTAGTCTTCCTATGGGGGCAACATAGTTCAAAAATAGGAGATAGGTATAATCCCTATACATACCACTTGGCGATTGGGGCCTCCTCTCATGGGAATCCATTGGATGAGTATCCCTCATTGGGGAGTCAACACCACATGTGGAACTATAGGGTGAATCTTCCTCTATGTGAAGTCATCACCTCCCATTGTTAAGTTCACTGGGTGCTAAGCTAAGTCCCTTTTGAAATGTCTTTAATGTCTTTATTAATCATCAGAGCTTATTATAGGTCATAGGTTTTATCCCTTGTATCATCATCATCATCATATCTCAATAAGAATTGCATGAGTATAGTGCTTTCATTACAATTCATATAAGTAAGGTTAACACATTAACATATTCATTCATGATAAGGCACATTGGTAGTCATCACCATCCTTATAACATTTACATCTTAATCAACCTCACAACCATAGTCAATACATTTCAATTCAACATTATACCACCCTATAAATCCTAGCACAAGGCATACTCCAACACAACATCATGACTTAATCACAATTAACCATAATTCAAAGTAAAGAATAGGGATCATTAGACTTACCAAGTCTCCTTCATAATCCATCATCAAGGTATTACCATCAACCCTTAACTCAACCCAATTAGGGTATAGTTCCACCATGAAAAAATAACCAACATTTTAACAAGGATAATTGAATCACTATATCACAATTCATCACAGGTTCATAACTTAAGACAAGATACTTAGGTCAATTCACAACATACTTTATAACCTAGATCAACTTCTCAAGAACTAGAATGATAGGAGTATAATTCATCCTATTCTATTCATGATTGATACAATAACATTATCTAGTAGTAATTCAATCAATAAACAATTCAATTGAACCAACATTACACCATTAATATCAAGATCATATCCTAGGATTAAGGGGTGAAGGTCATCTTCTACAAACTAGACCAAACCATCAAGATATATCATAATTAAGTTATAATACATGTTAATATATTCATTATATCCAAAATAAATCATAAAAAAATCAATTCATAACATTAATTTCTAGATTGGGAAAGACCCACATGAAAACTCAACTTTTGAAAATACTTTGAACGAACCCTTTGGGGAAAGGAGTCCCAATGGTGAATTAGATCCTATACCTTAATTCTTGATGAAGAATTTATGGTGAATTCGTCCTTTTAAATACCCTAAACCCTCCCCTAGTTTGGTCTTCAATGGAGTTCTTCAACTAGAGAGAGAAACAAGAGAGAAGGAAGAGAATTTGGGTTTGTGAGTTATAAGAGTTTAGTTAGTCTTAATTAGGTTAGGACTTTATATAGGGTGCTAACTAACTTAATTAGACCTCCATAATCCCCCAACTAACTAACTAACCCTTTAATTAATTAATTTGGACCAATTTAGAATGTGCAGAAAATTGGACCCCTAATAGACGAGACCCTGATCGATGACCGTCTGTGAGATGACGGCCACAGGACCCTTCCGTCTTGTTGGTACGTTGTTTTGGTCAGAGACTATGAAAAAGAGGCCCTTCAAGTATTTGGCTATGTGTTGGTTGACGTATGGCATCGACGCCCCGTCGATCAACACATGCCCCATCGATTCCCTTTTGTGGGTGCACACCGCCTAGGCAGTCCTTGACCCCAAACGTAAGGGTCCTTCTCAAGGGCCCTTGGTTGGTCCTTGGGGAGTCGTACCCGGAATTTTCGACCATGAATCAATTTAAACACATGTTATACACCCTTACACCAATTTTCATCATTTTCCGACTTCTAAAAGCTAGTCAAATAGGCTAAGGCACGCTAGTACCTCGTTGAACTAGTTTTCAGACGTCATGGACGTTCTTGGACGTTTTTGGTTTCTATACTTCCTAATGACTTATATTAATTAAAATGGACCTTAAAACAATGTCTATACCTTATTACACTTATGTTAGGCTTTAGAACATATCTTGAATTTTTGAAGTGTTACACTATGTTTCTGAGATTTTTTTTTGGTTCAAGGTTCTTCAAATGATCTAGCTCCTAACTTCAACAAAAATAGGGTGTCTAACCCTATGTCTCAAGTAGGTGGAGGTAATTTGTCTTCTCTATCTAATGGCACTAGTTGTGGTAAGAAATATGATGAAAAGTGCTTAGCCGGTATGAGTGGTTTCTTTATTTATGTAAAGAGTGGTCACAAGGTGAAACATCTTCTATTACAAGCTATCAATGGTAAGGATAGTAGGCAAGCTTAGCCTAGTGGTTCTTGTTCAGGTTCTCTGATGCATAATAGATCTATTCTTTTCACACTCACAGGATCGTGAAGGTTCCCTTCATGTGGTTAGCGGTATATTGAAAGTATTTCATTGCAATGTTTATGTGTCAACTTTATTCAGGTGCTACAACATACTTTACACTTCACGTGTCCTTGAGTTTTGATGTGAGTCTCGAAATCCTTTATAATCCCTTTCATACCTCTACTTCCGTGTGTGATACTATTGTGGCTAAGAATGTTTAATGAAATTATCTTATTTCCGTTTCTCATAGAATCACTCATGTTGATATTGTAGAGCTTGATATGTTAGATTTTGATGTTATTCTTTGGATTTATTATATTAATACGTATTATGCTTCAATAGATTTTAGGACACGATCGGTTACATTTAAAGTTCCGAACGAACCTATCATGAGAAGGAAAAATCTTTGTTCTTAAAGGCCAATTTATATCTGGCTAAAATCTAGAAAAAATGATTTTTGAGGGTTACATATTTCATTAGGGTAAAGGATATAGATTCTGAAACCCCTAATTTTGAGACAATTACGATTATAAATGACTTTCTGGAAGTGTTTATTAATGATGTTCCCATTATTCTTCCATAAAGGAAAATAGATTTCGGCATTACCTGTTCACATATATGCAAACTATCTCAATTCCTGCTTATTATATGGCCCCGGTAGAACTTAAGGAGAAGGACCTATTGAAATATTTGATGGATAAGGGTTTTATTAGGCATAGTAAATCACCATGCGGTGTTTCAGTGTTTTTTCTTTGAAAGAAGGATAGTTCTATCAAAATGCATTGACTATTGCCAATTCAACAAGTTACCACCAAAAATAAATATCCTCTTCCAAAAACTGATGATTTGTTTGATCGAATCCACGGAGTGAGTTATATATCTATGATTAATCTCTGGTCAGGTTATCACAAATTAACGGTGAAAGAAAGTGACATTTAAAAGAGAGTTTTTCAAAATATGTATTATCACTATGAGTTTTTGGTGATGTCATTAGGTTTGACGAATGCCCGGGTCGTGTAAATGGATTTTGTAAATAGGGTCTTTAATTAATCTCTTGATATGTTTGTGATCACGTTTATTGATAATATCTTGATTTACTCATGGAGTAAGGATGATCATGTCGAGCATGTGAGGACTGTGTTGCAAATTCTCAAGGATCGTGATCTATATGCTAAGTTTAGTAAATGCAAGTTTTTGTTGAGGTACATTACTTTTGTTGGCCATGTTGTATTTGATAAAGGTGTTCAAGTTTTGTGTGTGACCTCGACATACCTATTCTCTTCTCGTGGAGCTCAAGCTCGTCGACACAAATCCGTGATCAACACCGGAAATGGAAGGGACATTTTGCGCTGGTTGGCCCTCATGGCCATTTCCTTCTCAATGATCAAGCCTAAATTAAGGCGCTTCATAGCAATGATACTCACAACGGAGACCACCTTTTTGTGGTGGATAATAAATAGTTCTAGGATGGCATGATCGTACTGTTGATAAATCAAAACCAATATCTCGCTTCTATATTGAGGTCCTTCTTCATTATTGGCGTTCTGACATCAATCCACCTCGGGGTGTTGACATATATAAGGGGAGCCAGCCAACCTTTTAAGTCATCCATTGTCTGAGTTTGGATCATGTTGTGATATTCTTGCATAAAGTCAGTGGCACGCTTGAATACCACATTTATGTCATCACTGCAACATTTAACCTTCTCCATTGACCACCACATAGTAAACTGATTTGAAGGAACTAGCCTTATTTTTCTCTTTTAGTAACACATTATCATAGGCTGCATAAAACTCCATGACCTAATTATGAATGTTTGGGCCACGAGGTTTAGTGAAAATGTGGAATCCGTGGAACTTGAGAGTATCCCACACGTTTATATGTTTGTCCGCTACACCATCGATAGAAAGTCCCTTTTCCTCAATAATGGTCCTTAGTGCCTCAGACTTGAGTTGATTGAGTGACGGGGAGGAGGATCCTGTACTAGTTGTGCCTGTACTACTGAAGGAGGCATTGGAGCTTAATCCGGAGGTGTAATCTCTAGAATCCTAGACAGATCATGAAGAGATTTGGAGCGTATATTTGCTCTTCGAGCCTGCAGAAACTTATCATACTTAGACTCAGAGATGAATGCCTAAGAGTCACCCGTACGACTCACCCTCACTCTCGAAGGTTGTGAGGTGTGTCTCATAGACACCCTCACAGTCTGAACTACCCTTCTCCGGTGTCACAACCGCGGGCGCTTTTCCCTTTCCTTTGCCTTTACCTCCATTTATAGAGAGTTTTGTTGTCTGTCCTCGGGATACAGCTGCATCATCATCAATATTTACTTCACTTGCCTTCTTGAGCGGCGTCATATATTTATGAGACTCTTTGGGTCTATCCAGTTCTTCAAACAACAAAGAAAAGCATTAGAAAAAGTTCAAGAAAAGTGCAGAGAAGATGTTGCAAAAAGACTCGCCAAACCACATTAATGAGCCAGGTCAGGCTCGACGAACCACTTCGGTGAGACAGGTTGGGCTCGCCGAAAGATCCATAACATAACTCTACAAAATTCAAAGATGGTCGGTGATATCTAGGTTCTTTAGTCGGATCTCCAACACCAATCAGCGAACTAAAAGTAGCTCGCCAAAAGTTATAGATTATTTTAAGGATTTAGGGGCGCAAAACATCGATCAAGAAGGATTTTTGGTAAGTCGCAAAATAAGCTAGGTGAGCTCAAGCATATTGCCGAATGTTACAGAACACAAACTGAATATTTAGAGAAATTAAACGTGATCTAGGGGTTGTTTGGCGAACTGCCAAACCACTTTGTGATCTCAACTAAACTCGCCAAAGGTCCCCACGTGCGAGTTTATCACCCCAATCTTCAAAATCAAGCCCGTAGCCCATGAAAACAAAATTAAAATCATACACTATGAAATTAAGGTCAGACCCATACTACCCATGCCCTCGGGGTACTCAAACTTCCCCCAGTTTGACCGAAATTGGTCATTTGACGTCTTTTACCCTCATGAATGACATCAACCACTACATCATTGGAAAAATTTCAACATTTAGCACAATTTAGGGTAACTCAAGCTTTACCGCACTAGACCCAACACAAATTTAACACAACCCAACAATTTAGACTTGATTTTAACAAGCAAAGTCAAGGGAATAAGTCATTTACAAGCAATAAGGCATAAATTCAATTCATTACATGCATTCCAACAGGTAAACAATGATAAAATCATACTACCCAACAATTATCAACAACAGTTTACTGATTATATTCGAGTTCAACAACAAATTTATAGTAAGGTGTTTGAAAAACCAACATTCATGCCAAAATTTTAATTAAAATGTTAGGTGGCAAAGTTCCCAAAACCAATTTTGAGCACAGATGGCAAAGAAACAAAACTAAGAATGTGGAAAATATGAGCAATACAATATTTGGGTGAGAGTTCGAGAGTTGAAAATAGGAGAAGATGAAGGATTTCAAAATTTTAAACCGTTTAGCCTTCAAAATATTTCAGTTTTCGCTCCATTTGGTGGAGTAAGTCGCGCCCGCCGAACTACTGAGCAATGCAACGAGTGCTAATTTTAGCTAGCTCAGTTTACAGAACTCCCAAAAATTTAGGGGTTCAAATGGTGGACAAAGTCGAGCTCGTCGACCTGTTTGGCGAATCGTCGACTGAGCCTTTGGCTTGCCAAGTTTTACACAGTTCCCCACCAAGTTGGGTGTTTCTAACGACAATCCAAGTCGATGATCACCAACATGTTTTACAAATCACCGACTGGACTTTTGGCTCACCTAATTGCCCCTTTTCCTACACTTTTCACTCTTCAACCCACATAGTCAACACTCCTTATTCAAAAACAAATTTTAAAAACATTAAAGACTTGCTTTACCTCCCAAAAATCACCATTTTAACGTCATGGCACGATGTGGATACGCTTTCAAGTATCATTCTTTGGGTTTTCCAAGGTATCACTTGGTAGGCCCCCTTTTGGCCATGGGTTCAATCGAGATGAAATTTGAACCTTTTACGTTTCCAATTGCTTGATTGAAACTGAATGGGAGGTGCCCTTCTGATTAAGTGTAGAGACGTCTTCTTTCATTTCTTTCAAAACTTTGTCCAACCCTTCTACCTTATTGAGAATGCGTGTGAGCATGTCTTCGTACAAATATTTCCTAGTCATCTCTTTGCTCTTTAGGATTTTGGCGTTAATGAGGTGGGACATATCTATTCTTATCACAATTCCTAGCTACCTTCCAAATATCATTGCAATCATTCCATTCCTTGTCACACTCTTTCCATCCATAATCTTTATTCCATACCGGATTCCACTGAGCCTTGGGTAATTTGAAGGAAATCCTCCTCATTGATTTGCAAGAAATTTCACTTCCTCATTGTACAACGCTTCATATGTGCTTCATCTGGGATTAATCCACCAACACACATATCATTTACACTCTTCAACCCACTATCCATCAAACTTTTTGACAATAGGTCTAGCTGGGTTATCATTTTTGCCATATTCTGGTCTCTCTTGATCCTTCTCGATATGCTCTTTTGTTATCCTAAAAGTGAGAGGAGACACCTGGTCCTTTCGAGTGTACCACACTCTGTTTATCTTGGTCATGAAATCAAGGAATTAAGATGCTACTTCATAAGGTTGTAGCATTATACTTCTGGAACAAGTTGATCAACAACTTTTTTATTCACCGAGTCAAGACTCCTATAGAATTATTGCTGTAGTTTATAATTTGGCATTCCATGTGTCAGAAATTAAAGTACAAACTTCTTAAACCTCAAGCACGTCTCGTGGATTGGTTCACCTTCCAAGCGATTGAAACCTTGGATGTTATATGTGCGCGTCTTCATCTTTGACGGGGCAAAGAATCTCGCATAGAGCGTTGAGGTCAGTTCATCCAGAGAGGTGATAGAATCCCTCGGTAACTTAGCTAACCATTTCGTAGCTTCACCCATAAAAAAAATAGAAAAAACATGAGAGAGACTGATTCGTGTGATACATTCTTGAATAAGAACGGACCAAAAATGTCCATGAAGTTCCGAGTATGCTTATGGGGGTATTTGTGGGCCAGTCCTCTATATAGACCATTCATTTGGAGTTGTAAAATTGTGCAAGTAATATGGATGACAACATTCCCTTCAATTAGAGGTAGACGCATTGCACCAACACTACCCAATTGGATAGGGTCATTCACATCATTAAGATTCCCAATCATCTTGGTGGCCCACTTGGCTACCATTACTCCCGTTCATAATCATCTCTTCCTCTGCTCAACACAAACGACACAAACACACACCAAATTAAGTCGATTCAACTACAACCAAATAGATCACAATTCAACTTCAATAAATGAATTCTAAACACCACCACTCCCCAACAGTGGCGACATTTTTATCAACGTCTTAAGTACACCTTGTCCAATTCTAAGTGTAAAAGATCATTAACTAGTATAACACCCAATGAAGAGTTGATGTCGAACCCAGATGGAGTGGTACATGCATAAATATCAGTAATGAAGTTATAAAGTGGTCTATTCTTTTATATGAATAGAATTTGTCAAAAACATACAAACATGTCTAAGGGGATAACAAAGAATGTCAAATGGAAGGTTTGGATGGTCAATTATCAACTATAACATAATCAAACAAAAAGGAAATAACAATATAGAGAGGAATTCTCGGGATGTGATTGATTATAGGTAAATTTCGCTATATGGGTAACTGAAACTACTAATAAAGAGCTAAATATCAGTGAACGAGCTAGACTAGAAATATTTTTCTCTCGAACAACTATCATGATTCAATTGATTTCTTTAGAACATCAACAAGCTTAGCATATAAGAACAACCCAAACCTTAATTCATCTACTCTCTCGTGCTAGATAGGTAGAATTGAGATTAAGACATACTCTCTTGAGATAAACCACACAAACCCAATAGCTACAATCATTAATCAAAAGCTTTGGTTCTAAAACCACTTTCTGAAGCAAGCCTAAACACTAAGTTAGAATTGCATTTGCAATTACAATTCATAGATTCAAACACATCTAAAGATTAAACCTACTTCAATTGAGCATTTAAATCATTAATTTGCAATACCCACAAGCTAATTTAGCACATAATCACATGATAACACCCCAAAAATTGGGTTTTAGCTACACATCATAATAATCGATAAACATTTACCAAATACATTAGCCATGATCCGGGTAAAGGTTCCCAATTCATTACAATTGTACAAATTGAAGAAGTTTAGAATCCCACTTGAAAATCCTCAACATAAGCTTAGAAATCCTCAAAGTTTACAATAAGAACTGAAAAACTAAGGGAAAACTCTAAGTCTACAATGGGAACTGAAATAACTGGGAGGGAACTCCTAAAATTTCATTTGAATTCCAATTTATAGTTGCCCAAAACATATCATGAAAGTCAATTTGGTAGAATAAGTCGGGCCTCGCTGAGTCATTCAGCGATCCGCCCTTTGCTCTCTTTCATCTCCATATTGCATTTGTCATCAACTTCCGAGATTCTGTAACTTTGGGCGATCCAAGTTGTTGTCACGGAGTGGATTGACGACTCGATGTTTGGCAATTTCTATTGCAAAATTGGGGTTTCCACAGGGCTGGCACACTGGAACATTAGGCTACCTAGAAGAGCCACTCACCGGTTTGCCGAGTTGTCTGGGTGATCACTATGATCTCTTTTATTTACATCTTTAGATTATTTGGTCCTTTTTTCCCCAATATTGTCCTTGCCTTTCTCCTGAACTCATATACCTGAAATATATCTTCTAACATCAGTTTATATTATAAATTAGGCATTTGAGGACACATCACTTTTCCACAACAAAGGGAAAAAAGGAAACCCCTCGTATGTAGTATATTGTTTTTGGCTATCTATAATTATGTGCATTTTAACATGTTTCTCCACCAACACCTCTATGAAGATTCTAGCATACCTTCCAGGCAGAGTTGTCGAGGGGCATACATAAATTTGAGCTAGTTTTCCTAGCTTGCTTCTAATTTTTGATAGTACTTTATGGTCGTAGTATTGTTTAGGGAATTTAGGTAACGTATGTAGATTGAAGAGTATATTTATTAGCCTCCAAGGTGAATAAGTTTAGTTGCCAATGTTTGATTCTGAGGTAACAGCCATTAATAAACCATGGCTATCTTGAATCTCCTTTACCATATTATCCTCTTCTTCAGAAATTTTGCTATGCAGTAGTCAAGCCTCAAGTCAGCTAGGACAATTTTCTCTGCGACTTTCCAAAATCACATTAGTCGATTAGAAAAGTATTGGTGGGTATATTTCTACAACATTAATTTTATTATAACCATGTAGGCCAAAGGTTGGTATGCTATGTTATTGTTCATAATTTGAAAATAAAATACTATCAGTAATTGTATTTTATAAAAATTAAACATGGATAGGTGCGAAATCGTTCACAGTTTGTGGGTTGTGCTTTCCACACATATCTATTGTCTTGTAAAGGGACACTCAAGTTTTAATTTTCTGCTGGAATGATTCTTGGAGATGGCGTATTTAATGCGTCCTTGTAGGATACTCAATTTATCAAACTTGTGTCTACTCTGGGGTCAATATCCATGTTTGTCTTATTTGGTTGTTTAGGTGGCTGCGATATTTTGATTGGGGATGTAAGTATAATAGCTTTTTAGAGAGATGATTGAGATGATCAAAGTTTGTGGCTTTATTAATGATCCCCCAGTTTACTTGAATTATTTTTTTTGAAACATTCTCTTTCATTAGAAAAGAAACTATAGTGAGCTTGAGATTATGTTGAGACTGGTTTGTCATCGTTTGAAGCTTCTCAATAATGATTGAGTGTTGCATGTTGTTGAGAGTAGTCTTATAATGCAATTTGCATTTTAGCTCTCATTATGTACTATTGTAGACACCATTGTTGAGTTGATTGTGTTCTTGACTACTATAGGACAAGAAAAAGTTTAAGTTTGGGGTATTGATGAGTGGTAGATATACACTCATTTGTGGCATATTTAGCTCAACAATTAATGTCCTTAATGCCTTATTATGTCTTATTCCAATGGTGTTTGATTATTTAAAGCTAAATTATAGAGTAAAAGGCAAGGATGAATATTCAAAGAATGAACAAAAATATGAACAGACTCAACATTAAAGATCGGCTAGATAGAAAAGAGGATCTCCAAATGTAAGATCCCGAAAATGACTTAGGTGAAGCTAGATCCTAACGTGGCTGTTATGGTGGTATAAGGTCCTAAATTGGTCTATAAAGTATTATTGAGGCAGTATCTAAGAGTTTAGGTGCATTGAAAGTCAAACATCAAGGGACAACCAAGACGTTCGACGACTAAGTCACCTAAGTGCCTCATAAGTGGTTATGTGTGGTTCTATGTGTTTATGTGTGATGCATGAGATTATATGGTCATTAAATCAGTTTATATGATGTATATAGTAAATGTGTCTAGTTTCGTGAAGTTTGGAGGTCAAACGCTCAAGAACTCCATGACGATCGAAAGATGTGCCTTGAAATGACCTTGTGTGTCTAAGCAAGTTTCGTCGAGTTTTACATGTTCGTTTTGGATTAAACTCATGTGGAAGGTCCTAAAATTGTATACGTGCATGTTTGGGTTGGAAACGTCCGGGTACAACTCCATGTAGGACCTGCAAGGGGCCCTAGAAAAAGACCCAACCTGGAGCTCAACACTACCAGGCAGTGTCCAAACGATGACCCAAACGACTGTCAGTCGACCAGGTGACGGCCCGTCGATGGGTATTAACGATGTAGACACTTGTCCTGCAGGTTGAGGATTAGCAGGTGCAACCCACGAGAGCCCCATCGACGGGGAGTGGGTGAGACCACGGACCATCGATGCTTGCGTCAATGGGCTGTGTGTTTTCCTGCCAGCTTTCTGTTTAGTTGAGGGGTGAATTTGTAAATTCATCCCACATACCTATAAGCTTTGGACGGTTGTTTTGAGTGTTAATGGGTATTTTAAGAGTACATAATTCATTAAACTCTCATTTAAACCCTAACACTAAGATCAAAACACATTCCCCCAAAAGTTTCTCCAAAAACCTCCATGAGAGTTCAAAGTGAAGATGAAGCTTGAATATGGATCTTCAATGGAGTTTATTCTTCAATTAGCATTGGGTTCTTCAAATAAGCTATGAGAGTTATTCATCTAAGGCTTTCTATCACCTTAGAGACAATTTCAAAGATGATTTTCAAAGGATTTCAAAAAGATGAAAAAGTCCAATTTCTACTCTAAGTCTTGGGTTCTTGCATGAAACGTTTTCAAAGCTTAAGATATGATGTTATTGATGTATAATTGATGTTTTCTAATGAAATTATCCATGAACCCTTGATATTCTCAATTCTCTAATTTTCACTAAAATATGGGTGAATTGATTATGCTTTGAGATTTATGAATTCATGTGTAGATTGTTATGGGCTTTTCATTCATGTATCGATTATGTATGTATGATGTATAGACTGTTTCAATTTTATTAATTGAGTAATGAATACTATTAGATCTATTGCATGTTAATCCTATTGAATTGATATGAACTTAATGCTTATAGATTCTAGTGTAGATTTCTATGGGCTTCCTAATGATGTAAGCATTGTTTTCAATTGATATATAATTGGTATTAGATTGTAAAATCTATATTGAATTGACTTAGATTCATTCAGTATTATGATTTATGCTTTGGATTGGTGTTCATGGCCATGAGTAAGGGCCTTATGATATTGAATTGAATGATTTAGCTTGGGATTGAAGTGGTGAGATCAAGTGGGTGGTATGCTGCCCTAAATCTTTTATATTATGTATAGCTATTGTAATTTAGGTCTTGGATTATATGTGATTTTTATGGTCCACTTATGGTGGCGGTGTTATGTGAATTGATGTGGCCTAGTCGGCGTTATTTTAAGTATTATGATGATCATGGCCTTGTCGGCACTACTTGAAGTATTATGTTGATTTGTGTAGTTGCTTATGTGAAGTATGATCATATCTACCTATATGTGAAGTAATGTGAAAGTACGTGTTCTCTTATTGAAGTTATTAGGTGATCATGTTATACTATGACTATGTGCTTATATGTGTAGTCTTAGAGTTGATACATGGTTGTCCCTAACTTGGCTATATGAGTCTATAATGGTTATGTTGATGATGTTAAGGTATTGAATAGGTTGACATAAGTTTGATAAAGGTCATTCCTAAGTGTCTAAAGAATGTTATGCTATATGTGCTAAAGTGAAGTAATGTTGTGTCTTGTCAAGGTTGACTTAAGTACCTTGCTTGATACATGTATGAATATGAATATGTGATGTCTTTACTTAGGAACCTAAAGAGTCTTAGTCTTGTAAGAATGAATGTTAGGTGAGACCTTGAATGATGACAAGAGTGTCCCTTATGTGAAACGTTGAACCTAGTGGTAAGGTTATAAAACTTGAAGTCGAAAGCCGTAATGGTATACTTTATGTAATGAGTGATGGACTTAAGGTTGATAGGATGGAACGACATCATATCAATCCTTAGGAAAGTCATGATGAGCTTCTTGACGCCATAGGGAGGTAGCCCTAGTGGACCTTTCTTTGGTAGGGTAAATGAAATTGGGTTATGAACTTGATATGGAACCCTTTTGTATGAACCTTGATGTGATTTAATCTATGAGAACGAAGGCTAGCACCGAGTGCGTAGGGTAGGGAAAGTAGTTCTAGTTAAAGGATGAGACTAGAATACAAAGCACGCCCTTCATATTCCTTGACCATGTGCCTACATGGGATGTGTCTATGTTCTACCATTGACAAGTAGAACACCCTCCATCGGAGTAGGTTACCACTCCGGATTCCATGCTTTGCTACCATGGTCTATATCGGTTATTGCCTATTCTCATCATATGGGATACTTAGTAGCATTAGAGAAGTTCTATGACGTTTAGGTGGTGGTATGGGACGCTATCTTGACATGCACAATAGGCTTTGAAGATGTTAGTTGGAGTCCCTAGGTCTTTTTTAAGACCATTACTTGAATGTCCTTATGTGATGAATGTCTGTTAAATGAACTAAGAAATGTAATGACTTAAGTTAATAAAAAATGTTAAATGAATAAGTACTTATCTAGAGTAGTTGAGGGTTGTCTAGTTAAGGTATGAAGGGGTCAAAGGAATAGTCACTTCATCTCTTACTTAGATAAGTCTTAGTAATAATTCTAGTTAAGGAAATGTGATTGATTATGTGGACATTATCCTAACCTAGGTAAGTCTTAAGGATTACTTAGGTAATTTTGAAGAGGTCAATCATGGACATTCTCTTCTTGAGTTACTTGAGTAAGTCTTTGGATAACCTTTGAAAGGAGAATGTCATGTTTAATGTATGTTATTGTATTAAGTGAGAATCATTCTATCCTAGGTAGTCTATAGGATCCCTTGAGTGTGTGTGATAGGAATTGTATGGGCGGTCGCTCCACACTCACCCAAGTGAACCTTGGAATCACCTTTTGTAGGAGGATCTCATTTTTATGTGCTTGATGTATTGTATGTGTGTATGTGTCTCATTCGAAGTAGTCTTAAGGATCATTTAGGCATGCTTTTAGAGGGTGTATGGGCGGTCTCTCTTTGTATGACTTAAGTGAGTCTTAGGATAGCTTTTAGTGGGTTGACTACATGCTAGAAGATGTATAATGTGAAGGCTAAGCACTTCACTGTAACAGTGAAAGAATGTCACTGTACAGTGAAGTGGTTCACTGGAAAGTGAACTTTAAATTGAGAATAATTGCTTGGATGATTTCTTATGTATTTCAAAGTGTTAAATGTTGTTCTTATGTTTATATTGTGATGTTTTAATCAAAACTCATGAGAAACATGTTATTAACTAAATGTACCTTTATCTGGTTTTGGCATGGCTTCCATACTTAGTACATCTAATGTGCTAACCCCTACTTTTCCCTTTTTGACTGCAGTGTAGGGAATCGGAAGTCTTCATGTGCCATGGAGGATGGATAGGTTTATAAGGGTTAAAGATGAAGTATTGGTGAGTCCTCATCGATTCGAGGACAATATCCACATGTTCGTTTATGTCTTAAGTCTTTATTTTATGTCTTGTATGGGCTTAGTCCCAAGTATTGTATACTCTAAAGTTTAGCTGGTTCAAAGGGTTATTGTAAAGGTTTTATGTTTTAATGAAAGTCTTCCGCTTGCATATTGTTTATGAAAAGAGTTCTTCATGTGTGAAGAAAGTTTTAAATTCTTACTCATTTTAGTATGTTATTATGCAATGAATGATACGAGAGGCTTAGATGAGACTTCTTGAAGTCTCATTTGCCGTGTGATGAACTCAAGGATAATCTAAATTCTAGGTATACTTGAGGGTCGTGACAAAGCTTGGTATCAGAGCATAAGGTTTGGGAGTGTCGTAGTTGTCTCATGAACCACATCTAATAGGGTCTTGTTTATAATGTGAAGCGCGCCACATTATGAATAGGAGGCTATTGGGTACTAGGAAAAGTTTCACTTCTTCATTCATCTAATCGTGCCTAAGAGCCTTGTGTATGGTGTCTTTCCCTTGTCTCCCTTATGTGTTTGGTCATTGGAGTGTGACTTTATGAAGTTTGGGTTGAGGGAGAGAAAAGATGAGATGTGGCTTGTTACATGAGGTGTGAAAGATAGTGTTGATGACCCTAGGTTGGTTTGGTTGCCTTTGAAAGGTAGTATAGTTTTCAAGAATGGTAAGGTATAGAGTTAGAAATGTGAATGAGTGGTTGTTGAGGTGGTTTGAAGTTGGTTAAGACCCAACCATAGAAGGGAGTGAAAAGACTTGAATGAGTAATGGTAAGTTTCACCTAGTAAGGGGGATGTAATGGTTAGATGGTTGAACCCTTGAGAGTCTTTAGTTCTCATGAGCTAGACTTTGGGTGAGAAAGTATTAGTAAGGTTTGATGTGCCTTGAGGGAGTTCCTTGAGGTAGATGTTATGTTGACCTTAGAATGGTTTTCTCCTAAGTGGGGAAGTATGGTGAAGAGTATGGTTGTTGGGAGTGAGGTACCCTTTACCTTTCGTTATGTGTTTATTCAAGCCTAAAACGAAGAGTTCTTAGTAACTTGATTTGTGTAGGAGTCTTTTGTGGAAAATGAGTTCCAAACATTCTCCTTATGATATGCATGCTTGGTTGAAATTGAATTTTATTAACTTCTTGCATTGCGTATTTTATGAAGCCATGATCATGTTGTCAAAGGTGTTTATATGATGTTACTTTGCATATTAGCATGTCTATATCATGAATTGCCTAAAAGTTGCATTTTTGAAAATTTGTTCAATACACTGTGATTCACTGCCAGTTCACTGTGAGATTTTTCAAAAATTGACTAATTGATTCTTTGGTCTAAAATTGTTGTTATGTGGTTAGAACGGATGTATATGAGCATATTAGTGAGTATAAAATGAGTTTTTACTATTTGGAATGAAGGATGTGAGTTTTATAACATGATGAGTTATAGAATCTATTCTAGTTTCTTGTTGTATTGTGAATCTCTTGATTTTGTGAAATTGAAGTTTTCTACTTGATTGAGTGTTATATGGTATGGTTATGAGTTGCTAACTGAATCTCTATTCTTGGAAGTGTTCGGAGAGTGGCAAGTGTCATTCGGGGACGAATGTTGTACAAGTGGGGGAGAATGTAAGATCCTGAAAATGACTTAGGTGAAGCTAGATCCTAACTTGGTTTTCATGGTGGTCTAAGTTCCTAAACTGGTCTATAAAGTGTTATTGAGGAAGTAACTAAGAGATTAGTTGCATTGAAAGTCAAACGTCAAGGGACGACTAAGTCACCTAAGTGCCTCATAAGTGGTTATCTGTGGTTCTATGTGTTTATGTGTGATACATGATCTTATATGGTCCTTAAATGAGTTTATATGATGTATATTGGCAGTGTGTCTAGTTTCGTGAAGTTTGGAGGTCAAACGCTCAAGAACGTCCATGACATTCGAAAGATGTGCCTTGAAATGACTTGTGTGTCTAAGCATGTTTTGTCGAGTTTTACGTGTTTGTTTTGGATAAAAATCATGTGGCAGGTACTACGCTCGTATACGTGTATGTTTGGGTTAGAAACGTCCGGGTACAACTCCATGTATGACTCGCAAGGGGCCCTAGAGGAGGACCCCAACCTGGAGCTCAACACTACCAGGCAGTGTCCAAACGACGACCCAAACGACTGCCAGTCGACCAGGTGACGGCCCGTCGATGGGTATCGTCGATGGAGACAATTGGCCTGCAGGTTGAGGAGTTGCAGGTGCAACCCACAAGACCCTCATCGACGGGGCGTGGGTGAGACCACGGATCGTCGATGCTTGCGTCTATGGGCTGTGTGTTTTCCTGCCAGCTTTCTGTTAAGTTGAGGGGTGAAGTTGTAACTTCACCCCACATCCCTATAGGCCTTTGGACGGTTGTTTTGAGTGTTAATGGGTATTTTAATAGTATATAAGTCATTAAACTCTCATTTAAACCCTAACACTAAGATCAAAACACATTCCCTCCAAAAGTTTCTCCAAAAACCTCCATGAGAGTTCCAAGTGAAGATAAAGCTTGAAGATGGATCTTCAATGGAGTTTCTTCTTTAATTAGCATTGGGTTCTTCAAATAAGGTATGGGAGTTCTTCATCTAAGGCTTGCTATCACCTTAGAGACAATTTCAAAGATGATTTTCAAAGGATTTCAAAAAGATGAAAAAGTCCAATTTCTACTCTAAGTCTTGGGTTCTTGCATGAAACGTTTTCAAAGCTTAAGATATGATGTTATTGATGTATAGTTGATGTTTTCTAATGAAATTATCCATGAACCCTTGATCTTCTCAATTCTCTAATTTTCACTAAAATATGGGTGAATTGATTATGCTTTGAGATTTATGAATTCATGTGTAGATTCTTATGGGCTTTTGATTCATGTATAGATTATGTATGAATGATGCATAGTCTGTTTCAATTTGATTAATTGAATAATGACTACTCTTAGATCTATTGTATGTTAATCCTATTGAATTGATATGAACTTAATGCTTATAGATTCTAGCGTAGATATCTATGGACTTTCTAATGATGTAAGGATTGTATTCAATTGATATATAATTGGTCTTAGATTGTAAAATCTATATTGAATTGACTTAGATTCATTGAGTATTATGATTTATACTTTGGATGGATATTCATGGCCATGGGTAAGGGCCTTATGATATTGAATTGGATGATTTAGCTTGGGTTTGAAGTGGTGAGATCAAGTGGGTGGTATGATTCCCTAACTCTTTTATATTATGTATAACTATTGTAATTTAGATCTTGGATTATATTTGATTGGTATGGTCCACTTATGGTGGCGGTGTTATGTGATTTGATGTGTCCTTGTCGGCGTTATTTTAAGTATTATGATGATCATGGCCCTGTCGGCACTACTTGAAGTATTTTTTTGATTTGTGTAGTTGATTATGTGAAGTATGATCGTATCTACCTATATGTGAAGTAATGTGAAAGTACGTGTTCTCTTATTGAAGTTATTAGGTGATCATGTTATACTATGACTATGTGCTTATATGTGTAGTCTTAGAGTTGATACATGGTTTTCCCTAACTTGGCTATATGAGTCTATAATGATTATGTTGATGATGTTAAGGTAATGAATAGGTTGACATAAGGATGATAAGGGTCATTCCTAAGTGTCTAAAGAATGTTATGCTATATGTACTAAAGTGAAGTAATGTTGTGTCTAGTCTAGGTTGACTTAAGTGCCTTACTTGATACATGTATAAATATGAATATGTGATGTCTTGACTTAGGAACCTAAAGAGTCTTAGTCTTGAAAGAATGAATGTTAGGTGAGACCTTGAATGATGACAAGAGGGTCCCTTATGTGAAACCTTGAACCAAGTGGTAAGGTTATGAAACTTGAAGTCGAAAGCCGTAATGGTATCCTTCATGTAATGAATGATGGACTTAAGGTTGATCGGATGGAACGGCATCATATCAATCCTTAGGAAAGACATGATGAGCTTCTTGATGCCATAGGGAGGTAGCCCTAGTGGACCTTTCTTTGGTAGGGTAAATGTAATTGGGTTATGAATTTAATATGGAACCCTTTCGTATGAACCTTGATGTGATTTAATCTATGAGAACGAGGGCTAGCACCGAGTGAGTATGGTAAGGGAAGTAGTTCTAGTTAAAGGATGAGACTAGAATACAAAGCACGCCCTTCATATTCCTTAACCATGTGCCTACATGGGATGTGTCTATGTTCTACCATTGACAAGTAGAACACCCTCCATCGGAGTGGGTTACCACTCTGGATTCCATGCTTCGCTACCATGGTCTATATCGGTTATTGCCTATTCTCATCATATGGGATACTTAGTTGCATTAGAGAAGTTCTATGACGTTTAGGT